>CM066035.1:598728823-599928823 GCA_033557465.1 Ichthyophis bannanicus | reverse complement strand
CCATGGCTGCTGGGGCCACCAGGGGATTATGAGGATCAGGGTGGCCCAGTTGAGCTGGACTTTGAAGAGGGTCTTGGCAATGAGCAGTGTGGGAGGGAAGGCTTAGAGGAGGGCTTCTGTCCATGGAATGAGAAACGCATCGGCTGCCACCCAGGAGAGGTGCGGCACTCTGAAGCAGAAGCGGGCCAGCTGAGCATTGGCCAGGCTGGTGAAGAGATCCACCACGGGAGGCCCCAGAGACGGAAGAGTTTGTGGGCCACCCGAGGATTGAGACACCACTCATGGGGTTGAAGGACCTGGCTCAGGCAGTCTGCCAGAACATTGTCCTGGCTAGGGAGGTACACTGACCTGAGAAGCATTCCGCTCTCACTGACGAAAGTGCAGAGACAGGCCACTTCTGAGCACAGGAGGGATGACCACCTGGTTGTTCATTTGAATCCAAATGGACTGATTCTGCAGGTGGTGCTGAAAAGCTTGGAGAGCGCAAGTGATGGCTCGGAGCTCTAGGAAGTTGATCTGTTGAAGGCTCTATGATGCTGGCCCTGAGTGCGGAGGTTGCCGCAGTGAGCTCCCCAGCCCAACTTGGAGGCATCTATGGTGAGAACTCTCTAAGGGTCAGGACCTGAAAGAGCATCCCTGCCAGCAGGTTCCGTGGCTTTTGCTACCAGGCGAGGGATTCGGAAAGGCTACAGGTGACAGTCACCCTGTCCTGTAGGCACCCCGTCACCTGGGATTACTTGGGAGCAGAGGGCCCATTATTGGGCCAGACGCATGTGGAGATGGGTGTTGGTGGTGATGTGCACCGTCAAGGCCATGTGCCCCAGGAGGCACAGCATGAGCTGGGCAGAGGCCGAGGTTTGGCCGTGAACCTTCCTTGAAAGGCCTGCTAGGCACTGGGCCCTGTCAAGGGGGAGGAAGGCTCTTGCTTGGATTGTGTCTAGCAATGTCCCTATGAATTCCAAGACTTTGGGTCGGTTGCAGGTGAGACTTGGGGTAGTTGATGTCAAATCCCAGGTGCTCTAGATTGAAAATGGTGCAGTGTGCTGCATACTGCACTTCGACGGCTGTGCTGCCTCTGACCAGCCAGTCATCGAGGTAGAGAAAGACGAACATTCCCTGCAGCCATAGGTGGATGGCTACCACCGCTTGGCACTTGGTGAACACCCTTGGGCCAAAGCCAGGCCGAAGGGCAGAACCCTGTATTGGTAGTGGCTTCCTTTGAAAACAAACCGGAGGTACTGCTGATGACGCAGATGGATGGGAATGTGTGTCTATATGTCTTTGAGATCCAAGGAGTATAGCCAATCTCCCTGATGGAGGTAAGCCAACAATGTTCCAAGGGACAGCATCTTGAACTTCTCTTTCACCAGCAACTTGTTGAAATCTCGAAGATCCAGAATAGGATGAAAGTCACCAGTTCTCTTGGGAACCAGGAAGTACCAGGAGTAGAACCTCTCACCCTTGAGGTGAGGAGGAACTAGTTCCACCGCCTTGTCAGCTAGACGTCAGGAGAGCTCTCACTGGAGCAAGTTTCGGTGAAGGGGAGTCATTGGGAGTTGCCCTGGAAAGAACAAGGGTAGCGCTGGATCAAAATGGAGGAGATAACCCTGCCCCACCACCTGGACGACCCAGATGTCAGTGGTAATGCTTGGCCACCAGCTGGCAAACAACACCAGATGTCCCACAGTGTGCTGTGGAACTAGGCCTCCCAGGGGACAAGAGGCTATTCCCAAGGAGTCAAAAGCCTCCACCAGTTTGTGGCTGGGGCACCACCTGGGGCGTGGGGGCTTTGGGCTTACATGGGTCATGACCCTGTCCCTTGGTTTGCTGACCCTGTAGGGGAGCTGAGAAGGCCAAGTACTGCGGATAGGTTAACAACATAAGAACATAAGATATGCCGAGGTCAAAGGCATATTATAAGAACATAAGATGGACCAAGGTCCATCAAGCCCCGTATCCTGTTTCCAACAATGGCCAATGTAGGTCACAAGTACCTAGCAGTTTCCCCCAAAAGACACAGGTTCCAAAAGCCTTCGTCTTCTTCTTTGGGAAGGTTCAACAGTTTTCTTGGAGTGCCTGGTCCTAGTCAGGAACTCGGACTCCAGCTTGGCAGCCTTATTTGTCATGGGCTTGGTCTAAGAGATTTTCTCGCCAGCAAGAGACATCAACCCACTTGTCTTGCACACATTGCTCCAGGTCATAGGACTGTACTCTGCCACCGACTCAAAGCCATAGTAGGCTGCACAAGTGATGAATTTGGAGCACTCCTTTACCGTTGAGGTTAGGGTCCGGAACCACTGAAGAGGTTCTTCTGCCGGCCCAGCTGAGAACCCAGTAAGCTCCCTCACCATGTCCCACAAGTACATGCCCATATAGAGCTGGTAGGTCTGGATCAGGCCAATGAGCATCAAGTCCTGGTAGCACTTTCTGCCTAAGGCATCCATGGTGTGGGCCTTCCTGGGGGCACCGAGGAGTGCGTCTTCTGGCTTTTGATCCTGTGCATGGCCAACTCCACCACCATGCAGTAATGAGGCAGCTATTACTTCTGGAATCCGGGGCTCCTGCGGACTCGATATATGGCATCGAGCCTGCTCAAAATTGGCACCAAGGCCGGTATCTCCCACATGTGGAAGAGAAGCCATTCCAGGATAGGGGGAACAAACACAGGGAGTGCATCCTTTGGAGAGGCCACATACTGGAGGATCTAAAGATCTTCTGCCCAAGGTTCCTCCTCAGACTCCATGGTGAAAGCCAAAGCCTTGGACATGTCCTGGACAAACTCCAAAAAGGAGAAGTCCAAAAGGAGGAGACCTGCGTTGGTCCTCTGGAGGTGAGGGAATCAAAGGCACTTCCCAATGGAAGCAGGTATTGGGGACTTGTCATTGGTCTCTCAGTCTCACTTGGAGTCAGAGGAGACCTCGTGGACCCTCCGGACCTCGGGACCGCACCGGGTCACCAGCACCATGAGGTCCCCAGAGCCCCTGCGCTTTGATCCAGAGGCATTGGCTGGAGAAGTCCTCCACCCCAAACGGGACCGAGAACAGGGCCTGGAATGATCTCGAGGTCGATGGCGTTCAAGAATGTTCCACAACGTCTGGAGATGCCCTCGTGGTAGAGGGGTCGGTGGTCGGGACCAATGACCTGGAGGAACTGAGGATCAGTCCATGCTGCTGGACCAAGAAGTCAGCAATGCTGTGCTCGAGGGCCGCCATTCTGACCTCAAGGCCAGAAGGCTCCTCAGTCACCAGTGTGGGCGCCGAAGGCTTTGATCCTGATGCCGGCTCCATGGAGGGGGCGTCCTCGACAAGAATGGGTTCAGGAGATCAGGGTTGATCTCCCAATGCCGATGGCATTTTTTCCTGCCGGGGCAGCTTGGAGAGCCATTCCCAGATATTGCCCTTGGCGTCTCGCCGGGGGCTCCAATGCTGGGGACTGTGGGACTTACCCACTGCTCCAGTGTCATCACCCAATGATGCCACCAATGACATCCAGCTCTTTGGGGGACGATCCCCTGTCCGATCCCCCATGACCACAGAATGGGCATGGCTGTCACATGAGGTCAAGGCCACTGTGGCATCCCTTGAGGGCGCCGGCTCCAAGATTGATGCTGGGGCCGAAACGGAGGTTTTCCCTAACATGGACTCTCACTGCTGCTCATGGTTCCTCCATCCTTTGCTCATCATTTGCTGACAGAGACCACAGGAGGAGACATCATGGTCTGCACCGAGGCAATGGAGGCAGCAATTGTATGGGTCTGTGTGGGACATAGTGTGCCTGCAGTGGTCATACTGCTTGAACCCACTGGCTGAGGACATAGCAGGGAAGACGGTGTCTGCGAGATCAAACTCAAGTATGGCTAGGGAGGGTGCGAGTTTTCCTTTGCACCGAGGAAAAAGACCCCAAAGGGATAAAGGACTTGAGAAAAATGCGGCACTGAGATGGTGGAGGACCTAGGGGGGCGAGAAGGCACTGATACACATAGCTGAGAAGGAAAAAATAAGAGAGAAGAAAAAAGAACAATCAACCATTTCCAGAGTGCAGACGAATATCCAATGGGCTCCATGGAAAAAAAAGGAGATTGAGGCAAGATGATACCCTGGGGCGGGAAGGCAGCCACACATGCATGTTAGATCTCTCAAAGGCTTTCTTTGAAAGCTGGGAAGAGGTTACTGTGCGGGCTTCTTTGGTCAGGGAAAGCCCAAGGGTTTCTGTCACCCTAGGCAGAAATCCCGGCCTCGCCACCCTCCCAACTGCTGCAACTGCCGCTGCAGCCACCGCACCCCCCAGCTGCCACCAATTCCACCTCGGGAGGGTGAGGCGGGAAACAGTAGCAGCAGTATTTCAAAAAGGGGTGGAAAAAAGCAGTCACTTTTGGAAATACTTCTACTGCTGCTGCACACCTCACCCCCCTAAATGGAATTGGTGGCAGTTGGGGGGGCCGCGCATCCAGTGATATGTGCCGCTGCTGCTGCCCACCTGGGATGGCCACCCTGGGCAGCCACTTAGCTCGCCTAGTAGATGGGCTGGCCCCACTGTCAGTGTCGATGTCACCCATATGTGAGGACTGACTTCCTCCTTGTTCCCGGAGAATGGGTATTATGGCTATGCTGATGCTAAAGCAGCCAATCTAGGGGACCCTAATAATTCCCATGTTCTGAAAAATGGGACTGCTGATGTAGGGATAGTATGGGCAGGGCTGGCCCGTCCATTGAGCAAGAATGTTTTTTGCACAGGGCTCCGCGTTTCAGGGGGCCCCACGCAAAGAACATTTTGCTTAAAAAATAAATTAACTAAAAAAAAAAAAGCTGGCTGCTTCAGCAACAGCAGCAGAATCGACTGTCCCGCGGGGCCCCCCCTGCCTGGCTGAGCCTCTCCGCAACGGCTTTCAGATCCATGAAGGGAGAGTGTCTCCTCGCGGCTCTGTTAAGTCTGCAGGGGCTGATGGGAAATTTCCCATCAGCCCCTGCGGGCTTAACAGAGCCGCGAGGGAGACAGTGAGACACTCTCCCTTCGCGGATCTGAAAGCCATCGCAAAGAGGCTCAGCTGGGCAGGGAGAGCTCAGCCAGGCAGGGGGGGGCCCCGCGGGACAGTCGATTCTGCTGCTGCTGTGGCGGTAGCGGCAGCGGCAGCAGCCAGCTTTTTAAAAAAAATTTCCCTGGGCCAATGGGGGGGAGGGGGGGGTTAGGACTGGTAATGGGCTGTGGGCTGATGGGGGGGTTAGGACTGGAAATGGGCTGATGGGGGGGTTAGGACTGGAGGTGGGCAGATGGGGTTAGGACTGGTGATGGGCTGTGCGCTGATGGGGGGTTAGGACTGGTAATGGGCTATGGGGGAGCTAAGTCTGGAAATGGGGTGATGGGGGGGTTAGGACTGGCAATGGGCTATGGGGGGGCTTAAACTGAAAATGGGGTGACGGGGGGTTAGGACTGGAAGTGGGTTGATGGGGGGCTAGGACTGGTAATTGGTTGGGGGGGTTGCTAGGACTGGAAATGGGCTGAGTGGAAGGGGAGGCTTGAACTGCAAATAGCTGATGGTGAGGGGGGCTTGAAATGGAAATGGGCTGTGAGGGGAGGGAGCTAGGACAGGAAATGGGCTGATGGAGCAGCTAGAATGGGACTGGAAATGGGCTGTTGGGGGAGCTAAGATTGGAAATGGGCTGTGGTGGGGGCTTGGATTGAAATGGACTCATGTAGGGGCCAGAACTGGAAGTAGGCTCATGGGGGGCTTGGGTTGGAATTGGGCTGAGTGGGGGGGAGCTAGGATTTGACATGGGCTGATGGTGGGGTTAGGAAAGGACTAGAAATAGGCTGATGGGGGGGGCTAGGATTGGAAATGAGCTGATGGAGGGATTCGGATAGGACTGGAAACGGATGGGGAGCTAGGACTGGAAATGGGCTGATGGGGGGCTAGGACTGGAAATGGGCTGATGCAGGGACTAGAAGGGAGCGGATGCTGGGTGAGGCTGGAACTAGAAGGGAGCTGATGTTGGGGGAGGATTAGAATGGGATGGGGCTGGGAGAGTGAAATGGAGAGGGGAAAAATATTTTGTGTGGGAGGGATGAAAAATCTACAATTGGCCGGGTATTGGGAGAGTAAGTGGGGATTGAGGATGGAGGGGTAAAATTTGAGTGGATGAAATTGGAATGAGGAAAGAGCAAAAGGAGAAAGATTAGTATGTTAAAGCAGATGTAGAGAGAGAGAATGGAAAAAAAAAACTAGAAGAGAGAAGAAAGGACAAATGGACAGCAGACGATGGAGAGTTAGCAGAAGACACGAAGAACCCAGAAGAAAGTGGCTGGAGCAATTGCAACTGAAAAAAAAATGCACAAAAGGTAGAAAAATCTCTCTTTATTTTGAATTTATTAACTGGAATATGTCAGCTCTGGGAAATGTGCCTCATTAACGTCTGCGCTTTGTTTAGTACAAGAGGAAATTAATTTATAGTTTTATTTCTACAGTGTTGTTGTACATTCCAAGTTAGGCTTTTGGAGTTCCCAGTTTAATTATTGCCTTTCTGTTTCTAAATTGTGATTCCTTGTTTGGTGATGGTCTATGCTCTGCATGTGTAACTGAGCTGAGGTATTCTGTTTATGTAATTCCTATTTGACATTGCCACTTGTTCTCTTTCCCCAGTAGGTCATGTATTGTTGTTCTCTAAAATGTATTTCTTTAATATTTGCAGTGTTGCTTTTTGATAGGTAGGGTCTGGTGCTTTTTTGAGTCCTGGTAGTGCTGTTATGATACGGTGGGTTTGCTATTGGTTCTAAATGGGCAGTGTTTGTAGTAGTTCCTAATGTGCCTGGCGGTTGGCACTGGATTATAGTAATGTAGAAATCTTTTAGTCTTTCTTTATCCATACATTCATTAAGAGACGTGTTTACTAAAAGTTAGTGTATGATAACATTATGCAAATATTTATGCAAATAAGACCACTTATGCAAATGAGGCCCGCACCGAGTCTCCGCACATGGCCCCGCAACCCCCTTGGGCTGCCCCTGAGTACGGGTATAAGTAGGGATGGATTCTTGCTTAGGTGAGAAACGGAGATCATATTTTGGAGTGGAGGAGTAGCCTAATGGTTAGCGCACTGGCTTGGGAACCCAGGAACCAGGATTTAATTCCCACTAACATTTCTTGTGGCCTTGGGCAAGTCACTTAACCCTCCATTGCCTCAGAAAAATCCAAGTTATCAATATCCCTGTTTAATGTACATTACCAAGTTTAAGTTACAATGTAAACTGCTTTGATTGAAATGATAAAGTGGTATATTAAACCTAATAAATAAAATATTCCTGATACCTCATGCTATTATGTTATATCATAGCTGTTATGTATAAGTTCAGGGCATCTTTTTGGCAGAATTTTGTTTTTGTGACTGAAAGTGAGAGTGTGTGAGTTTGTGTGGTTTGAAGGGTATACGGGAGGATCTGGTGTGCTCATCTGCAATTCAGGGGGGACATGAAAGCCTGACCAGTACCTGGACTGTAGCATCACCAGGTGCCAGTGTGATCGGGCAGACAAAATCAGAGAAGGTTCTCTATAGCTAAATGTTGAAACTTATCCCTGTCAATAATAAGGGACCCTCAGAATAAAAACATTCAACAGTGAAAACAGCACTAATACATGCACACAATGCACATTTTTAGAGACCAATGATGTTGCTGTTAAACATGTATTAGTGCTGTTTTCATTGCTTAATGCTCTTATTCTGAGGGTCCTTTATTATTGACAGGGATATGTTTTGACATTTAGCTATAGGGTACCTAATCAGATTCCTTCTGGAATATATTCCATAGGGTACTCTAATAAGATCATATATTGTTGGCAGTGTGATAGAGTAGCCATCACACTGCTGTGACAGGCACTGGGAGACATGACTGATGTTCCGCCAACATTCTCCAGATTGTCCCATGAGGCCTACATCCTTACCCAGTCCAGGATCTATGAGAGATGCGAGAGTGGCGATATATCTTCAGACTGGCTACTTGATGTGATGGCACAGAGATCTCCCCTCCCATGCTCACACAGGCCTGACCAGGGGAGCAGTGCCACAAAGCTGACTGTGGAAAGGCAGACAGAGTTGCCCCACAGATAGCGGATGTATACAGACCGACATATGCCACAATGGGACAGGTGTAGCTGCTGAGAGAAATGCCAGTACCTAGATATGTGGGAATCAGATGCCCTAGCCAGAAGGCCATACTACCACTACTACTACTGATCATTTGTATAGCACTACAAGCAGGGCTGGCCCAACCACTAGCCTAGGGCAACAACCTCTAGAGGGCAGCAAAATTAGGCTATTAAAAGCTAAATAATAGATTCTGACAGCCTTGAGGTTCGCCTAGGACTCCCAACACTTTGCACCAACTCTAGGGCCGACCCTGGCTACAAGGCGTACGCAGTGCTGTACAGACACACGTAAAAGATGATCCCTGTTCAGCAGACCTTACAATCTAGTCAAGACAGACAAGACAGAAGCAGTGGACAGGATACATTTAGGAAGAATGGTAAGAAAACACAATGGAGATTAGGCGGATCAGATCCAAAAGCAGCACCAAAGAGATGAGCACTCAGCCTGGATTTGCGAAGGGCCAGAGAAGAAGCCTGATGTACACAAGTAGTATACTACTTACACACTCAAGTAGTTTGTTCCAGGCATAGGAAGCTGCAAACTGAAAGGAGTGAAGTCTGGATTTGGCAGTAGAAGAGAAGGGCACAGATAGAAGTGATCTGCCAAAAGAGCTGAGTTCCTGAGGAAGAGTGTAGGGAGAGATAAGAAAGGAACAGTAGTGCTAAGCAGCAGAATAAGTGCACTTATACACCAAAGGCATGAAAAGGGCATACATTTGTTGCTCAGCAATATTATGCATCCTTTGGGGAACTGCAATGCTAGTTTCGGGTTTTGTGCATTTAGTAAGGGTCCATCCTTAGCAGTTGAAAGCGTTTTTGTAGAGATGACCATGGCAGGGATCACTGGGGCCGTTTAATAATGCCAAGTACCATTTGATGCAAGGTATGCCCTGACATACATGTTCATATTTACATTCTCTTATACCATATTAGGGTGCACTGGGATTACCTAGCACTTTTCAGGGCCTGTAGAGGACTAGTATATGGTCTAGGTTGCAGTAGCAATCATTTCGCCTTGGTATCTATGTCTAGTTTGCATCAACAAACTACTGTCAGTATGAAGAGCAGCTTAGGAGATGCACATTATACTGAGAAGACATGGCATCCATGGGTACAACCTGGAGATGAGCAGGATCCAAAATGTGCAACTTTTCAGAATACGGTGGGTGTGGGGCCATCCAAAATGTTTACCCATGTCCCATAATATAAGTAGGGCTGTGTTTCTCCATTATATCGCATGGCCTATGCCTGCACCCGTGTGCGGGCAGCACATCAGATGCGTGCACAGTCTGTCTGCATAGCACTTTGCCCATGCTATGCTGGACATATCTATCTCCCTGATTCTAGACCCACGGGCACATCTATACCCGCGGATGTGAAATTAGGTTCAAACGGGACTCGTTTTCAATTTAGACATGACCACAGGCTGGACATGCATTTTATGGAATTGGGCTCCACTTGGTTCATTTCATCAGTACTCATCATGCTGTACCCATAGATGGTCAGGAATAATTCTTTCTGCAGGAACTCTCGGCATTGTAACATCTCAAATTTCTGTCAGTTCCTCTGCACAGTCTCTTCACCTGGTTTCAATTATCTTATACCCACACCCACTTGCTTCACAGAGAAAGCGTAGTTACTCACCTGTAACAGGTGATCTCCGGGAACAGCGGGAATTTAGTCTTCACATATGGGTATTGTCTGTACCGACGGAGCCTGTGCGCTCCCCAGCGTCCAATAGGAAAGCTTTTGGGAGTATCCCACAGCGCCTGCGTGCTGCCTTCCCACCTTTCCAACTGTCCCTCTCCAGTTGAGCTTATAGCTGAGGCCAAAGAGAGAGGGAGAGAGAGAAAGAGAGAGAGAGAGATACAACTCCTAGGGGAGGTGGGTGAGTTGTGAAGACTAAATTCCTGCTGTTCCCAGAGATCACCTGTTGCAGGTGAGTAACTATGCTATCTCCAGGAAAAAACAGGAATGTAGTCTTCACATATGGGGACTCCCTAGCTGCAGATGCCAGGGAGATGGCCGCAGGAAGTTGTCAGCCCTTGAGAAAGAGCCTTGCTTCCCCCCATGGATCTCTGGCATCCTACCAGGGATGGTGGGTAGGAGTTGACTAAGTCTGAAAAAGGTGATGAAGAACAGCCTGACCAAACAAGGCATCCCGGCAGGAGTCCTTGTCTAAGCAGTAGTGGACCGTGAAGGTATGTACCGAAGCCCAAGAAGCTGCTCGACAGATGTCGTCAATAGACACAGAGTGAAGATGAGCCATTGAGGCTGCCATGGCTCTCATATTGTGAGCTGTGACATGGCCTTCAAGAGGAAGGTTCTTACTCTCATAGGCAAAGGATATGCATTGTGCAATCCAGTTAGATAGAGTTATTTTGGACACTGGAAGTCCCAAATGACTAGGATCAAAAGCAACAAAGAGTTGAGAAGATTTTTGATGTTGCTGTGTCCTCTGCAAGTAAAAGGCTAAAGCTCTTTTACAGTCCAAAGTACAAAGGTTCCTTTCTGCACTGGAGGCATGAGGCCTCGGAAAGAATACAGGAAGGTAAACTGCTTGGTTTAAATGGAAAGGCGAAAACCACCTTTCGCATAAAGTGTGGATGAGTCCTAAGAACTACCTTATCATGGTGGAACCTTGTGTAAGGAGGATCAGCCATTAATGCTTGCAATTCACTGATGCGACGTGCTGATGTGATTGCAATGAGGAAGATGACTTTCCAGGAAAGGAATTTCAGAGATGTAGTGGCTAATGGTTCAAAGGGCGGTTTCATGAGCTGCCCGAGCACCAGATTCAAGTCCCATGCCACCGGTGGTGGCTTAATGGGAGGCTTTGTTAAAAGACCTCTCATAAATTTTGCTATGAGAGGATGAGAGGAAATAGGTTGTCCACTTAGAGGCTTGTAAGAAGCTGCAATAGCACTAAGATGAACTCTTACTGAATTTTTTTTTTTAAATTAAATTTTCTTAACGATACAAAGAACAGCAAAATAAGAAATAGCCATTATCAATACAGCATAACACAGGAAAATACATTGAAATGCAACCTGAAGCTCATCAAGGAGATGCCTAAGTGATACAACTCTCAAAACCTGAATGATTCCTGAAATATAAATCAAACTCTGTTTCACATATCAGTGAATTTATTTTAAGACCCTCATTTGACAAATGAAGGAGATACTCCAGTATCGATTCCAGAGGTATCGCAAGAGGGTTAAGACCCTTCTGTGAGCACCATATGGTAAACCTTTTCCACTTAAAGGCATATGAGTGTCTTGTGGAGGGTTTCCTAGAAGCATAAAGGAAATCCTTTACCTGTTGAGAAAGGTTGAGATCCTGATGCTCTAGGCCTTTGGCAACCCGGCCCTGAGATGCAGAGACTGGGGATTGGGATGCCACAGCGTCCCATTTTCTTGGGAGAGAAGATCTGGAGCAGATCCAAACTCCAGGGGGGGAGCTTGAGAGAGATGTAGAAGCAGAGGGTACCACGTTTGCTGTGGCCAACGTGGAGCTATGAGAATCATATAACCTCTGTCTCTCTGAAGCTTAAATAGTGTTTTGGGGATGAGGGGAATGGGTGGGAAGGCATATAGGAAGTCCTGACCCCAGTGAAGGAGGAAGGCTTCCCTTGCCTGACAATGTCGAGCCGGGATTCTGGAACAGAACCGGGGAAGTTTGGCATTCAGCGGACTTGCAAAGAGTTCGATGTCTGGGGTTCCCCAAATCTGAAATATTTGGGCAACCCGGTCTGCATGGAGAGACCATTCGTGTGGTAGCAGAACTTGACTGAGTTTGTCTGCCCAAGAGTTTTGAATGCCTGGAAGATACACCGCAAGGAGATGAATCTGATGCTCTCTGGCGAGGGTCCATAGTCGCAAAGCTTCGTTGCATTGTGACAGAGAGCCTTTTCCGCCCTGCTTGTTCACATAGAACATGGCTATCTGATTGTCCGTTTGAACTAGGACTGTCTTGTATCTGAGCTGGGCATGAAATACTCGAAGAGCAAGGAAGATTGCTCTGAGTTCCAGGAGGTTGATGTGAAGACAGGCCTCCTGTGGAGTCCAGGAAACATAAGAACATAAGAACATAAGATATGCCATTCTGGGTCAGACCAAGGTCCATCAAGCCCAGTATCCTGTTTCCAACAGTGGCCAATCTAGGTCACAAGTACCTAGCAGTTTCCCCTAAAGACACAGGTTCTACAATGCTTGTACTGGGTCAAGCATTGATATCCTGGGTCCCTTCTTAATAATGGTTTATGGACCTTTCCTCCAGGAACTTGTCCAAACCTTTTTTAAACCCAGCTACACTAACAGCCTTTACTACATCCTCCGGTAACAAATTCCAGAGTTTGATTACAACTTTCAAATGCTACCTTTATATTGCTGCTCAATTTACATGTGAAAGGTCCATGGAAAATTCTGTCAGAGACCAGCAACCTAAAGCTATGCACGCAAGTTGGAAAAAAGATATGGATGGAAATTGGAAAGCGGAGCCTGGACTGACAAAAATAAACCTTGTTTATTGCGCCCCAACGCGTTTCGGCCACCGGCCTTCTTCAGGGGGTCTAAAAGAGCACACCTCAAAATTAAATAATAAACATATAGATTAAAACAACAACATAATGTAAAATACACTGTAATATATCAAAAAATTATAATATAATAAAAATTATAATAAAAATTAAAATCATATAGTTTTACTAAAAGCGTCTAAAGGACAATCTATTAATCTGTAAAAATTAAATAAAAAGGACGACTACTTGATAAAAATATAAAAAAATATAAAAAAACTATGAAAGATAATAGATAATAAAAAACCATATTGAACTACTAAAAAGGAAGAGAAAAAGAGACGAGGAGGAACCAAAAGGAATAAATACCTTATTGTGATCAAATTGAGTATTATCCTGGATTGAACCTAGAGGATACTAACAGCTGACAATGAATAAATAAATAATGTAAGTGCACATTTAAATAAATAAATAATTAAATAGGTAAATATACATATAAAACAAATACATACAATTCTAAAAATGCCACTCCATATTGGTAAATATATAACCAATTAATAATAAATAATCAATTTACATAAACAGATGCACATAAAATGTATAAAGAATTATAAAAACATATTCCATACATAAGCATCATAAGGACACTTAAAAGAACAAATGAAAAAACATATGAAAAAACATATGCAAAAACAAGAAAAGCATGCAATTATAAAGTTATAAAAAGAAATTTGTATTTGTAAAATCAAAACATCATAAATCGTGTACATGAAGGTGGAGACGCTCTTGAATTGTAAATCATTATATTCAACATTTACATGAACAAAAAAGTTATACTATACGGCACCTATAGAGCACTTGTTATTCTGTTGCCATATATCTTTACTTTATGGCTTTTTATTGTTTACATATTATTTTCTTTTATTTTATATTTTCATAGTTGTATGATGCACTTTCATATAATATTATTTTTGTTACGTATTCATACGTTCATTTGTTTTTTTTAAGTTATTGTCCCTTATACCTGCACAGGCAGGTATATGCCGGTATTTTGGCGTCCAATCACAGTATGTCCCAGGATGTTATTTAGCATTTTTATTCTGGATCTTCTTGTTTTATAGCTTTTAGAATTGATCGATAGACATCTAATATAAACTACACTTTTATTTAGTATTTACACATCTACTTGCCGTTTGATTCAGTGACCTTTAACCTATACGGGCGGGAAAATGCCGGTATTTGGGCATCCGTTCACAGAAGCCGCCATTACGTTATTCAGCAGTGCAGGAGCACAGAATGTTGGTGTTTGGTAGGTTTATTTTCTTGACATTCTTTATCTGAGCGACGCGATCACAGGCTTTAGTTGCAGGTTAATAGTTTTTCTGTTTAGTTAACTTTTTATACTGTATTTATGTTTTTAAAGCTTTGCTCATTTCATTTTCAATGTGAGCGCTCACTTTCGGCTATTTTTTAAAAAGTGACAAGCCTAGCGAGTAGGAGTAAATAGCTGTTTGCGGTTTTAATTTGATTTAGGCGTTATCCACGTATATCTTTCTCTAATATATCGGTTAGGCGATGCCAACATAATTCATGATAGTGTGGAAATTCTGTATGTTGTGCTAGTACCTTTAATACGGAAACACGCCGTATTACTGTGTAGTTTCGAGGATACCGATCACATTCTATTTGAAAGGTGCCGATGCCGACATTTCACAACCGGTAACCGAGGTATCCGGATGCCCGACCCGGGCCACAGCCCCCCCCCACCCCTCCACCCGCAGAACCACACCACCCCCGACAGAGCACACAGACTTCAGGTATTGGTGCAAACTATGCTTGGTCGCAGCTTTTATTATTATTAATTAACGGTAAAACACCGGCCCAACATGGGCCCACAATAATCAGAACAATACAGAATACCTCACACCCCCCCCACACCCGTCCTCCGGATGGTGTCCCCCCACCAGCCATATTAGCAAAGCGGGGGCACCAACCAACCCACCCCCCCCCCCGCAACCCCTTGGCGCCCGCCTCGCCGTATTAGCAAAGGCTGGCTGAAGGGGTTGCCTATATCCGGGTTGAGACCCCAGCCGGGACGTCTCCCCCCAACCTGAAGAGCCGAGCCGCTCACCTGGGAAGCGGCATAAAGCTGAAATGAGCCACCGGGTCGACGAGCACCAGCTCGCCACCCCGCTCACCTTCCCACCACACGCCCCTCCACCCCCAGCTGCAACAGACACACGCCCCCCCCCCCCCCCCCTGCTAAAGGAAGGGAGGGAGGGCGGGAACCTTCTCGCCGGCACGAGCAAGGAGGAAGAGGGAGATCGCCAGCCGGCGATCCCTCCTTGCTCGTACAGGCCACGCCCCCTCAACCGCCCATGCGGCCAATCCGCGGACGCCACGGGGAGGACGTGAGGGGCCCGCAGGCACGCAAGCCTGCCCGTGCCCCCCCTCTCCCCCCCCCCGGCCCACCGCCGCGAAGAGGGCTGCCATGTGGTCGGGCCCCGGGAACCCGGTTACCCGGCCAGCCGCGGGACCGGGGCCCGTCGGCTCAGCCATCATAACCGAGGTATCCGGATGCCCGACCCGGGCCACAGCCCCCCCCCCCACCCCTCCACCCGCAGAACCACACCACCCCCGACAGAGCACACAGACTTCAGGTATTGGTGCAAACTATGCTTGGTCGCAGCTTTTATTATTATTAATTAACGGTAAAACACCGGCCCAACATGGGCCCACAATAATCAGAACAATACAGAATACCTCACACCCCCCCCACACCCGTCCTCCGGATGGTGTCCCCCCCACCAGCCATATTAGCAAAGCGGGGGCACCATCCAACCCACCCCCCCCCCGCAACCCCTTGGCGCCCGCCTCGCCGTATTAGCAAAGGCTGGCTGAAGGGGTTGCCTATATCCGGGTTGAGACCCCAGCCGGGACGTCTCCCCCCAACCTGAAGAGCCGAGCCGCTCACCTGGGAAGCGGCATAAAGCTGAAATGAGCCACCGGGTCGACGAGCACCAGCTCGCCACCCCGCCACCGGCGCTAGGTAGCTCGCTATCCTAGCGCCGCCCCCCCCACCGAAAGCTGCGACCAGCACCAATACTCCAAGGCCTCCTGCCAGTCGTTCAGAAGTAAATCCTGCCCCACCGGGGAAAGGTGGACCCCATCAAGACGGTACAGGCCCGCACAAGCGAGGTCCGCCAAGGGTGACGAACCTGGAACCCGCCCGTCAGCTCTACCCAGCGCCCAATCTGACGATTGATTTTGCACAGACCCTCGACCAGCGCCGCTGGGTCCGGCAGGCCGGGCGGGGTATAATGTCCGACCAGAAGATGGCCACTCCGGGGAGGACCACACGCAACTGGGCAATGTCACTCTGAACCGTCATGATGAGGTGCCAGCAGGGCCAACAGGCGACGTCATTGCCCCCAAGGTGGAGCAGCAGCCCGACCGGCCGCCGCTGCCGACTCATCTCCATGCGAACGCAGTCCAGGAGCTGTCCCCAATGCATGCCACGGCTACCCAGCCAGGACAGACGCACTCCATGAGCGGCGAGGCCAAGGTGGGTACCCAACGGCCGAACCGCCGCTCGACGCTCAGCCCAGTAAACAAAGGAGTGCCCGATGATCCACCAGTCACCCACCGACACACCATCTGAAAGCAGAAAAGAGCGGACTACCACCAGCCCGCCACTCTGGAAAAGGAAGACAAAAGGTTAGTACCCCCCCCCGACCCCCCCCCTTTACTTCCCACAGCACGACTCAAATGAGCCACCGACCAAGGGCATCGGCACGAGGGCGCTCAGTTAGGGGCAGATGGGCGAACGTACCCCGCGTAGGCCCCCGAACGCCATCGGCCGATGCGCTGAATCACCCGTGAGTCCAAACCTGCAGCCGCCGCACTAGTAGCCGCTCCTATCCGGAACGAGTGCGAAGCATAACTACGCTCGGGGTAACCCAAAGTCCGCAGAACAAGGCGTAACACAGCCGTGAAACTGGAACTGGGTCACCGGACGGCCATCCGCATGGACGAAGAACTGGCCACCAGCCTCCGGACGCTGGCTCACGTATGCGCGCAAAGCCCGAACGGGACAAGACAAGAGGGGGGAAATAGCACATAGGTGGACCCAACCCCCTAGTCCGGACTGATCCGTCTTGGACCGCGAAAGGAAGATCCGGACACGCGCTGGATCGACCCGGACGTGCCGCGCGTCAAGCCCCCCAAAAGCCCCCCGCCTCGCCGACCTAGGAACCAGCTCGGACACCCGAAAGGCGCCGAAAAAGGCCGTCGTAAACAGCGCCTGAAACAACACTGCTTCGAAGCTCGAGGACGCCACCCGCGGCAACAGCGAACAGATCCGCTCCAAAAGCTCATGAGAGACCGGCAACCGCCAATCCCGCGACTGTGGCGTCCCACGGGCCCAACCGGCGAGGAGCCGCCCGACTAAAAAGGAAACCCGGGGGTTCCCCCACCCCGCAGCCTTGCAAAAGAAAGAAAAACCCGCCAACGCACCTGTGACCGCCGACCGAGCCCACCCCTCCTTTCTTGCCCATAACACGAAACGGCCAACGAGACCATCCGAAACCGCCCCCCCAGACCAGCCGTGCGTTCCCAGAAAATCACTCACCTGAGAGTAGCCCCGGCGATAAGACACCCAGGTACTGCGCGCCACCGACGCCGCAAGCAGAGCCATTAGGTCAGGGTCCCAATCGTCCAGAGATGCTCCGGAACCCGAGAGGGCCACTCGTCCGCCCCTGGAGCCAACCGCCGAAACTGCACCCACTGAAAACGGGATAAAGCGTCAGCAATGGCATTCTGAGAGCCCGGCACATGCCGGGCCCGGGCGGTGACATTTAGGCGCAAGCAGGCTAGCACAAAGACCCTCATCAAAGACGCCACCTTGGGGCACCGAGGAGAATGTCGATTAATGACCTCGACGACCGCAGCATTATCACACCAGAAGACCACCCGTCGATCCCGCAAACGGTCCGGCCATACCCAGAGGGCCACGACGATGGGGAAGAGCTCCAGGAAAGCAATATTCCGGACCAACCCGGAGCTCACCCAAGCAGCGGGCCAAGGCTCAGCACACCAGGAACCATGACAAAAGGCCCCAAAACCAGAACCACCCGCCGCGTCAGTGAACAACTGCAGGTCAAGATTGGAGAGCTCCGGCAACTGAAGGACGGAGCACCCGTCAAAGCCAGCCAGAAAAGCGTCCCACACCCGCAGATCCTCCCGCATCCCGCGGAGACTCGGATCCGATGGTGAGGCAGCCGCAGACCGGCCATAGCCAAGGATAAACGCCTCGTGAAGGGGCGCCCCATGGGAAGGACTCTGCAAGCGAAGTTTGAGATGACCAACCAGCGACTGCAGGACGCGAAGGGAGGCCTTCGAGGCAGAGCCGACGGCAGCCACCAACTCCCGAAGGCGCTGAACCTTCGGCGGCGGCAAACGAACCACCATGGCAGCCGTGTCAATCTCAATGCCAAGGAAGGTGAGGCAAGTGCCCGGGCCGACCGTTTTATCCCCAGCGATGGGGACGCCAAAGGCGGCAGCTACACGTTGAAAGGTGCTCAAGAGGGCGGAACAGGTGGGGTTCCGCTCAGGCCCGACAAAAAGAAAATCATCGAGGTAGTGGACAATACTTGAGGCTCCCGACTGCCGTTCAACCACCCAATGCAAGAAGGTACTGAAAGCCTCGAAGTACGCACAAGAAATAGCACAGCCCATGGGCATGCACATGTCGAAGTAGTACCGTGCCTCGAAGCAAAACCCGAGCAAAGGGAAGGCCGAGTGATGCACCGGCAACAAACGGAAAGCCGATTCAATGTCCACCTTGGCCAGGAGGGCACCGTGCCCACACTGCCGTACCAGGGCGACGGCAGCATCGAAAGAGGAGTAGCGCACGGTGCAGAGCTCGCGGGGAATAAGGTCATTTACCGAAGTGCCCGGCGGGCAAGAAAGATTGTGGATCAATCGAAACTTGCCCGGCTCCTTTTTGGGAACCACCCCCAACGGCGAGACAGTGAACGGGGAAAAGGGGGGTTCCAGGAACGGACCCGCGATACGGCCAAGCGCACACTCTTCCGAGAGCTTCTGCCGCACAATCTCCCGGTGCTGCCGAACGGAGGCGGCATTGCGGGCTCCACCGAGCCCGGACGCCCCCAGAACGGGAATGCGGAAACCCCGGGAAAACCCCCCAAGAAGCAAACCGGCCGCCCTGCCCCGACGGGATCGCCCGTATAAAAGGAGCCACGGACGCATAGCCTCGACTCGTACCGGGGTCCGGGCCGAGACCGCCGCAGCCTCACTTACCCCCCGCAGGGGCCCCCACGGGACCCTTGCGGGTGCACTTAGCAGCCGGGTGCGCACCCCCACACAAGGAGCAAGCGTGTTTGAACTTGCAGTCGGGAAAGGGGCAGGACGCCTTGTTGAAGCGCCAGCAAACGTCCCCCCCGATGGCGCCCCCCTTCTGCTGCGGCAAAACGGGGGCGGGGGCACGAAAGGAGCGCCCACCAGCCCCCAACGGGGATGGCCCAGCCTTGACGACCGTCGGGCCAGACCCCCCAACCCGACCCCTTACAGACATCTGAGTCAGCCACAGATTGATATCCTTCGTTCCCCACTGCAACTGACAGTTCTCTTCCATTTGATCACGAAACTCCTCGTCATAATTCAACCAGGCCCACCCCTCATGGGCCTGGGACGCCGCCAATATATTGTCAGCATGGGCTAGCAAAGCCCCGTACTGCTCCGGGAAGTAGTGCCCCCACACACTCGCCAAACGCAGGAAAGCGCGGGTCCAGTTGAGGGTGTTGCGAGAAACCTTACGCACCCTGCCCGCTTTTTCGTCTTCCTTGCGCTTCCGCCGGCTCTCCCCGGAGCGCTTCCGACCATCGAGCAAACGGAAGATGTCAATATATTTACGGCGCTTAATCCGCCGGCGCAACTTCCGCGGTACGGCCTCCCACAATTCGGAACAACGTATAACGGGGGCGCCACCTGACGCCCCACCATCCGCCCCCCCCGGAACTGAGCCGCGCGAAGAAGCCGAAGAGGACGACGAGGAGGAAGAGGAAGAGGACGCTCGCCGGCAGCGGCGCGCCCGCTTGCGCTTCCCCTTGGCTTTGCCCACCCCAGCGGAGCCCGAAGCGGAGTCCCCTCCCCCCACCTCGGCCCCTCCAATATACTCACCAGGCGTCCCAGAAGAGGCAGCGAGAGTACCCCCGGAGGACCCGCCGGGCACCGGAGGACCCAGCTCTGCCGTGGAGACCGCAGGACCCGCACCGGCCTGCCTGTCCTCAGAAGCCATGGAGACGGCCGGTGTCGAAGTCGTCGGGACCTGCGGAGGAAAGGGAGAAAAAACAAGCAGCAGAGACCCCAGGGGTACCGGGAGCCACCGGCGAGCCGGCCCCCCACACACGAGCCGAAGGCCCCAACCCACCAGCCTCCCAGGCCGCCGCTCCCGCAGCCGCACCACGCCCCTCGCCAAACCAGCCCCCCCCCCACCCCCCCCCCCCCGACCCTACCCCCCCCCCCGGGACCGCACCATACGCCCCGGAGGCCGCAGGGGCGAAGAAGCCATGCGGTGGAAGGGGAACCGAGGGATTGGGGGTAGGACCCCCCTCCCCATAGGGAGAGGAGGCGAGCGGAGGGTAGCCCGCGCCCACCTCCCAGGACCGGTTGGGAATCGGGGCCCCCGATGACCCAGGCCCGCCAGCACCCGGACTATCCGGACCTTCGGCTCTGCTAGCACAACCGGCGAGGAAACCCCACGGGACGCCCCCCCAGGAGGGACCAACTCAACCGGGGAGGCACACTCGACCCCGATGACGGGCGCAGGAGACTCGCCCGCTCCGCCACGGCCCCGAGCCCCGCCCACCCGGCTGCGCCCTCGCCCCTGCCGGACCCCCGAGAGGACCCGGGCCGTCGAGGTCATAGAACGCGGGGCCCGACCACGGCCCATGGGCCGTGCCCCACCGCGCCCCCTAGTAGTGCCACGCGCCCCCTGGGCCGCCCCCCGTGACCCCTTGGCCGCCCCCCGCGATGGAACCCTTCGGGCCATGAGCAAGGGGTACCCCAGGCAACAGAAGCCCACCCCCAAAGGGCACGTGCAGCTCAGGACCCTCTAGCCGCAGCAGCCTGGAGGTATGTGGTCTCTGTCTGTGTTTTTTTTTTTTTTTTTAATTTGTATTATTATGTTATTGAAGCAGCAAACGGGGGCCCCCCCAGAAGCGGCAGGGAGAAAAGGTGACCCTGCAAGAGGGGACCCAGCGCCCCGCTAAACGAACCGGGGAAGACCGGGAAGCCCCCCCCCCTCCTCTCCCCTACCCACGTGCCAAGCGGCAGGCACTCGCAAGGTGCGCCGCGAAAATTTGAAAACGGCCGCGATCAAAGCCGGCCAACCCGGCCAAGACCAGCACTCGGGGGCAGAGGGGAGGCCAAAAATCCCGCCCAGAAAACAAGGCCCCGAAGCCAAGGCCCAACTCACCAGCTCTCCCCGCAGCGCCAACCTTCTCGCCGGCACGAGCAAGGAGGAAGAGGGAGATCGCCAGCCGGCGATCCCTCCTTGCTCGTACAGGCCACGCCCCCTCAACCGCCCATGCGGCCAATCCGCGGACGCCACGGGGAGGACGTGAGGGGCCCGCAGGCACGCAAGCCTGCCCGTGCCCCCCCTCTCCCCCCCCCGGCCCACCGCCGCGAAGAGGGCTGCCATGTGGTCGGGCCCCGGGAACCCGGTTACCCGGCCAGCCGCGGGACCGGGGCCCGTCGGCTCAGCCATCATTCTTCACATAATATAGATTTAATTTCTAGGAAGAATTTTTGCATTCTTAAGCATTCAGTGTGCCTTTTTATGACTTTTATTGGTTATTTGTTTTCTCTCATGGGAAAGAAGATTTTTTCAGTTTTTTCAATTGCAGTTTATTTCACTGCATTGTTTAATAGGTCGGATTGTTTGGTCCTTCTTTACCGTTTTAGATATATGGCAACAGAATAACAAGTGCTCTATAGGTGCCGTATAGTATAACTTTTTTGTTCATGTAAATGTTGAATATAATGATTTTCAATTCAAGAGCGTCTCCACCTTCATGTACACGATTTATGATGTTTTGATTTTACAAATACAAATTTCTTTTTATAACTTTATAATTGCATGCTTTTCTTGTTTTTGCATATGTTTTTTCATATGTTTTTTCATTTGTTCTTTTAAGTGTCCTTATGATGCTTATGTATGGAATATGTTTTTATAATTGTTTATACATTTTATGTGCATCTGTTTATGTAAATTGATTATTTATTATTAATTGGTTATATATTTACCAATATGGAGTGGCATTTTTAGAATTGTATGTATTTGTTTTATATGTATATTTACCTATTTAATTATTTATTTATTTAAATGTGCACTTACATTATTTATTTATTCATTGTCAGCTGTTAGTATCCTCTAGGTTCAATCCAGGATAATACTCAATTTGATCACAATAAGGTATTTATTCCTTTTGGTTCCTCCTCGTCTCTTTTTCTCTTCCTTTTTAGTAGTTCAATATGTTTTTTTATTATCTATTATCTTTCATAGTTTTTTTATATTTTTTTATATTTTTATCCAGTAGTCGTCCTTTTTATTTAATTTTTACAGATTAATAGATTGTCCTTTAGACGCCTTTAGTAAAACTATATGATTTTAATTTTTATTATAATTTTTATTATATTATAATTTTTTGATATATTACAGTGTATTTTACATTATGCTGTTGTTTTAATCTATATGTTTATTATTTAATTTTGAGGTGTGCTCTTTTAGACCCCCTGAAGAAGGCCGGTGGCCGAAACGCGTTGGGGCGCAATAAACAAGGTTTATTTTTGTCAGTCCAGGCTCCGCTTTTTTTGTTCTCTTGTATTGTGCGGATCCTTAGCTCCTTTTGGTACTGGAAATTGGAAAGGTCATACACAACACTCTATTCCTCATACACACACCCATTGTTCTATTTCACAAACACGCCCACACAAACGATAGCAGCTCTGTCACTAATGCACGCTTTGTCAGAAACACATCTACCAATCCTAAGTTTCACATGCACCCCCGCAATTTCCCAGGCTCTCACGCAAACTGGTTCCTTCTATGCCATAACCACCCACAACTCATTTGGTGCCTCACAAAGGCACCTTCCCCATGTTTGTCTTTCACACACACACAGCAGAGCTAACTTTTCAAAATAATTGAGGATGCTAAAAATCAATACAAATGATCCCTCCTTGGACAAAATGAAGGGGGTTGCATTTTACTGGAAGCACTCAAGCATCCACTGTACCCCTAGAGCTGGCCTCAATGCAATAAGCGTTGCGTTAGAACGCTGTGATAAGCCTCAGTTCACAGCAACTAACACACACGCTCGAAAACCTTTTACTTCCAGTACAGTAAACTAATGGCATGAAAATTTCAGCAGCTTTAAAAAAGTGTGCACTGTCAGAAAATAAAAGCGAGTCATCATGGTAATCTGCATCCATTGGCTGCATTGCGAGTAAAATGTTTCTATTCCTGTGAGTGCATGAGCAAGGATTGACTCACGCTCTGACAGGAAGGGAGACATTAAAAAACGGCAGTACAGACTTCCCTTCTCCTATCCCCACCCTACAAAATTCTTCCTACCCACCCTGAAAAAATTGTCTGGTGGCCGAGAGGGCTCTGAACCCTCCTGACTGCCCCAGACACTCTCTATGCCCCAGACACTCCTGATCCCCCCAGATCTTCCCAACTCTCCTGTCACTGGGATTATCTGATCCAGAGTACCCCTGCCCAGGTACCCTTAGCTTGGGCACCTGGAACAGGGAGACCCTTAAACAGAGATCCACCAGTGGTGGACCGGACCCTCCCCCGACCAATTATACTTACCTAATCTAGGGAGGCATCTAGCGGTGATCCTCTTATGCCACCATCTTGGAAATAGGGGCATCTGACCCTAAGCTGCATTCACCATGCAACAACTCTGTGCTTCCCTGCCTCTCACACTGATTTCCATGCTAATGCGAAAACAATGTAAGTCAAGGAGGCAGGATGCCACAGGGTCCTGTCAGTGCATGAGGGCCGGCACAGGCTTGGCACTGAATTTTCTTTCTGTCACCTTTCTGGAGGACCAAACCATAGAGGCTCAGAGGTGAGAAGGAACTTCATGGAAAAGGGAGGAAGACAACTGAGGTGTGGGTGAGGGGAACCCTTCCTCACCTTGCCTATGTGCTTCCACTATTTAAATCCAGCCCTGGGGGGGGGGAGGGGGGAAAGCAAGACATGCTAGTCGCCGCTCGCCGCGTCTAGTTTTATTTCCTCTTTTTCCTTTAGGAATGCCAAAAGCTGTACTTTACTGTGGCTTCGGCTGCGGTGGTTAAGGGACCTCTAGACGCCTTCGTGAGGCCCACTGGTGCGGCAGAGATCCCGGTGCTTGGCTCATTGGGGGCATCGGGAGTGGAAGGAGGCTTACCGTGCCCCTCTGAGCTGCAGGTTATGCTCAGCCTGGAAGCACAGACTCCTCTGATCCAGCCTGTAGTGCTTGCCGCGGGTGCGGTGGAGATGGAACCCCGTGATATCGGGGGATCCAGTGCCATTGTGCCAATGAGCCCTGCTGTGTTGAGTATCTCCACAGCAGTTGTTTCCTCGGCTGCGGAGCCTGCGGGCTCAGTGGAGAGCCCAGCTGCGATTGGAGTTGGTACACTTTCGGAAGTTGGAGACGGCTCGGAGGTACTTGCACCTACTTCTACTGATTTGAGGGTTGCCAATCCTGTGAAGTCTGTTTTACTTCGCCCAGCAGCAGTAACTTTGGATTCTCTTTGGGAGGGACTTCAGGCTTTGGCGCATTCTTTTTCTTCTCAATTTGGAGCCCTCCAGAGTGCTCTAGCCTTAATGATATAGTCGGCTGATCAGCAGAAGCAGGAGGTGGCCGGTATATCCTCTAAGGTTGCCCAGTTGGAGGTTAAAGTGGTACCCTGGGTAGAGAGATCGTGCAGGTGGGCTCCCCATCCCACCTGAGATGCATCTGTTGTTAGGGTAGCTTGGAATAGGGGTTGCTGGAAAGGAGACCCCATGAGAAGATTTTTGAGCGATTGCCACCATTGGAGGGATGAAATAAGATGGTCTGAGTTTGTTATTTTGTCCGACAGGCAACCTGAGGCCTGTGTCCACTGAGTGAATAAAGTCCACTGGGCTGCTCACATGTGGAGGAGAGCATAAGGAACCACATGCACAGTGGATGCCATGTGGCACAGCAGTTGTAGCATTTCTCATGCAGTGAGATAAGGTTTGAGCACTGCTTGGGAAGCTATCTGTATTATGCGAAGACAGCGGGGCTGTGGAAGGAAAGCCCTTGTCTGTCTGGTATACAGATGAGCTCCTATGAACTCTAGGGATTGAGTGGGGGCAAGATTGGATTTTGGGAGGTTTATGACTAGTCCCAAATACTGAAGGATTTGCATTGTGCGAAACAGATCAGAGCTGGCTTCTGACACTGTAGGGGCTTGAATGAGCCAGTCGTCTAAGTAGGGGAAGACAAATATTCCCAGAGTGCGAAGAAAGGCGGCTACCACAGCCATGCATTTTGTGAATACTCTTGGTGCAGAAGCCAGGACAAAGGGAAGAACCCTGTACTGGAAGTGCTTTCCTTGAAACAGGAATCGTAGGAATCGTCTGTGATTTGGATGGATGAGAATATGAGTATAAGCATCCTTGAGATCTAAAGAACAAAGCCAATCCTGACTTTGAAGGTATGGCAGCAGAGTTCCTAGAGAGACCATTTTGAACTTCCCTCGGAACAGATATTTGTTCAATTCTCTGAGGTCTAAAATGGGCCTGTATCCTCCTGTTTTCTTTGGAATAAGAAAATAGGGGGAGTAGAAACCTGTACCCTGTTGCGGAATGGGTACTTCCTCTATTGCTCGTTGCGCAAGGAGTGTTGTGACTTCTTGACCTAAGAGATTGTCGAGAGAGGTCTGAGAATTGAACTGTCTTACCATTGTAGGAGGGGGCATGCTGTGAAAATGAAGCTTGTACCCCTCTCGTACAATAGACAGAGTCCAATTTTCTGCTGTTATTTGGTGCCATCTGTGGGCAAAATGACATAACCTGCCTGGGATGTCCAAGGATTCTGGACCCTTCAGGGGCAGGAAGGCAAAGTTCTCTAGAGAGGAGCCAAAGCCCCTTAGGAGACTGAGCCTGCTGAGCTGGCTGAGGTTTTACAGCTTTTGGCTTCTTTTGTTGTTCCTTTTGGGCAGACTGACCTGGACAGTGTCCCTGTTGGATATAGGAAAGATAAAACTTCTTTTTCATATTGAAAAATGATTTTTTTAGAGGATCTTTTCCTTGCAGGATCGGCTTTAGATTTGGACAATCTATCCAAAGTGATATTGTCTGCATCTATTTCATTAGCCTGCTCCTGCCAATTCTTGCCAAAGATATTTTCTCCTGTTCAAGGAATGTTTCCTAACTTATCCTGTACCCAATGCACCAATGGCAATAGCAGAGGTTCTGCTTCTGCACTCAAAACAGTCAAAGGCTGCATGATTTATAAACTTGGAAACATCCTGGACATTTTTGATAAGTGTAAGATAGTCCTGTCTTTTGTCATCAGGAAGAAGGGGGCTCATAAGCTCCAAGTCTCCTGTGACCTCTTTAAGGAACATTCCCATATACAAGATATAGGAGCTGATTCTAGCTGAGAGCATGGAAGCTTGGAAGCATCGACGCCCAAAGGAATCGAGAGTCCTGCATTCACGACCTGGAGGATTGGATGCAGGTCTCTTTGCACTTTTCATCCTATGCATGGCTGATTCCACTACCATTGAATGGTGTGGTAATTGAGTTTTTTGAAAGCCAGGACAAGGTGGAACTCGATACATAGTATCGAGTCTCTGAGAATGAGGAGATGTGGTTAGAGGTGTTTCCCACATTCGCAGCATAAGATCATGTAAGATCTCATGGATAGGCAGAGTAGCTGCCTCTTTGGGAGCCTTAGGGTATTGGAGAATTTCCAACTCCTTTGCCCTAGGCTCTTTTTCAGGAGCTACTGTGATGGAAAGGCCTGAGGCCACATCACGGATAAAATCCTGAAAGGACATATCCTCTGGCAGAGACGTCCTGCGCTGAGGAGAAGAGGAATCCTCTGGGAGAAGTACTCTTGTATCGGCAGAGTCTTCGGAGTCATCAGACTCAGAGGATTCAAAATACCTCCGATCCCGGTGATTGTGCAGGGCACGGTACCGGTATCGATCGAAGTCGGGATCGGGTTGCTCCGGTACCGATCTGTCGATGCCGGAGACAGACGCATGACTCGGTATGGGTGGCATACCCATTGACGTCGATGCCGTCGGTACTGGTACCGGTGTCGGTACTGGTATTGGTTGAGGTGTCTGAGGCAGTTTCAATGGTACCGAAGCCGTGAGAAGAGCCTCTAGACTGCCTTTGATAGCAAGAAATCTCTGGTCTATCGATGCTGCCGATGCTTGGGTGTCGGTACCGGTAGAAGCGGCCAGAACCCCAGAGCATGGCACCAGTAGTTCTGCCGAGGTTGAGGCTTCAAGAACATCCTGGAACCCCACTGATGCTTTGGAAGCCGAAGCCTCCCGCCAGGGAAGTTTTGCCAGTGAAAATTTCTCAAGGGCAACACCAGTGGCATCTCGATATTTAGAGGGAGATTTACCCTTTGAGGACTGGCTAGATTTATGTTTAGTTACCTGAGATCCATGGGAGGAAGATGAGGACCTGGAGGATGTTGATGCAACAGATGCCGTGTCTGAGGGAAAAAGGGTGCTAAGCTTTGTAGCTCGATTCTGCCGACCCCTTTTTGACATCATTCCACAGGAGAGGCACTCCGAAGTAGAGTGGTCAGGACCTAAACATTTGAGACACCAATCATGGGTGTCGGTGACGGAGATGGTATCGCCACACTTAGAACATTTTTTAAAACCAGATGTTGTTTTTTCCATTTTTAAGGAAAAATTGGGCCTAGTGCCCAAAATGGCGCCTAGCACCAATGAAAAAAGTTTCTGAAGTAAATTAGCTCAGAAACTATAGTTTGTTTTTGTTTTTTGTAGAAGAAAGAAAAATGAACTGGCGGTACTGGTATAGCGTCAAAGGAAGGCAGACGCAACCACAAAAAACAAAGATTAAAGACAAACGTTTTCTGCGGTGACAGAGTATGGGACCTGTTGGCTCTGCAGAAAATGAAGAACTGGAGAGGGACAGTTGGAAAGGCGGGAAGGCAGCACGCAAGTGCTGTGGGATGCTCCCAAAAGCTTTCCTATTGGACGCTGGGGAGCATTCCCGTGCAGGCTCCGTCGGTACCGACGATACCCATATGTGAAGACTACATTCCTGCTTGTTCCTGGAGATATACAGTTTCTTTTGCAAGACAGTGCTGCAGAACCTATTCCAGTCCTGGAAAAGAATCAGGGATTCAATACCAGATGTTTTGTCTTTCATAAAAAGACCGTAGGACTAGGTCACATCTTAGACCTCAGATACCTCAACTGATTGCTTTGCAAAGAGAAGTTCAAAATGAACATACTTCCCTCCATCTACTCATACTTGATGAAAGGCTATTGACTGTGTTCACTGATCCTCAAGAGTGCCTGCACACATATTCCAATTCATTTCAACAGCAGGAATTATCTGAATTTCATTCTGCAAACAGCCATTACCGATACAAAGCACTTCCCTTTGGTTGCAGCAGCTCAGACTAGGACACCTGGATTTTTCATATCTTGATAAATGGTTGCTGACAGTGCTTTTAAGAGGTTTAACTCTCTCCTTCAGGAACATAATAATTCATCTCCTTCAAACTCTTTGTTCATCAACTTTGAAAAG
Source organism: Ichthyophis bannanicus (assembly GCA_033557465.1). Classification (NCBI taxonomy): domain Eukaryota; kingdom Metazoa; phylum Chordata; class Amphibia; order Gymnophiona; family Ichthyophiidae; genus Ichthyophis; species Ichthyophis bannanicus. Next base: position 599,900,317 of record CM066035.1, on the reverse strand, counting down.
AGAACCATAAAACTTACAAAGAGGAATTTATTCATTCTGGACACAGATCAAGCCAAAGCCTTCCTACTGCAAGGCAGAATGCTGAAGCTTATTTATTTAGTAATATTTAGTTCATGTCTTTCCAGTAGTAATTATAGATGTTATGCTATATGGCCATTACAGTTCCATTTACTTACCTCAAATGAGAAAACTGTAATGGGACCTCATGTTCCAGTGGAATCACTATGCTCATCCTCTATATACCAATGTTTGCCTCAGCCCATGTTACAGCTGTAGACATACAAAATCAACCCGATGAAAGATATCCCTTTTGCACCATGGGAACACTGTTGCATCCTCATAATAGATGTTTCCAACATCAGCTGGGGAGTCCATCTCAGCCAGAAAACTTGGCTAAAGGTGGACAGCATGCTCTATTTTGAATTGAGACCAATCTTTTATTTCCCCCAAGTGTTTTCTCTCTCCTCCAGAATCAACCATTAGTGATCCAGGCAATCGGGTAGTCATTTTTTATATCAACATAAAAGAGGTGTGGATATCCTTCGGCTATGCTAGGAATTGGCATGAGTTTGGGACTTTCTGTTTCCCATTCAAATAGAACTCTAAGTTACTTACAGTACCTACCAGAAGCATGCAGCAGAATTCTTTAGCCCTGCAAGTGGTCTCTTGTTTTTTAATGCTGTCAAGTCAATGCTGACTCCTGGTGACCCAGCTGCCTCTGGGGTTTCTTGTTAATTTATCACTGGAAGTAGATTGCCAGGCCTTTGCTACCAAGACAATGAAGGTTAAGGTGACTTGCCCAAGGTCACAAGGAGTGCTAGTGGGCATTAAACCCTTGATCTTCTGGGTTCTAGGCAGTTGCTCTAACCACTAATCTACTCCTTGGCTCCTAAGTGATCCCTTAATCCTCAAAAAATACAGGATATTGTTTGAGTCTGGAAAACTCCTCAAATTAGCCTGTTTGTTAGAAGTGAAAATGCAAAGCTGCCCTCCTGTTGCTCAGCACACTCATCTCCAGATCACTTAATGAGAGCTGCATTGGAAATAAAGTGAACTTGGCCCCTCCTTTATGCTTATTCAGTGATTCTCATAGCACTTTACTGGCCTCATCAAAACTCATTTCCTCTTCTAAGAAAGCCTCTTGGTTCTTCTTCTTTGCAGGTTCTAAACTTTTCCAACTTTGATAATGCAGGATAGAGTCTGCCTTCTACATCCTAATTGCAAGTCACTAGAACTAATAGTGTGGATACAGAAAAGTGTATAGTTGCTATATGAAGCCTACTCCCTCAGATTCAAGACATTTTGGAGACAGCAAGAAAGACATTCCACCAGACATACCATAGGTATGCTTTAAATGCAAAAGGTTTTCAGTTTAGTACTTCACTAATGATCAGGACCTCATCCAATGTCCACCAGATCCCATATTTATCACCTCGGGCTGCAATCATCCTTTATCAGAGTACATTTCAATACACTCACAGCAATTATTCTCCATAGACAAGGCTCCAGCTTCCCAGTGCCCAATTGTTTCCAGATTCATGAAAAAGCTTCTTCACATCAAACTACCAATACAGCAGCTTCCTGAACCATGAGGCCTCAATATCATTCATGCATCTCTCATGAAACTATCTTTTGAGCCAATGAAATCTTCATCTTTCAAATATCTAACATGGAACATACTTTTTCTCATAGTGGTTACTTTGGCTAGAAGATTCAGTAAACCTCAAGCTTTCACTTATAAATCTTACACTTGGTTTCATCATAATAAAATAAAACCAAGTACATATCCTAAATTCCTGCCGAAGGTAGTCACACCTTCTCAGGTAAATGAAGAAATAGTGCTGCAAAATTTCAGTTTTACATTACTGCCATACCAAGGCTCAGCATCTTAGCATTACAACCAGCAACCAAGCAGCACAGTTTGCAAAATATACAGTAGTAAGCTCTTACTCGTTGCCGTATTCGATACAGATTTTTCGTTAACAGATCTCGCATGTCCTCCACATCTGAAGGAGGAAGTGGCATCACTTTTCTGGATGGATAATTCCTAAATGGAAAACAATAGGAAACAACATCAAGGGATTAAATGGCACAGCACTGCAAAAACAGATAGGAACATCATTTAAAGGAAACAAATACTCTACAGCCACAAAACAGAGTACTGTAAAACTAGTGGTAAAGTAAATGATATTTTGGGTTGATCTGACTTAATTACAAAATGTTTCCTATCTCTATTTGTCCTTTAGTGCTTTTTTATGGTTTCTATGACTTGAAAGTCCATTTTTAAGCTTCTATTTAAATAGAGAATTTACAATAAAGCAGCAGTTCAAGTATTTTATAGTTAGTAAAATGAAATTTCAACACTATTATCTGTATGACACATTTATTGCACAAGAAATAGCAACGTGGAAGACAATTTTAAAAGCCATTTCTGTACGTAAAGTGCTTTATGCATAGAAATAAACATTTATACAAGTGCATATCCACTATGCACATAAAGGTATGCGTATACAACCCAAACATGTGTAAATTTACCTGAACTGAATGGAGGCATTCCTGGGGTCGGGACTGGAAAGGGTTTGCAATTATGCGCGTGCATTCATCTAGGAAATATGTGCATGCTAGAGAACGGGTGAAAATGTGAGCTCGAATTCTGTGGGGTAATTTTCAAAATGGAAATATTGGCATCCTTTTGTTTTGGAAATTCATTGGTATCCACAAAGAAAAATTATGTGAGTATTATTTACACATGCACTCAGTTATAAAATGATTCTCTTCATATAAATGCTTATAATCAACCCTTGGCATCAGGACTGTACCAAGCTAGACATGCACCCTGTACAACTCATGAACCTGGCTTAAGTGGTGTACATTCAGGTACAGTATATATTCCCCTCGTCCCTGAAGGGCTCACAATCTGTTTTGTACTTGAGGCAATGGAGAGTTAAGTGGCTTGCCCAAGGCCACATGGAGCACCTGTGGGACAAGAAACCCCAGTCCCTCTGGCCAAGACTGCTGTCCTCCAGTGGGATTCAGACTTCTGGCCCATCTTGCCCCAAACACTAGGCCACTCCTCCCCATATCAATACCCTTTTTGTACTTGTGCCCTGTTGGCCTTGGCATGGCCCTGCTTGGCATGCACATAGAATGATTTTGCATAGGATGTACATAAATTCACGATGGAAGAGCTTTTTCTTACATGAAGGGCAATTTTCAAACTTTTCATGAAAAATGGCCACGGAAAAGCTTCCTCCCCCACCCGAATATGGGTAAAAGTACCCATGCTTTTCCTAATTAGGGTCATTTTATAAGGGGCTTCAGTGTGTAGAGCAGCATTTTATGCACTCAAGTAGAAAAGAGATTCAGAAAAACCACACAATATGTACCCCTGTGCTAACTGCAATGTACTTCCCATGCCACACTTATACAATTACCCCCAATGTAGATGGTTTTACTTGTGGCAAAAAAGAAACAGAATTAGTTTAGGGAAAGAAAACACGCCTGAGACATTCATTTTGAAAGCCCCATATGTCCTTTCTGCATGTAAATTTGCATCAATCCAAGAGCAGGCACAAATGCATGTACATACCCAGTATCTACTCTGTACCACTGGGTATGCCCACAAAGGGGTTCTCATTGACTACTAGTTTGTAGCCTCAAATTGCTACCAATAATTTTTGAAAAAAAACATATTTGACAGCATTAGATTGAAAACTTCTAAAGTAACCTACAGCCCACAGTATATTTATTGAATTCAGAGCCCTATGCACTATTTTATTATATGAAAATTTACCATGGGATTCACCAAGCTATGGCACCTCAGTACTGCAAGTCAGTAAATCCCACGGTGAATTTACTTTTGCATTTTTGTAGTCAAGAAAATCATGGGTTGTGTGCTGTAACAATGCAAAGATAGCGGTCACAAGTCAGTCTCGCTATCTTTTAAAGGACCAACCCAGGACTTTAAAAAAGTACCCTACCCACAAACCCACTTCAAGAATCTACTTACCACCTGCAACTCCTGGCCTCTTTTCAAGAACCCCACCCCTTATCCACTTTCAAGGACTTCCTATCCCTTGCATTCTAGTATCTACCAGGAGTCTTCCACTAGGGGACTGAGACTGGGAGCTGCTGGGATGGCAGAATCCAGGGATTGTGCCTGCATTTCCACTACCCACCTAGCAGAGGAACCCTGGTAGGTGCTGGGGGTACAGAAAATAGTGAGTTCTTGAAAGGGATAAAGGTGGAGATGTTAACAAGGGACTGAGGTGGGGGTGGGGGGGTTGTTGAAAGTGGGGGTATGGGAGTTACTTTTTGAATGCACCAACCGCTTTAATTTTCTCCCTTAGAGCATCAGACCATACGTTAGCAGCCCAATGTTCCCAAGGAGGAAAGATAACAATACTTCTTCAGTTTCTGTTGTCTTTCCATTAATAATGCATCTTTCAAGGCTTAATACAAGTAGTAGTATTAATTCTACATAATCATGAGTTACTCAGCATGCACTTGGATGCTTAGCATCTCATGATTACTTAATATGCATTACGATAAAAAAACACACAGGAAAGACAAATAATGCATGTTATTGTTACAGTACAATATTTTCCAAATAATATGCATCATTCCCTGAATACAGCTCAATAACGAGGATCCCTGATGGAGGATTTGATCTTCCACCAAAAAGATGCATTGACCTTGTCCACTGGTAACAAAACATCCAGGAGATGTTTCTTGCCATACCTAAAAGTACACAAAACTAATTCCTTTTTTTCTATCAAAAAATAGGCAACACTTAATTTAAAAAACTGTTAAAAGCCATAATCTAAGAAATCAGTAAAATGATGGAAAATGAAGTAGCCTGGATATGATGGGTTTATATCTGATCATTATTATTATTAATTTGCTCACGCCTTTCCAGTAATATTTCAAGGTGAGTTGCAATCAGGTACTGTAGGTATTTCCCTGTCCCCAGAGAACTTACAATCTAAATTGTACTTGAGGCAGTGGAGGGTTAAACGACTTTGTCAAGGCCAACAAGGAATGCCAGTTGGACTTGATTTTATATCATTCCCTTAAAGAAGTCCCATTACCTGTAAGGTAATGGATATTTCATTGACAGCTTTAAAATGGAGAAAGCCACAAGGAACATGGCAGCAAAACTCATTTTATTTTAATACAATGAGAAATACAGATAAACTTTCTGAGACTAATATTCAAAGGGTTTAGGCTCCTAACTTTGAGAGTCTGGTACCTAATTGGCCTCTTTGAAAATGTCTGTAGCAAAGTTTCTAAATCTAGTTTTACTAAGCTCCTAAATTAGGAACCTAAAAAGAGAGTGGCAACAGGAGCAGAATTCAGGCAGGGAAAATAGTTCTGAACAGCACTGATTTTCAGCCCCAGGCCACCTGAATTAGGCTCCTAAATCTAGGCAAATGAATGGCAAGCCTAAACTTCAGAGTATAATTTTTAGGATCCTAAACTAAGGTGAATTTGCAGTTGAAATTTAGGTGGGCATATTCAGCAGTAGTGCCGCCACTTTAATTTATACCTGGATATTTAGTGCCAGGACCATATCTGGCCACCAGCACTGAATATCTGGTTTGCCAGAAGATGACATTTTACTTACCTTTCCTTGAGTCCTTGAGTCCTGCTAGACAAGTCTAGACAAGTGAATTGCGTTCCCCTACCAGCAGATTGGTGGAGACAGATAGCCAATGAAATGTTTCAATGACATCACTCCCATACCTCTATCAGCCTGAGTCACCAGAGGGTACCTCAGTATTCATCCCAAAGCATATGGGTAAACATGGCAAACCTCACACAACCTCAATGTGAGCAATAATGATGAATGAAACAGTAGAGAAACTATGTACAGGAAAAGTCGACAGCAGGCTGGTAATAGGATATAGCACCTACAGAGCCAAGCTTATTAATCATAGTGGACCAAGGTACCACCACAAAATAACAGACCAAACACAGTTTCAGGGGTGGGTCCTGGAATGGTCTAGCAGGATTCAAGGAAAAGACATTATTTGGTAAGTAAAATGTCACCTTCCATATTGTCCTGCTAGACCAGTCCAGACAAGTGGGACGTATGAAAGCTATGCCTCCACTGAGAGGGAGAAGACACATCAGCTTGTAAACCGTGAGCCAAGGCCATGTCTGCCCGAGGGTAGACATCCAAGCAATAACGCTTGACAGAAAGTGGAAAGTGATGCCCATGTTGCCACCCGATAATATCTGAAGGGGCTACCGAGCTATGCTCTGCCCATGAGGACATTTGTGCCCAAGTAGAAAGAGCATACAAACCCTCTGGAACCAGTCAGTTCCATCATAGATATGCTGAGGAAATTGCCTTCTTCATCCTGCACCCCAAGATAGACTTGGCTGCTGCAACACCCTTGCATGGGCCAGCAAAAAGCTCTAAAAAAAGATGATCAGACTTATGGAAGGAATTTGTATCCTCCAAGTCCCAGAGAAGCAACTTCTGGACATTCGCAAGACAAAAATCCTTATCTTTCCCTCTACACTGCTCCTTAGAAAAGAAGGGGAAGCAAACCACCTGATTCGCATGAAAGAGAGATATCACCTTGGGCAAAAAGGAAGGTGCAGGTCAAATGGAAACGGCCACCTCTGAAAAGGACAAATATGGGTTCTGGCAAGTCAGAGCCTGCAGCTCAGAATCCACCTTGCCAAACAATCGCAAACAGGAAAATAGTCTTGAGAGTTAAATTCTTCAGAGTAGTATACTTCATAGGTTCTAAGGGCTCTGACATCAGGGACTTAAGCACCAGACAGAGATCTCAAGAAGGGGCAAATGATCAGAGAGGAGGACGCAGATGCTGAACACCTTGAAGAAAATGTGAAACATCCAGATGCAGGGCTGAAGACTTTCCAACCACTGGATCTCTTAAGCAGGACAAGGCTTCCACCTGGACTTTCAGGGAGGTAAGGGAAAAAAACATCCTGCAGAAGACCAACAGAGCAGGTACCTTGGTAGACCTAGGAACAAGCTGTCGTGCACCATTACCCATGCTCAAAGAGATACCAGACTTGCATGTATGCCAGGCTGGTAGAACCCCTCTGGGCTTTGAGCAGAACGAAAACTACTGCAGGAGAATAGTGCTTACACATCAGCCGACTCCTTTCAAAAGCCAAGCCATAAACGAGAAGGGTGATGGATCATCCAGGACACACGACCCCTAATGTTACCGGCCTTGAAATAGGACAGATTAATCGTAGGAACCTGCAGGAACTACATCAGTCCCTAAATCATGCTCTCCTCATTTTGGATGGTGCTCTATGCATCAGAGTATATGCCTCAACAGCAGCCATGGAAGAAGCACGTACAGCAGGCACTGCCATGGCCAGAACTAAACCAGGGTGACAATGCCCTTGGATCCAGTCTCCATGTGGTGAGGGAAACAATGGCATACTTTGTCATTGGAGGGGGACACCATCAATTCCAACACAGGGTGACCCCAATGGTGGAGAAGCATCTGAAACACCTAGTGATTCAACTCCCACTCTTCGGGATCAAGAGAGTGACGATGGAAGAAAACTGTTTCCACATTGATCACTCCGGCAATGTGCCAAGCCAACACAGCCTGGATGCTCATTTCCATTCAGGTGAACCAGAGACCCATCCCCAGGGCCACTCCTACATGCCTCATGCAACCTTGGTGATTGACAAATGCCACTGCCATTGTGTTGCCCGAGAACACTCACACCACCCTGCCCTTGACCAAGGGCAACAAAATGAAAGAGGGTCAGCCAGATAGCCCTTGCTTTGAGATGATTGATAGACCACACCACCTGCCTGTGTCTCCAACAGCCCTGGGCTGTTCAGTCTTGATAAGAGCTTCCCCGCCCATAAGACTGGCGTCCATCACCAGAAGAATCCACAAGTGATCATCCAGCAGCATGCCCCTCTTCAGATAACATGGGCATAGCCGCCACCATATGAACATGCCCATGGCACCATCTTGATTGCTGCTGCCATCAAGCTGAGAAGCTGGTGATAACTAGAGAAGGGCTTTTCAAGATGAAATGACAGGAGTTCTGAGACCCATGGAACTTAGTCAAGTGTGCTCGCAATGGATGAGCAGAAGCAAAAGAGGGAAAAGACCCTGCTTACTTCCCAGGCCCTTTTAGTCTGTTCTCTGGTAGGCAATAAGACTTGGCCTTTGCCATGTCCTTCACCAACTTCTCAAATCAGTCCCACAAGGTACCTTGGTGGACCTGCAACCTGATTTTAGATGTCTTTTGTTGGTCTCTTTTTCTCTCTCTCTTCCCCCTGTCTGTATCTTCTCTTTCCTGTTCTTAATGATGTTCTTTTCTCTCTTTGCCTTTCTAGCAGCCTGCATTTTGTTGTACACTGCTCTGACGCTTATGCACGAGCGGTATATCAAGCCTTGCAAATAAAGATAATAATAAAGATAATACAAGGGAACTGTCCTTTAAGACCAGTTGAATTAGCCATGCTTTAGAGGACATATCTGCTGCTCAGTGTCAAAACCATAGCCAACGCCATGTCACCACCAACAGGACAATATCCCTAGCCGCCAAGCAGGCTATAATATACATGGTATAAAAAGGAAGGCAGTAACTGACTCTAAAGGAGGGGTAGCATCATCCAGCAGAAGAAACTGAATCCACAGGAGCAGGACTTGAGGCATCAGGCCTGCACACACTGCCAACGGGAGAATAGCAGCTGCTGCTGCAAACTGACTTTTTAGCAGAGAGTCTATATTTTTAAAATCCATAGTGCCCTTCAAGGTCAACTTGGCTTCCATGGAAGTGGAGGCCCACTTCATGACCACCATGACTTCCACCTCCACCTTGGGTAGGCCAGATCATGTGATGAACTCCTCTTGGGGAAAGTTCACATCTCTTTACACGCCATAATCCCCCTAGGCAGGAAATCTGTAAGGACCCATTCCGACTAGAACATCTTCTTGATTATTTCCAGAAATGGGAAAACTGCCATGAATATCCACACTACCTGTAGAAGCAGAGAACCTGTAGCACCTGTTCCACCGCAGGAGCATCAGCCACATACCAAGAAGAGGAAACTCGAGCAATCAATGCCGCCAGATCTCCGTTCTGGGACAGACAGAAAATACTGGCCTCTACATGAACCTTTGATTGAGAAAATACTTTTTATTTTTTTGCATCAGACTCCTCAACCAAGACGTCAGAAGCAGCACTCAAGTCCAAGTCTTGGACAGATCCCAACCAACCCAGTTCTCCAGAAGGCAACCTCCATCTGGGTCGCTTAGAAGAAGGCATTCAAGCCGGGTTTCTAGGCTGTAGGATCTGAGTTTCCATGCCAAAGACCAGGCTTGCCAAATAAGAAAAATAATTCTGGGGAGGACAACCTGGATTCCAGAAGCTCGCCTCCCTAAGAATGATCCCCAACACAGGAGACACAGCTGGTTCTGAGCCCCTTGAAGAAAGGGAGTGGCCAGAAGTGCAGTCACCGGAACTCAAGGTTGGGATATTATTCTTACCCACAGCGTCATCAGTCGCTTCTTACCTTGAGGCGTAAAAAGCCTGGCCAACTGAATCCCTTCATTGGAAGAAGGGAGACGAACCCACCCATGAAAAGGCACAGGCTGACATGCAGGATGAATCCAGTGAGGAGGCTCTTCGCTTGCCACAGGTCAAATAATGCTTCCTGGAAGAAGACAGAGTTAAGGCAAGGCAAACATTTGCATGCAGGCACAAAAGCACGCACTAATGGAGTGCTTCATTAGTGTGTGTTATGGGCATTTGGGCAGGAACACGCATTGAAACTGCTCAGGCAGAATGTGAGCTAGGATGGCTTGGGCGCAAGGTGCACAAAGGCAGAAAAGGTTAATAACACGCACTAGAAAATGGCGAGAAGCACCGACACTGAACCAATGGTTGCTCGTGGTCCATCCCAACTTATGCCCCAAAAAAGACAAGTGTTGGAGCTCCCAACAAGGAAAATGACAAAGTCAAGCCTTAATACTCACCCCCTGTGAGCCTCAGGCAGAGCAAACCTTGCCAGGCTCGATGCTACTCCCCAGATGCTGTTTCTTTCTTTCTTATGCTTTCTTAACAGGCTTGCAGCTACATACTTCTGAGGTGTCTTCAGTCTTTGGGGAGGGCAGGGGAGGGACAAAGGAGGAGGGTCAGGGCATTGACATTGTGTGAGGCTGCTGATCTCTTCCAAATTCTTCAAATTTTCTGGCTGCTCAACTGGCCCTTATCACGATAAGAGCATGCTGCTGAACAAATTTCCCCTCCTCCTTTGGTACTGAAAAGACCTTAGTCTAGTGGAGCCTCCCACATCATGCTCAAGTAAGAGTGACCCTTAAGATGGTCGTTCATGAGTGAAATCAATCTTTTTTCCTCTCAGTTGTTCAGATTGTCTTCAGAGTTGACAAAATTCAAACAAAATCTGTTGGAAACAGAAGAATACTGAGGTGCCTTCTAGTGGCTGAGGCTGATAAAGGCATGGGAGTGATTTATTTATTTATTTATTTTATTTATTTGAGCACATTTTTATACCGCTCCTTCCAGTGATCAGCAGCGGTTTACATCTAACAATTAACTCTGCATAGATTTAGCAGTTACATAAAACTGTAGGATAATAACATTAGAACATTAGGATAACTCAATAAGTAGAACAATAATAACTGTATACATAAAACTGTAAGATAATAACTTTTGAATATTAGGATAGCTCAATGAAATAGAAAAACTATATACATGAAGTAATGTCGAACATACATGTGATGTCATTAGAACCTGTGAATTTCATTGGCTATCTGTCTTCACCAATCTGCTGGTCGGGGAACACAACCCACTTGTCTAGCAGGATGATTTCTAATAGCAATTTAGCTATCTGGTCAGTGGCAATATTCAGCTGTTGGCTAGATAGCTAAACCGGCTAAAGTCAGACCAGCTTTTTTACTGCTTAACTTTAGCAGGTTAGTGACTAAATCGCTGCTGACCAGTTAACTCTTGGTTCCATCCTGGAACACCCTGATTTTAAGCGGTTAGCACTGGGGCATTTTATTGGGCTAAGGGGATATTCAGTGGCACAAACTGAGTATGTTCCACTGAATCTCCCACTGAGCGGCATTAACTTGATTTGCAAGACTGCAGACCTCATGATGCGTTTGAATATGTCCTCCTTAGGATCAGAAGTTTATTTGAAAATAGGGAACTACAGTAATTTAAGTATTTAATTTAGGAACCTAAATTTAGAGGATCAGTTGTTTTTGAACACCAAGCTAGCAATTTCTTATCAAAGGGCTCCTACTTTTGTTTCACTCATTAAAATGCTCTTTACATTCATAAACCTTTTCATAGGCCTAAAACGAGTCCTCTCTCCTAGCACATCACTGATTCTGTAGTCATTTTTGTTTTTGTTTATCGAGTATTTCAGAGAGAAAGAATACCTGCCATCATTCTCACCCGGATTTCTGGCCTATGCTTTACTGCCCCAGGACCAGAGCTCATAATGTTTCCATTTTTATAATTTTCAGCTATGATTATTTCCTCCAAGCACTACCTTTTGGAACTGTAAGTTACTGGGAACTTCTGACATAAGAAACTACGTTAAAAAAACATAAGGGCCTGGTATTCATTTGTGGTGGCTATGCGCCTCTACGGTGCCTAGCCATTGCCGCCGAATTTTAACCCCAGATATTCAATGCTGGCGTAATATGCTGCCCTGGCATTGACTATCTGGGGTCCCCGCTCAGATACGATGATGCTTAAATCCTTTTCCTGGGTGGTGGTTCGAAATGTGGAACCTTGCATCATGTAACCACAGTTTGGGTTGTTCTTCCCTAAGTGCATAGCTTTGTACCTGTCCACATTAACTTTTGTCTACCATTTGAACATCCAGTCTTCCAATTTATCAGGGTCCTCTTGCAATTTTTGCAATCCTCTTGTGTTTTATCAACTTTGATTAATTTTTACACCAAGTCATCATTCAAACAAGGAAAGCATTACAGAATTAAAGAGCCCTCACTATAAACATTTACCTATCACACGGTAATTACTTACAGAAGAGAAGCTGCAGATGGGTTGCTGCTTATTCCTGTTTCTGCCATCTCAATCGCTTGTTTTATTTCCAGCTTCTTGTAAAGAGAAACGATGCTCGATTTAGGCTGGTGATCCCGAATCAGAAGTTTCCGTAAATATTGATTATCAAATTTTTTAAACCTGTTAATGTGAAAGAGACAAACCACCAGACTAGTCAATATGGTGAAAAGAAGGGAAATAATTTTGAAATCAAAACCATGTTAGAGGATATTAGATGTATTTGCCTTTGATGAGAAAATTTTTCCTAAGGATTCTTAGGGGAACAGGGAACCTTTGCTAGATGGGCTGTGTTTCTTGATCAAATCTGTGCCTACAAATTAGTGCTATAGAAATGATCAGTAGTAGTAGCAGTAACAAAGTAAAACAATGTGATTTTTTTAGGCATTATTTTATTATGGCCATAAGTACTCTTTTCTACTACACTATTATAGATACATTTTAGAATTGAATTAAAGTCCAGTAAGAAAAGTGTATAGCCAACAGCATTAAGGTGGAACACAAATAACTCACCCTTCTCATCCCTTCCCTCCCCTTCTACAGAAGGTGGCCTCTGGAGGAAATGAATCATTTATATTTGAAATAAAATGGTTGTAGGTTGTTTCTTAACTAATCCCAATATAGGTGGATAGAATTTAAAGCTCTACTACACTTCCAACAATATTATTGTGACAGGATGCGAACGGCTGAATTACCCGTTTGATATAGAAGTTGTTTCATTACAGAGCACAACTCTTAGCCAAGCAAGATTCTTTTACTTGCTACTGCTCATTTATCAGCTAGGCTGTCTCTGACTTCCTGTCCCTGAGATCTGCCTTGTTCCTGGTTAGGTTTTACCTTCCCTTGGGATTGCTTTGGAGAAGGACATTGGACTAAAGCAAACAATCAAGGTTCCCACAGAGGACTCCTGTGCAGTCTTGCGGCAACTTTGCAAAGAATGCAGCCCAACATCCTTCTTAGATGCGACCACTGACTCCTTTACTGGAAAAGCTCCATAATGATAAGCAAATTATTAATCTAAGGAGAGATATTGTGGAAATGGAATGGCACACCTTTACCACGGTTGCGTAAAACAATTTTTGGACAGCGGAGTCATGTGTGTCTCCAGAGTTGTTTGACCCTAAGCAATGCATGTGCTGCCCAGGCGCTATGGCTGTGCAATCATGCTGCAGTTTAGCTATACAGCAACCCCACATACTGTGTGAGACACCAATTAAATTGCAAAAGGTTAGTTTGCATGATGTAGTTGCAACCTGTGGCTGCAGCACTGTAGTGCATTCCTAGTTACACCATCGACAGGACCCATCACCACAGCAATCCCGTACACTTACCACCCAACAGAACACTGTTGTGCAGCTCCCAAATCATCTGCTGGTTTGACTGGAGTGAGCAGGGGGGACTCATGTGTATGTCCTGAATCCTCACCTCTGACACAGCCTCCAAGCCACAGGTGTGAGGCCAGATTAATGTCAACTGCCATAACAGCTGTATCCATGCAAGGGTGGTATATCACGTGCCTAAAAGCACCTGGCACAACAGCAGCCTATAGAGAACTAAGCTCAGGGGGAGGGATGGCTTCTGTGAATGTCCAATCCATTCACTCAGTTGGTGGCATAGGCAGGATTCTGCCAGTTACTTACATGCACGTAGCTCTTGTCCCATGCTGCATTTGCAGTGTGCTAGCCAGGGGACCCTTTGCTCTATGCAGTGTATGCACATACAGGAAGGTACGTCTTAGGCAACGTCAACACAGGAACCACCACCTTGACACTGTACTGATCAGTAGCAAAGGCATCTAGCAGTAACATTACCTATTACCCCAAATGAACTTCTACATGCACCTGTGTGCCTGATTGAGACAGTTGGGACACTGACCTCTGAATGGTGCATGCACACATCCAGCTGCCAAAAAATGGCACAGGATGTCCTGTTGGTCTCTGCATCCCTCGTCACCATATGGGACGACAGTGCCTGGAGATGAATGTTGGGGTGGGGGTGGGGGTGTTTAGAAAGGTACCATTCGTGTGTCATCTGTGCCCTCTGTCTGTAGCATTGCTGCCCAAGCCCTATGTTCGCATGGCCAGAACCTTTGTGAGCCTACTCAGTGTCTGCATATGTTACATCAGAGGGCCTGCATGATAGCCTCACTGCGTCCCTATGGGCACCAAGTGTGACAATCTCAAGGATGGTGTTAGAGTACAAAAATCGAACTGATTCCAAAGAGCATGGTATAAAAAAAGACATTAAATAAATAAATAAATAAAGAGGCAGAGTATGGTGGGGTATGTGTCGCCAGCAGCTGTTTCAACATCTAACCCCATTTCTACCCTGCTATGATTCCATGTGCAGCATAGGAGAGTGCTTGAGCTGCACTGGCCAGATTTGGAGCATCCATGGCTAGGGACATGACAGTATCTGTGCATGCAGGCAAGGAACCAGGTACAATGTTCACTGCCAAGAGCTGTGTAAGGAGATGCCTTATTTGTGTATGTCACTGATGTAGGCCACTGTGGGCCAGCATGCACTCTCGGACTGTCTCTGGCCCACTTTCCACCGTGCCATGCATTGCATGAGCTGTCCCCAGGTACAGGATAAAAGGGTGCATAATGAGGAGCAGAGGATTCTGGATATCGCCTAAAATTTGCAGAGGATGTGGATATGTTGGAACTTAGGTCAATGGTTGTGCTATCATGGCATGGGTTTGCCACACACATGGCCTTGGTGCGCACCTCTGTCCATGACAAGAGACTACTCTCACTCTGACCGAGCTGTGACCATGTCACAGCTATATATGCACATGGTGCTCATATAGAGTCAAGCTGTAGTGATATGTAGGCTGTCACCTTTGTAGCAGTCCAGTCACTGGACAGTATGCTGGGTGTCCATACTGTTTGTACAAAGCCAGTCATAGGGGCTAGCTTACCAGACACAGAGGGTATGTGAGTGCCTGATACTAGACGTTGTTGCCCAATGTTTGTAGGCTACCTGGGATTGATCTGGTTCCTTGGGTTTCCTGGACAGTGAGGGTAACAGCTGGTCTTGAACTGTTGGTAACCTGCTGATAACAATGGTCTTGGCAGACACCTCTGCTTGGTGTCAGTACCCCCCTCCTACTCAGACAACGCTCACTGCAGTCAAGTTGTGTGGCAATAGCTGCCAAAATGATATGAGCTGTTGTAGGAGAGTCTCTGGCCAACAGAGGCAGGTCCAGATAGACCACTCTGGCATACTGCAATTGTACAAATTATCAACTGACTGACATCACACACAGCAGATAATACCTGTGGCACATTAGCAATATTAGAGATCTGCTTCAGGACCTGGAGCCATGAGGACCAGGTTATGTGTGCCCTCCATCACATTCAAGGTGACTGCAGAAATGGGTCATTTGCACATATTGCAGCCATCTGTTGGAAGCACACATTGTCCCTGCACATTGAATGTACTCTGTTCCACCCCTCAGTGGCAATAGAACCTGGGCTCTTCGGAACAAATCTCTCCACTCAAAGCAATGAGAAGGAAGCAATAATAATTAATAATACAATTCACACATACACACAGGACCAAAGCACTTTGGGAGAGAGAGAGCAAAGTGCAATTTCTCTCTAATCCCCACCTACTTGGCCACCTTTTTTTTGGTTCAAAATGCCATCTCACAGTATAATCTCCACCTTATTATTCTACATCAAAAATTATGTTACATCTTTTGCTAATGCATATTCATAATGTACATCTCAATGTCATAGTATAGGTCATCAGGAGGAGACATACATGTATTCCTAGACATAACTTCTTAAACAATAATTCTACAGGCAAGCAGTTCTCACAGTGTATGTTTCACGACTGAAGAGAAAGTTCTTCCCTGCAACTTTCTGTACTATAAACATACCTACAGTTTCTCTTCTATCTGAGCTTTCAACAGAGTATTCAGTAGAGCCTCCTCAAGGACATCACCTTAGTAATAGGCTTTGGAATGTCTGAGCTACTGAATCTGTGGTGTTACCTCTTTTTACATATTACAATGCTGCTGTGATGGAGCGCGGCATTCACCATCTAGACATCATCACATATATATGTTCAGCTTGTGTGGTGCATCATGAATCGGATGGCCAACTGATACCGGCACCGCAGGGGTCATGAATGTGGTCTGAGATAGGAATCTGTGCAGGTGTACCTATCCTGCAGTGCACAGCATGTGACGACAGACTGCACGCCTTCCACATGTGCTGCTTTAGGGGTGAGTGCCACACTGCGATGCAGTGGATCTCTGCATGCAACTACAGTTTGGCGTTGGACATACAGTGGCCGGCCGTGCATCTTCTGGCTTGGCCTTTGGACAAGGGATGTATTCTGCAGCTGTGTGTCTGTTATGCAGCTAGTGTACTGAGTGTGCAGTGCAGTGCGTGCTGTGTGAGTGCCACTGTTGGCAGGCCCTAGGTGTGGTGTTCCACTATCTCAGACCATGCCAGCCCCAGTGTTTCATATCCTGGGTTGTGCCCATTGCAGTCAGGGACCTGCAGTCTCTTTGATTCTCATCAATATTATGGGGTAAAGTGTGGAGGTATAGCCTAATGGTTAGGGCACTCACTCAGTTACCAACAGACCTGGGTTTGACTCCCAATTGTTCTTGTTGTGACTGTGGGTAGCTTACTTCAATGTACTACTAGAAGCAGTCTAGGGTCTGCATTGACTGGGGGGACACCCAATCTTATATTTTTTTTCTGTGTTATGGTAGCTCATTGGGTCTCCAAACATGCACATTGCAATCATGCACATCTGCCAGCATGACTTAATTGGCTCTGCTGCAGCTGATTGCAAGGGGTCAGACATGCTCATTCTGCAGTTGTCAGACACATGAGTTGTATATGATGGGGATATTTCATCATGACTGCAACTGCTCATCTTTGGCTCCATCACATGCATGCAGTACTTGCAGGCACATCCCACTCCTGAGATGGCTCATCACACATCCCTTCTTGCTCCATATGGTCGACAGGCGAGACATATGTGTTAGGAGGATTGTATGGTAGTTAGAAAAGCTAACACAGCCATTATGCCCAAATGGTTGGTATTGAGACGTCCCCTTGGCACAGCTACACTTTTTTCACACATACTTCAACTGCATTTGTGCAGTCACAGTATTTACATACGGGCAGCAGGGCCATACCACTCCCTACTGCCATCCATCCTTCAGCCCATCCATCAGCATATGCCCATTACATACAGTCATGTATTCCCTGGCAGCTGCTACACCATGGCCTACACAAGAACATTTTCATCATTTGAATGTATCACGCCTCTTCTGTGAATGATTTGCACGTCCCCACTTCTGCTTGGCCTCTCTTTGGATACCCACATCATGGCGCTTCTGGCTCCACAGGGGGGTACTTTTTCACATTCCTAGGCCACACACAGGCACTACAGCATATTACATGGGCACTCCTCACATTTTCAGTACACCTGCCGCCCATATGCTCTGCTTCCCACATGCTCACCTACTCACTGACTGACACGTAGGCTGCCACTCTGCTTTCTATTTCCTGGCCCCTGCCCTCTGGAACTCACTCCCGTTTGCCATTCGCACAGAGTTAACCTTTCAAAAATTCAAATGCTTACTTAAGACTCATCTATTTCAGCAGGCCTTTGAACTCCCAGACCCTTAAGACCGGTATCTCCACCAGTACCTTTCTTAACTTATTTCTCTTGCTCTTATCTTTTCTGTCTCTCTCTGTCCTGTCCAAAATGATGGCGTTCCTTTCCTCTCTTCCTGTTTGTATTTGATTGATTGTATTGTACACCACTCTGACGCACATGCTTAGGTGGTATATCAAGTGACAAATAAAGATAAGATAAAGATAAAGATAGGCGCCCATGGATCTGCTATGTCCATCAGCTCTTATCTTTCCTTCCATCCATCAGTTAAAATGTATCTTTTGCAGTGGCTCCCTTATCCTGCGTTAAGGTGACTGCCATTTTTGGGCATTTTGGTGTATTCTTGTCACCTTAACACCTGATGTCCTCTTAGCACCCGATAAGTGAAGCCAAGCGCTCTTACCGCCGGAATGCCTACTGCCCGCCCCAGCCTTTACCACATGCAAACACCCTTACCGCTGCCATTACCACTTGCTATCCGCTGCTCCATTACCGCTCTTTAGTAAACATACCCCTGAGAGAATACTTTGGAATATTCAAAAGTAGGTATGCATTCCAAATCCTATTCCAACCTCATTTCCAGGCACACTTTCAACTATGTGAAATGGTATTGCAATTATTTACCGACATATCGGGAAGCAATTTTATAAAAGCCTTCATAAAGGGCTCTGAAGAAATGTTATTTGTGGAATGATTAAGTAATTTGTTTCTGTACTTTTTGACTTAATTTTTATATACTGTATACTATTATATTCTATTGTATTTTAGACTTATAAGCTGCTCTACATTGTGTGTCACTGGGAGATGTCCATCTTTAGCAAGAACAATTGTCCTTACCTATTCTACTGTTATGCACTTGATTGTGAAACTATGGCAAGAGTGCTAGACCCACTGGCTTTTGGAAAAAAAAATGAAAGCCCAATTCTTCCCTACATGGCATTTTTGGCTGCTACAAAGAAGGGGGTGTAGCCAGGGGTGGGCCATGGCTCCTCCAGTTTGATATTACGTCCATCCTCTTAGTGGCAACAAAACAGTTGAATGAGAAAAGAACTGGAGAGAATGTCAACATTTGCACTGCCTTGTGCCCACCCATGTTAATTTCAAGGCTTCAACAAATAGTTTAGTCCTGGTCACGCCATTGCTGAAAAGTTTCAGAATGAGTTCCTTCATCCTAACATTTTCCTTCTGTGGCAGCCTGCAAACCATGGGACTCATTTACTAACATACATTAATTAGTTAATGTAGCATGGAAAATGTTATCTATATTTCTTATGTCATTTCAAAGGAATGTACATCCCTACTGGCAGCCAAGGCTGTGGGCAGGCTTTGCTTTAGTGAAGGTGTATACTTAGTCCTTCTCCTAATCACATGGAAACCAAGGAGGAGGATGTTTGTCTTTGGGAATTACCATTTTTTTCACTAAGGGAGTTTTTTACAAAAAGGCAATATGGTGTTGCAGCTAACTAGCAGCTGAGAAGGCTAACACGCGTGCCTACCTGCTACCAGCTGTCAAAACACATGCTAATGGCCATCATACACCAGGAAGGAGAGTGGGTGGATTTAGGCAGAGTGAGGGTGTGGAGAACACATTGCCCCTAGTATGAGGGCAACTGCTGTGGCCTCAGTGTCAATGCGTCAATTAGCGCAAGTGCACATAGCAATACTTCTAAGGGCGTTATTTGGTGCACCCACATTAAGCATGTCATGTGTTTCAGTATGCAATCATGTGCTAACTGCCAGGATCTTGCTGGGAACACCCCAACTAATGACTGTGCTTACCACATTTTAGTTTTGCCACTAATTGCAGTGTACCTGCACATCTCTAGCAAAAGAGCCCCTCTGTTTTTAAGTTTTGATAAAAGATAGTAATATGGAACACTAAATATTAGCAATAAGAATATTGCATCAGGTTTTTTACTTCATTCTCCCATAAAAAATGCTTCTGTCTTTTACTTTTCTAGTTTCCTTTCTTTTACTAGAAAGTCTCTTCCTTTGATCTAAAAAAAAAGGTTCCCTGACAGGTATTTATTCATCTTTCCTTCTGCCACTGGACTGGGGCTATAAAGTAGTGGAGAAGGTAGGTCTGATTTTTTGATGGAGCCTATTAACATGGGTGGGCACTAGCTGTGCAGATATTAACATCACCCTCACCCAGTTTTCCAGTCATTTGCTCTGCAGCTGCTACTGAGTGGGTGGGCCAGACTGCATGTGTATATGGGTGGGGGGGGGGGGAGGAGGAAACACCCAACCCAGGCCCACCCATGGCTACACCCCTACTATAAAGCAGATCCTTTTTCATGATTAGAACCCCCAACTGGTTTGAACATGAATATTTGAAAAACTGTACAATTATTCTTACTTGTCTCTCCAGAAGTTGTGACCCCAGTGACCACACACATCTTCAATCCCAACTATCAGATGATCCAAGAACTAAAGGAACGAAATGGGATCTCTTAGTGGTCAGACATTAGTACTTCCCTCTCATTTTGCTTAAAAGCTTGGCCATACATCATCAGTAAGTGATTCATTTATCAAAACAACTGAACATTTATAAAATAACAGCAATTACTGAATGGAAGGAAGCATTGTAATACGCCACCATTTTAGGAATGCCTAATTCAACAATTAAGCCATTTTAATAAATTACAGTGTTCAAAAAGCATAAAGAAATATAATCATGTACAATTCTATTTAATGATCCCAATTCCCCCTTGACTGGGTGTTTTAGAACATTCCAGAAAGGTTTGGGCTGATGGATAATTCAAACCATGCCATTTCTGGTTAATGTTCACATTAAGATATCATGAAAATAACATTTTCTGATTGTCCTTGTGCAATTACACCATCTCTTCAGTCCTCAGCATCTCAGAGCAGCTCTGAGCATTACTAATTTGACTGAGCAGCTTATGTCCCATCTAAAAAAAATGACCTTTTGAGGTTGCTTTTCAATCTTATACCCTGACTGCTCCTGATCATAAGTGTTGATTTTAACCTTATTTACTATATAATACGTATATTTCCTAAATCATGGCATTTCTCTTGTCTTTCAGTCTTGATTCGATTTTTTAAGCTTTACAAAGCATGGGCTGTTTGTATCTTTGGATAGTTCTGCATGCAGCTAATCATATTCTGGAAACAGATAATGATTTCTGCCTCTGTCTTGATTGAAGACTACCTATTTAATAGGAATGTGCACAGGTAAAGGTCTTTGCTTTGTTTTGCGGCAGTTTTTCAAGTCCATTTACCAATTCATTTTAATAAGGAGATTTTTAATGCATGCAAATCAATTATATGTAAGGATTCTGATTTTAGGTTTGATCTGATTAATAAAACACCCCCAATGCATACAGGTGTTTATTGGATAAATAGCAGAAAAACTCCCCAGGTAATTTTCACCCATCTCCAGTTTTTATCTTTTCTCTTAACAAGTGACACAAATGTACATGGTTATTCTATCGGAAAAGGTACCGAACAATAACACCTGTGGCACAAAAACACTGATAAACACAAATTTTTTTGTACCCTAAAACGCACCTAAATAGCTGGAAAATAAACACCTAAATTTACAATTTATAAACACCTAGGAACAGAGGGCCGATATTCGAAAGGCATTAACACGGTTTACAGCCTAGTAAACCTTGTGAATGCCTTATATGGAGATATTCAACGGCACTTACACGGTTAGTGCTGTTAAATATTCCCGTCTTTGTCCCCTACGTGACCCAATGCTATTTGGTTAGCATCGGGGCGTGTCGGGGGCATTCCAGTGTGGAGAGGAGGCGGGAAGTACCGGGTAGTGGTGATATTGCACCTCTACCTGGTCAGCGATTCATAGCTAAAACTAGGCCAGCTTTTGGCTCACCTAGTTTTAGCCGCGGATGCTAACCAGGTAGCGCTGCAATATCACCACTACCCGGTTAGGTTCTGTGGCGGGTTTCCTTGGCACCAAAACCAGATATTCAATGCTGTCGCCGCAGCATTAAATATCTGGGGTTTAGGGTGAGCGGGCAGGGCTATGCGCCGTAGTGGCACATAGCCTGCCTAGTAGAATATCGGAGCCAGAAGCCCTAATTATATGTGCATTAATTTATTGGCCAATATGATTTTGGACATACTAAGGAACTTTTTTACAAATGGTGTACACTTACCACACGATTAGCGGCAACAACGTATGGTAAGTGCAACTGTCATGCGCTGTCAGGGACATGCACAGTAAGTTCCCAGCAGTTAGTACACGATAGTTTGCCCAAACACATGGCATGACTAAGGTGGGCATACCCAACACCCATAGAGATATAGGGGTATGTTTACTAAACTCCGTTGCTGTGCGGGTCCCCGTTAGTGTGCGTGTGCCATATAAGGAGTGGGCGGTTCAGGCAGAAAAAAGAAAAAAACCCGACCGTACGTGTGTGCGTCGCGCTAATGTGCGGGGCCCACATTAGCGCGTGGGAAGGCTAAGTGGGGCGATGCTGCATAACCAAACAACAGAGCCGTAGTACAATGGTGAAGACACTGACCTATGGTGCAGGGGCCATTGGTTCAAACCCCCATTGCGCTCAATGAAAAAGACCAGCTGAGGCATCAACTTTTATGGGCAAAAGTGGTGTAGGAGGCATATTGATTATGGGCGGCAGAAGGCGGCGCACTCTTTTTTTATACGGCATGAGGCGGCGCACTGTTCATTGTGGGCGGCAGATGGCGGCGCGCTGTTAATTTTGTGCGCCACAAGACGGCGCGCTGATGGCTACAAGGCTGCGCGCTGCTGCACAAACACAGGACTAGAGCCACAGCACAATGGTGAAGACACTGAGCAATGGTGCAGGGACCAGGGGTTCAATCCCTCACAATGCCCAGTGAAAAAGGCTAGCTGAGGCAGTATATTTTATGTTGTGGAGTGCTTTAGGAGGCTTTTTAATTCTATTTTGTGATAACTACTAGCAAACGCACTCTCACAGCATGTTAACATAAGGCGGACCATAAGGCACATGTTACAGTGCACCGTCCGCCAAGGCACCCTAGAATGTCCCCTATAGGGCAGCATGTATGTTGCGACACAGGATAATGTATAGTGCACCCTATATGGATGCCAACCATAAAGTGCCCTATAGGGCGCCCAATAAAGCACCCTCAGAGGCACCTTATGGGTACAGTACGCTGAGGGTGTTATTGCAGGCATCAACATATGTACAGTAAATGTAAAAAATGCTTTGGAAAACCCTATCACAGAACCCCACTGTGGGTATGAACCCATGATCTTTGGCTGCACAGGCAGTGGTGTAACCATTGGGCTACACCTCTATAGCTGTAAGCAAGCTCCTGCCTGGCTGCAGATAGCCTGCACGTCACATCACAGACAGTCTGCTTGTGTAAACAGGATAGGGTTAGGCCACCAGTACCCATGATGCACTGCACCTGCAAATCAGCTGTCCACAGATGCACACAAGATGGGAACTGCACCCCTAAAGCTACCCGGCCTGGTAGGGGGAGGTGTCCTTGTGCACCCACACAGCACCTCGGCCTGGTAGGGTGTCCTGAGTGGGTGGACAAATGGCAAAGAGTAGCTAAACACCATCACATTGTGCGGTTACTATGCCCACCCTGAGTGTGTGATGATGCGCCCAGGACCAGGTGCACAACACCTTGCATGGCTGAATGCGGCCATGCCAGAGCTCCAAAGCAGCAATAACCTGTGAAATAGGTAGGTGCTGCATAAACATCTTGGAGATCACTGTCTGCCACAGCCAGCAGAACACCCTCCCCCCCATGGCAGCAGAGCCAACCATCAACCCCAGCCCTGCTGAGGAAATACACCACAGGGCAGTCCAAGCAGCTCCACACACATCCATAACACAATATCAGACAGACATTAGGCCTGGATATTCATAGATGCACCCCACCACTATCTGACATTCTCCCGCAGCAAGCCATGTGGCCACTGCACCCTGCAAGGCACTCCATCAAGACACATACCATCTGTGCTCAATCTGCTGGTTGGTCCTGATGGAAATGCATGCACCCACAACTGGGGTGGCAGCACACACAAGCAGATAAGTCAATAAAAAGGCCCAAACAGGAAACTCATATATATCACATAAGAGAAACATAATACAGCACTATGGGTGTGCCTAGCCATGCTGCCATCACTGCACACTCAGGGTGAGAGTGATCCCCCAGCAGCACATACAGAGGTCCCCCTGTCTGTGTAGGTGGTGGCCGGGCACTACCATGTCCCTGCCAGTGCCCTATGCCCTGTGCAGCTGCATCCTGGTCAGCCCACCCTGTCTTCCTGTTTTATCACTATTTCTTTCAATTCTTCCAATATATCACTTTTATATACCATTTGAGGCATGGGTAACTTCTCTACATCTTCTTCAGTAATGGGGAATATTTACTAAAATGTACTAAGTTAGTGTGCATTGAAGCCAATTTTTTAGTGTGGGGGCATAGCCAGGCCTGCACTAGCTGATGAGGGCATGCCCAGTATGTCCCCATGCAGTTTGCATGGGTTTAACTTTGCCCCCTTGCTAAGCCTTTGCTGCAATTAGTATGGGTAAACTTACCGCCGCCCATTGAGGTGGCAATAAGTAAACTCTTACTAACTGTAACATTGCCTGTTAGCACGTGCCAAAGACACCCACACTAACCACAACAAGCACACTCAGCCCCTGAACTGCTCTGTCTCCACTCCAACACACTCTAAGCTGTTAGCATGGACCTTTTGCCCTTTGTTGCACTTTTAGTGCATAGTAACAGTTACCACAGCATGTTTTGTGAGCAATAAACCCCATGCTAACCTTTAGTATGCTTTAGTAAACATGGCCCAAAGTATGCTACCCACATTAATACGTGCTAATAGCGCACAATAGTGCACTTCAGTAAATCACTCCTTAGTCTCAATTGAGATCAAAGTGCCAGGTCCAATAAATGAAAAGGATTCTCAAATCTCTAGGTTCCTAGATCGTTAATATCAAATGACAAAGCATGCAAATTTGGTTGGTTTAGCACACCAAAGAAAAGTAATATATTAGAGGGGAATACATCTACATCCTAACCAGTATGTACCTTCTTTCCTATTTTATTCTCCATAGGCCTCAATGCATTATGCTATCTTTGTTTTCTCACCTCTCTCCCACATCTGTTCTTCCTGTCTTGCTTTGTCCTCTCCCTAAAATACCTGCTCCCCACTTTTTATCTGCCAATATCGCTTTCTTCCACCTTCAAATGATACCATAACATATACATGGGCCAATATTTAGTAGTGGCACAGAATATACTTGTTACCTGCTGACTGCCATGGATTATGAGGATAATTCTATAAACCCGCACACAGTTAACAAGTGCTTCAATGTGCATATGTGGGGCCTATTCTATAAAGAATAATTGTGGACAACATTATTGGTACCCTTGCATTTTAGGTATGTTGTGTACAATATCTTGAGAAATAATTGAAAATATTCCAACTGTATGTTATCATAATATTTTAATAGTATGTTCAAAGGTCTGTGAAACTTAGACATGGAGCCCGATTCAGATAGGGGCACGTCTGGGCTGTCCGGACATCCCCAAGCAAGATTCTGGACTATGGAACAAAATGTTTCTATGGTAAACAGAATCAAGCCTGAGGAGAGCCCGGTGTGCCCCTGCCGCCTGTGGGGACATCCTCCCTGTAGGCGCTCCTGACGCCCTCCATGGCTTGGATCAGGCAGAAGGGACCTCGCACCCAGCCCCGGCCCTGGCCCCGGGGGGAGGGGGATTCCCAGCCCGATTACTGGTTTTGTGCTGCTTATTCCTTCTTTGAGGTGGAATAAACAGCATGTTCCCACAGGCCCAGCAGGATGTACAGGGCCCTGACCTGAGTCGGCCTTGAACATCCTGCCAGGCTGGCCTGCCTCCACTCTGCTCTGATCTTGCCCCCTCCCGCCCCCTGCCGGCTCTCCCTGTCCTGATGCTCAGGTGCTCAGGACGTACGGGGAGAGCCAGAGGGGGAATTGGGCCCAGAACACTTGCGGCTTGCAACCCACATCCCATAATCGGGCTCACAGAAAATTTCTGAAAAAAAAAAAATATGACCTGGACAGGAATAATGATACCCTTCACTAATATTTGGTTGCACAACCCTTGGCAGTGATGACAGCCTCCAAACCTTTCTTGTAGCCACCTCTAGGTTTCTTACATCTGTCTGCTATTAGTTTTATTTATTTATTTATTTATTACAGTTGCTTATATACCGCACTATTTGGTATCAGCGCGGTTTACAGTATAACAAAAACAACCCAAACACAAACTGTTTGGTTTTACATAGAACAGGAATACCAACTTGGATAACAGGGATTGAACTATATACATGAGGGATAAATTCGATAACAGGGTTGGACTATTCAATAACAGGGTTTCTCCCACTCTTCAACTGCGATGTGTTCCAGCTCTTGAATGGTTCCAAGATTCCTTTTACCAATGGAAGATTTCAGCTCTTTCCAAAGGTTCTCAGTTGGATTGAGATCAGGACCCATTGCTGGCCATTTTAAAACAGTCCATTCTTTTCCTTTCTACCTTTCTTTTGTACTTTTGGATATATGTTCTGGGTCATTGTCTTGTTGGAGGACCCATGACCTTTGACCCAGACCTAACTTTCTGACACTAGGTAGCACATTTCACTCCAAAATACCTTGGTAGTCCTCTGACTTCATGATTCCTTTAATATGTTCCAGACCTCAAGTTCCTGAGGCAAAAAAAAACAGCCCCATAACATTATGGAGCCTCCACTATATATATTTTTTAATTTTATAAGTTTTCACAAAACTCCAAGCATAAACTTGTACAGAAAAAGGCAATCTGAGTTACAGCATATTAAGAAAATATAACAATCAGAAAAAAAACCCCAATACAACAGAACGTCCACTAGCCCAACAACCACGAGGACCTAAGAGAACTGAAGGAAAAAAGCTTTTCAAAACATGCAAGGAAAGCATAATTAGACATTTAATCCACACATCTTTTTCTACTGTTGCAACATAAATCCTAACAGATACCCTCCGTAGATGGGAGAGGGATACGATAACTAACAAAAGCTGCCATCTGAGGGGGATCATAAAAGACATAATTCTGAGACTGTAGCTGCCCAAGGCATTTACATGGAAACTTTAGGAAAAACAAACCCCTCAGCTGGGCCACCGCAGGCTTAAGCAGGAGAAATTCCTTCCGGCTCTGTTGGGTCTTGCAGGCCAAATCTGGGTACATGGCAACTAACAAACCCTTAAAGGGAATGCAGTGCTGCTTAAAATATAATTTAAAGAGCCACTCTCGGTCAATTGAAGCATAATAAGTCTATGCTTTTGAATCTCTATTTGCAACTTCCCAACCACCTCTTTAAAAGAGCAAAGTTCACTTGCATTAGCCTGTGAAGACTAAAACCCCGGTAAAGTGCGGGCCGCGGTAGAGTGCGGATGCCATATAAGGAGTGGGCGTTCCGTCCTGAAAAAGAAAAGCCGTAATTTAAATATGCGCTAAGGTGTGTGGCGCCCTTGTGCGGGGCGCACCTTAGAGCATCAGATGGCTGCGCGAGAGGCATATGTGGAGCGCTGATGGGCAAACAGAAGAGCAGAGCCATAGCACAATGGTGAAGGCACTTACTAATGGTGCAGGGATCAGGGGTTTGACCCCCACAGTGCCCAATGAACAAGGCTGGCTGAGGCATTGCATATTATGGGGAAGAGTGCTTTAGGGGGCATTTTATTTTTACTTTAATTATCACTACTAGCAAACGCACCCTCAAAGCGTGTTAACATAAGGCGCCCTATAAGGCACATTTTCAAGTGCACTGTCCTCCAAGGCACCCTACAATGTTGCTTATAGGGCGCTGTAAAGGTTGCCGTATGAGGTACCGCAAGGTCAGAGTACTGTTTCTGATGGCAGCACTGTGCATTGTAAGGAATGAAAAGCATAAGTAGGTGCGCTGACATGCAAGGAGCACAATGGTTAAGGCAGTGACTGCTGATACAGGGGTCATGAGTTTGCTCCCCAGGGTGCCTAATACGTAAGGCTGGCTGTGGCATCAGCTTTGTAATGTACATATTTTTTCCTGCTGCACCGTATGTTTTATGTAATAATTGCTGGCAGCAAACATGCCCTCACGTGCCGTAATGGAAGGTGCCGTATAAGGCACCCTATATGGCACTCCATAGCGCACATTATAAAGTGCACTGTCCGCCACGGCACCCTAATATGTCCCCTATAGGGCACCCTATATGTTGCGTCTGAGGATAATGTATAGTGCACCTTATATGGACGAGAACCATAAGGTGCCCTATAGGGTGCCCTATAAAGCGCCCTCAGAGGCACCCTATGGGTACAGTACACTGAGGGCATTTTTGCGGGCATCAAAATATGTACATTAAATAAAAACAATGCTTTGGACAACCCTATCAAATAACCCCACTGTGGGTTTGAACCCATGACCGCTGACTGCACAGGCAGTGAAGTAACCATTGGGCTACAGCTCTATAGCTGTTAGTAAGCACCTGGCTGGCTGCAGAGAGGCTGCACGTCACCACACAGACAGTCTGCTGTGGTCACCAGGATAGGGATACCCCACCCGTACCCATGATGTACTGCACATGCAAATCAGCTGTCCACAGATGAACACAAGATGGGGAATGCACCCCCACAGCACCTCGGCCTGGTAGGAGCAAGTGACCGGGTGCACCCACACAGCACCTCAGCCTGGTAGGGGATACTGACCGGGTGATTTACTGGCACAGAGTAGCTACACACCGTCACATTGTGCGGGTACTGTGCTCACCCTGAGTGTGCGATGAGGTGCCCAGGACCAGGTCCACAACACCTTCCATGGCTGATGGAGGTCCAAAGCAGTGTTAATGTGTAAGAGGCATAGTTTCTGCACAAACAGCATGGATATCTCTGTCTCAGTCAGGTGTAGCCCCCCCCCAATGGTGGGCCATGCACCACACCACCCACCCCCACAGGCTGAGAGCAGCAACCATGGTCTCCCATCAATAGAGCCACATTCTACCTCCCTGCAAAGGTGGCAATAGAGGGAAACATCAACCCCAGTCCTGCTGAGGAACAGACACCCCACAGGGCAGTCAATGCAGCTCAATACACATCCATAACACAATAGCAGAGACATTAGACCATGACATGGTAAGCTGCACCCCACCACTATCTGATATTCTCCTGCAGCAAGCCATCAGCCACTGCACCCAAGCCACACCAGCAAAACACAGACCAGCTACAAACAGTCTGCTACTTAGTCCATAGTGCATGTTCCCAGTGGAGATGCATGCACCCAGAACTGGGATTTCAGTATACATAGCAAGCAGATTAATCAGTGACTGAGCCCCAAAAGGAATCCCATATCTATCACATAAAAGAAATACTCTATAGCACTATGGGGGTGCCTGGCCATGCTGTGGTCACTGCACAGTCAGGGTGAGAGTGATCTATCAGCAGGACATACTGAGGTCACCCTGTCTGTGTAGGTGGTGGCCGGGCACTACAATGTCCCAGTCAGTGCCCTATGCCCTGTACAGATGCACCCTTGCCAGCAGGACATACTGAGGTCACCCTGTCTGTGTAGGTGGTGGCCGGGCACTACAATGTCCCAGTCAGTGCCCTATGCCCTGTGCAGATGCACCCTTGCCAGGCCACCCTGTCCGTCCTATACCCATGGTACCTTGCTCCTCATTATGCACCTTGGCAGCCCAATACTGGCAAAATTGCTGGCAGTGTGGGCTGTGGAAGGGGTTTGCAGCCAACACACACTGGATAGACAGACAGCCACTGCCACACCTATGCCAGCAGTGTGCTACTATAGAGGAGTTCAGCAGCCATAACCACCACACCAGTCCTGGGCACAGTACATGCATGGATATGGTCCGCAATACTGTTGGGGGTCACAACCCAGGGTGGTAAACACTGTCAGAGACCAGACCTGCAGCACACACCGCAGACATCTGAAGGATTTTTAAGGTGGAGCTCAATGAGCATAATGTGCTTTACGTAGAAATTGCTATCTGCCAGCTATCATAGGAAACGTTTGATAGCTGTGTACCGTATACCCAGGTGTAGGGTGGCATTGCTAAGGTATGCAACTGCTGGTATTGGGGGATACAGGCAGGGCCCAATGTCCTGCCTCTCCAGGAGGCCTTGGCCAATGGGGCCTGTGGGGGTGTGTGTGGGTGTGTCTGGCCCTGTTGGCTGCTGCTCTACGGCAGGGTTTCCCAACTCCATTCCTGGTGTTCCCAACACTGTTCGGGTATTCATGCTGTCCCTCATAAATATGCATGAGCTACATCTGCATACCATGGGGGTGGTGCATAGATATGCAGCACAGGCATCTTTATTAGAGGCAGCATGGACCCTGAATGGTGTGGGGCCCTCCAGGACTGCATTTGGGAGACTCTGCTCTAGGTAATGCGGCTGTTTATGGTGTCTGTGATTGGTGTGGTAAAATATAGGCGAATTAACCATGCATATGTTCTCAGCTATACAGTTTTGTCCTTACTATCACGGTTTATTTGTGGGAAAAATATGTGGACAGGATTGGCAGTAGCCCCAGCTGGGCTTTAAACCTGTGCTCTTCTGTTCTTGCACACACTGTCTGTGTGCACTGCACCACTGTGTTGCCACAGATGTGCTGTATGCCCTGGGGAGGCCATGACTGTATATCCAACAGAGCCTGTCTGTTGCGGTGGACGGTGGCTTGCAGCTACTGGCCCCTCCACCACCTGCACCCTTCTGCCAACATGCAGACATGTTCTTATCTTGGTAAATGCATATGACCGGATTGAGTTGTGACACTCCTGGATTGAATTTTGGGGACTCGGCTGTAGGTAATGGCATTTGGTATGGTTTGTGTAAAATATGGGTGTTTGCACCATGCTTATGTGCTGTGCAATACAGGGGTGTCCTGACTGTCCCTGTTTAGTGGTGGGTAAAACTATGGGGACTGGGTTGTCAGGAGCCCCAGCTGGGATTTGAACCTGTGACCCTCTGGTCCTACAGGAGCTGGCTGTGTCTGCTACACCACACTGTGGCCACAGAGACAGTGCAGTCCCTGGAGATAGATAACCTGACCGAACGGCTCAGAAAACCTTCTCTGCACAGTTTTACTGTGGGCTCATTCACCTTGTATGGTGACAAAAGGGCAAATAACCCTCAAATATGACCTCGAAAAAAGGGGAAAAAACACATAACCAAGCTGGGCAACATTGCTATCAATGGCCAACAATACAAACACTCCCAGGTAGGCTCCAAAAAAAGAAATGATTTTTGGAAGGGTCTACGCTCCGTAGACCCTTCCATAAATCATTCCTTTTTTTTGGAGCCATTCCATTCAACCGGAGCGTAGTCCTGGAAAATCTTCTGCCACTTATGACCAACACGTCTCTAAACTTAGATGATCTCATCTCCAAATGGGACGAGAACCTTCAAGCTGCCTCCTGTCCATCCCACATTGAAAAGAGAACAAGGAAACGGGAACACGCACCATGGTTCTCTTCTGACCTTCGCTCATCTCTCCACCACCTGCGCAAACTTGAGAGACGGTGGCGACGATCACACTCCTCAGAATCACTTGATACATACAACTCTTACCTAATAACCCACCGTCGAAAGATAACACAGAGCAGGAAACTCTACCACACAGATTTATTGAAACGTTCCATCAATAAACCACACGCCCTATTCAGACTAGTAAAATCCATAACAGGCGAACCGGTCTCCGCCCAACCCTCAATGCCCCAACCACAGGACTTTGCAAACTACTTGCAATCAAAGATGATTAAGACCAACATAAACATGTGTAGCAGTACCTCACCCATACCGTCTAAGACACCCCTAGCAACTCCACTATGTAATTTCACTGTGGTCTCAAATAGAGAGATGGAGAACATTGTCACCTCTATCAATACCAGCACAGCACCCAACGACCCCTGTCCAGCCAGTTGGATCAAAGAGCTGCGTCATGACCTAAGCCAAATCCTGTGCAATATATTGAACCAGTCTTTTCTAACAGGCTCGTTCCCACAGCGCCTGAAAAACACCTCCATCAAGCCTCTACTAAAAAATAGCAGACTTGACCCGTCCAAAGTCGAATCTTTTAGGCCAATCTCGAGCATCCCCCAGCTTGCAAAAATCATAGAAAAAGCTGCTCAACAACAACTCCAGCACCATATTGACACTGAAGCTCCACTGGACCCGTCACAACACGGCTTCAGGGAAGCGCATGGCGTCGACACAGTCCTCACAACCCTATTCAACGAATTGGTCACTGGAATGGACAGCATCCAACAAGGATTTGTCCTCATCTTCCTGGACATCTCCGCCGCCTTTGACTCTGTGAATCATGACATACTTCTACAACGCCTGAAGGAAAAGGGGATTCAAGACACAGCACTTGAATGGTGTAAATCCTACCTATCCAACAGGTGGCAACAAGTAAAAACAGGTCATACATCCTCGGAACCATTCCTGCAGTCTCAGGGGGTACCTCAAGGATCGTCCTTATTGGCATTAATGTTCAATATATATGCAGCCGATATGTGATTTGATCCGATCTTTCAACGTACGATGCCTGGCTTACGCAGACGACATCCTCCTCTACATGCCGTTCAAAATTGACCAACCGATGTTCTCCCCAATAATCAATTGCTTCGGAGCGGTAGCTGATTGGCTGCTGACACAAAACCTTCGGATCAATCATAGTAAAACTGATGTCCTTTTTGTTACGAAGAACCGTAAATTCACACCCCCCCCCCATCGCTACTTGTCAACAATGTAGAATTGAAGTCCAAACCTACAATCAGATATCTTGGCATCACATTGGACCAGCACCTAGATATGACCACACATGTGAAGAACGTTACAAAGTCTATATATCACAAGATCAAAACGTTATGTCACCTCCGCCCCCTACTGGAATCCAATGACTACCGGACAACCTTTCAGGCATTAGTCCTCCCACACCTGGACTTTGCGAACATCGTCCTGCACGGCCTGCCTCAATCAACTTTAAATCCGCTCCGCCTGGCTATGAATGCCGCCGCAAGAGTTCTCTCTGGATCATCAAGAACTGACCACATAACACCAATCATGAAAAATCTGCATTGGCTGCCGTTACACGCCAGACTCCAATATAAGTCACTAGTCCTTACTTTCAAAGCCCTGAATAACTACCCACCTACACCGATTAGCAAACTAATCCACAGCACCCTGGAAAACAGAGACAGGAGATCCACTTCAATGAACACCTTAATAGTCCCCAAGATGATGACGTCATGTACTAAGACCACTTCCAACAGGGCTTTCTCTATATTCGCTCCCCTAAATTGGAATGCCCTTCCACATGAAATCCGTGGCATCAAAAGCTTAATCCTATTCCGTAAAGCTCTGAAACACCACCTATTCACAATATACTACCCTGACACCAACCCTGACACCCACACATCGGGTAAACTTCCCTCATGTCTCAGCTACCATAGCACCTTATTACAACCAGAAAATGGTTAGCCTATACTACTGCCCACCCACCACTTTTACGCCTGTCCCTCCCACACAAAATGAAGATGATACCAAATTGGCTTAGAGTATTGGTGACAATACTAATTTAACCTGTAAATAGTTACCCTGTAAATAGTTACCCCGGTTATCCTATGTTTTTTTTTTTTCCCTGTTCTATGTAAAACTCAATGTTGCTTGTATGCATTGTAGTATGTTTTGTTCGATGTACACCGCGCTGATTGTAATAGCGCGGTATAGAAGAAATGTTAAATAAATAAATAAATAAAATAAATAAAGCGATGGATCCAGCAGCCAGGAGGATGGAAGTGGATCAAGAGGGCAGGTGGTTTTGCGTAATGAGGATATGAGCTTTATGAGTATTAGTATTAGAATGAACTTGTAATGCTATCCCTTCATCTGCTGTATCAATATTTCATCAAGTGAGGAAATTGCCATCCAAATCGACTCAAGATTGAAAGTAATTGGATGCTCTAAAGTAAAGGAAAATATAGGTACCAAGTGGAAACCCACAGCAATCTCAGCAGCCACAGAGGATTCTGGAACAGCCTCAGCCCGGGCAAGACTCTGTACTTCTCCCTCCTCTTCCCTCCAGCTAGGGGCACCTTCCACAGCCAAGGTATTGATTGTAAATGCCGACTCCACCACTGGAACAAACTCGGCTAAACTACCTCCTTCTGACTGCACCGTACTTCTCAGCATGGAGCCAGGACTGAAGAAGATAACCAAGTGAGAAGGACCAGCGGGCAGATGACACAAAACTATTTAAAGTTGTTAAAACCCAAGAGGATTGTGGAAAATTGCAAGAGGATCTTGATAAATTAGAAGACTGGGCATCAAAATGGCAGATGAAATTTAATGTGGACAACTGCAAAGTTATGCACCTAGGGAAGAACAACCCAAACTATGGTTACACAATGCAAGGTTCCACATTAGGAATCACCACCCAGGAAAAAAATTTAGTCATCATTGTAGATAGCATGTTAAAACCCTTGGCCCAGTGTGCAGTGGCGGCCAAGAGAGCAAATAGAATGCTAGGTATCATAAGGAAAGGAATGGAAAATAATACAAAGGATATTATAAGGCCTCTATATCGTTCCATGGTGAGACCGCACCTTGAATACTGTGTGCAATTCTGGTTGCCTTATCTTAAAAAGGATATAGCGTTATTAGAAAAGGTTCAGAGAAGAGCCACCAAAATGTAAAGGGGATGGAAGGATACCCCTATGAAGAAAGGCCCAAAAGGTTAGGGCTTTTTAACCTGGAAAAGAGACGGCTGAGGGGAGATATGATAGAAGTTTTTAAATTAATGAACGGAGTGGAACATGTGAATGTAGACCGATTGTTTACATTATCAGAATATAGAAAGACTAGGGGACATGCAATGAAGCTACAGGGTAAACTATTTAAGACTAATAAAAGAAAATATTTTTTCACTCAACGTGTAATCAAACTCTAGAATTTGTTACCGGAGGATGTAGTAAAGGCTGTTAGTGTAGCAGGGTTTAAAAAAGGTTTGGACAAGTTCCTGGAGGAAAGGTCCATAAACCATTATTAAGAAGGGACCCAGGATATCAATGCTTGACCCAATACAAGCATTGTGGAACCTGTGTCTTTTGGGGAAACTGCTAGGTACGTATGACCTAGATTGGCCACTGCTGGAAACAGGATACTGGGCTTGATGGAACTTGGTCTGACCCAGTATGGCATATCTTATGTTCTTATGTAAGGTGAGACTTTTATCAAGAATAACCCCAAGATATTTAAGTGAAGACACCAAGGGAATGGGAGATCCATCAAGAAAGGGGGATGCTGAGGGGATTGTAGAGGAACCAGTTAGCAAGATGGCAGAGGTTTTCAAGGGATTCAATTTCAAATGGTTAGTGCGCAGTCACAGTGCCACTTGAGAAAGACATCTGTACACAGAACATTTTCCCAGAAGGATTGTGGTTTCTAATGGTGGGTTTGGGCAAATATCAGGTGTGCCTTTTGATGTCTGTCTTTGAACAGTGGGGTCTTCCTTAGCCTTCACCCATGAAGTCTTTCTTTGTTTAGTACGCGACATATGGTGCGGGTTGAAACCACAACTCCAGATTGCTCCAGATCAGTTTTAAGCTCTTTGGATGTTGTATGCATTGCTAACAGTTCGCACTAACCATCAAAGACTTCTTGGATTATTCTTCCTCTTCCCACAACTTCCTGAGAGGTTCCTGACAGTTCCATGAGCAGAAAACTTATTAACAACAATGTGAACTGTAGTCACAGGAATCCCAAGGTCTTTGGAGATGGCTTTGTACCCCTTTGAAGTTTGATATTTGGTTATAATGGCTTTTCTGATGGTCTCAGGCAGTTTTCTTGACTTCACCATTATGAAAATGGGAGTGAATGTGGCCATCATTCATTGGTTGATTCAAGTCATGTGACTACTGACAATTGATCACAGGTGCATCTAATTTTACTGCAGTGGGAATGTGGTTCTTCTGTTCCAACTGATTTGAATTTTTTATAAGGGTTCCAATAATTACATCCTGGCAATATCCCAGTTTTTATAATATTTCCTACTATTTCCTTTTTTAATAGGTCTTGCTTTATTTGACTCTTTTATAAGTCAAATATGTGTGCGTAAATCCAAAGCCATTTCACTGGCCACTTTTTTTTTTTTTTAAAGAAATTGGACATTAAGGGGTTAAACTGTAAGGGTGTCAAAAATGTTGACTACAACTGTAAAGTACATACATAGAATATGGGTGTAATGGCATGCTGGACCTAGGCATGGGAGTTACATCTGTTCCAGAGCAATTGTAAATGGCCGCAACTAGATCCATCAGAGTCATGCATAATTTATACTATTCTATTACTTATGCATGCATAATTTAGGCCCCACCTGTGCTCTGCTCTAGCTCCACCCCTGTGCTCACCCTAACTGAAAGTATGCATGATGGGACATAAGCGCACAGAATAGCAACTGCCTAAAGCACGCATGCGTGTGCCCATTCATGCACTAAAGTTCTTTAGAATATGCATTTTCAGTGCATAACTTTCCATACACGCTTTATAGAATCAGCCCTATATGTACAGTGGTGATATTTGACTGCTATATGTATAGCTAAGTGGTCTGCTTTAGGGCTGATCTTCAGTAGTCCTAAAGTAAAATGCTTATCTATAACTATAAATATGGGTTACAACTCATGCTGTGCCCTCACTCTGCCCACGCACCTTACAGATAGTGCCGAAATGGTTAGAATGATTTTTGCTGGCTCTATCTGAATTGTGCTTTTGAAAATCAGCAGGTCAGTGGACTTACAGGGTTACCAGCTGCCGGCAAACATGTCAATCCTTTTTAATATCGGCGCACAATTTTCAAGAAAACCTCTAATACTCCAACCATCACAAACTGTTGTCTATTCTGCTTTCCCATTCCTTAGATGTTATGATA
The DNA here is from genome assembly GCA_033557465.1 of Ichthyophis bannanicus. Lineage (NCBI taxonomy): Eukaryota > Metazoa > Chordata > Amphibia > Gymnophiona > Ichthyophiidae > Ichthyophis > Ichthyophis bannanicus. The sequence continues at coordinate 599,863,608 of CM066035.1, read as the reverse complement.
CTTGACCAAGATTACAGGTTTTACATGACCTGCCACCACCTGTACCTTCTCATATTTTACCCGCCTTGTATAAATTTGTGTAGTTTGTATATATTGTTCCCTTTCTCTTTTTCTGTGCTGTATACATTGATATACTATTATAATAAAAATACAACATACCCGGCTATGAATTTCTTCGCTGACAGCTGATTGCTTTGTGTTTGACCTTTTAACATCAAGAAACTCTACCAATGGTCGAATTGTTATTCCCTGGGTATAGAAAAGAATACACAAAATAAATATGAATGCATAGCAAAATTATTGGAAAGAATGCTGAAGGATGACTTTAAAGTATATGGGAAAAGGAAAAAAGACAGTAACATGATTACAGTACTTGTTTTTCAAACAGATTACTGGCTTATGCAGCACTAGGACTCCAATCATTTTTAATGCAAAGAATCTTTTACTATTCCTTGTTTGGTTCCCATCTACACCCAATAGTATTGAGGACACTAGTTGCTCTGGAACAAGGTGGAAATAGTGCGCAGCTCGTCATGTTAAATTCTGAATTTCCTCTGGAAAACAAGTCCAGAATTAGAGAGAGGCAACTGGGTCATTGCACCAGGCACCATATCTTTGGCACTGTTCTGTGTGGAGGGCAGGGATACCACGCCATTGAGGTTCATGCAAGGGGGTCCCAGACACTGCAAAATATAGTTCTGGCACTGCTGGAAGCTTCCTTTCATATCCCTCACTTTGACATTTCTTCCTACAGAAACCTTTCTTCCCATATTGTAATACAAAGCTTCCAAGCTTCACTCGTTAAGAGTGTATCACATAGGGCTGTCAACTGGCTCCAGATGCGCCTGACAGGCTTGATCCAGTCCTGTGTTTACCCCATTGCATGCAGGGACTTGTAGTCTTGCTTTTCTTATGGAGTGCAATGGAGAAATCAGAACTACATGTCCCTGCATGCAATGGAGTAAACCCAGGACGGGATCAAGCCTGTTGGCATCTGGAGCCAGTTGCCAACCCTAGTATCACACTCATTTGAAAGCTTTCTCACTCCCACATTCTAATCCCCGTGTTTGTCTCTTCCAGTATCTGCATGTGTGGATCTGTATTTCTTTCTGCCTGTACCTATCTCCATGTCTCTTTCTCTCCATCAAACTACGTGCCTGTTTGTGTCTCAGTCCATCTATATAACTCCCCCCCCCCACTGCCTGGGTTTCTCTGACTGTGCCTCTGTACTGAATCTTTAGGGGTGTGCCTCTTCCTTCCCTTTTTATGTGTGTATCCCACTCTGCATGTGCTTCAATGTCTTTCTCTGACATGGCCAATGTCATATAAATAGTTTCCTTTTGAAAATCCGAGTAGGTGAAATCCACAATTACAAAACTATTTCTGTAATTTGCACCTGCTTTGTTAAAGAGGAAATCTACACCAATAAAGTACAAACAAGGATATCAGGATCAAATTCCAATGTGTACTTTGCCTCCTCGCTTTTCCATCTCTTTTTTTCCTATACCTAAAAGTATACATGCTGTGAAACCTATGTGTATGCTTTTTGCCATCAATTTCAACCCAAGAAATTTACCCAGGTAAAGGCTTAGTTACCCATGCAAATTCCTTTGAAACTCATCCTTATATTGCCTTATTCTGCCTATATCCTTACAAAAGCATCAGAGAAAGCTAAATATCATTTTGCAGAATGTTTACTAAGCTGAGCTAACGGTTAATCCATGCTATTTGCAATTAGATCCCTGTAATAGAGTGCTGTGGGGTGGGAAGGGGTTGTCTTTAAAACACAGGCCATACAGCAGTTTAAGGGGGGGGGGGGGGGAAGCAAATTTGATTCTGTCCCAGCTTGTTAATCCTCCACAAAGCAAAACCCAGAACTGACAGTAGTTCAGGGAAAACAAAATTCAGCTTACTTCTGTTCCATCTTGTTAAACCTCCACAAGCTGGTTCTCCGAGCCCTTTCTCCAGCTCCTACCTTAGAACTCCTTTGCACAGCTCGTCTTGGAAGGACTTCTGACTCTACAAGCCTCTCTCCGCCTACAGCCTGATGGGTTCTGTGAGCCATGCTTTCCCTGTCCTGAAATGTGGGCTACAAACTCTCTTAAAAGAGATTTTTTAATAATCCTTTTAGAGAGGGAAGGATAGCACTCTATATACCCCAGCACAGCCCCATTGAATAACATTAGGATGCAGTTACAAATAGCAAGGGTTAACTGTTAGCCCAGCTTAGTAAACACCGCCCTTTATTTATTTATTTATTTATTTATTTTATTTAGCACACATTTATATACCGCTCTTTCCCAAGTATCAAGTGCAGTTTACAATGAACAGAGAAAATTCAAGGTACATGGTTAATCATGTCCTAGTCATTTTACAGGGAACAGATTTAACTTTTTACATTTAACAGTATAATTAAAGACATATAAACTGTGATTTCATCCGGTGGTATTGAGTGGATGTAATCAAACCTTTTTACATATTTATGTAAAATAAATATGTTGATTGTGTTTGTGTTGATTCTTTCATTTGCAAAGCAATAAGGCACTTAAATCTTTTCAGATTCAAACTCTGGATTCACCAGGGCCAGTGCAAGGAGAGGAGGTGCTCTAGGCAAACCTCATCCTTTGCGCCCCCCCCCAGCCGAACGGCTGTCCCTCACTGCTACCACTATCACCCCTTACCGAGACCTACAGTGCCGACAATGGATTAAAACAATCCCACGGCACTTAGCTGCAAACCTCAGCACCATGGGGCTGTCTGCTTCTGCCCCTGCCGATGGCCAACTTCCTGTTTGCATGAGGGCCTGTGACATCTCTACTAATAATTATTGAAGGTGGCTGCTACTAGGCTGCCTTAGTACCATAACTCTATTACAGATGCTACCGATCAGCAGCGTTTGACATGTTAGGCCTGATTTATCACTTATTTCTCATACTTTGATCCTATGGGAAAACCCTTGATGAATAAGGTCCATTTTAGGAATAAAAGCAGAGATGACTAGGCTGTGCTAAATTGATTTCATCATTTTCATTCAAAGATAAGGTGGATCACCTAAAGGGAAATGTGCTTGGCTGAGGAACCAATGGGGCAAAGCTACCATCGGTGGGATTATTATTGAATGCCTCTGAGTCACAATCCCTCCTAATATAATGATAGTTGTTGCAATAGTAATCCTGCTCAGTACGAGAGGAACCGTTGGTTCAGCCTGTATAAAATATCTCCAACATATGGGCCCGTGTGCAGGACTGTACCAAGCTGGAAATGCACCTTGTGTGACTTGTAAACTTGGGGTCCCTCCCCCACCCAGCTACACATAGGAAATCAATTTTGTCTGGCTTTCTGGAAGCCTGCTGATAGCCAACCAAAGAGAGCGGTAAGTACCTGCACTCTATCAAACAAGACCAAACAAGCAGGTACAAAAGAGACAGGCGAATGTTCAGTTCAGGTGAAGCCCCTTTTATTAGCCCCTACGCGTTTCAGCTAAAAAGCCTTCTTCAGGGGCCTTTAGAGGGAGAAAACCTCAAAAAAATGACAATAAATATTAAATATAAAAATAACCATAAAACAACATTTAAAAAACAATGTGTTGTAAAAGCATAAGAACATACAGATTGTAATAAATTTAATAACAGTGATCACATAACAGGGCATGTAGATTTTGCGCCCCAAGATGCTGGAATGCTTTACCATCGAACATTCGCGCTATCACTGACCTAGCCCAGTTTAGGAAGGCACTCAAATTTCACCTGTTCCTCAAGTACTACCCAGTCAGCAATACGCCTAGCTAACGCCACCAATGAAAGTAGCTACATCTTCCTTACTAGATAGCTTCATCAACTTTCTCGGTGCGATATCCGAGATCATTGAGCTTTGTCATAACGACTGTATGTAGATAGTACATGTAAATAGTTCCCCTATGTTATCCAAGTTTGTACACCTGTTCTCTGTAAAAACAGAACAGCTTGTTGTTCTGGTCATTTTGTTTCATGTAAACCGCGCTGATGTCGAATAGTGCGGTATATAAGAGATTTTAATAAATAAATAAATAAATAAACAAAAAACAATACAAAATAAGTGCTACTGTACATATTTAATGTGTTAAAATGAAAAAGACATGGCATAAAACAATTATTGTTGATGCAGTAAATAAAAAAAGAATTATAATAAAATGTACTAGTAAAATGCACAGATGATAAATTCAAACCATAAATTATTGCTTTCTGTACTCAACAGTACTAACAAGAGAAATATAAAAATTAGAAAGGCATAGTAACACAAATAAAACTGTCTTTAACAATATTATGTCCCATTATTATTTATTATTTATTGTCAACTTTTATACTTTTTTATTATTTTTAGTGATCTTGGTACACTACAAGACACTAAAGATATTGTTGCAAATTTTTGCTATTATGTTCCATTGTGGCCTCCTCTTCCCCGTTCTCTATTTTATTTCTTTTATCTGTATATCTTGTGGATTTTATTTACTTGTGCATTTTATTTATATTACTATGCCTTTCTAATTTTTATATTTCTCTTGTTAGTACTGTTCAGTACAGTAAGCAATATTTAAGTAACACTTATTTTTTATTGTTTTTAAGTTATGTGGTCACTGTTATTAAATTTATTACAATCTGTATGTTCTTATGCTTTTACAACACAGTGGTTTTTAAATGTTATTTTTGGGTTATTTTTATATTTAATATTTATTGTTGTCATTTTTTTGAGGTTTGCTCCCTCTAAAGAACCCCTGAAGAAGGCTTTTTAGCCGAAACGCGTAGGGGCTAATAAAAGGGGCTTCACCTGAACTGAACATTCGCCTGTCTCTTTTGTACCTGCTTGTTTGGTCTTCTTTTCTGGAAGCCTGCTGATGACATCAGCGCCAAGTCTGTATTTGCACCCTGTGCGCACCACTTGCACAACCCTTGGTATAGCCTCATCCAAGTGTGTTTTCTGTCTACATTATAAAATTACCTTGCATGTTCATAGTCCTACCTGCAGACTATTTGGTAAGGACTGACAGCCCCCACTTTATCCGGTAAACTGCATTTTTACCCGTGGAACAGGCTTTGAATATTTCCACCCCCAGGTGAGCTCCGAGTTTATTTCCAGGGATCAGGTAGAGGCTGAACTCTAGCCAGTCTTCAAAAATATGATAATTCTGAGAATAGTATAACTTAAAATTATATATTCATGATAATCAAAAATCTAGTTTTTCTTTCAGAGGAAAGTGTGTTTTGTCTTTTCTGACATACATGTGTTTTCCTTCCATCCAAAATGACCTCTGAAGGTTAATATTCAAAATGACTCATTTAGCCAGTGGTAGTATCACTTGCGTAAATGCTTTCTTAAAAACATTCCTGGGGGCTAAATAAATACATGTTGATGAATACATCTTTATATGACCCAAATTATCCATCCAGAAAGGGGGGAGGAGGGATTTGGGCATTCCAAGGCACTATCCCTTAGAGCTAACTGTCATCAGCTTCTGCTCCCTGATTGGGGTTACACAGCCCAGCAGAAATCCATCTGTCCTGCTTATTGAACTCCAGCCTAATTGGGGCTGTCTGAGAGGGGGAGGAGTCAGCTCCATTTGAAAAGCAGCTGCCTTCAGGCAAGTAAAGAGCTAACTGTCATCAGCTTCTGCTCCCTGATTGGGGTTACACAGCCCAGCAGAAATCCATCTGTCCTGCTTATTGAACTCCAGCCTAATTGGGGCTGTCTGAGAGGGGGAGGAGTCAGCTCCATTTCAAAAGCAGCTGCCTTCAGGCAAGTAAAGAGCTAACTGTCATCAGCTTCTGCTCCCTGATTGGGGTTACACAGCCCAGCAGAAATCCATCTGTCCTGCTTATTGAACTCCAGCCTAATTGGGGCTGTCTGAGAGGGGGAGGAGTCAGCTCCATTTCAAAAGCAGCTGCCTTCAGGCAAGTAAAGAGCTAACAGTCATCAGCTTCTGCTCCCTGATTGGGGTTACACAGCCCAGCAGAAATCCATCTGTCCTGCTTGTTGAACTCCAGCCTAGTTGGGGCTGTCTGAGAGGGGGAGGAGTCAGCTCCATTTGAAAAGCAGCTGCCTTCAGGCAAGAGCTAACTGTCATCAGCCTCTGCTCCCTGATTGGGGTTACACAGCCCAGCAGAAATCCATCTGTCCTGCTTATTGAACTCCAGCCTAATTGGGGCTGTCTGAGAGGGGGAGGAGTCAGCTCCATTTCAAAAGCAGCTGCCTTCAGGCAAGTAAAGAGCTAACTGTCATCAGCTTCTGCTCCCTGATTGGGGTTACACAGCCCAGCAGAAATCCATCTGTCCTGCTTATTGAACTCCAGCCTAGTTGGGGCTGTCTGAGAGGGGGAGGAGTCAGCTCCATTTGAAAAGCAGCTGCCTTCAGGCAAGAGCTAACTGTCATCAGCCTCTGCTCCCTGATTGGGGTTACACAGCCCAGCAGAAATCCATCTGTCCTGCTTGTTGAACTCCAGCCTAATTGGGGCTGTCTGAGAGGGGGAGGAGTCAGCTCCATTTGAAAAGCAGCTGCCTTCAGGCAAGTAAAGAGCTAACTGTCATCAGCTTCTGCTCCCTGATTGGGGTTACACAGCCCAGCAGAAATCCATCTGTCCTGCTTGTTGAACTCCAGCCTAGTTGGGGCTGTCTGAGAGGGGGAGGAGTCAGCTCCATTTGAAACAACTACAGTTATCCTGCTATCACTGAATGACCTCTCATTCACCATATAAGCTGTAGTTATACTGCTATCACTGAAACACTGGTATTATCACTAGCATCATTATCAAGTATTATCACTAGTATTAATCACTGATGTTAATGTTATAGCTTCTTTGTCACTCTATAATCTGCAACTATCCAGCTATCACTGAAATACTGGTATTAATGTTATATCTTCTCATTCATCAAGTAAGCTGCAGTTACCCTGCTATCATTGAATTACTTGTATTAATATTGATATCAACTGCCCAAACTACAACAAGATTTCAAACTGCATTACCAGCATTTCCATTTGGCTGTCAAATAACAACCTTGCAATAAACTTGAAGAAGACTGAAGCACTTATTGTCACTAGACACACCAACTTTAATCCCCCACCGTACATCACATGCAACAGTACTGAGATTCCAATTAAGGATGAAGTAAGATACCTCGGGGTAACCCTCGATAAGAAGCTAGACCTGCGATCTCACATAAAGAAAACTGTTAAAAGCGCTTATTACCGAATGAAAATAATTAGACGCCTCAAGCCTCTTATCTCTAATGAACACTTTCGTACAGTCTGCCAGGCACTTATTACCCCCATTCTGGATTTTTGCAACCCTATCTACAATGGGCTGTCAAAACATGCTCTCAAACCTCTTCAAATGGCACAGAATACAGCAGCCAGAATAATTAACGGTTCCACTAATCATGACCACATTACCCCCATCCTTAAAGATCTCCACTGGCTCCCTATAACCCTTCGCATAAAGTATAAGTTAATCATAAACATCTTCAAAATGAAGCACAACAGTTCTGCAACCAGCCTCCATGCCCTCTTATCCCGTGATACCAGCAACAGACCTAGAAGATTATCCACCTCAAACACCCTCAATACCCCAAGAAACTTCGCTAAATCACGCAAATGTACATCACAACGAGCAATTTCTTTGGCTGCCCCTTTGATTTGGAACTCTCTCCCCCCTGATTTACGTGCAATTGATGTTTTAAGTGACTTTCGTAAGCAATTAAAAACTTTACTTTTTATTGAGCACTATGGATCAACAAATGACTAAGATATCATCTATTGTATATATTTTATAAATAATCCACTATTTTGTTAACCCTTGTTATTTTTCCTACATTACCATATGTTGTCATGTCTATACTGTTTGTTTCCCTTGTTTATACCTTGTATTTCTTGTGACCGCTTTGATTGAAGGAAAAGGCGGTATAAAAAACGTGTTAAATAAATAAATAAATAAATAAATTAATTAATGTTATAATCTCTTATTCACCCTGTAAGCTACTATTATACTGCTATCACTGGGACACTGGTATTAATATTATAGTTTCTCATTCTCCCTGTAAGCTACAGTTATCCTGCTATCTCTAAATAGCTTCTCATTCACAATATCATCTGCAGTTATACTGCTATCATTGTGACACTAGTATTAATGTTATAGTTACTCATTCTTCACGTAAGCCTCAATTATCCTACTATCACTGAAACACTAGTATTATCAGTAGTATCTCTACCACAGGTAATTATCACTGATATTAATCACTAGCACTATTCTATTTATTGAACCTATTACTAGTTAAAACATAAAAAGTAAATCTAAATACAAACCAAAAATGCATAAACAATTCCTTTCTCCCATCAATGCTATACTTATAAGTATCACAATCCTTACACTGATTAACCTAATAAAATCCATAGATAATAAGAATAATAGACCAATTCCCATAATACAAAGAATATCAAAACATGATAACTTAATACACCCATTCATAATAGGAACCAACCTTAGATCTAGACAATCTAGACTTTTATATATAACAACAACAAAAATAGGCAACACACCACACTCACCTCAGACACAGAAATACACAATTCTCACCTGCCAACTCATTAATGCAAGATCTATGAAAAACAAACTACCAATTTTTGTAGACATTATCAATGATGAAAAACCTGATATCCTTTGTATAACAGAGACCTGGCTCAAAGATACTGACTCAGTATTCTTAAACCAATTAAAGACACCTGAATATGAGATCTTCCATACTCACAGAACACTAAAAAAAGGAGGAGGAGTACTTATAATAATAAAGAAAAACCTCAATGCAAAATTAATATCATCTAATAATATAGATAATGTTGACATACTCACCATAAAAATTAAAAACACAACTATATCATTAATATATCGACCGCCAGAATACAACATAGATAAAATTTACAATTTAATTGAATTACTAGCATCATCCACAGATACAAATCCTGTAATACTTATGGGAGACTTTAATCTTCCTTCAATACCCAACAATCACTCTAATCAATTCTTAGAAATGATAAATAATTTGGACTTTCACCAAATAATAACTGAACAAACACACAATAAAGGAAAAACTCTTGACATGGTCTTCCTACCAAACTCTCTACACAACCTATATAACTCTGAATCCCTCTCAAACATTCCAGTCCCCTGGTCTGACCACTATCTTCTAAAATTCAATATAACCATCACCTACAACAATCAAACTAAAAGACCACAACGTCCTCAAACTAATAGATTCAGAAAATTCAATGAAGAAGAATTTCTAGATCAAATAATACCACAACTAACACAAACACCCACAAATCTTGAAGAATCTATCAAAAACTGGAACAATATAATCTCTAAAGCAGCTGAAAGTAATCCAAAACAATCACACCAAAATATAAACAACAATAAAATTGAAAAAAGACATGCTCCATGGTTTAATATATCTATCAAAACATTAAAAAGACAACTAAGAAAAGAGGAAAGGAAATGGAGACAATCAAAATCATTAATAAATCATGAGAACTACACTAATACACTACAAATTTATAAACAAACAATAAACAACTCCAAACAAAATTATTATTCTAATATAATCTCAAGAGCCACTAATCGCCCAAGAGAACTATTCTGTATAGTACAAAAACTAACAAACAAAACACTAAATTCTGATGAAATATCAATTGATATCTCCCCACAAGAATTAGCTCAATACTATATCAATAAAACAAAGCTACAAATAACACCTCTACATATTACTCAACCACAAATTCAAACACAAACAAAGCAAGCTACATTTGATAACTGGACCAACTTCAACTTAATATCAAAATCTACTCTCAAAACTACAATAACTAACATTAATACAACAACCTCATACCTTGATCCATGCCCAGTTGATTGGATAAAGAAGACTTTCTCAATACTCTCTTCTTTCATTCTACCCTTAGTGAACCTATCCTTACAAAAAGGCTACTTACCACCATCTCTCAAACACGTTCAAATACGACCTATACTTAAAAATAACACATTAGATAAATTATCCCCAAAATCATACAGACCCATATCAAGTATTCCTTTTATGGCCAAACTTATTGAAAAAATTGTACAAATTCAACTACAAGACTTTATTGACACATTAAACCTCCTTGATGAACATCAATATGGCTTTAGACCCTTCCATGGAGTAGAAACCTTGCTAACGATCCTTTATGACACAATATTAAGAGGTATTGATAATCCTAAACAAGCCTTTATTCTTGTTTTCCTTGACATATCAGCTGCATTTGACAGTGTTAATCACTTAACAATGTTAAACAGACTTCAACAAATTGGAATTACATCTACTGTTTATAATTGGTTCAAATCATATCTATCAAACAGAACTCAAACAGTAAGAATCCACACCCAAATTTCTAACACCTTCAAACAAACTCAGGGTCTCCCGCAGGGTTCTGCATTATCTGCGCTATTATTTAATATTTACTTACAACCAGTTTGTAACATCTTTAAACGTCACAATGTTTATTATCATATCTACGCTGATGATATAATGTTCTACCTCCCATTTGAAATCCCACACCCACCTCTTCAAAAAATAACAGAATGTTTCAATGAACTAACTGAATGGCTCAATGAACAAAATCTACTTATCAACTTTACTAAAACTGATATATTATTCATTACTAAAAATCAAACATACATACCCCCAAACACGATCACACTAGATACTCATGAAATAAATACAAAAAAAGAAATAAAATATTTAGGTGTGATACTTGACAATAATCTAAATATGGATTCACATATAAAATATCTAACTAAAAAAATACATTACAAACTCAAAACACTAAAACAATTAAGACCATTGATTCATCTACAAGACTTTATTAATATAATTCATGCTATCATCACCCCACATTTTGATTATGCAAACACAATACTTAATGGCATTTCAAAACAAAATATTAAAAAGATACAAATAATTCAGAACATAGCTGCCAGGATGATTATGAATATAAGCCCACTTGAACATGTTACACCAATTTTGGCTGAACTTCATTGGCTACCTATTTACTCCCGAATCAAATATAAAATTCTTGTCACTACATTTAAACTTATAAATAATCTTGCACCATCGGCACTCAATACACTGATTAATATAGACATCGATAAACGATCCCAAAGAAGCAGAAACTTAAATACCTTAACAATACCAAAAGATTTCACAAAAGCCAGAAAACAAACAAATAAGAGAGCTTTCTCACACTCTGCTCCAATTCTTTGGAACAATCTACCTGACAACATTCGCCTGCTATCTGATATAAAGGAATTTAGAAAAAAATTAAAAACTCACTTATTCATATTACACTACAATACACCCTCAGAACAGAATACTCAAATAGATACAGGCTAACATTTATACATTATTATTACATACTCTATTTTCAAAATAAATATCACTAATACACTATTAACCATACCACACTCTCATTCACATGATGATTATAGATTTAAACTAACAATGTATATATGTTCTAATATGTTATACCTTTAATGTTACAACATTCCTTGTAAATTATAATTATCTGTTCTATGTAAACTGACTTGGTATATTACATACCAATTAACCTACTGTTCCATGTAAACCGCACTTGATACTAGGGAAAGAGCGGTATATAAATAACTGTTAAATAAATAAATAAAATAAATATACAGCTATACTTTTAAGCAGCACCATTCAGCCACGAAGGAAGTAATTTTATAAACATTTTTTGTGCATAAAATGCTGATTTACACCTCTTATAAAATTAGGCCACACCTAAAAGTATATGCAGTACAAGCAGGTGTGTATTTGTAGAGTAGGAGTGATCAAGCATTGCAGCGCTGCATACATCTTGTAGCACTATACAAATGCTCAGTAGTAGTAGTAGTAATAGTAGAAGCAAGCATAGAGACTAATTCCAATCAGGGCCCGTCCGACCCATCTGGACATCCAAAATCTGGACGGGCCTGATCTGCACCCGATTCTGATCCCATGGCAGCTGTACGTCCCCACGGGATCAGAATTAGGTGCAAATGGCCTGGATGGAAAGGACATGCCCTGATTCCGGCCTGCTGGACATCCTGAATCCTGCCCAGCTAGCCCAGTATGGGCTTCTGCATGGAGCCACGGTGCCATGGTGTCCCGTCGCCATGGCACCATGACTCCATGCAAGAGCCCTGATCACCCGCACTGCAACAAATGTCCTGTTTCCTGCCGCCCGACCCCGATCGGGCCTTTCAAAACTGGGATCAGGCTGCGGGGAACACCCTGGCCTGCTCACCTGCATCCCGGGTCCCGGCTGGCCTGGTCAGAAGTCGGGGTGACTTATTCCTCTGAGGTGGAATAAGTCCCCAGTCTAGATCATCGACCCCGGACGTACAGGGCCAACACTGGAATCGGCTCTGTATTTCTGAGGTCAGGATCCTGCCTACTCCCCGCACTTGCTCCTCCTCCGACCCACCCCCTGCCGCCTTCATCCAGAGCTCCCTGCACATCTCTATAGTATGTGCAGGGAGCTCCTTGTCTGGAATTGGCATCCTGGCATTTAGCAGGGATATATATCCAACCCAGACGTATATCCACGCTAAACGCAATTCGGAATGACCCCCATGGCATCTGGGCAGAGTATGGAAGGAGTCCTGATTTACATGAGTATTTTATAAAATGTCCTCAATATAAGTGCAAATGACCTTCAATAGAAGTGTGACTTCTGCAGGATGTGTCCTAGTATTTTATTAAGGCACACAGGTGCCTTTGTGTCATTCTAAAATAGGCACTTTTCTGCCCTGTTCACCAGGCTGGCAGTTATAAAATTATCCTCTAAACATATAGGGCCCTACATCTGAAGGGCATTTACATAGCTTACAGCCTAGTAAACCATGTAAATACCTTAGATGGTGATATTCAACGGCACATACATGGTTAGTGGCAATGAATATCCCCGTCTATGTCCCCTACGTGCCCTGATGCTTTCCGGTTAGCACTGGTATGTGTTGGTGGTGTTCTGGATTGGAGAGGAGGTGGGGAATAGCATTAACTGGGCAGCAGCGATATTGCATGCTGCCCGGTTAGCAATTGGCATCTTAAAGATAAGGTGCTGATCACTAACTGTGACTAGCATGTGCTAACTGTGCGCTGTGACGCGCAATCACCATTAGCGTGGGGCTAGCACCGTTAGCTTCGCCCAGCTTATGTGCTAATTGTGCTATGTGTATCGGTGTGGTAGAGAGAGAGAGTGGGCAGGGTGAGCACTTTGCACTCAGCATGCCCCGTGCTAACTATAATGCATGAGATTAGCGCAGGTGCACTTATTGCCACCTCCATAGGCTGCGTTAGGGCAGGGCGCAGCCCTTTAACTGCCACAACATGCTTATCATGCTCTCGATAGTTAATGCCGTGGTGTTGCAGCTAATGTGCTATGTTTTGAGTGCTATCAGCATGTAAGGTGCAAGACTATAATGTCCTTTAGTAAAAGTGCTCCTAAATATAGATTTTCTTATTATACATTGACTATGCGGTTCCATATTGACTTCTTAATGCTTAATTCACAGTGGAGATTCTTCCATCAGTCACCCATTCCATAACCAATCAATTTCTCTTGTAGCTACAAATAAGTGGATGGAGAAAGGTGTTCCTCTGCGTTGAGCTGTCATAAAGGTGGGCAAGATGGGTGGCACCTGGCAGCCATATCTTCAGCATCAGTCCCTCCCAGACAGGGCTTGCATTATCAGAGGGGTGACGCATCCCAACCCTCAGCATTATCCCTCCCAGACAGTGCCAACCTGACCATTTGACATGACTAGGCAGTAACCCAGGGATGCAGCTTCTGAGAAACAGTAGACAGCAGCGGCAGCAGTCGAAGGAAAGCAATGGATCTGACAGCCAGACAAACCATCCGCACTTTCTTTTACCTGCAGGGAACGTGGGCTCACACATACAAAGCAAAGTTTAATATTTAAAAGTCTGATTTCCCATTATGCATTTTTACAGGAGTGTCGTTGGAAGGGTAATGATCAGATAATCACAATTGCAGAGTTTATCGAAATCTAGGGGGAGGGAGACACATAAGACTGAAGGTTTGCCAAGGGCATTCAATACCTTCCACTGCTCCCAGAATGCCATGGAGCCCCTTGATGCCCCCTGAAGCCCCATGCCTGTGCAGTAACTGTTACATATTTTTTATGTTGGATCCACAGTACTGGTAGCAAATGCACTGGTTTTGAAGCTATGTGAATGTCGCCACATATGACTCAAACGTTTTCAAACAAGTCATGTGACGCAGTCACTTTGAATGAAAATGGGTGCTTTTAATGAGCACTGCTCTCACTCTTCATGCCGGCTGGAAAAAATGCTATGGTGGCGTGGAAAGTGAAGCAGAGAGATGGCGGGGGATGGAAGGAAAGGATTACAAGAGACTAAGAAGAAGAGAAACACCTTTGCTCGTTTTAGGTAAAGTTTTAGACATGCAGGCTGTGCATGTGCAACATTACACGCATATCATGCGCAGCTTTATAAGTGCTGATTTCCATACTTACAATCACTGCTTTACACAGAAATGGCTTTTAAAATTCTCCCCCAAGTTGTTAGTTCATACCTGAAGAAAAACTGTAAAAAATATCACCACAATAACTGCAGTGATAAAGAGCTTCTTCCTAGGAAATACTGATTCAGGCAGAAGAAATACTAGGGAAAAACAGATGGCTCCACGTAGACCTCCATAGGCAATAATGAACTGGTCCTTAAAGGTAAGAGGTATCGTTCGGAACCAGTTAATAATCTGAGTCAGGACAAATACTCCTGTTGGGAGAAAACACTCTCTTTTAGAAAATAGAAATTGGTAGATCTCAATGTCAGTCATCCTATGATTACTGATAAAGCATATCAAATTTACAGAAAGATACAATACTGTAACATGACTGCATGACTATACATTATGAATGGCTGTCACTTAAGATGTATTTTGCCCCTCAGGAATTTCTGTACCGTATTACAAACTTTGGTGATTGATAAGTTGGACTACTGAAACTTTTGGGAGACACTAGGAGCCTTCTTACAAGAATGTGGTAAGGTTTTGCACTTATTCTGCGTTAGGAGCAAAATCCAATGGGCAGTAAATATAAAAGCCATGTGGTAATTGTCAGGGACATGCCCAGCTTGCTTCCTAGACCTACTTCAGGGAAACATCCCTTACCACATTTTAATTTCATGAACAAGTGCACAAGTGCACTTAACAGCTCCCCTTGAAGTAGCATTAACTGCAACCATGCTAAGTGCAGTCCATGCCCATGCTCCGCCTATAACAGGGGTCTCAAACTCAAATTGCTTTGAGGGCCAAATGAGGACTTGTAAAGTAACCTGCAGGCCACATAAAACGTGAGGCCTCATTTGCATAAGGGAACTCATTTGCATAAATATTTGCATAATGTTGCCATACAAAGCGCAGACGTTAATGATGCACATTTCCCAGAGCTGACATATTCCAGTTAATAAATTCAAAATAAAGAGATATTTTTCTACCTTTTGTGCATTTTTTTCAGTTGCAATTGTTCCAGCCACTTTCTTCTGGTTTCTTCGTGTCTTCTGCTAACTCTCCATCGTCTGCTGTCCATTTGTCCTTTCTTCTCTCTTCTAGTTTTTTTTCCATTCTCTCTCTACATCTGCTTTAACATACTAATCTTTCTCCTTTTGCTCTTTCCTCATTCCTATTTTATCCACTTAAATTTTACCCCTCCATCCTCAATCCCCACTTACTCTCCCAATACCCGGCCAATTGTAGATTTTTCTTCCCTCCCACACAAAATATTTTTCCCCTCTCCATTTCACTCTCCCAGCCCCATCTCATTCTAATCCTCCCCCAACATCAGCTCCTTTCTAGTTCCAGCCTCACCCAGCATCTACTCCCTTCTAGCCCCCGCATCAGTCCATTTCCAGTCCTATCCTAGCCCCACCATCAGCCCATTTCCTATCCTAGCTCCTCCCCACTAAGCCCATTTCCAGTCCTAGCTCCCTCCCCTCACAGCCCATTTCCATTCCAAGCCCCCTCCCCATCAGCTATTTGCAGTTCAAGCCCCCCCCTCCACTCAGCCCATTTCCATTCCAAAACCCCATCCCCATCAGCTATTTGCAGTTCGAGCCTCTCTTCTACTCAGCCCATTTCCAGTCCTAGCAACCCCCCCAGTCCATTACCAGTTCTAGCCCCCCCATAGCCAATTACCAGTCCTAATCCCCCCAACAGCCCACTTCCAGTCCTAACCCTCCCATCACCCCATTTTCAGTCTTAGCCCCCCAACAGCCCACTTCCAGTCCTAACCCTCCCATCACCCCATTTTCAATCTTAGCCCCCCATAGCCCATTACCAGTCCTAACTCCCCCCCATCAGCACACCTCCAGTCCTAACCCCCATCAGCCCATTTCCAGTCCTAACCCCCTTCCCCCCCATCAGCCCAGGTAAATTAAAAAAAAAAACCTGGCTTCTGCTGCTGCCGCCGTGGCAGTGGCAGAATTAGCTGTCTTGCGGCCCCTTCTCGTCTGCCTGGTACAGCCCTCAGCTCAGCTCCATCAGCAGCAGCTTTCAGGGCCACCCGCGAAGAGTGTATTTCCCTCTCGCGCGGCTCTGTTAAGCCTGCCGGGGCTGATGGGAATTCCTTCAGCCCCGGTAGGATTAACAGAGCCATGCGAGAGGGAAATACTATCTTCGCGGCTTGAAAAGCCCGCCACTGATGGAGCTGACTGAGGGCTCTGCCGGGCAGATAGGAAGGGGCCGCGGGACAGCTGATTCTGCCGCTGCCGCAGCAGCAGAAGCCAGGTTTTTTTAAAAATTGACAGTTGATTCTGCTGCTGCCACAGCGGCAGCGGCAGCAGCAGAAGCCAGGGTTGTTGTTTTTTTTGTTTCCTCTCCATCACGGGCCGCACAAAGTTCTCTCGTGGGCTGCGTGTTTGAGACCCCTGGCCTATAAGCTGATCTTTGCATTTCAAGCAGTTAATGCATGAGTTAGCGTGCTCCGTCATATAAGCCTGTTTACAATCACCACATTTATGCCCCAATAGCTAGAATGCATTAATCTGCATGTTAGCTGTTTAATACACTTTAGTAAAAGGCCCCTTAGATATGTCAAACCACATTCAGTAACACAGTCTATCATTTTAGTTGTAGTGGTATGGAGGCAAAAACATTTTGTTTAGTTTCCCATGTCATTTGTATGTGTGTGGGGGGGGGGAGTTTTGTTTTGTTTTATAATTTTCATTTTGGGGGCAATTTGATTAATGGCATTCACTATTGAACAATTGTTGCAAGACTAGCACCCACTATCAATAGGTACATTATTGGAAAAAAAGAAGGAACTTCTTTTTTCTAACATTTCATTCAGAAAACAATGTGAAATGGCAAGAGCGAATGTCAATGATATTTCTAATGTTTCAAACAAATGTACCTCCCTACGTTTTGGTCATTGACTTGTGTTACTGACAGCAAATGATATTGGGAAAGGGAATTATATTTAACTCATGCCATTAAGGTAAGCTGCATTCACATCGATTTTTTCCTGTACCTGAGGTAATGGAGGATAAGATGACTTGGCCTAAGGTCACAAGGGTCAGCAGTGGGATTTGAATGCTAGCTTCTCTAGTTCTAGGGTACTGTTCTAACCATTAGGCTATTTCTGCATTCTGTGCTACATTATGTGTGCTGAACTGTATCCACATTGGACAAATGGCTTTCCTGGCTTTGCAGGCTATAAAACTGTTAAATAAATAATGAAGACTGGCTTCAATTAGAATAAACTGTGCAGTCACTTGATAAAGGGACCTATTTATTAAGCTCCATTAGCTGACGGTTATTGTGCATTATTGCCATGTTAATCAGCTAATGCAAAAAAAACCCCAACATTTTTGGACAGGGAATGGCTAAAGAATGGGTGTGGACTGAACCTTATAGTAATTACAGAGGCTGTTACTGCATGTGCAAATAACACAGTGCAGTTAGTGCAGGTCAAGAGGTACAGCTAACTGCATTGCACATTACTGGCTGTGCCATTAGCATCTGGTAGTAACTTTATCTCTGTGTTAACTGCAAAGCTGCCTTCCCCAAAGTAATGCCCTCAGTTAACACAGTTGCCATGCCTCCGTTTTGGCCATTAAAACATGATAACTGCAAATCCTTAGTCGAGGCTGGCCAATCCACTAGTTGAGCTAGGTGGCCAACCTGGGTGGGAAGCTTTGTTGCCTGCAGCAGTCCATGTGCTTCAGTAAGCATGACGTGCAGCTTCTGATTGCCTAATAATTCACCGACATAGTAAAGAAAAGAACACTCTTACAAAGCTGCTCTGTACTGTTTTATCCTCTTGAGCTATATTTTTCCAGGGTGTAATGAAGCAGCCAGAATGAGAAATAGTATTAGAGAGACTGTGACACCCCCGTTCTTACCCAGCGCACGCCAGATCAAGCAGAAGAGCAGGTTGAAGCACACAAAGGCCCAGTTCCACTCATGGTTATTTCCAACTGTCGACGCTCCCATGAAAATAAAGATTAGCGTCTCACTGACACTGCTCAGCATCTTCATGAAATACTTGATTGTTGTGTAGGACTTCTGGGAAACATTCTCCTCCACATATTTATTCATAGTCATGGCACAAGTTGTTATCCTATGGAGAAAAACACTCTCGTTACAGTGATCTACCATGATAAATGCAGACTGGGGTATATTTTCATCGTATGAAAAAAAAAAATATTTTTTAATGAATCATCATCATTATCATCATCATCATCATCATCAATAGGCAAGGAGTAGAGTGGTCAGAAGTCACATGTGCCCTCAGAATTACACATTTTAATGGCTGACTTCCTGTTGCAGAGCCTTGCTATCACATATCAGGAAGTCAATTATCAAACAGTTTTAGCCAGGTAACTAAGCAGTTATCATCAGTTATAAATTGCCTTTCCCCTCTTTGAGTGAAAGTGTGTGAGTTGTTTCACTGCTTGGATACCTTTAGCCATTCTACAAAAGGAAAGCACCAGGGAAGGTGCTGGTCATGGCCTGCCAGCTATGCCCATTTTGGGATCTCTATACTTAGATTTGAAAAAAAAAAACCCTCTCTTACACCTTTTCATTAGTATCTCAAGGTGAATTATATTCAGGAACAGTAGGTATGTTCCTGTCCCCAAAAGGCTTACAATCTAATGGCCTTTCTAAAATGTGCCTTTATGAAAATTAGACAAAGCAAACCACCTAGACAATACAAGAATGGGATTTCTCTGCCATGGAAAAGGAGATATTTTGGAGCCCTGAAAGCTGAAAAACCTGATACCACACCCGGGGAGTATCTTTAAGTAGTAGAAAGCACATTTGCCACTACAGAAAGTGGGCCTGATCGGTATTTTCATTTCAGAAATGCTTGTCAGAAGGAGGGAGAAAAGCTTTCAGATTTTCTCTGAAAGCTACAAGCAGTGCTCAGGAGAGTAGTAAGGAAAGATGGTCTAACTCGGACATTCCCAAAGTGGGCGGCACCGCCCCCCGGGGGGCTTTGGGCTATAGGGGGGCATTGAAAGACAAGGTGGTGGCGAGGGGGTGCTGCACTGCCCTAGGGAGGATGTTGGAGGGATAAGCACAATATAGCGGTGTGAACAACTAAGAGGTAAGAAAGTATACACACTGAGTGTGATTCTATAACAGTCACATCTTGCCGGCAGAAACGTCTAACCTGCAAACGGGCATGTAATAAACCTAATTCCAAAACTACGGGTACAGATGCACCTGTGCTTCCAGAATCAGGGAGATACATATGTCCCTGGCACGGCTACATCCCCATGCCCACCGTATTCTGACAAGATAGATGTCTCAGATACCTCCATGCCCTCACTGGCAAAATGAACATCTCCTAAGCTGATACTCACGCTGACAGAGGTGTGCTCATGCAACCAGCACATTGCTATGGATGAAACCGATATGGTCTTAAAACCAGACTATATGTATTAGACTGTTGCATGCCCATAAAACTACAAGGTTATGTACATGTACCAAAGCTTATTGTATAAGGAAGTGGAAAGTGAGATGTTTGTCCAGGCAGACTCTGCAGCAAAACATGCATGGCATTTGAAGAACATCTTAGTAATTGCAGTCACAAATAACATACATTTGCAAAACCCATGTCCTGAACCTATAAACAACTGCTAGTAAGACATAATGGCATGGCGTCTCAGGACAACACACCTGCTGTACATTTCTCAGCCAAACACAAATCTGCTCCATACTACCTCACATACCATCCCTATATCTACATTTCCATCTTTTTGAACACTGGAATGATTTAGGCAGCCTAGAATAGCCCCTTTAGCACAAACAGCAAATGCCAGCATAGCCAGAATAAAGACTATTGCAGTGCTTTATATTTCTGTAGGGGTGTCTTTTATTGTTCCCTAACATTACAAACGTCCCTTACCTGTGCATTCTATTCTTTACAACAGCATCTTGGGCCCTCAAAAACAGCAGACACACCAGTTCAATACAGACATGTTACAGCTGTTCCTCTTTATGCGACACATTGCAGATCAGAACAGAAAATCTTCTAAGTGCTGGCCTTATTCCACATTGCTGCTGGTATAATGGAGGCATCCATAGGAAATGCTCAGGATGTACATAGACCTTTCCTGAATAGGCTTTCCATGTCTCTGTGGCTTGCCATGCCCCCATTCCGCCCCTCCTGCCCACACGCTAAGATTCCTGTTTCGAGTCATGTATGTGTAGGGCCGTGTGGTTTAGGAATAGGGGTCTAGACATTTTCACGAGGAAAACGTTTGTCCCGCATATCCAGGCAGCCTATTTGTGTTTTGGAATGGCCCCCATTGTGCAATATAAATTGACTGTATACTGAATGAGCATATGTTTGCATCATCACGATAGAACCAACAGTGCAGATGTTTACATTACAAGATTACACCAGGGGGATTTCATTAGTATATTTGGCAGGAATCAGCAGTAAGCTGTGTCCAGCATGTCAGATTTGTATGCATGAACAAAATATACCAAAAGCGAAATGTAAAACAGCCATAGGGGAAGAAATCATCTGTGGCAGGAACGACATTATTAAAATAGTTTTTTGAAAAATGTTAATTGCTTTTGTGTTGTAACTTAAATAAAAATTTCAATTCCATCATTAATGTTTTTAAACTATACTATTTATATTATTAATTAAATAAAACCTTTTATCAAAATTTTGAATGATTTGCTTTGAGTAATAGCCTCAATGGGTGAGGAGGGCGCTGTAATAAATTTATGGAACCAAGGGGGCGGTGGGCCAAAAACATTTGGGAGTGGTCTATCCCCATCTCAAAAAGGTTCAGATCTGCTGGCACAGTAATAAGAGGTGCCCCCATGATGACAGATCGATTGTGTATCTGAGGCTTAGAGAGAGAAAGTCAAACCCTTCCAGATCTAGAGCTGCTGAAAGAGATCCATGATGAAGAAGAGCAGGCAGCTGCAAGTTTGTCCCTAGTAGGAGCAAGAAAGATCTCCAATGAGGCGGGGGACAGGTGAGAAAGTTGTGGAACAATGGAAGAGTGTGTGTAAGTGGTTAGAAAAATGGAAGGAAGAATGAATGGGAGTGCTAGAGAAAATATGAGAGGGATTTTATACAAAATTTAAATAAAATTTTACTGGAAGGATAAATGGTGACTGGGTGAAAGGAGAGAGGATATTAATTCAATAATGGATGAGGATGGATGAGCGGGAGAGGGTGGTTAGAAAGGGAATGATATAAAGAGTATTTAGAGTAATATTATATGAATTAATAAATAGAATATATAATTGTTAATAAATACAAATATTGTGGGAAGTTTGATACATAAATGTTATGTGTAGTTTGATACATGTTAAGTGATGTTTGTAATGATACTAAATACTTAATAAAATGATCAAATGGAAAAAGAAAGATCTCCAAACCACCAATCAAAGCCACAATTATGTCAATGAAATTGCTTGTTTAACTGACTCGATTAAACACTTGCAAAAGGAGATAGCCTCCCTAGAAACCAGGAGAGGGCGAGGGAGCTCAAGTTTCTTCTGGGGAAGGAGTGTAGTATCACATGAGAGGGGAAGGGAGGTAAAAAGTGGAGGAGAACAGGTGGGTCTTCAGGGATTTCTTAAAGGTGTGATAATTTTGCTCGAGCCTGAGGGTAGTGGGTAGAGAATTCCATAGGGCAGGTCCAATGAAGAAAAAGGCGGAAGAGCGGGTAGACTGCAAGTGAGCACGGGAAGGAGAAAGAAGGTGCAAACGGTTGATGTGTAAAGAACAAAGTGAATGGGTGGGAATGTGAAATTGGATGAGGTCTGCCAGGTACGTAGGTGATTGAGTGTAGAGGACTTGATGAACCAATGAGAGAAGTTTATACCGGATACAGAAATCAATAGGGAGCCAGTGGAGATGGATGAGAAGAGGAGTGATGTTATCCCGTTGTGAAGAGTGAGAGATGAGGCGTGCAGCTGTGTTTTGAATTCTTTGGAGACGGTGTAGCTGTGACATAGGAAGACCGATCAAGTCAGAATTACAAAAATCAATACGAGACATAACAAGGGAAAGAAGGAGAGTAGTGAGGGCTTGTGGGGTGAGAAAGGTTTGCTATTGGCTGAAGAAGGAAGACATCCACAGCCCCAATGGTAGCACATTGTGAAGAAGTGGATTATTCTTTCCAAATGGTTCACTGGTGAATTATTGACCATAATCAGAAAAGGCAGAGAGAAGGCGATGGCCAGAAAAGATTGAATTTTTATGAATAATGTTGGATTTAAGAATTACAAACAGTGAACTCCAAAAGTATGAATTCTGAGAATGAATGGGCATCATTAGTGTAAACCTTTGATTGAAGACTTTACGGCTGTGGGGAAAGCGCAATGAGGTCATGAGACACTGGAGTAATTTTAAATACCAGAAATGAATGGCAGAAAGGTTAAAGCTGTCCCTATCCATTGATAGAAAGTGGTGAATGCCAAGACGCTGGTCAGCGGATGCCAAGATGCTGAAAAGAAGAAAGACAGGCTCGTTTAGTGAGCAGAATAAAAAGAATAGTTGACTCATTCACTGAGCAGAGTGGTGTTTCGTGTGGCAACTAACAGATAACTGTTTCCAAAACCCTGGGGCAGAATATTAAAAATATATTTTTAAATTTCTGAAACAAATCGCTGTGGCGGGGCGAAAAGGGGGATATAAAAATCAGAATATGAACTGATTTCTATTAAACTCAATATTTTACTTTCTGGATATAGTTAACAATAAAAGGAACTCTAGTGAAGGTATTGGACCAATAGATAAGTGGTCTCTAGAGTACAGTCCATCAAAAAAAGTGTTATGAATGTTAACTATTAATACACTGACATGATGTTTATTGGTAGATGTCACTGACATGAGGTTTATTGGTAGTTGCTGCTAGGAAGAAAAATGGATTACTAGAAATATGTATAGACAATAGAACCTTAAATAATTGAACTATCCAAGATCAGTATACACTGTCAAGGACAGGGTTGGCTCAAATGGTTGTGTATCCTGAGCCAACTTTTGCTTTTGCAGCTCCCTCTTTCAACCAGTTTTGTGGTCTGAGCCATATAGATAGGAGTACATTTTCAGCCAGAACAGTCACCAACTTGTGAAATGCTGGCACCAGCATTTAATTTAATCCATAAATTCAGCGGCGCTTAATATACAAATAGTGTAGCAACCATACTAAATAATTTTTTCACCCACCCTCGTTCCTCTTTTAACGTTCCACGAACAGAAGGATAATATCTGGGCATTGAATGACTGAAATGGCCCAGTATTATCTGTATATTTTTTGAGCATGCATGGATAGGCTGGAGTCACTGGCAAATGCAAAATTTGGTCTGATAGAGTATAATCATTCATTTACATGGAACATTCACAGAGCAGCCAATAATACCCATTCATTCTCAGAGCAAATGAGTAGCCTAATGGTTAGAAAACTGGCTTTGGAACCAGTAGCATTCCTTGTGGCCTTGGGCAAGTCACTTAACCCTCCATTGCCTCAGAGGTATCCAAGTTATCAATGTCCCTGTTTAATGTACATTATCAAGTTTAAGTTCCAATATAAACTGCTTTGACTGAAATGATAAAGCACTATAAAAAAATCTGTTAAATAAATAGCATAAAATACTCCCCCAGCAACAGGTGAAGAGCAGAAGTAAAATGTCTCACTGTATAACTAAACTTAAATAAAAGATTGCATTCAAATTCTGATGTCACATCTGTGACAGCAACAAACTACCAACACTATAGGGGCTAAGAACATAAGAAATGCCATACTGGGTCAGATCAAGGTACATCAAGCCCAGTATCCTGTTTCCAACAGTGGCTAATCCAGGTCACAAGTACTCAGCAGGTTCCCGAAAAGATACACAGGTTCCACAATGCTTGTATTGGAGCAAGCAATGGATTTCCCGGGTCCTCCTGAATAATGGTTTATGGACCTTTCCTCCAGGAACTTGTACAAACCTTTTTTAAACCCAGCTACACTAACAGCTTTTACTACATCCTCTGGTAACGAATTCCAGAGTTTGATTACGTGTTGAGTGAAAAAATATTTTCACTTATTAATCTTAAACGGGTTACATTGTAGCTTCATTGCATTTCCCCTAGTCTTTCTACTTTTTGATGGCATAAACAATCGATCTAAATTTACCTGTTCCACTCCATTCATTAATTTATAGGCTTCTATCATATCTCCCCTCAGCCTTCTCTTTTCCAGGTTATTTTAGAAGCCTAATTCTTTTTTTTTAATTCTTTATTTTCGTTTTACAACAACAAAGGAAAGGAAGACATACAACTAAAAGACAAATACATACATGGAATGTGATACATACACCAAAGTAAACCCCTGCCACCCCCCTCCCCCCTGCTTCTTCTCTAGAAAACTAAATCATTCTCGAAGCGGGCGTGTACTGACATTATTGTGTTACAAAACCTAACAGCGATCTGAAACATGATGAATGTACATTAAACAGACATGTCGAAGCAATGAGCAGATTGTACATGATCATTGAGCATCTGCCATTTAGACAAGCGAGAATGAATTTGGGTATGGAAAATAGCTCTCCGAGATATCTGCTCATATTTACTATATAAGCAGACAAGGTTCCACTATTCATTGACAGTAAGTCGAGAGCTATCCTTCCAAGTCCTCGTGATTAAACATATGGCTATACCCAGCATGAAATCAGGAGAAAGCGACCCTTCTTAGGAAGAGAGGGGACCTCCGCCACTGAGCGGAGTCCCACAGTCTTCCAAGAAAGAGGCTCGTGAAAGTGTAAGATAAATGAAATACGACCCCAGACCCGCCCCCAGTAAACCTGTAGTTAAGGACATTCATAGAGAACATGAGCGATGGTTCCCACATCAGTATGGCAAGACCTACACTGGTCCCTGGCAGTTGTGTTCCATTTGGCTATTTTCCTGGAATATAAGAACATCTATGTGCAAAAGGACGAGAGTTGAGTTTGGGTAACTGAGGCAGATCGGGAAACCCGCACTATTTTGCTCCAGAAAACGCTCCAATGCACAGGGGTTAAAGTGGTTTGCGGTTAGCGATCCCAGGCTTGTTGGACTCCACAAGTGGCAGTATCTGTACCCTGACAGAATAGTTGATAAAAGTTAGAGGCTACCCCATGTGTACTACTAATAGAGTGAATTAGTTCTAATAGCCCATCCTTAGTAGGGACAGAGGGCGGCATGATTGGAGCACTTTTGAGGCAGCATGGAAGCTGCATCAATTGAAAGTAATGTTTCGCTAGTAACGCAAATTCCCTGTATAAATCAGAAAAGGTTTTCCAACGAGCTGCAGAGAAGAGCTGTTGGGGTGTCCAGATCCCCCTGGAGTACCAGGGTCTGGAAGTAATCATGTATGGCTGCTCGAATTTCCAACCGGAACTCTGGCTGAGTCAACAGGGCTCCACCAAAGAACCAGGCCCCCAGATTCCCTTGAAGTGCAGCAGTGCGGTATCGAAAAGAAATAGCAGCATGATCTGAAATATGCTGGGAGTGAATCTTTGCAGCGTCCACCTGAGGAACCAACAGTGTAGATACTAGAAAGAAATCTATGCGAAACTGGGATTTGTGAGGGGAAGAGAAGAAGGTAAAGGCAAGCTCATTGGGGTGTAGTAACCTCCATAGATCGACTAGAACAATATCTTTGATCACAGAGGTAAGCGCGATGTGACTCTTGGGGGGACCACTTGTCCTAGGCGGCTATTTGTCAATCAGGGGATCAAGAACTAAATTGAAATCCCCCCCAATATCAATGAAGTATTAGCAGAGGCCTGCGCAACCCGAGCAATAATAGCAAAAGGGCAGGGTCATCCACATTAGGAGCATGAAGGCATATACATGTAACTTTAAAGTTACCTATCTTGAGGTGAACTCTGGACCATCTACCCGCTGTATCTGAGCAACTCGCAACAATAGTAGCATGCAGAGATTTCCTATCCAATATGGCAACCCCACATTTCCTAGAAACGGCTGGGGAATAGGCGGCCACCATGTAAGGTTTAATATTGAGGTCGAGAATTTCCTTCGAATTGAAATGTGTTTCTTGGAGGAAAATCAGGTCCGCAGCTTCATGACTTAGATAGCTTAGGAGTTTCCTCCGTTTTATCGGATTAGTGATTCCTTGTACGTTCAATGAGAAAATCTTACATGGTGCCATCAGTCGATAATAAACATTTTAGGTAAGGGCGCTTGAAACTTACAACATAATCAGAATCTGTACAATAATGACATAAGCACCAAGTATGCTGGCCAATACACCCATATTGAAAAGTATGTACCAAAGTAACTTAGAGAAGAAGCAAAACCCCCAATGAATATGGCGACCAGATGTCTGCGGGAGGAGGCCCTAGAGAGGAAGATAGAGACATAATAAAAGAAAAGAAACACCAGAGTCCATAAGAAACACTGTCTCTGATACTCGTCGAGGCTACTATGGGTAGATGGAGTCGGGTCCCAGATATCTTCAAAATAAGGCAACAAACCGCCCTCGACAGACTCTTCGCTGAGCCGCGGTAAATCCAATATGGCAGGTACAGCGGATGTGAGAGTACTGGCAGGAATATTCTGGAAGTCAGCGCATCAAGTCGGCTTCTTTAGAGTCCAAAAACTCCGCTAGTAGATCAGGGTCCTCAAATGTTCTTGTCTGATTGTGAAGCGTGACTCGGAGCTTGGCCGGGTACATCAGGCCATAGCGTGCTTGTAGTTGTTGAAGCCTCGGCCGAAATTCCAGAAAGCGCTTTCGGCGGTCGACCGTGGGTTTAGCCAAGTCAGGATAGAAGGAGACCTTGTGGCTCTCAAACTCCATATGGCCCTTTGCCCGGGAGGCACTGAGAATTTGTTCCACATGTTGATATCTCAAAAGTCGAAAGATGATAGGCCGCGGGGTCTTCCTGTTGAGCGTTATGTTTGTGGGTACACGATGAGCGCGATCAATCTCCAATTCTTTGGTAAAGGTGATTTGGAGCAGGGAAGGGAGGATTTTACTTAAAAACTCCTTCATGTCTCCCAATTCCGCTCCCTCCGGTATGCCCACGAGGCGTAGGTTGTTGCGGCGCGCTCTATTATTGCCATCTTCCACTTCTTTCTGCAAGGCCCGCACCTGACGTTCAACTGTGTCGAGTTTGGACAGCCGGACAGCATGGGAGTCTAATATACTCTCCATTTTGTCCTGACGCGAAGAGAGCCCCTCTAGCCTGCCTTGCAGTACACCAAGATCTTCCCTCAGCGCTCGAAGTGCTTCACCGTTTGACTGCACGAGGTCCTTAACCCCTCTAATTTCTGCGAGGATTTCCTGCTGCATTTCGGGGCCCTCGCGCAAAGCCAGCCCCTTCTGCGGGGACGGGGGTTCAGTTTTGGAGCGTTTACCGGGAGAAGCCGCTGGAGATCCAAATTCCAGGCGCGTGGGTTTGGTCCCCGCCATCTCACCAATGTGCCCCGGCAAGATCAGAGCAGAAATTCAAGTTTGTCCGGTGTTAATTCAGGATTCTGAGTAGGCCTCTCGGGAGCCTCAGCATTATGCGATCATCCCGCTGGACATCGGGCTCCGCCCTAGAAGACTAATTCTTGTTTTTGATGTCTGAAAATGGGTATAGAGATATCCAAAGCACAGAAACATCTGAGGTGTTTAAGGAGGCGAGTCTGTGGATGTTCCCAATGTGAGGATATCCATGTCTGAACAGGGGAATGGTGGATGCATGGCTGGAGTGTTCCCAAGAACCTGGACACCACCACCTGATCTCAGAAACATCCTGGACATCTGGAACCACATATAAGATTAAACCTGCTCTAGGTTCAAATAGGCATCAGAAAAGTGCTCATTTTGGCTGTAAAACATCCAGAGGGTGTAGAGAAGATGACACTCCATAATACCCCCTACTCTGTACAATCACAATGATAGCAGCAGTGGAATTGGAACTCTGTCTTCCATGATCCTAGTTCACTACTCTAACCATTAGGTTATTCCTAGATGTCTAGGTGTTAGCAATGCTCATCCAGGAACATCTATGTAGATATCCCCACAGACATCCATATTGGGCACATACATTTTTGTGAAATTATGTCTGCACCTGGACGTGCCTGTTTGTTTTTCAGACGTTCTGGCTTGAATTTCCCAAATTTTCCAGAAAGTTTTGGATGACTTTCTTGTACTGGACTGTTTTGGATTGACTTACTTAGATGGGTGATGTCTCTTTCTATTCTCAGAATCTTAACTCACTCATCAATAACAAATGGTAAGAGGAGTGTCACCACATGGCATTTTCTGCAAACACTGTGCCACAATTCAGCTATTAGGCCTTATCCTTTCACGTCTTCAAGAGGAGCCATGGTAGGGGCAGCAGAAACTGAGTGCTGAAGTCCAAATTGCACACACACTTCAGTGCATCAGGGACCAGTTTCACAGGCTCCACTTGCAGAGGGTACCTGGGAAGCCATCGGGCCAAATCAGCATCAGCCTCGGTCAGGTCAGTGCTGTTGGGTGAGATCTGGGGGCTGCTTCAGTCACAGTATTCTAGTATTATACAGAGTCCAGCAGGCTCTGGTCATCTGGTCATCCACAGCTAGTCCATTGGCAGAGTGCTCCACTCTCTGCCCCAGCCGTTCAGCACCAACCAGCCCTGCCAGCTTCTGGAGGTCAGCACCATGTTCACCAGCTGCTGCTGTGCTCCCTGCACCATCATCCCAGGAGGCCATTGGGCTGGATCAACATCAGCCTCATCCAGGTCAGTGTTGTTGGGAGAGATCTGGGGTCGTTCCGAGCACTAATTTTTTTATATACTGCTTTTCACAGGGTCAAAGCGGTTTACAGATATATGCTAACAGGCACTTTTTATTCCCTCATCCCTGAAGGGCTCACAAGCTAAGTGTACCTGAGGCAATGGAGGGTTAAGTGGCTTGCCCAAGGCCACAAGGAGTGGCTATGGGACTAGAGACCCCAGTCCCTCTGGCCTGAGGTTACTTGTCCTTACGTGGGAATTACACCCCTGGCCCTCGAGCCTGAGGTAACCTGTCCCAAACACTGAGCCACTCCTCCTCGGCTCCGTGCTAACCGAGAGGGAGGCAGTAAGTAGCCCTAAGGAAAATCAGCGGTTGGTGTTAAGACCACAATCCAGTGACGAACTATGTGCTGCAGGCCTCAATGACTGCAGTTCTCTCCAGTCACTGCTGATGCGAAAGGAGCTGTGAGCACTGCTTCAATTCCTCCAGATTCTTTAACCAAAAACTGATATTTAGGATAAAGAGCTTGCATTCCAATATAAGGATAGAGGGGTATTATGGTATCTTATGACGAGGAGTTAGAACAACAATTTTACAATATTGTGAAGAGTTCTTCCATTCTAAAGTGCTGAGATAAAAATTCTCTTATTTGCCCTACTAAACTTGAGTACCTGTCCTTTTGAAGAGTGACTAGAAGTGCCTGCATGTTTGGTATAAATGGTAAATTATTTCTATTTTAATCTATCTATGGACACCAAAAGCTGCATCCTATCTTATCTAAATTAGCTTAAAAAGCTCATAGACTATTTGTGAGCAAGGACACTCTCTTACATGTATCTGTGCAGAGCTACTTAGGCCTTTGCACTGTATGCTAAATCATTGTTAACAGTAATAGTATTAATTGTTCAACTAACTCTCTGCTTTCTTCTCCATTTCTCCTCTTTTATGACTCCACATCACTTTTTCCTCTACCCATCACCCTCTCTCTATCCTTCCCATTTCCGCTCCCACCCTGTCTTCCTCCCTATCCTCAGCTCTTGAACTCCACCTTTTTCTTCCTCTCATTCACCCCTCTCCCTTCTCTCTTAAAAAAACTCTTCATTTCAGCCATTCTATCTCATCTCTGCCTCACACTCTTGTCCTTCTTGTCCTTCTTTCATCTGGTGACAATTAATCCTAACCTTGGCCCCCTAGACTATTTTCTCAGTTTCACTCCTCTCTCAACCACTCTAAACTAATCTATATTCCTCACTTTTTCCCTTCCTCCTCCCTGATGACACTGTCTCGGTCGCTGTCCTCTGTCATGGCGGCTACCAATTTTCCCATACTTCTCATGCCACTGACTGTGGTGGTAGTATTCTATTTCTGCTTTCTCCTTCCAGCCAATTCCAACCCATCCTTCTACCTCCATCTCACTCATTTTCTTCCTTTGAAGTCCATTCCATTCATCTTTTTAATCCCTTACCTCTCCATATAGCTGTTATCTATAGACTCCATGATAAGTCCACCTCTACCTTTCTCACTGACTTTGATTCCTGGCTTTCCCTATTTCTCAATTGTTCTTCCCCTTCTCTTATTCTTGGTAATTTTAACATTCATGTTGACAACCCTTCTGACCCATATGCTTCTAAACTCCTTTCCCTTACCTTCTCATTCAACCTCCATCTTTGCTCTTCTGCTCCCACTCATCAGCATGGACACAGTTTTGATCTGGTTAACTGTTTACCCTCCAATTTCCACACCTCAGTTCTTCCCTTATCTGATCATCACCTCCTAAGCTTCACCCTTCATCACTCCCCTTCTCAATCTTGCACCTCCTACTTTTTTAGGAATCTTCATGCTATTGATCAATTCTCTCTCTCTACTATTGTCTCTTCACCTCTTTCTTCCACATTATCTTCTAAATCTGTTGAGGAGGCTATAGTTTCCTATAATATTGCCTCTCCTCTTCTCTAGAAACTCTTGCTCCACCCATCCCACTTCCTGCTAGATCCACTATCCGACCCCTCCTTCTCTTTCTGCTCAAATTCTAGCTATTTCCATGACAAAATACACAAATTTGCCCATTCCTTTCTGAGCACACTACTAAAACACCTATCCACTCCTTAGTCACCTCCTCTCTAGACTATTGTAACCTACTCCTTGCTGGTCTCCCTCTGAATCATCTCTCTCCCCTTCAATCTGTTCAGCACTCTGCTGTGTGGCTAATCTCCCGCCGGCCTTGTCATGCTCATATTACCCCTCTTCTCAAGTCACTTCATTGACTCCCTATCCGTTTCCACATCCAGTTCAAACTTTTCCTGCTGACCTACAGTATAAATGAACTCTGCAGCTCCTAGCTACCTTTCCTCTCTTATTTCTCTCTACACCCCTCCTCGGGAACTCTGCTTGTCTGGCAAATTGCTTCTATCTGTGTCTTTCTCTTCTATTGCTAAATCCAGACTTCGCTCCTTTCACCTTGCTGCTCCTTATACCTCAGTCTGTACATTAGGTGCCTTCTCTGACCCTTTTCATATTAGGTTAAAACTCGCCTCTTTGCTGCCGCTTTTGGATCTTGACTCATTTGATCTCTTTTGTGTTTCCTTACCATTCCCCTAGATGTATCCCTGTCTGCAGCTACTGTGTTGTCTACCTTGACTAGATAGTAAGCTCTGATGAGCAGGGACTGCCTTTTACATGTGTCTGTGCAGTGCTGTGTATGTTTTGTAGTGCTGTACAAATGTTCAGTAGTAGTAGTAGTAATTCCCTTCTAGATCAGCTTCATCCACTCTTCTTCTCCACCTCTATATCAACTTTTCCCTTCAGTCTCTGCTACCCTTTCAACCTTTTCTAAGATCTCTGAAGAGGAAACCTCTTATCTTCTTTCCTCCTCTAAACCTACTACTTGCTCTTCTGATCCTTTTGCCACCCATCTCCTTAACTCCATTTCCTCTTCTGTCATCCCTTCCATCCCATATATTCTCAATCTCTCACACTCCACCGCTACTGTCCCTGCAGCCTTCAAACATGCTATGGTCACACCACTCCTTAAGAAACCTTCTCTTGACCCTAGTTGTAGCTCTATTGATCCATCTCCCTTCTTCCCTTCATTTCTTCTTCTTGAGTGTGCAGTCCTCCACCATTATTTTGAATTTCTCTACTCTCATGCACTGCTAGATCCACTTCAGTCTGGCTTTTGTCCCCTACATTCTACTGAAACGGCATCTGCCAAAGTCTCCAGAGACTTATTCCTGGCCACATCCAAGGGTCTTTACTCTATCCTCATCCTTCCTGACTTTTCTGCTGCTTTTGACACTGTTGATCACCACCTTCTCCTTGACACATTGTCCTCACTTGGTTTTAGAGACTCTGTGCTGTCCTGGTTCTCTCAACTCTTCCATCGCTCTTCTTCTGGTGGTTCCTCCTCTACTGCTATCCCACTCTCAGTTGATGTACCCCAAGGTTCTTTTCTGGGCCCTCTCCTTTTGTCTCTCTACACCCTGTCCCTTGGTGTTCTCATCGCCTCCCATGGATTTCAGTATCATTTTTATGCTGATGATTCTCAGATCTATCTTTCTACACCTGATATCTCTTTGACACTCCAGGCCTGCATCTCTGCCTGCCTGTCTGGCATTGCCACTTGGATGTCTCACCATCATTTGAAATTAAACATGGCCAAAACCCAATGTCTTATTTCCCCCCCTAAACCTTCCTCCTCCCTTCCTCCTCTCTCTATCCCTATAGATAACACTTTTCCTCTTCCTGTTTCCTCAGCTCATAACCTTGGAGTCATCTTTGACTCCTCCCTTTCCTCCTTCTCACATATCCAACAGATAGCTAAAACTAATCGTTTCATTCTCTTTAACATGTACAAAATTCACCTCTCGTTTTCTGAACACACTACTAAAACA
This sequence comes from Ichthyophis bannanicus, assembly GCA_033557465.1. NCBI lineage: Eukaryota > Metazoa > Chordata > Amphibia > Gymnophiona > Ichthyophiidae > Ichthyophis > Ichthyophis bannanicus. Next base: position 599,830,392 of record CM066035.1, on the reverse strand, counting down.
CTTATTCACTCTCTAATTACTTCCCATCTCAAGTAATGAAACTTCCTTCTTGCTGGTCTCCCTCTGAGCCACCTCTCTGCCCTTCAATCTGTTCAGAACTCTGCTGTATGACTAATCTTTCACCAGCCTCAATATACTGTGATAAGGAAGCTTATCATAGCTCAGGAAGGAGCTATAGAAAAGGTGAAGTGACTCTAAACAAGCAACCTGTCAGTTCTGGTAGAAATAAGAAAACAGAATTTTCCCATAAAAGACTACCAGTCCCAGAATGCACCAGGTTTCCAACAGCCATTAGAGGAGCTGAAGTGGGGAAACGTGTGTTCAATCAGGAGGGCTATGAGGTAATCCCTAAGCACTCATCTCAAAGGGCAGGGCCTGATTCAGCACAGCTGCACTGTATTAGGGAGGAGCACTCATCTAAGCAGAATAAGAGTAGAGTTTATTCTACAGATGACCATCTTCATGATCACCTTGGATATCCAGAGAATTGTCCTCAGTATCCTGAGAATCAGCTTGAGTTTGATCATCAGTTTCATCTGAAGGATCATCAGAAGCAGAAGCCAAACCGGACGGACAGAGAGGGAAAGAGACCCTTTGGAAGAAGGAAGAGAAAAGCCTTTGAGAGGTCTAGAAGAGTCCAAAGCAGTACGCATACTGGGAGGTATTCCAAGGGCCAGCATACACCATTGGACTGGGGAAAGCCAGAGGAATGGTGCTGCAGAGCTAGGAATCACCAGAGGCTACCTGTGAGGGAGATGGCTGCACGTGGAAGGGACCCTAAGACCTGTGCCAGAAGGTATGTGAAGAGAGATCCAGTGTCCAGGGATCTGGATTGGAAGGCTGGACATAAGAACTGGACTACATACTGGCCAGGCTATATAGAGAGGAACTCTAGCAGCAATGGAAGCTCAGGTATGAACACTGATCTATGCCCTAGCTATAACCTTGAAAGACAGCAGGGAAACAAGTATTCTCCTGAAAATGCTCCATTGAGAGATTCATCTGTGCCAATCCATGATATTGAACCCATGCTTGTTGAACAAGGGGGAATAATAGCAGATGAGGATCCTGTTTATATGGACTGCTCTCTATCTAAACTCCGTTGGTAACTTTCTGTTATAAAGTACAGCAACCATCACAAAGAAATACAAATTTGTTCTTTAATCTTCTCAGAAAAGCTCCTGAAGCAGGATTTGACCCACACAGTGGAAGGTAAGCCAGCTAAGGGGTTTCAGCTGGTGACTGCTAGCAATTAAGCCTTACCTAATTGCTTGTGAGCTAGGAGAGAATCATTTCTGAATTTATGTGGGAAGTAATCAGAAGTTAACCTGAAAAGAACAGTTTGTTTCTTGCTTTGTAGCTTTTCATTTGTTGTTTTCCTGATTTTGACTTTGTTTTTCCAAGTTAACACTGAAAGCAAGTTACCTAATTTATGTGCTACCAAGCATATCTGTGTTGGGAGAAATAACCCCATAAATAAATATCTTATTGGCTTTACCCAAGAGCACAACTAAATTATTGTCAGCAGCTGTGTCTGGTGTGAATGAACTACATTGCCCATAATACCTTGCAAATCATATAGAGATATGCACTTGACAAGACTGTGAAGATTCTCACCCAGGCAGCCGTCTGACAATACTTATATAACCCCTCTCCTTAAATCACTTCATTGGCTTCCCTTCTGTTTCCGTATCCAATTCAAACTTATCTTTCTGACCTATAAATGAATAATTTTTCTGCTCCTCTCTACCTTTCCTCTTTCCACTCTCCCTACACCCCTCCTCATAAATTCCGTTCTTCTACTGGCTTGCTTCTCTCTTTGCCATTTTCTTCCACTGCCAACTCCAGCCATGCTTGATGTAAATATTTAATCTCTGCAACTGCTTCTTTTATTTTTTTCTCAATTATTTTCCTCATTTTATCATAGTCTCCCTTTTGAAAGTTAAAAAGTAGTAGTGTGGATTTCCTTGCCGTCCTTCCTCCATTTATTAAATCAAAAGTGATCATGCTATGATCACTATTGCCAGGAGGCTCCAACACCCTTATCTCTTGCACCAGATCTTGTATTCCACTAAGGACTAGGTCCAAAATGGCTTCCCCTCTTGTTGGTTCATGAATCAATTGATCCAAGAAGCAGTCATTTATTTCATCTAGAAACTTTATCTCCCTAGCGTGACCTGCCATGACACTGAACCAGTCGATACCAGGGTAATTAGAATCATCCATTATTATTACTGTGTTGGAACGTTTGTTAGCTTCCCTGATTTCTTTGAGCATTTTATCATCCATTTGTTCATTCTGGCCATATGATCAGTAGTACACCCCCATCGCCATCACCTTCCCCTTTTTACATGGAATTTAAATTCTACAGTGTACTTTGTTTTCTGCAAAACTTTAATCCTGTGTGACTCACTGCTTTCTCTAACATAGAGTGTAACCCCTCCACCAATTTGATTTACTGTCCCACTGGTTGTCCTCCTTCCACCAGGTATCTGAGATACCAATCATATCAAACCTCTCATTTAGTGCAATATATTCCATCTCTCCCATTTTATTTTTTAGACTTCTAGCATTTGCATACAAGCATTTTAGAGGCCATATGTTATTCATATTAATCTGGTTACTGGTAGGCAGGAGTAATTTGGAATCTTTAAGCTCTGTCTGCTCTGTACTTAAGGACATTTTGGTTACTTTTATCTTCACTGGAACCTCTTTGTCGATATGCCCTAATTTCATTAATTTGCTAGTATACTTCAAGGATGCATTGTTACGAAACATGTGCTCTTGGGCGACTGTTGGCTTTCCCCTATTATCTAGTTTAAAAGCTGCTCTATCTCCTTTTTAAAGGTGGAGTCAGCACTGACTCGACCGCACATTGCATTTATTTATTTATTTAACAGCTCTTATATACCGCGCTCTTTGTTATCAGTGCGGTTTACATTCAACAATATGACTCTCAGACAGTGGCAGATCTGTCCTAAGTTTACATATAACAGGGAACGTAACATGGATTTGAACTGGGGGAAACTATGTACATTTTACAATTACAATATTGGTAGTCTATTTACATATTAGCCAGTCTATTTACAGTAAAGTACATCTTGAGGCAGTACCGTTTGGATACAAGTACTATCTGGTCTGTGTTTCATGCTCCGTAAGTACATATTTAATAATCATATTGAGGGATTGGGTTGTCGTGAGGGAGGAGGGGAGGTGTTGTTAGGGGAGGTGTTGTTAGGTTGTGAGAAGTACAACCTGGTTCCATCCCAGTTAAGTTGGAGCCCATCCCTTCGGAAAAGCCCCTCCTTCCCCCAGAATGTTGCCCAGTTCCTAACAAATCCAAAACCCTCTTCCTTGCACAATCATCCATGCATTGAGACTCCAGAGCTCTGCCTGCTTTTTGGGTCCTGCGCATGGAATGGGAAACATTTCTGAGAATACTAACCTGGAAGTTCTGGATTTCAACTTCCTACCTAAAATCCTAAATTTGGTCTCCAGAACCTCCCTATCACACTTTCCTATGTCATTAGTACTGACATGTAACAAGACAGTGACTTCTCCCCAGAACTATCTACGACCTTGTCTAGGTGGCGCGTGAGGTCCGCTACCTTTGCACCAGGCAGGCATATTACCAGGCGATCCTCACATCCACCAGCGACCCAGCTATCTACATGCCTACTGATTGAATCACCAACTATAACAGCCATCTTAAACCTTCCTTCATGGGTACATGCCCCTGGAGAAAACTCCTTGGTGTGAGAGGATTTCACATCACCTGGAGGATATGTCCTTGCTACAGAATCATTTCCTGCCACAACAGGGTGATGGTCCTCTGTCACATGACCTCTCTCCTCTATGGCAACAGGGAGGTTGCTAGACTGGAGGTAGGACTTCAGTACTATGTCCCTGTAGGTCTCATCTATATACCTGTCTGCCTTCCTTATGTCCTCCAAATCTGCTACTCTATCCTCCAGAGATCGGGCTCGTTCCCTGAGAGCAAAGAGCTCCTTGCACCTAGTACACACATAATACCTCTCACCATATATGGCCTGGCACTGAATATCCAGTTTTATTTTAAAGTAGTGACAGCTAGCTGCTTTAACAGTGCTGGCTGCTGCCACTGAAAATGCCCTCTATATATTTTTACCACTCATTACATTGCACTGTGGAGTGGAGGAGTAGCCTAGTGGTTAGAGCAACTGGCTAGTACCCAGAAGATTAAGGCACTGGCACTCCTTGTGACCTTGGGTAAGTCACTTTACCCTCCATTGCCTCAGAAGAAAAGGCTGGCAATCTACTTCTGGTGATACATTGCCAAGAAAACCCAGAGGTAGCTGGGTTACTATGAGTCAACACTGACTTGATGGCACTTAAAAAATATATATATATATTAAGCTGCAGGAGGCAGAGATGGTGAAGCAGGCTTTCTGCATACTTAAGATTCTGTGCCCCCAAGGCAGTGCTTCACTGACTCAGTTCTTAAACTGGCCTTAGCCAAGGATAAATGATATGCTGAACTGTCTCTCTGTATTAGACCAGATATCCTTGAAAGATACTGACTAGGAGAAGACAGTATTTATCTGCCCCATGAGGATCTACCAATTTGAATGACTGTCCCAAAGAATCACCAGAGCTCCAAGTATGTTCCAACGGCTCATGGAAAGGACAGTGGGAGGCAGGGGGGGGCAAGATGGTGGATTGTAGGATGGATCATGGTGAGCTCCATGGTATCTTTGAAGCAGCTCTGTCCTTTTCATTCAAGTAATGCTGAAGAGGAAAGGCAAAAATCCAGCCCAACCATTGAGGCCAGGCTTGGGAAATAAGAGCCAGCTTACCTTGCAGCAAGTTGGATTTCGCCCATGTAAGGATGATTTTGTAACTTCAGACTGCAGCACTGATGAGGTTTCTTTGAGCCCCAAAGTATGAGTGCTGCCCCTGCAACCTGGAAGCAGCCCTGCTGAAGAGTGAGATACTCTGCCCGAGGGCATGAGAACAGTCATGGATTTTGGAGTTTCGATAGGTCCAACTCTGGATAGATCCTCACCCGGGGAAGTCAGCAAGGAGTTGTTGCAGAGAGGTATTATGTGGAATATCACTCTGTAAAGGGTGTGGGATCTGCCAAAGGTGGGAGCTTTAGCACTCCAATAATTCTGAATGTTCTGTGGGACTCTATTAAGGCCCTGGACGCTTCCCTGAACTTAAATATGGATACATTTGGTGCTACAGTTGATTCCCTGGTGGAGTTCATGGGGGTTCATAAGGTTATTGCCCACTATAGTAAATTGAATTGAGAGGTTGGAACAACAAGTTGAAGGACTGGGAAAGTAAAAGGATACTCAGATTAAAGAAAGTTCAGTATTGTGGAGGAAGTATGGCGTATTTGGAAAAACAAACTCAGACGAATAACTTGAGGTTTCTGAACTTTCCGTGCTCACCCTTGACTAGCCCAGTGGAGATAGTAAAAAAGTATTTGGTGGAAATATAGGGAATAAGGGAGGAGTAGCCTAGTGGTAGAGCAACTACCTAGTACCCAGAAGATCAAGAGTTTGTATTCCCACTGGCACTCCTTGTGGCCTTGGGCAAGTCACTTTACCCTCTATTGCCTCAGAAGAAAAGGCTGGCAATCTACTTCCAGTGATACATTGCCAAGAAAACTCAAAGGTAGCTGGGTCACTATGAGTCAACACTGACTCAATGGCACTAAAAAAAAGAATAGGGGATAGCTTCCAATAACCTGCCACCTATCACTACAAATGGCCCCAAAGAGCAATAAGATCAATTGAATTTGATGGGGGTTTTGGAAAATCCTTTAGATCTGGTAACTTCCTGCTCTACTATGGAGGTGACTTTTGCTTTTGAACATGACAGAAACTCTGTTTTGCATCATTACTTTAGGCATATAAATGAGCAATTTTTTGGTTCTTCTATTTGCTTTTTTCCTGATATTTCAAAGGCCACCTAATCTAGAGTCTGAGAATTCTTGGCCCTTTAGCCAGGGGTTCTGGCTTTGGGTGTCTCTTGTGCTTTAAAATTCCCTTGTTTGTTTTAAGTAAATATTGAAGCAAAAAAATTATTTCTTTGTTGAACCAAAGGAGCTCTTAGATTTTGTAATTTCATTTGAAGGGAAGACTAGGGTTTCTCCTAAGATCTCAAAGAAGTATGTTCTGGCTGTTATAGGACATCCTTCTGTTTCTGATTTGTAGTATTTTTTACTTTCTATATAATTATTTCTCTTCTTGCCTCTCCTATTGTGATTGAAATGGCAATGGATGTGTTGTTTTCTTATTATTTTTCTCCTTTAAGTTATCTTATGCCTTTTTTTAATTTGTTTTATGACTAGATGTATTACTTGTGTTTGTTTCTTTGTAAAATTTTCCTTGATGCATTAATACAGTATACATTGATGACCTCACTGTCTTTGGAAGAACCTCAGAAGAACATGAGACCTCTCAATAAGAATATAAGGACATAAGATATGCCATACTGGGTCGGACCAAAGGTCCATCAAACCTAACATTCTGTCCCCAACAGTGGCCAATCCAGGTCACAAGCAGCAGTCAAGTTCCTAAAAGGCAGACAGATGCTATGTTGCCCATGCCAAGGATGAGCAGTGGATTTCCACAGTCCAACCTAATAATAGTCCATGGACTTTCCCTCTAGGATCTTGTCCAAACTTCTTTTAAACCCAGCTTCACTAAAACAGCCCATATCTCTGGCAATGAATTCCAGAATTTGATTATGCATCGAGTGAAAAAATATTTTCTCCAGTTAGTCTTAAATGTGCTACATTGTAGCTTCATTGCATGTCCCCTAGCCTTTCTACTTTTTCCAGGAGTAAGCAACCAAATCTACATTTACACGTTCCAATCTACTCATTATTTTATAGACCTTTCCTCATAGGGGTATCCTTCCATTCCCTTTATCATTCTTGTTGCTCTCCTCTGTACCTCCACCAACTCCACTATATCCTTTTAGATATGGCAACCAAAATGGAACACAATGTTCAAGGTGCAACTGCGCCATGCAGCGACAGAGGCATTATAATATCCTTATCCAAAGAAACATATTTCACTCCATTCTTCACAAAAACACAGAATGGGACATTTTAAGCAAGGAGAAAATTATCTCAGACCATCAGAGTGTCAGTCATGGGTATAGATTATTTCAGCCCTTGACCCTTTGCTCAATTGCATCAATGATCCAGAAAAACATCTGATTCACATATTCATAAAATATAAAAAATTCTTGCTTTCTTTTCCAATTCCCAATTTGATTTCTAATTCATATCAATTCATTTTCATACTGGAATCTTTCCACCCCATGGAGCACACTACATTTCCTATAGAGGCTGCTCTAATGCTTTTTGGCACTGCTCAAATCCCTGCAAGTAGAAAACACCACAGGATCTATCTGTTCCAAGGGTTGTAGAGCAGAGATGGCATCCATCTGTCCAAGAAAGGTTGACACGTATTCAGTAGTAGACTGGCTAATCTACTGAAGAGGGCTTTAAACTAGATTCGTTGGGGATGGGTGAAAAAAACCTCCAGGTAAGTGAAACATTAAATACCTTTATGGAAATGGGTAAAAGGGGTAACATATGGAAAGCGGCGTGTATAAGTGCCCGTAGCATGGGAAATAAGATCCCTAATGTTTAAGCTTTGGTGGGAGTGGCCGACTTGTATTTAGTGTCAGTTACAGAACAGAAAACCATGACTGGGATGTAACTATACCACGCTATACTTTATTCAGAAAGGACAGGGTAGGAAGAAGGGGAGGAGGAGTGGCACTATATGTAAAAAATAATATTAAAGCTTTGGAAATATGGGGTGGAGCCTGATTTCTGGTCAAGATGGACGTGTAAGAGTGGTGCTCTGGAGGGTAGAGACAAGAATCCTGTTTTTCTGCAATATTTGATCTTTTAGTTCCTACCTACGTGGTTGCCATTCGATCACGGATATGTCAGGTCCTAAGCAGACGCAGTTGGATTTCCAATTTTATCAAAATGCTAGCGCAAAGAGATCCAAGACGGAACCTCTTTCACCTCACAAGATGGCGGTCATCAGAGATGGCCCTGAGACCTCGCAAGAGATCTTGGATGAGATTCGGGCAGTCAAAGAAATGGTCAAAGCTAATAGAAAATCATTAAGGGCAATGCAGGAAGATATCAACTCTTTGAGATCTTCATTAGAGGCAAATACAGTCTGATTGGAGAAGGTAGAGAAGGTGGTGGCATCACATGAGGAGAGGCTTGAGGCCATCGAGAAGCAGGCCAAATTGATTCGTTCACTGCAAAGAGAGGTGGAAGATGGCAATAATCGCTCACGGTGAAACATAAGGGTGCTGGGAGTGCCTGAAGGAGCAGAGGGACATGATTTGATATCCTTTCTGCAGGCTATGATTCCAGATGTGTTGAAATTGCACTTCACTATGCTGTTTGAGATTGAGTGTGCTTATAGAGTGACTATGCAATTCAAGGCCATAAACAAGCATCCACGCCCAAATATCCTGAAAGTTTTACGCTTTCAACAAGTGTTGCAGATAATGGGAGCTGCCAGAGCACTCTCAGCTTTGGAACATCAGGGACATAAACTCCTTTTCTTTCCGGATTTTGCGAGGGCGATGTTGGATCAGAGAAGGAGTCTTTTGGAGCTGTGTCCATACTTGATACAACTGAAGGCCCACTTTGGATTGCTATATTCTGCTCGCATGAAAGTGATGCTGCACAACCAGAACAAGATTTTGATGATCCTAGAGATTTATGTGCATTTTTGGAAGAAATGGAGTCAGCGGTGATGCCATGAAGGACATATTGTATCTTCTGTCTGCCACAGTTTTACGGTGCTTGTCTTCTGCATGGACGAGTGGCTTCAGATCATGGGAAGGCGAAGTATTCACACTGAAGCAACACTTAAGCGTGTTACGCTGATATCTCCTGAGACATTCGTGCTGTTTTGTCTATAAGACATTATTTCTACTTTTAAGATGGGAGGTGGGCAAGATGTGATATTCGGAGTATTGTAGGGGAGTGGGAGTGTTGGGTCATTGAGAACCTCCATGTCCATCTTGTCCTAGTGGGCTCACCCGCTAAGTTTTGTGTTTTATATAGCCCCCCCTGGAATGTTTTATGTCTTTCCTTTTATTTATTTTCTTTCTTACTAAAGTTGGTGTTTTCATTGCGTTTGATCATATGACGGGACCTTTGCTCATTTCTTGGGCTATAGATGTAGCCATACTTTAAAAGCGCTTGAGAAGCCGTCCTATAATGTTAAATGGAAGGCTATAACACTGAATTATTTCTGTAAGTAACGAGTGCTTCTTCAGAGATATATTTAGTATGTTCCTTTTTGGGGTTGGGTACCTAATCGTTATGGGCATTAACATTCACTATTAAGAGGAGTTCTTCTATATGGTAGGATAGAAACTGTTGACATCTCATTACTGCAAGAGACAAATCTGAATGTAATGGAGTTTTTAAAATCTGGCACGCTAGCCTGATTTCAAAGGAATTTCTGCTGCCCATGTTACAATCTCATTCACCCTCTTTGATTTAACGAGCTCTAATTAGTCACAGTAATGTGGCCGTCGGTCTGATTCTTGGTGGGGTTGTTTTGAGAATATAAATATGTCTATCATTCATAAAGTGAATTATACTGTATAATAGGAATACTAACAGTGTTCCTTTAAGAAAAACAAGTTGTTAATATGGCTAGAACTTTAATTCAGTTCTCAGGGAGAAATAACTGCCTAGATTTGCTCGTGGGAAACTTGGGTGTGAATAAGACAATGGGAGAAGGAGTTTCACTGAATAACTGGCCTGTATTTTGATATTGTCAGTACAAGGTTCACGATGAGTGCAGGGGGCCATAGGTATACATTCAATATATAATGGGAATTAATGTTGCTCTCATCAAGGAGATGTCAACAAATTGGGAAAATTGAAATAGGATTGAATTAACATTCAGTTGCACTGTGCTTAAGCATAGAATTGCATTGGGTGGTGCTGGGATTTGGGGCCACTTTTTCCTGATCTGGGGTCGTTTTTCAATCAGCAAATTGGCATTTCGTATTTATAAAGGAACTGCCAGTTTGAATTGGCTCCATATTAGGGAGTGGCCCTTTCCTGTTATTTCTAATTGGAAACATACTACTGAGTTTGGTAGATATTCATGATGACACAGTTATGTCTATGATTCTCCGTAATGGAGTTCTGGCTCCTTTATAGCCCTTGCTGGCCTTATAGGTTTGTAGTTTCATTTGGCTCCTGATGATCGTAAGATAATGTGAGAGACAGGATGGGGTGGGCTGTGTTTTGTCTTTAAATATCTTATGTCACAGAGAAGATTTGTGTATTTTAATTTTATTGCAACCTGGTTATTTTCTTTTATGTTCTGCTCTTTTGTTTGTATTTTGTTGGAAAATATAAATAAAGAAATAAAAAAAAGCTTTGGAATTACAGAGCTTAAAAGGGAGAGAGGAGGCATTGTGGGTTAAACTATTTGAATTGGGGTGATATACAGACCTCTCTCACAAGAGAGAGAGGTGGACAGAAAGTTAATTGAAGACATACGCAGCATTGCTAGGAAAGGGGAAGTGCTACTGATAGGGGATTTCAACATGCCAGATGTTGAATGGCACATTCCTGCTGCAGTATAATCTAGAAGTAAGGAGATCCTGGATTCTCTACAGGGAGAACTATTCAGGCAATTGGTAACAGACCCCACACATGAAGGGGCCATACTGGACTTGGTGCTTACCAATGGTGAAAGTGTTTCTGATGTTTTAGTGGGAGATCATTTTGCATCCAGTGATCACCAGATAGTGTGGTTCAGTATTATGACTAGGGCTGTTAGAATCCATTCAGAAATGAGGGTCTTAGACTTTAGAAAAACTAACTTTGTCAAGATGGCCAATACCTCAAGGAGTCTTTAGCGGGATGGGAACAGCTGGGGGATGTAGAAAAACAGTGGGCAAAACTGAAAGGGGATGCTTTAATGGCAACCAACCTTTTTGTTAAAATAGTAAATAAAGGAAAAAAGGAAAATGAGACAGCTATGGCTTTCGAAGAAGTAGCTGAAAAGGTGAAGAAAAAGAGGGAGGCCTTCATGAAATACAAGAGATCACAGAGAGAGGAAGACAGGCATCTATATTTGGAAAAACTTAGAGAAGCTAGAAACGTAGTCAGGAAAGCAAAGATTCAAAAAGAGGAGGAAATAGCCAATGCAATAAAATGGGGGGGATAAGACATTTTTCAGATATGTTAGTGAGAAGAGGAAGGGCAAAAGTAGTACTGTCAGACTCAAGGATGAAGGGGAGGATTATGTAGAAGCTGATGAGGATAAAGCAGAATTGCTTAACAAATATTTCTGTTCTGTGCTCACAGATGAAGAACCAGGAAAAGGACCTCAGAAAACACCCGCAAACAGGAACAGAAGCGAGGGGTATCTTGAACAATTTTCAGAAGACTGTGTTTGTGAGAAACTAGCTCAACTTAAAGTAGACAAAGTGATGGGACCACATGGGATACACCCTAGAATACTGAGGGAAATTGGGGACAATCTAGCAGCTCCACTGGCTGACCTTTTCAATGCTTCATTGGAGTTGGGAGTGTTGCCAAAGGACTGGAGAGAGGCTCATGTGGTGCCTGTACACAAAAGCGGAAGTAGAAAACTACAGGCCCGTTAGCTTAACTTCGGTGGTGTGTAAATTATTGGAAATGCTGATGAAAGAGAAAATAGTCCAGTGGATTACAGGATCCGAGGCAGCATGGATTCACCAGAGGTCTTGTCAGACAAATCTGATTGATTTCTTTGACTGGATGACCAGGGAGTTGGACCGAGGGAGAGCCCTAGATTTAGATTTCAGTAAAGCCTTTGACACCGTTCCTCACAGGTGACTTATAAACAAACTGAGCACTCTAGGGATGGACCCTAAAGTTACTGCTTGGGTTAAAAATTGGTTAAGTGGGAGGTGACAAAGAGTACAGGTAAATGGAGCTCACACTGAGGAGAAGGAAGTTACCAGTGGTGTGCCCCACGGATCTCTCCTTAGTCGGATTCTTTTTAACATCTTTGTTAGTGATATAGCGGAAGGGCTATCGGATAAGGTTTGCCTCTTTGCAGATGATACCAAAATCTGCAATAGAGTAGACACCCAGGAAGGTGTAAATTATATGAGGAGGGGTCTAGCTAAGCTTGAAGAATGGTCTAGAATTTGGCAGCTGGGATTTAATGTTAAAAAATGTAAGGTCATGTATTTGGGCTGCAGCAATCCAAGGGAGCAATATAGTATAGGGGGTGAAGTACTTTTGTCCACTAAAGAAGAGCGGGACCTAGGCATGGTTGTATCTGATGATCTTAAAGTAGCTAAACAGGTAGAAAAGGTGACAGCAAAAGCTAGAAGGATGCTTGGGTGCATACGGAGAGGAATGGCTAGCAGAAAAAAGGAGGTGATAGTACCTCTGTATAAGTCTTTGGTGAGACCTCATTTGGAGTATAGTGTGCAATTCTGGAGACCGTACCTTCAAAAGGATATAAACAGGATGGAGTCAGTACAGAGGGTGGCTACTAAAATGGTTAGTGGTCTTCATTATAAAGCATATGAGGACAAACTTAAGGATCTTAATATGTACACCTTAGAGGAAAGGCAGGATAGAGATGATATGATTGAGATGTTTAAATACCTCTGTGGCATAAATGCAGAGGGGGAGAGCCTCTTTCGATTGAAAGCAAGTTCTGCTACAAGGGGACATGGGATGACGGTGAAAGGGGATAGATTCAGGAGTGATATGTGGAAATATTTCTTTACGGAAAGAGTAGTGGATCCGTGGAATAGTCTCCCAGTGGAGGTGGTAGAGATGAGGACAGTATCTGAATTCAAAAAAGCATGGGACAAACACAGAGGATCTCTAAAGGAAAAAAGGGGATTGTTGTAGTTATTGATATGGAAGGACAGACTAGATAGGCTATGTGATCTTTTTCTGTCATCATTTTTCTATATTTCTATATCAAAAGCAGAAGAGCAAACATATCTGCATGATTCCATCAATGTTGCTAGATCATCTTTCCCCAATGCCATTCTAGACACCATCACTAGCGTTTCGCACCAGCTTCTTCAGGGGGTCATATATTCATACAGTGTTTCTCATACCAAATGCAGCAACTGGGTAGTGTGGTGCAGTATGGTATTGAAATAACTGTGTAATACCCCTGATATTCTGAGACTCTTTTCTATATATGAATAATGGCAGCACATACCCATTTCAGTTTAGTTGTTTAGATACTGGTGTAGAAATAATTTAATATGCTCGCAGTGCTATAGTTAATTGGATAGCTTCAGTATATTTTTTTAACATTTGTTAAATTCTATTTCATTTGAGCAAGTGCAAACTTCTTACTTGGTCATCCTGTTACCCATGGTTTAATTTTTAGCTGTGAAACTTTAGATACGGGTTCACATAGCACACATTCGGGGCTTTTTAAAGAGGCTACAAATGAGTCAGAAATATTGCTAAAATACACAATAGAAAAACACTTTATTTACGTACTCCTAGATGCAAAAACATCATACAAAGGCCACCAGTAAAACAGCTAAACTGCTATCTCTCTTTTTTATTGATCTTAGATTGATGTGTACTTTTAATTATTTTTATAAGGCGACTTCATTTCTTCTCCTTTTCATACATGATTATTGATGTTGACTAATCAGTAATGAAAGGCTCGGTCTACTGGAAATGTACTTAGTATATTTACATATAGGGCTAAATGGACTAAGCTGTTTTTCTGATTAACATGTTAGAAACCTTTTAGTACATTTGGTCCACAAACAATAATCTTTCACAATACCAGTGAGTGTCTTCTTTTGTGACTGGAATAAACTATTCAGAAATTCTCGTTCATCATCAAGTTTTATTCTTTCAAATAAAGACTAGAATATATAGACAGAGGTTAATGAAAACAGAACAACAAATAAAAACCCTTTCAAGGATATTAAAACCTCTCACATCTTTCTCTTACAAAATTAGCAAAATCCGCCCCTTCCTTTCTGAGCACACCGCTAAGACACTTATCCACTCTCTAGTCACCTCCCATCTGGACTAATGCAACCTCCTCCTTGCTGGTCTCCCTCTGAATCATCTCTCTCCCCGCCAATCTGTACAAAACTCAGCTGTGTAGCTAATCTTCCGCCAGCCCCATTATACTCATATAACTTATCTTCTCAAGTCACTTCACTGGCTCCCCTTCTGTTTCCGTATCTAATTCAAACTTCTTCTTCTGACCTATGAATGGATTCATTCTACTGCCTTTTCTCTCTCCCTACCCCTTGTGAAATCCACTCTTCTACCGGCTTGCTTCTCTCTAAGCCCTTTCTTCCACTGCCAACTCCAGACTTAGATCCTTTCACCTTGCTGCTCCTTATGCCTTGAACAGACTACCTGAATTTGTATGTCAGGCTTCATCTTTACAACTCTTTGAGGCTGCTATTGGACCTTGGTCACTTGTTCCTTTATGTCGCCTTACCTTTCCCTATTTGTACCCTTGTTTTCCAGCTGTTGTGTTGCCTGTCTTGATTAGATTGTCAACTCTAACGAGCATGGACCGTCTTTTCCATGTATCTGTACAGCGCTGCGGATGCCTTGTGGCGCTATATACAAGATTAATAGTAGTAGTAGTAGTAAATATATAAGGCCTCTAATTGTGAATTTTCAGTGGCATTATGAGAGCAATTTTAAAACAGGGCACCTATATAGGTACAATTTTAGAAAGACAAGTAAGCGACTATTTGTTATTTATAAAACATTAGGATATGCGGCAGAAATGTAGGTGCGATCACCTACACTTGCTCATGAGGAGGTGTAAAGGTTTGCATGAATACGTAGCGGAATGGGGTGGGCCAGAGGATCCATGTTCCCATCCAATATTTTGTCCAGCAGGGTATGAGCAACTAGAGAGCTTGGGGGAAGGCTGGAGATGTGATCGCTTGGCCCCTCGAACAAAAGAGATATTCTACTATTTTATTTATTTATTTATTTATTTATTTATCTATTTCTTCTATACCGCCCCTTCCAGAGATCAGGGGCGGTTTACATGGAACAATTGCATACATTTGCATAACATTACATAGAACAAGAACTTCTTAACTTTTTACATATATAACAGAACAGTAAATTGTCAGAACTATTTACAGGGTGTATACTTTTGTATACTGCTGAATTTACAGGGGAATGTCAGCGAGCTGACATTGCTATTTATAGAAATTATTTACAAGAATACATGATTCGCTATTCAGGTGTGTGTGAGTGTGTGTGTGTATAAGTGTGCGTGAGTTTGTGTGTGTATGTGAGTGGGTTTGTGTGTGATGGAATTTATTTCCATTTTTTTTCGTGGGTTGTTTGGGGTGTCTTTGGGGGCTGTTAGAGGAGTTGTGTGTTCAGTTAATTGTGTTTCTGCGGGTTTTTTTGTTTGTGTGTCTGTGGACGCTGTGTGTCTGGACTTGGAGGGTAGGGGATTCCGAAGTGCTCAGAGAATAGGTATGTCTTGAGTTCTTTCCTGAATTGGGAGAGGTCCTTTATGATTCGGATGTCTATTGGGAGGTCATTCCAAAGTGTGGGAGCGGTGAATGAGAAGGCTCTGGCACTGGTGGAGTTTTTGGTCTACTACCCTTAAAGTTCAAGTAACATAACATAGTAACATAGTAAATGACAGCAGATAAAGACCAGTATGGTCCATCTAGTCTGCCCAGTAAGATGGCAAGAGTAGGTGCACCTGCCGCTCTGTGCAGGCCACCCATAAGAATATAAGAACATAAGATATGCCATTCTGGGTCAGACCAAGGTCCACCAAGCCCAGTATCCTGTTTCCAACAGTGGCCAATCTAGATCATACGTACCTAGCAGTTTCCGCAAAAGACACAGGTTCCACAATGCTTGTACTGGGTCAAGCAATGATATCCTGGGTCCCTTCTTAATGATGGTTTATGGACCTTTCTTCCAGGAACTTGTCCAAACCTTTTTTAAACCCAGCTACACTAACAGCCTTTAATACATCCTCCGGTAACAAATTCCAGAGTTTGATTACACGTTGAGTGAAAAAATATTTTCTTTTATTAGTCTTAAATAGTTTACCCTGTAGCTTCATTGCATGTCCCCTAGTCTTTCTATATTCTGATAATGTAAACAATCGATCTATGTTTGCCCGTTCCACTCCATTCATTAATTTATAGATTTCTATCATATCTCCCCTCAGCCATCTCTTTTCCAGGTTAAAGAGCCCTAACCTTTTTAGCCTTTCTTCATAGGAGTATCCTTCCATCCCCTTCACCATTTTGGTGGCTCATCTCTGAACCTTTTCTAATAATGCTATATCCTTTTTAAGAAGCGGCGACCAGAATTGCACACAATATTCAAGGTGCGGTCTCACCATGGAACGATATAGAGGCATTATAATATCTTTTGTTTTATTTTCCATTCCTTTCCTTATGATACCTAGCATTCTATTTGCTCTCTTGGCCGCCGCTGCACACTGGGCCGAGGGTTTTAACATGTTTTCCACAATGACGCCTAAATCTTTTTTCCTGGGTGGTGGTTCCTAATGTGGAACTTTGCATCTTGTAACCATAGTTTGGGTTGTTCTTCCCTAGGTACATAACTTTGCACTTGTCCACATTAAATTTCATCTGCCATTTTGATGCCCAGTCTTCCAATTTATCAAGATCCTCTTGCAATTTTCCACAATCCTCTTGGGTTTTAATAACTTTAAATAGTTTTGTGTCATCTGCAAATTTGATAACCTCACTCGTTATTCCCTTTTCCTGGTCATTTATGAATATGTCAAAAAGCAGCGGACACAGCACAGATCCCTGGGGTACACCACTATTCACCTTTCTCCATTGGGAAAATTGGCCATTTAGCCCTACCCTCTGCTTTCTATCTTTTAACCAATTCCTGATCCACAATAGTACACTGCCAGCTATCCCATGACTCTTTAGTTTTGCCAAAAGTCTCTGATGAGGGACCTTGTCAAAGGTTTTCTGAAAGTCCAGATACACTATATCAACCGACTCACCTTTGTCCACCTGTTTATACACACCTTCAAAAAAACATAACAGATTAATAAGAAAAGATCTTCCTTGTCTAAAGCCATGTTGGCTGTCTCCCATAAGGCCATGACTATCTACATGCTGAGTAATTTTGTTCTTTATGATGGTTTCTACAATTTTTCCCTATACTGACATCAGGCTCACCGGTCTGTAGTTTCCCGGATCACCCCTGGGACCCTTTTTAAAAATTGGCGTTACATTGGCGATCCTCCAATCTTCAGGTATTGCAGATAATTTTTATGAAAATTCACGGATTATTAATAGAAGGTCTGCAATCTCATATTTCAGTTCTTTCAACACCCTTGGATTTACACTATCCGGCCCAGGTGATTTGCTACTCTTCAGTTTATCTAATAGTTGTAATACACCTTCCCGATGTATCGATTAGAAACATAGAAACATGATGACAGAAAAAGACCACAAGGCCCATCTAGTCTGTCCTTCCATAACAACAACTACAACAGTCCACTTTTTACCTTTAGAGATCCTCTGTGTTGGTCCCATGCTTTTTTGAATTCAGTTACTGTCCTCATTTCTACCACCTCCACTGGGAGACTATTCCACGGATCCACTACTCTTTCCGTAAAGAAATATTTCCGCATATCACTCCTGAATCTATCTCCCTTCACCCTCATCCCATGTCCCCTCGTCGCAGAACTTGCTTTCAATTGAAAGAGGCTCTCTCCCTGAACATTTATGCCACGGAGGTATTTAAACATCTCAATCATATCACCTCTATCCCGCCTTTCCTCTAAGGTGTACATATTAAGATCCTTAAGTCTGTCCTCATATGCTTTATAATGAAGACTACTAATCATCTTAGTAGCAACCCTCTGCACCGACTCCATCCTGTTCACATCCTTTTGAAGGTGCGGTCTCCAGAATTGCACACCATACTCCAAATGAGGTCGCACCAAAGACTTATACAGAGGCATTATCACCTCCTTTTTTCTGCTAGCCATTCCTCTCCGTATGCACCCAAGCATCCTTCTAGCTTTTGCCGTCGCTTTTTCTACCTGTTTAGCTACTTTAAGATCATCAGACACAACTACGCCTAGGTCCCGCTCTTCTTTAGTGGACAAAAGTACTTCACCTCCTATGCTGTATTGCTCCCTTGGATTGCTGCAGCCCAAATGCATGACCTTACATTTTTTAACATTAAATCCCAGCTGCCAAATTCTAGACCATTCTTCAAGCTTAGCTAGATCCCTCCTCATGTTATCTACACCTTCCTGGGTGTCTACTTTATTGCAGATTTTGGTATCATCGATATTTCCTTCAATTCTTCCGCACCTTTAAATACCACTTCTGTCATGGGTAACATCCCTACGTCTCCTCAGTAAAGACCAAAGCAAAGAATTCATTCAGTCTCTCCGCTATTGCCTTGTCGCCTCTTAGTGTCCCTTTAACCCCTCTATCATCTAGTGGACCAACTGACTTTCTCACAGGTTGTTTGCTACGAATGTACTTGAAAAAGTCTTCATTTCGCTTATTTGCTTCCGCAGCAAGCTTCTTCTCAAATTCTCCCTTTGCCTGCCTTAGCAATGCCTTGCATTTGACTTGCCAGTGCTTGTGCTGTTTCCAGGTTTCGTTGTTTGGCTCTTTTTTCCAGGATGCTTTTTTGACAACAACAGCGTCTCTGACCTCACCTTTAAACCATGCTGGCAGTTTTTTGGACTTCCTTCCACTTTTCTTAAAGCACCCCTTCCGATGTCTTTGTTTAGGAGTGAATCCACCGCTTCATGTAGGACACCCCTATTTGTTGAGAAATTAGATTGTTAAGTTTATTTTGTTTTTATCCTGTTGCTGGAAAGGGATCCACTGTGTCTGTCCCATTACCTTTTGAATTCTGTCACTGTATTTGCCCCCACCACTTCCATCGGGAGGGCATTCCAAGCATCCACCACTCTTTCAGTGAAAAAGTATTTCCTGACATTGCCTTTCAATTTACCCCCTTGCAGCTTCATGTTATGCCCTCTAGTTTTACAGCTTCCCCGTCTTTGGAAGAGGTTCGTTTGCTCATTTTTTCTCTTTAAGTATTTAAAAGTCTGAATCATATCTCCCCTATCCCTCCTCTCCTCCAGAGTTTACATATTTAGGTCTTCAAGTCTCTTCTCATAAGGCATCTGACGCAGGCTCCAAATCATTTTGGTCGCCTTCCTCTGGACAGTTTCTAGTCTTTTTACATCCTTTGCAAGATATGGTCTCCAAAACTGAACACAGTATTCCAAGTGAGGCCTCACCAGTGACTTATACAGTGGCATTAGTACCACTTCCTTTCTGCTGGTAATTCCTCTTTGTATGTAGCCCAACATCCTCCTGGCTTTTGCCACCGCCTTGCCCAGGGGTGGCTCAAGGCAATCTGCTGCCTGAGGCGAGGGATGAGATGCCCCCCCCCCCCCAGGCTCTCCCCCCCACCCAGGTGGGGATCTTTCTCAAAACTCCAGTCAGGGACTGAACCAAATCAAAAAGTCAATTAGATTATGTGGAGCAAATGCAAGATGTTCACACACCAAGGAATTAAAAGAAAGAACGAGAACCACAGCAGTTTATAACTTCAAATTATAATTCATTTGTATTTTGTTATAAACTGCATTATTGTGCTTGCTTTTTCTTTTTTGAACATACATTTTGTATTCACAGAATCCCCTCCTCAACAATGGGTGCAGAGCAGAGGTGGATCATATGGAGCCGGTGGGGTGTGGGGGCCGGAGGGCATCGCTTCCGCCGCCCTTCCACTTCCGCTCCTGCTGCTTCCTCCAAAACGAAAGCAGCTCTGTTCCCGCAGCTGCTTTCGATTTGGAGGAAACAGCAGAAGCGGAAGGGTGACGGAAGCGATGATTTCGGGCCCCTCTCACCCCGCCAGCTCCATGTGACCCAGCAGTTTGAAAGAAATGTTCCCGCGGCTGCTTTCATTTGATTTTAATGGAAATCCAGCTGGACGGCTCGGCGGTTCTATCAAGGAGTTTCTAGGGAGCGGCAAATCAGTGCCGCCCCCTAGAAACTGCCGCCTGAGGACACCACCTCAATTGGCCTAATGATAGAACCGCCCCTGGCCTTGTTGCACTGTTTTGCCACCTTGAGATCCTCAGAAATAATCACACCAAGGTCCTTCTCCTGATTCGTGCACACCAACCTCTCGCCCCCTATCGCATACATTTCCCTTGGATTTCTACTTCCCAAGTGCATGACACTGCACTTCTTCACATTAAATCTTAATTGCCAAGCATTAGACCATTCTTCCAGATTTTGTAGATCTTTCCTCATGTTAAGCACTCCCTTAGGGGAGTCCACTCTGTTGCAAATTTTCGTGTCATCTGTAAAAAGACAGACTTTTCCATTCAGTCCTTCAGCAATATCACTCACAAATAGATTGAACAGTTCCAGGCCCAGGACAAAACCTGGTGCACCCCGCTAATCACTCTCCTTTCATCCGAGGGAGTTTCATTTACCATCACCTTCTGTCGTCTGTCAGTCAACAAATTTCTGATCCAGTTCACCACCTTGGGACCCATCCCTAAACTAGTGAATTTATTGATAAGCCTCCTATGAGGAACAGTATCAAAGGCTTTGCTGAAATCCAGGTAGATGACATCCATCGCATGCCCCTAATCTAGTTCCCTGGTCACCCAATCAAAAGAACTCAATCAGATTTGTTTGGCAAGATCGTCCTTTGGTAAAACCATGTTGCCTCAGATCATGCAACCTGTTGGTTTTGAGAAAGTTCACTATTCACTCTTTCAGGAGCGCCTCCATTACTTTTCCCGCCATCGAGGTAAGGCTCACGGGCCTGTAGTTTGTCACTTCTTCCCTGTCACCACTTTTGTGGAGAGGTACCACATCAGTTCTTCTCCAGTCCTGAGGAACTTCTCCTGTTTCCAAGGATCTGTTGAAAACATCCTTTAACGTCTTTACTTCGTGTTTTTGCTTCTGCAGCAAGCTTCTTCTCAAATTCTCCCTTTGCCTGCCTTATCAATGCCTTGCATTTGACTTGCCAGTGCTTGTGCTGTTTCCAGGTTTCGTCATTTGGCTCTTTTTTCCATTTACTGAAAGATGCTTTTTTGGCAACAACAGCCTCTCTGACCTCACCTTTTCAAGACCTTTTCAAGTACATTCGTAGCAAAAAACCTGTGAGAGAGTCAGTTGGTCCATTAGATGATAAAGGGGTTAAAGGAGCACTAAGAGGCGACAAGGCGATAGCGGAGAGACTGAACGAATTCTTTGCTTCAGTCTTTACCGAGGAAGATGTAGGGATGTTACCCATGACTGAAGAAGTATTTAAAGGTGCAGAAGAATTGAAGTTAATATCGATACATCGAGAAGATGTATTACAACTATTAGATAAGCTGAAGAGTAGCAAATTACCTGGGCCGGATGGTACACATCCAAGGGTATTGAAAGAACTGAAATATGAGATTGCAGACCTGCTATTAGTAATCTGTGAACTATCATTAAAATCATCTCTAATACCTGAAGATTGGAGGATCGCCAATGTAACACCAATTTTTAAAAAGGGTTCCAGGGTGATCCGGGAAACTACAGACCGGTGAGCCTGATGTCAATACCGGGAAAAATGATAGAAACCATCATAAAGAATAAAATTACTCAGCATGTAGATAGTCATGAACTAATGAGAGACAGCCAACATGGCTTTAGACAAGGAAGATCTTGTCTTACCAATCTCTTATGTTTTTTTGAAGGAGTGAATTATCAGGTGGACAAAGGTAAGTCGGTTGATATTGTGTATCTGGACTTTCAGAAAGCCTTTGACAAGGTCCTTCATCAGAGACTTTTGGCAAAACTAAAGAATCATGGGATAGGAGGCAGTGTACTATTGTGGATCAGGAACTGAATAAAAGATAGAAAGCAGAGGGTAGGGCTAAATGGCCAATTTTCCCAATGGAGAAAGGTGAATAGTGGTGTACCCCAGGGATCTGTGCTGGGTCCGCTGCTTTTTGACATATTCATAAATGACCTGGAAAGTGGAATAACGAGTGAGGTTATCAAATTTGCAGATGACACAAAACTATTTAAAGTTGTTAAAACCCAAGAGGATTGTGGAAAATTGCAAGAGGATCTTGATAAATTGGAAGACTGGGCATCAAAATGGCAGATGAAATTTAATGTGGACAAGTGCAAGGTTATGCACCTAGGGAAGAACAACCCAAACTATGGTTACACGATGCAAGGTTCCACATTAGGAACCACCACCCAGGAAAAAGATTTAGGCGTCATTGTGGATACCATGTTAAAACCCTCGGCCCAGTGTGCAGCGGCGGCCAAGAGAGCAAATAGAATGCTAAGTATGATATGGAAAGGAATGGAAAATAAAACAAAGGATATTATAATGCCTCTATATCGTTCCATGGTGAGACCGCACCTTGAATATTGTGTGCAATTCTGGTCGCCGCATCTTAAAAAGGATATAGAGTTATTAGAAAAGGTTCAGAGAAGAGCCTCCAAAATGGTAAAGGGGATGGAAGGATACTCCTATGAAGAAAGGCTAAAAATGTTAGGGCTCTTTAACCTGGAAAAGAGACGGCTGAGGGGAGATATGATAGAAATCTATAAATTAATGAGTGGAGTGGAACGGGTAAACGTAGATCGACTGTTTACCTTATCAGAATATAGAAAGACTAGGGGACATGCAATGAAGCTACAGGGTAAACTATTTAAGACTAATAAAAGAAAATATTTTTTCACTCAACGTGTAATCAAACTCTGGAATTTGTTACCGGAGGATGTAGTAAAGGCTGTTAGTGTAGCTGGGTTTAAAAAAGGTTTGGACAAGTTCCTGGAGGAAAGGTCCATAAGCCATTATTAAGAAAGGACCCAGGATATCAATGCTTGAACCAATACAAGCATTGTGGAACCTGTGTTCCATGGGGAAACTGCTAGGTACATATGACCTAGATTGGCCACTGTTGGAAACAGAATACTGGGCTTGATGGACCTTGGTCTGACCCAGTATGGCATATCTTATGTTCTTATGTTCTAAAGAGAAAAACCTTATCCCTCTCCAGTGCTAAACTTCTCGTGCATGAACGAAGGATAATTATCTCCCAACTCAACGAAGATTGTATGTCCAAAATCTTTCCAATCTTGTGCCAAACTGATTGCCAAAATCTCTGAACATAAAAGCACTCAAAGAACACATGTTGAAACGTGCCCTGAACTACAGAACACGACCAACAGCTTCCCTGATCCTTCCCCCCCTCTAACTGGTGTGAGATATGCCCTATGCATGATAAAATACAAGGATTGTGTGAGATTGGCCGCTCTCGAAACTCGATTTACCCTTCCCCACACTTTTTCCCACACTTTAGGTGAAACGGGGCCCCCAAACTCCTCCTCCCACCGACTACCCAGTCTAAAAGGGAGCGACTGTGACCTATCTCTGAGTATAGCATAATACTTGGACATAATACCCTTGGAGCCCAGACAAGCTTCCACCGTTTGGAACATTACCCCTTGATCCGAGAGTGCGGAGGGGACACAGGGAAGGCGCCCAAGGGAATGTTTTAGTTGCAGCCATTGAAAGAGACACGTCCTTGGGAGACCAAACTCAACTTGTAGATCCATTTCCATGCATTATCTTTAATTAACTGCCCAATCATCCATACACCTTTTTCCTGCCAGCCCCTCCACCCGATGAGCTTACGTCCAATCTTTAAGTTAGAGTTAAACCATAATGGAGACCTGGCCGAAACTTTCCCATTCTGCTCCAATAATTGACCCAACAACCAAAAGGCCTGTTGTGCGGCGCGAATAATCCTTAAGTTCCCCCCCACCCCCGGGAAGGACATTTCTGCTAGCAGATTGGGGGGGATTGGTGCTACCAGACTTTCCTCTACCTCCACCCAAACAGGCTTTTGACCCTCCCCATCGTATCCCAGCCAGTTCGTGCCCTGCTTCAACAAAAGGGCCATGTGATATAATCGAAAATTGGGGAATTGAACTCCCCCTTCCTGCTTACGAGCCTTCAGTTTTTTAAGTGTGATCCTCGGAGGTTTACCCTGCCAGAGAAAGTTCGATAATATACACTCCAGCGCCTTATAAAAGGCCGCTGGGAACTCCAAAGGGATCATCTCTAGAACGTAATTCACCTTAGGAACCAACACCATTTTGATAGAGTCGAGCCTTCCCCACCAAGATAAATGTAAAGGGGACCATTTCAAGGTATAAGCCTGCACCATATCTTTCAACACCTTTACATTCAATTTCACCGTCTCCTCCAGTGAAGGACAATAAGATAAACCAAGATATTTAATGGCCTCTGCTTCCCACTTAAAGGGGTACTGATCCACTGAGGAGGAAAAGGTCAACCTATTCATCGGGAAAGCCGTTGACTTGTTCCAATCTATTTTGTAACCCGACAAGGACGAGTACTGCCCAATCAGATTCAGAACCTCTCCTACCGAACCAGGCTGCAAAAATAACAAGAGGTCATCAGCATAAGCTGAGAGCTTTATTTGCTTCCCAGCAATCTCCAGCCCCTTAACCTTGTGAGACTGCCTCACAAGGATCGCTAATGGTTCCAAGGCCAAATTGAAGAGCAAAGGGGAAAGGGGCAACCCTGGCGCGTCCCCCTATTCAATGAAAAGGACCCGGATAAGGAGCCATTGACCAAGATATGAGCCGAAGGGGAGGTGTATAACACCTCTATCATTTTTATGAAGCCTCTCCCTATGCCAAACCATTCAAGCGCATGCATCAGAAACCCCCATTCCAGCCAATCAAAGGCTTTCTCGGCATCCACCGAAAGCCCCACCAGGGGCTCTTGAGCCTCCTCTGCAGCTACCAACAGGTTTAAAAGCAGCCGCCTATTATCCGCCGTAGATCGTCCAGGGACAAACCCACATTGATCAGGATGTAGCAGGGACGGGACCATTTTGACCAGCCTACGAGCCAGGACAGAAGAGAAAATTTTATAGTCAGCATTAAGTAAAGAGATCGTGCGGTAGTTCTCAACTCTATGCAGATCCCTACCCAGTTTTTCCAGAACCACAATTGTCGCCTCGCTAAACGACCCCACTGCTGGAGACTGGACCAACAGAGTTTGAAAATACAACAGTAAATATGGAAGAAGCTCTTCCGCAAATACTTGATAGAATTCCACCGGAATGGCGTCCGGACCAGCTGCCTTCCCTCCTTTCATGCTGTTAATACTGTCTCTTATCTCACTTGCCGACAGCTGCCCCGGCTTTAAGGTGGGGTGGGGAATCTGCTTTAAGAGCTGCTGAAATGAGGCTGGGTCTGAGGCCACCTCTGATGAGTATAATCTCTTGTAAAAACCCCGGAAACACTCTAAAATTTCCCCATCCTTTGTACAAAGTCCCCCACTCTCATCAAATACTGCTTCTATCCTGTTTTTAAACGCCCGAGGACTTAAAGTACTCGCCAGGAGGTGGCCAGCCTTATTACTCTCACAATAGTACTTCCCTTGGGCCTGTCGTATTTGAGCAATTGCTTCCCCACTAATAATGTCATTATATTGGTATCTCAGCCTTTGTAAACGAACTAGGATACTAGGATCAGACCTATCTTTCAAAATCCGCTCCCCAGACAAAATTTGAGCCTCTAGTTCCCCTAGCTTCTCCTTCCGCCTCCGTGCCATTCTAATCTTATAACTTGTGACAACAGCTCTAAGCGATGCCTTAAAGGCCTCCCACCAGGCCCATACCGAAGTCTCCGTGATAGAATTTGATTGAAAGTACTCTTTTATAGCTTTCTTAATTTCCACGCCAAACTCAGGCTCCTGCAATGCCTCTCTGGGAAAGTGCCAGACAGCCGCATTCCGGGAACGGCCTCGCACCCGCAGGGATAATGTTACAGCTGCATGATCCGAGAGATGCATACCCGAAATTTCAGCAGACACCACCTCCGGGATTAAGGATCTGGAGACCAAAAAGTAATCAATTCGCGAGTGCGATCCGTGAGGGAGCGAATAAAATGAGTACTGCCTATCCTTGGGATGCCAGAGCCTCCATATATCTGAAAAACCGAACTCCTGTATAATGGAGAGAAGCACTGTCACCGCTCTACTACTCCTCAAGGACCGATAAGGCTGACGATCCAACAGCGGGTCAATAACCAAGTTGAAGTCCCCACCCAAAATCCACTCCGCTGAATCCCATTCCTTCACTTCCTTAGCCAACATATTGAAAAATACAACATCATCCTGATTAGGCCCATATACATTCATTATGGCAAATGTACGACTCCCAAGCTGCAACATTACCTTGGCCCACCTTCCCCCAGTGTCCGCCCTCATTTCTATGATCTTTGGGTCAAGAGCTTTGCGGACCAAAATGGCGACCCCATTTTTCCTGCCAACCGTGGGGGAGTGCCCAACTAACATAAATTCCCCTACGCCCAATTTCCCAGTTTCAATGGACGACAAATGGGTTTCTTGTAGCAGAACCACATCTGCGGACTCCTTTTTACAGTATACTAGGATCTTCTTTCGCTTGATCGGGTTATGTATACCTTTTACGTTCAGAGACATAAATTTCACCGACTGCATGGCACAAGAATATCCCCATTACTAAGGCGGTGCAGGGTAACAAGCAGAACATAATAACAGCATCCTATCCAATATAGAAGAAGATCCCAGGGGGACACCCATTCTCTCCTGCGGAGAGCTACTAACGGGTGAACCATTCCAATCCAGATTACCACACCATCCCACCCTCCCCCTATTTAATACATATTCTTATCTCCTTGTCCCCCTGACAAAACCACCACCCCCTTCCCCATCGCCACTTTGCAATACCCCCACCCTTAAACTGAACATTTTACGCCCACACAATCATATTTAATGTCAACCCCCCTCCCCACCCACCACCATCACACACAACCAACTCTAACATACCCAACCACACATCCAACCAACCGACCCCCCCATAGCCAATTTCTCCCCTTTAACCCATGAGCCGCATCAACTCTAACATCTGCCAGCAGACAACTACACCGGTTGTCCGTACACACAACAATGAAGCGCAGTCCCACACTTCTTCGCCGTCGCTGGATGTCTCTACACACCAGGGGATTCAGCGTGCAACAACCCCATAACGCCTCCCAGCTCTGTAGGGTCAGCATCCGCATACTTGAAAGGAGCCTGCTTTGTCTCTGCGCACACATAGCACTCTGCAAGTCCTCAATTAAGGAAGCGTTTTCTAGCCAGCGTCTATCTTCCGGCGACGTAATCCATTAGTAACTTAAAACACTTCCAGCACCCCTGGTGTCTCCAAGCATCCCAAAGGAGAAAAAAAAACCTATGAGTTGAGTACACCTCTCCGATTATGATAGAGTCCCCTCACTGCATGACCAAGGACTCTTTCTCTTCCAAGAAGGAGCGCAAAGCTGCGGGGTCCTCAAAAGTATGAGTCTGGTTATGTAGGGTCACCCTCAACCTGGCAGGATAAAACATACCATATCTGGCTTGTAATTGTTGAAGCCGAGGTCGGAGTGCCAACAGGTGCTTTCTTTTCTCCACAGTGGCCTTGCAAAAATCCGTATAAAACGCCACAGTATGTTCCTCGAATTTTATCGGGCTCTGTGTCTTAGCTGCAGACATGATTTGGACCACCTGCGAATAACGCAGAGCCCGCATTATCAAGGGCCTCGGGAACTGCTGATGTGGGCTAGCCTGCGTGGGCACTCTATGCGCCCTGTCAGTTTCCAAAGGGTGAGAGAGCTTTAGCTGCAGAATCTTGGGCAATGTTTTCTCCAAAAATTCCACGGCGTTGGTCCCTTCTGCGCCTTCCGGGATGCCGACCACCCTTATATTGTTACGGCACGCCCTATTGCTTTGATCTTCTAAGCTCCGTTCAAGGGCCTCAATCCGCTTCCTGTTTTTCTCCACTTGTCACAGTTGTGCCCCCTGAGCCGCCATTTTCACATCCACGTCGTCCATCCTAGCCGCCAAGGCAGCTACCTGCACTTTTAATTCCTTCAGCTCAAGGATATCAGTTTGAACCTCTGCCAAAGTCTCTCCATTAGCTGCGACCAAGTCTCTCACAGCTCTGATCTCTCGTAGTACTTCCTGCATGCCCACACCGCAATCGAGGCCTCCCGCCGACTTCTGTGGGGAGGGGGGATCAGGTTTTAGGCGTTTACTTGCCATATTTGTGCCTACCCCATAATCCAACTTAGTAGGCTTACTCGCCGCCATTTCCCCCTTCTTTGAGGCAGGGGTAGACCCGATAAGTCTCACCAGGAAGACAAGGAGAACAAACTTTTAGCCGGATCAGGCAGGGAACTAGGATTATGCGGCCATCTTGGATCATTGCAGGCTCCGCCCCCAGATCCTATAAAATTCTAAGTGGAGTGGAATAGATAGACAAAATAGATTGTTTAACTTTCAAAAAAAAATACAAGGACTGTGGGGCACTCCAGAAAGTTACAAAGTAGTATATTTTAAACAGGAGAAAAAATATTTTCTCTCAACATATAATTAGTCTCTGGAACGCATTGCTAGCAGAGGTCGTTAAAGCAGGTAGTATAGAAAGGTTTAGATAAATTCCTGGAGGAAAAGTCCATAACACTTATTAAGGTAGTCCTGGGAATAAATAGCATGGAACTTGCTACTTCTGGGATATATCAGGTAATTGTGAGCTGAATGGCCACTGTTCAAAACAAGACACTGGCAGGGCTGGTCCCAGAGTTGGCTCAAGGTGTTGCCACGCTACACAAACCTTAAGCTTTACTCCCCTCTGGCTGTCAAAATCTATTGTTTAGCCTTGATTGCCCCACACTCCCTCCCTCCCTAGGCGGCCGCCTAACTTCCCTGATGTTTAGGTGAGCCCTGGGCACTGTGCTTGATGACCTTTGGTCCAAACCAGTATGATAGTTTTTATGTTCTTATGTTTTTATACCAAATTTAATTTGGGGTTTCCTTTATGGCTGCTTTTGTCACCACTGTACACTTCACTGGCTTACAGTCATTAGCAAAATAGATCCTTTCAAACTTATGTATCCCATGCAACAAGTTTCTAGCTGAAACAAACTTTGCCTTTTGGGCAATTCTCGTATTGTAATTATTTACAGCTAGAATTTCTAATCTGTACTATCATGTTAGCATTCGCTAACACTATTAACACACATTATGGGGTCTGTTTACTAAAGTGGGTTAGGCTTTTGCAGCTAACGGAGCAAAAAAGGGCAGATAGCGCGGCATTAGCTGTAAAAGCTGTGAGTTATCTGTTGCGAGCATGCATAGCACTTCCCCAATAGAGAATGCACCGGAAATGTAGGAAGCATGGTCCAACAGCAGTCTGGATGCAGCTAGGGTCTCTCACTGAGATGGCATCAATTGAACCCGCGATGTCTGCAAATCCGATGATTACCACGAGCTGTTGAAGCCTGCAGTAATCGAGCATTGCAGACATGCTCACTGTCTGTCCCAAACCTGCCCACTCATGCAGATAATGCAGTGATTGTCTGCACTGTTAACACAGCCAGATAGCATGCGCTATATACCACATTAACAGCACAGCTTATACACATCTGCTTATTAGTTACTACTGCTTAAACTAATGCATTAATGGAGTTAGCATGTTTTAATGCAGCAGCACATATTAGATATCTAGCTGATAGCTGGTTACATTGAAAGAGAAAAAAGGGCAAGGTTAGGATGAAATGAGACCATGAATCCATGAACGCTTACCTTTTTTCTGTACGCTTAAAAACTTTCCCTGAATAGTAATCCAGGGAGCGGTTAAAAACAAACACCGGGCCTGATATTGCAAGAAGTGCAGAAGGAGCCAATAACTGACTAAAGAAACCCACACAAAAAAGATAACTATATACTATAGAAAATGTGTTGCCAGAAGATAGCCAGGTGTACCAGCGGCCACCACCACTGTTCCCTCTAAGCTGTGCGCATGTGCGCGCGCACACACCTTGCTGAGCGAGCGCACATACTTTACAGCAGAGCACACAAAAATTACGGTTCTGATTCTGATAGAAAACAAAACAGACGTCTTAAAATTTAAAAGTTGTGTATTTACGGTTTTCACAAATTCTACAATATTTTCTAGTGCAATCAATGTGGTGTACATACTGTATTCTGACGTGTAGTCAAATTTTAAAGTATATAACTCAGAGTGTCATTATGTGGCGCACAAAAATGTAACCTTTCTTCAAAAGCTGCACAGCTGATATTTTATGCGCACACAGCCTACAGAAAATTAGAGGGAACATTGGCCACCACCATAAAGCCCATAACCGGTTATGATATTTCATATGGGAATGCATACTGTATGTGCAGGAGCTCCCTCTGACTGGGCAGATACACAGCAGCAGCATGATGGCAAGGAGAGCAGGCAACCAATCCCACAGAGGCTGAGGCCCTGACCAGAATGGTCCTCAGATGGGAGGGGTGCTGTATCCCAGGAGCCACCTCAGGTCAACCTGAGTCTGGCCACCGTCATCTGGAGGGGGATCCAGCTCTGCCTGCAGAGGTAAGTAGCCAATGAGAGGTCGAGCTCCAGAGAGGAGGGAGGGAGAATGGGCAGAGCACATGCAAACAGTGGGGAGGAGGGAGGGAGGATGACTGTGGGAGTGCATATGCAAACAGTGGGGATGCCCCATGGCAGTTGCTGTGGACAGCAGCATGCATTAGGTCACTGACCCTGCCAGCTTACACAGTTCAAAATACACTTCCCTGCCATCCCAGGATACCTGGAGGCCCATCCTAGAAGAGTATGCAGTGGCAGACACCACACAAGGGGACGCAAGAGTTTCCCCTCTTAGAGGATGTCCGGCAAATGCATGGGTCACAGCTTCAAGACCAACTAGGGAACTGTGCAAAAGCAAAACCTACTACTACTACTTGTCATTTGTATAGCATTAAAAGGCATACACAACGCTGTATAGACACATGTAAAATACAGTCCCTGCTCATCAGATCTTACAAACTAGTCAAGACAGACAACACAACAGCTGAGGACAAGGACACATCTAGGGGAGTGGCAAGGAGACACAGAGGAGACCAAACGGATCAGGATCCAAAAGCGGACTTGAAGAGGTGAGTTTCAGATTGGATTTGAAAAGCGCCAGAGATGAAGCCTGACTCACAGACTCGCAAAGTTTGTTCCAGGCATACAGAGCCGCAAGGTGGAAGGATCGAATTCTGGAGTTGGCAGTAAAAGAGAAGGGCACAGATAGAATGTATCTGCCAGAAGAGCAGAGTACCTGAGGAGGGGTGTAGGGAGAGACAAGAGAGGAAAGGTAGTGAGGAGCAGCAGAATGAGTGCACTTATAGGTCAGTAGGAGAAATTTGAAATGGATATGGAAACGCATAGGGAGCCAGTGAAGTGACTTGAGAAGAGGGGTTATATGAAATGTAGAAGCTGGCAGTAGATTAGTCGCACAGCTGAGTTTTGAACATATTGAAGGGGAGCGAGGTGATTCAGAAGGAGACCAGCAAGGAGGAGGTTGTAATAGTCTAGACAGGAAGTGACAAAAGAGTGGATAAGTGTTTTAGTAGTGTGTATAGTAAGGAAGGGATGAATTTTGCCAATGTTATAGAGAAAAAAGTGACAGGTTTTAGCTATCTGTTGGATGTGTAGAGAGAAAGAGAGAGTAGAATCAAAGATGATCCCAAGAGTGTGCGCTGAGGAAACAGAAAGGAGCGTAGTATTATCCACAGAAATATTGAAGGGAGGAAAGGGGGAGGTAGGTTTAGGGGAAAAGAAACCATGAGTGGGGGAATCAAATGTGCGTATAAAATATTAGAATTTCCCCACTCCTTGTGTTGGACAGGCCTGTTGTGGGGCAGTTCCAGCTTTTGCATGTTGTGGGCATGTCACCACTGTTATTGTACTCACTGTCTTGTGGCCTGGTGCAAATGGCCAGACGCAATGAATGTATAATGCTGATGGCTATGAATATGCACAGAATACTGAAGTAAACAGTAGGGAAATTATGTTGCAAATGTTTGCTGCCTGCACAGCTGTGCGATATGCCCCCCTCTCCCAGCACAGGACTGGGAGCTAAAGCACCTGCACCTGGTATTCCCCAGTATGGTGTCACTTAATTCCATGTTCCCCACATATTACCACATGTTCCAGAGCTAGAACTTGATATACAGCATGACAAGGTGGCTCTGTGCAACAATCACACAAATGCAACCCAACAAACAGCACAACACACAGACAAGGGACTCATACTCCAAGAGTGGTGCCACAGGTCAATGACAGATGGTGAGAGTGGGGTCAAAAGCAGGAGGGTGGGGACAAGATAGGTAGGACAAGGGGGTTAGGGAGAGTGGAAGAGAATGGAAGAGAGGCTGGGTAGCAGAGTGAGGGGGATGGTATAAATAGGCATGGATGAGAAAGATGGGGCAGAGTGGGGTGCAGGTTGGGACAAACGTGATGAAGAGATTTGGCAGTGAAAGTGAAGGCACAGAAGATGAAGTAGGGGCATTGAGGGTGTTTGGAGGGGGCAGTAAAAGGGTAGCTGCAGAACGGAGATGGTCCTATGGGGTCCAGAGGTGAAAGACAAGTATATGAGGTAGCATATGCACGGTCAAGCTGGCAGCCAGAATGTGCTGATGCCTAGTGGACTGGGAAGGGATACAGGTGATGTGGAGATGATAGTGAGAGCAAACAGGTAGTGACTATGTAGCCCCACATGTAGTGGCATACACTACAGAGACCCATACAGAGCAGCAACCTGTGCCCTATAAAGGAACAATATCTGAACACCTGTCTCAGGTTGCAATGTGAAAAACCTGTAGATGGTCTGGTCAGGAAGCAGTACCATCATACACAGCAGTTTTTGGGAACCCTGGTAGGAGATACACAATTGTCAATATAGTGACATATATGTTGAAATCCCCACTGTAATTAGGCATAAATGCCACTCCTACAAGAGTGGTCAGGGGCCCTGGGAACAGCTGTGTAAGTGGTAGTAGTGGAGGGTCAATGTGGGCACCAAAGGGCGCAGATCTGATCATATACATCTCTCCCACAGTGATTTTGGCATGCACCAGACTCTTGAGGCACTGACGTGCCGGTTTAGGACCATGAAATGGCAGAGGCCGGAGCTTATTCAGTGCCTCATGGAGGAGGTAGCAGCAGCCACAGGTAAGGCAGCCGCATGGCATGGTACATATCCCCCCAGAAAATACAGCAAATGATGACATGTATGGCCTCAACTTGTGGATAACAGTAGATATGTTGCTGACCTAGCATGTATGGATATGTTGTTGCCCCATGAAGTGTTGCAATTGTGTGTGCCAGTCTGTCAGCTCTGTCCATCTCCTACAAGGCCAATGTTATACCCTTCTCTTCACAGGTGAGGAAGAGAGGTCAATGGAAGCAGCCAGGCAGCTTCCCCAGCCACACTCACCATCTGCAGGGGCATCCTTGGAGGTGGCAAGCTCCAGTTCTAGCTCCAGCCCCAGCCTCAGCCCCAGCACCATCACCACACCCAAACCTCCCCCCACAGCCAGCACCTCTGAGATGGAGGAGGAGGAAGAAACCACCGAGGAGGCACCGGAGATGGTGGCAGAAGGAGTCAGAGGAAGAGGAGGAAGGGTGGAGGGAGTATTGGAGGCTCTTCTGACACCCAGGGCCCACTGTGCCAGCAGGCCCCACCTATGCCCCCTGCACACCATGCCCCAGGCACCTCATTGGCCTTCCTCAGGAGTTGGTAGCAGTGATGGCCACTCTGGTGGAGAAGCTGGTAGAGTCTACAGGAGGCATCTGCACAGAACTACATGCCATAGCCCAGGCTCTGCAGAGCCATAGCCAGGGTCCCCTTGAGCCCCAGTTGTATCTGAAGAAGGGTAGGGGTGGCATGTGTGGGGAAGTTGGGGAGGTTTAATGTTGGCAGGGCTAATGGGTGGAGGGATGGAAATGGGAAGGGGAGTGTTGTTGGTGTGTTCTTCTAATAAAGGCCATTTAGTATAACTCATGGTGTCATTATATCCCCCTACAACATATGCGAGTGTCTGGCACATTGGGGTGGTGGATATTGGTTTGCACCGTATAGATCACGGCCTGTAGTGGCTGCTGGTCCAGTATTGGGGAATATATTGAGGGTAAAGGCCAAGGTGGTAGCTGGGTCAGCAACCCCATGGCAGCAAGGCTGAGGGACACCATGTAGTGCAGGCTAGGGAGGTATGGGAATGAAGTATGCTGTAGGCCAGGGTGCAGGTGTAGTCTGATGAGAAGTCAGTCTGCTGAAGGGACCTGCACATTTGGGTGAGTGTGTTGTCACACACTTACCTGGGTGTGGGTGTGGTACAAAATATGTGAGAGCGTGGACAGTGCCTATGGGAGCCTCGGCACAGGCCAAAGGTAACATTGTATCTGTGCATGCCTATGTATGCAGTGTCTTATAATTGTGAGGCATCCATGCAATGGGTAATGGGATGGGAGTGGGCACACAGCATGGGAGGGTTGGCCACATGGGTGCTCATATAGATCGCATGGCCTCCTGGTGCTGTGGGACAGATTAGCCAGTGATCATGCCATGCCTATCTGGGCCTTGCTAAAGGCAATGGCTGTATCCTCACTGCTCAATCATTATACAGTTTGGGGGACTACTGTCAGACGGCATCTACTGAGTGTAGGTACCATTGCCTGCACATGACTGGGGCATGATAAAGATGCTTGATGACAGAATCTGTCCCTTTCTGGGTGACAGGGTTGTGGGAGGACCTGGGTATGAGCAACTGAATGGGAGCCCGAGTTCAGTGACAGGCCCCTACACACATCAGAAAACAAGGTGCAGTAATGTGGGTGATGAGGCAGGGGTCCAGGGCACACGGCACCTGACTGCAGTCCTGACAAGCCACTTAGGTGCCTCCAGGGTTCTGGGGCATCAACATGGTTATTGGTAATGCAGCCCCCGGCCATGGTTCAGTTGTATTGTTGGGGGCAATGGGCTGCATTCCTTCACACTGCCTCCCTGGCCTCTCAGGTCAGTTGCCTCTGTGGTATGTCATGTACCTCTCCTCTAGGATCATAGCTCCCTTGCACTTCCCTGTCCCCCACAAACAGAACTCCGGCACCCAAAGGTTATGTGTCAATCTCTGACAGCACATACCAATCAGCCTCCCTGTGTCCTCCTCCCAGACCGCACTGTTCACTTTACTCCTCTGTTTCTCACCTCAGAACCTCATAAGGTGCAGGTATGTTTCTCCCACTGTACTGGCCCAGTGGCCAGTGCACATCCATTCATACCTGTCCTGTGGGAGCACGGTCTGACTGCCTCGTGCATGGACCATTCCACAGCAGCTGATAGCTCGGCATACCCATGCTGTGATGATGGCACTTGGAAGCGGCTCTAGATGCAGATGTTTAGAACGCCATAACCGAGAGTCCACTTGCCCAGTTTTGTTCATTAACTGCATAGTAAATGAGATATTCCATTTACTTGGTTTTGTTGATTAACCGCATAGTAAACGAGATATTCCATTTACCCGACTTTGTGGGTTAACCACGCAAGGGCCAATATTCCACTTACCTGGTTACCTTGGCTAACCGGTCAATGTATCTAATATCCATGGTTAGCCTCTTTCACGGATATGGCGGCTTCTAGCACACATCATTCAATGGATGAGTCTGTTCCTGGTGGCAAGTGCTAATGCCATCTGCTTTTGGTCCCCCCTCTGCACCCCTTCCTCTTCTGCAACCTCTGCAGCATCTGTCCTCTCTATCACTTCACCCTCAGGGATGAGGATGACATGCTGCATAGCAAGGTTATGTAGAATGCAACAGGCTGTGAAAATCAATCACACACATTCAGGGCCGTACAGCAGCTCAACCCACTTTGATCTAGGCATCTGAAGCAGCTTTTAAGTATCCCAATTGCCTATTCCACCACTGCCCTGGTCCTCTGGTGTGCCTGGCTGTATCACTCCTCATACAGGATCTGTGGGTGGCACACAAGTGTTGGTTACCATGGTCGGAGAGGGTATCCATGGTCACCTATGGGAGCAGGGGGACAGGCACACATCAATACAGCAACTGTGCCAGGTGTGATGAGCTGGAGTGGTGGGTGGGTAGTGGACATATTTGCAGTGCCTTTCATATGACTGGGACATGAGGCAATGCATTCTGATGACACTTCCTGCAGAGCCTTGTGCAGCATGTCATTGCTTGGCTGCTGTTCAGACTCTTGACATGTCTCCAAGATGCACTGTTTTAGTTCATTCTGACACTTTACCACCTCTGCTTTTCTCCATTGGGGTCCCCTGCTACTATTTAGATGTGTTCCCTCTGTGATTGCATCACTAATGTGCAGTCTCTCATCCTGGCCCCTCAGTTCTCCCTTCTGACTATGCACCCATGTTGGGGTGTATCAGATATCATGTGCCCACTCTACTGTCTCCCATTCTGCTTCTCTCAGGCCAGACTGTGACAGGATGAAAGCATCATGGTAGGAGCCCAGGAAACGGGTACATTCATCAGTGATGAGCATGTGGGCATTGACTACCACTTGCATATTTATGGAGTTGTAATTGTGGTGGCTTTGGAATACCCCCTGGTCCTGACCTGTTGTGTGGGCAACAATACACGTGGTCTGCGAGGGCACAGAAGTGGCATTCTGTCATGCCTGTGCTGCCAATGCACACCCCACCTCAAGGAGAAGAGGAATCAGCAACAGGGGACAGATTGGATTGGATTGGATCAGCGGAAGGGTAAGGTGGCACGAGGAAAGGGGTGGTGTAGCCAGGGCTCCTGCCTGGGGTGGCAAAAACCCATGGGCCAGCCCTTCTCCTGAGCATCATCTGCAGGAGGCAGGAGAAAAGCAGCTGCCTGTTCTGTCTGCTATCATGCACTTACCTCGCAACTTCAAGAGACTCTACAAAGCTACGATTTCTAAATTTACTATTTGGCTGGTTTTTTATATAAGTTTTTCTTGCATATTGCTTACCTGTTTTATTCTCTTATCTTCTTAGACACCGTGGTGTGTTACAGGAACTGCACCAAGGAAGGGGGACAATCACAAAAGACAATCAGAAAAAAAAAGAAACCTTGCTCCACCTGTCTTTCTGTCTCTATCACATTTCCATCTGTTCAAAGCCACCTTGATCTACAGTGTAGTGGCGAGCAACCTACATTTTGGTTTTAAGATTAGGAAACTTTATCTTGGCTACATTCCTTGCATAGCCTTTATTTATTTATTTATTTAGCTGTATTTATATCCCGCTTTTCACTGGGTCAAAGCAGTCAATTGGGGGATACATTTAACATGAGGGGATATGAGAAACACACACTAATACATACAGGGAACATGGGCATTGGAGGGTTAAGTGGCTTGCCCAAGACCACAAGGAGTGCCTATAGGACTAGAAATCCCAATCCCTCTGGCCTGAGATTGCTGTCCCCAGGTGGGACTTGAACCCCCAACCCTCCGGTCTGAAGTACCTTGTCCTAACCACTAGGCTACGCCTCCCTTTATAAATAAGAAATCTAAGTGTGCCCTCAGTTCATATAAGGCCAGGGGCATTTAGATTCCCACCCGTCCTACCTCTCACTCCACCCACCCTGGGGTTGCATTGCCTATATAGTCATCATTTAGATTGACTTCTGTCCTCCAATTAGGTATAACACCCACCTTTTCTCCTTGTCCTAGAACTTCTTTATAAGCATCTGAATCAGAATGTTATATATTCAATGCAATAGCTGTGATGCCTTCATTCTAAGAAGACTCATTTGGAGCCTAAGAACTTGCCCTATATGTCTCAAGTTATCTGCTATGCATAAAGAATTGATTCTATTAAGGGAAGAATTAGCTGCAATTAAACACACCTCCTCCAGAATACAAATTGAAAAAAATCCACCACCGCTCCCACAAAGAATCAAACAGCCCAGGAATAAATGGATCACAGGCTCTGGTAGGTTGCGACCTATAACACGAAGACACCCTCTCCCTACATAATGCCTTGGAAAATGAGAGTGCCCAAATAGTGGAAATTGAAGTGCCCTTAAATGAGAAGGTTAATGCTCAATCTACTGATAATGCATCAAACATGAAGAAAAAAATCACAACACAGGAAACTATACTACTTGGAGATTCCATCAACAGAGACACCAACTTGGGAACACAGTTCAAAGGAGAGAAGATGGTCAAATGCCTCCCCTTGCTCTTCAGCCAGCAGGAATATGAACCAAATTGTTGGCATAGTTAGTGCAGAAAGTGAGCACTCCAAAATTGATGTTATCATCCACTTGGGTACAAATGACCTGGCCAGAAACAGTGGCTCTACAATTCAAAAGGGACTTCCAGATTCTTGGAAAGAAACTCAAACCCATTGTTGGCACTACAGCATTCTCAGAAGTTCTACCTGTTCCTGGTAAGGGGGCAGAAAGGCTGCATTGCATAATTAAATTTAATAAATATTGGTGACTGGGGAATCTGTATACTGTGACTGGTAGAAGGAATGAAGTTCTCTGGAAAGCAGAAAGAATGACGCTCTCCTGAAAAGATAAGTGAATGGATTTATTAGAGAGATATTAAGCTCTGAAGCAGAATTAGTCTATGCTATTCGAAATGCGATGGTCGTGGTGGGCAGTTTTTATGGACAAATAATAAAAAAACAAAACAAAAAAAACTAACAAATAGAAAAGAACCGAGGAGTTATTGACCATATTAAAGAATAAAAGGGACTATAAAGTTAGAAGCAGCTGATGATAGCAGCTTTGATGAACATAGTCCAACAAATATAGAATAATGAAAGAGATTATGTGAGGGTGAGAAATTATTAATGGGATAGTATTGGTTTCAATAATCATGTCCTGGCAATGTCCTAGTTTTTATACTATTTCCTATTATTTCCTTTTTTAATTGGTCTTATTTTATTTGATTCTTTTATGTGTCAAATATGTGTACACATATAGCCCAAAACCATTTCACTGGACACTTTTTTTTAGGAAATATTGGACATTAAGGGGTTGAATTGCAAGGCTGCCAATAATGTTGACCACAACTGTAAATGTTAACAAGACTGGCCTTATCTTACTTGGCACAAGGCCAACAATTCTTCCTCCTAGTCATATATCAATTGACCAGCAACTGATCTTGGTGGAATTTCAAGCTTGCAATTTGATAGTTCCCTCACTTGGTTTGCAGCTTGTCATGCTGTCAGGGCTTGTGTGCATCAGTAATGCTGCGGGCTAAGCTAGCAGTAGTTTAATTACTGGCAGGGTCTCCCAAGATGGGCAGGTCTCAGCTGAGGTGTCAGACCAAGACAAACCATCCATCTGGGCAGCAGTATAATGGGACAGTGTTGGCGGCGGAGGATCACATTTCTGTGACAACAGCAACAATACTAAACCTAAACTACGCAGAGGAAATACCTGGCAATCTACTTCTGTACCTTGCCAAGAAAACCCAATGGATAGTCACAATAAAACAAATTGTACTATAGTGCTGGAAGATGAGACCCCCAGGTCAGAAGGCACTCAACTAGCTATTGGGGAGGAACTGAAGATTTTTCAGAGTAAAGCCAGCATTTATGATGTGGTTGGATCAAAGCCCTCGGGACATCTGACTGCTGATGTAGCTGCACATGAAATGAGAGTCAGAAGCTGTAAAGATGTCTTACATATTGGGACATGGAATGTACGAAGCATGAACCAAGGGAAGTTGGAGGAGGTCAGTAATGAAATGGAATGTGTACAACTTGATCTGTTCGGTGTCAGCAAACTGAAATGGACTGGCATCGGGCACTTTGTATCAGATGATCACATGGTCTACTATGCTGGAAATGAAAGACAAAGAAGAAATGGTGTTGCATTTATAATAAAGAAGAAACTTGCAAGGACTGTAATGAAATATAATGCAGACAGTGAACGCTTAATCTCTATTCGTCTACGAGGAATGCCTATCAACACAACTATAATTCAAGTATATGCCCCAACAACAGCTGCAGAAGAGGATGAAATTGATGAGTTCTATGAACAAGTACAAGCTGAAATTGACAGAACATGCAAACAGGATATCCTGATAGCCATGGGTGACTGGAACACAAACGTTGGCAACAAAGAAGAAGGCAAAGTGGTTGGAAAATATGGACTTGGCAACAGAAATTAAGCAGGAGAAAGACTGACAGAATTCTGCAAGACCAACGATCTATTCATCTCAAACACCTTCTTTCAGCAACACAAGTGGTGACTGTACACATGGACTTCACCCAATGGATTGTACAAAAATCAAATTGATTACATCTGTGGAAGTCAACGATGGAAAAGCTCTATAACTTCAACAAAGACAAAAACTGGAGCTGACTGTGGTACAGATCACCAACTACTAGTATGCAAACTCAAGCTAAAGTTCAAAAAGAGCAAGCCACTCATGAATGTAGCAAAATATGACCTTGAGAATATACCACTGGAATTTAAAGACTGCCTGCAAAATTGATTTGCTGCTTTAGATACAAATCTGCTCAGAAGAGTTATGGAATGACATCAAGAAGGTTGTGTTAGAAGAAAGTGAGAAGTTTCTACAAAAGGTGAAAAAGCAAAAACGGCCAAGATGAATGACTAAAGAAACTCTGAAAATTGCCCAGAAATGCAGAGAAGCTAAAGTCAGAGGAGAAAGAAAGACAATCACAGAACGCAACAGAGATTTTCAATGTGCAGCAAGACAGGACAAGGAAAAGTATCACAATGACACAAATGCAAGGAAATAGAAGCAGAAACTATTAGAGGAAAAACAAGATCAGCTTTCCTAAAGCTATGGGAGTTAAAAAAAAATTCCAGCCTCAAATTGGAATGCTACAAGATGTTCAAGGTTCTATGTTGAATGATGCTGAGAAGATCAAGAAAAGGTGGAAAGAATATACAGAGTTTTTGTATGATAAAGATCAAGTGGACCAACAGCCGTTTCAACCTGTACCTTATGATCCGGAACCATTGGTGATGAAAGAAGAAGTCGAAGCAGTATTGAAAGCCTTATCAAAGACAAAGCACCAGGCATTGATGGCATTTCCATAGAAGTATTACAGCAATCTGATGCAGCTGTTACCATCCTTAAAAGGTTCTGCCAAGAAATTTGGAAGACAACATCATGGCCAACTGACTGGCAAAGATCTGTGTTTATACCAATACTAAAGAAAAGTG
Source organism: Ichthyophis bannanicus (assembly GCA_033557465.1). Taxonomy (NCBI): domain Eukaryota; kingdom Metazoa; phylum Chordata; class Amphibia; order Gymnophiona; family Ichthyophiidae; genus Ichthyophis; species Ichthyophis bannanicus. The sequence goes on along the minus strand of CM066035.1, from coordinate 599,789,212 downwards.
ATCCAACTGACTGTGGAAATTATCGCACAATTGCTCTGATCCCACATGTCAACAAGATTCTACTGAAGATTATTCAGCAGAGACTACAACCATACCTGGAACATAAACTACCTGAAGTGCAAGGAGGGTACAGTAAATGGCAAGGAACGAGAGATATCATTGCGGATGTGAGATGGATACTTGAGAAATCTAAAGAATACCAAAAGGATATCTATTTCTGCTTTATCGACTACAGCAAGGCTTTTGACTGTGTAAACCATGAGAAACTCTGGGCCACATTTAGAAACATGGGTATACCAAAAAACCTGTTCGTTCTCTTGCACAATCTGTACATTGATGAAGATGCAACAGTTTGAACGGAACAAGGAGAAACAGAATGGTTTAAAATCAGCAAAGGTGTATGATAAGGCTGCATACTTTCCCTCTACCTGTTTAATTTATATGCAGAACAAATCATCAGAGAAGCAGAATTGTATGAAGATAACAGATATGTTAAGATTGGTGGAAGGCTTATCAACAACCTTCGCTATGCTGATGATACCACATTACTGGCTGAAAGTGAAGATGATCTAAAACATCTGCAACTCAAGATCAAGGAACATAGTCTTAAAATAGGCCTGCACCTTAATGTAAAGAAGACAGAGATCATGACAACTGGCAAAATCAATAAGTTCATCAATAAAGGAGAAGAAATTGAAATCGTGGACAACGTTAACCATCTTGGATCAAGTATCAATAAAGAAGCAACAAGCAGTTAAGAAATCCAATGATGCATTGCTCTTGGCAGAATGGCTATGATAGACCTAGACAAGATTCTCAAGAGCAGAGATGTCTCTCTCCATACAAAGATTTGACTCATTCAAGCCATTGTATTTTCAATAACATCATAAGGATGCGAACACTGGACAGTGAAAAAGATAGACAGGAAGAAAATTGATGCCTTTGAATTATGGTGCTAGCGGCGAATACTGCATATACCAGGGACTGTCCAAAGAACAAACCAGTCAGTACTAGAGGAGTTCAAACCTAAGCTTTCTTTAGAAGCTCAGATGACAATACTTCGACTTTCATACTTTGGACACATCATGCGAAGAGAAAGATCATTAGAGAAAGATATCATGCTTGGCAAGATAGAAGGTCAGCACAAAAGAGGAAGGCCAGCACTGAGATGGATCAATACAATAACAGCAACTACAGTTATCAGTCTGTCAACAATGAGCCATCTGACTGAAGATCGAACACAATTTAGGACAACTATCTAGAGGGTTGCGATGAGTCGACACCAACTCGACGGCACTTAAAAACAACAACAATTTGATAGTTATAGCTGACTCTTCTTTATTGAACAAGCAAATAAATGAAGTAGTATGGAAGGCCATTTTAAAATTGTTTGAAAAATGTATACTAGTAATCCATGCTCTAGTGACATCCCTCATGGATTACTGTAATGCTTTGAATCTGAGACAAACAAAGAAATCATTGCAATCATTTCAGAAGACTAAAAGAAGACAAAGCCATGGATACAACCAAGAATACTGAGAGGGATGTTCTCCCAGCTCCACTGTCTGACCTTTCCAATGCTTCTTTGGAGGCGGGAGTGGTGCCAGAGGACTGGAGAAAGGCACATGTGGTCCCTTTACACAAAATCAGATGTAAGGATGACATAGACTAACTGGCCTGTAGTTCTCAAACTCTGTGGTTAGTAAATTATTTGAAAGGCTACTAAAAGAGAGAATAGTGAGGTTTCTGGAAGCCAATGGATTGCAGGATCTGAAGCAGCATGGATCCACCATTGGAAGGTCTTGTCTGAAAAATCTGATTGATTTCTTCAACTGGGTGACCAGGGAATTGGACTGAGAGAGAGCCCTAAATGTGGTGTATTTCGATTTCAGTAAAGCCTTTGACACTGTTCTGCACAGATAACTTATAATCAAACTGAGCACCCTAGGGATGGACCCTAAAGTTACTAAGTGGGTTAGAAATTGGTTGAGTGGGAGCCGACAAAGGTTACAGGTAAATGGAGCTCATTCTGAGGAGAAGGAGGTTACTAGTAGTGTGTCTCAGGGATCTGTCCTTGGTCCGATTCTTTTAAACATCTTTGTTAGTAATATTGCAGAAGGGCTGTCGGGTAAGGTTTGCTAGTTTGCGGATGATACCAAAATCTGCAATAAACACCCAGGAAAGAGTAGATAACATGAGGAGGGATCTAGCTAAACTTGAAGAATGGTCTAGAATTTGGCAGCTGAAGTTTAATGCTAAAAACTGAAGGGCCATGCATTTGGGCTGCAAAAATCGAAAGAAACGGTACAGTGTAGGGGGTGAGATACTTCTGTCCACAAAAGAGGAGCAGGACTTGGGTGTAATTGTGTCTGATGATCTTAAAGTTGCTAAACAGGTAGAAAAGGCAACTGTGAAAGCCTGCAGGATGTTTGGGTGTATAGGGAGAGGAATGGCCAGCAGAAAAAAGGAGGTGATAATGCATCTGTATAAGTCTCTGGTGCGACCTCTTTTGGAGTATTGTGTGCAATTCTGGAGATTGCATCTTTAAAAGGATATAAGCAGGTTGGATTCAGTGCTGAGGGTGACTAATGGTCTTCATTATGATGCATATGAGGATATACCTAAAGATCTTAATATGTATACTTTAGAGGAAAGTCAGGATAGGGGCAATATGATAGAGACCTTTAAATACCTCTGTGGAATAAATGCACAGGAGTGTCTCTTTCAATTGAAAGCAAGCTCTGCTATGAGGGGGCATAGCATGAGAGGGAAAGGAGATAGTCTCAGGAGTAATATGTAGAAATATTTTGTTAAGGAAAGAATGGTAGATGAGTGGAATAGTCTCCCAGTGGAGGTGGTGGACAAGAGGACAGTATCTGAATCCAAAAAAGCATGGGACAAACACAGAGGATCTCTAAAGGTAAAAAGAGGATTATTGTAATTGATATGGAAGGGCAGATTAGATAGGCCATGTGGTCTTTTTTCTGCCATCATATTTCTATGTTTCTAATCACCTCAAGTAATTCAGAATGTGACAGCCTGGGTGATGACAGGCAAGAATATGTTTCGTCATATTACTACAGATTTATTTGAGTTGCATTGGCTCCCTGTATATTGGAGGACATAGTTCAAGATGTTGGCATTGCCACAGTTTTGAAATAATACCGCCCATTCCCTTTAAGACTCTCCTACCCAATCTAAACCATCCTTCTTCCCTAAGGCCCACCTGGGTCTACCTCAACACAATCCCATTGATTTGGTGGGGTTCTGAGGAGAGCAATCACCACTTGCTCCCATCCAGGATGGCACAGGTTCAAAATTGCACTCACTTTTTCCTAGCGGTAGTCTCACGGTACTATCACGAGGGATCACAGGTGCCATTTTGAACCTGGCACTAGCTCGGATAGGAGCACATGGGGCTTTCTCCCATTTGAGCTCAACTAGACCACCAACATTCTGTTAAAGTAGGCCTGGGGGGATGTTACATGGTGGGGGGTATGGATTGGGTGGGGAGGTCTTGAAGGGGGATGAGACTTTGATAGTGTCTTGGGGGGATGAGGAGTGAGAGCCAAGTGTGGGAGGGTCATTGGTAGGTGCCTTACCATCTTGGTGGTGACGTGGAGGTGGGGTAGCACCGACCACCAATTGCAATTTAAACACATGGCCCTTTTAAGATCCTGTTAGTGGCCTGATGTTTCAGACGTAAAATGCAGCTTGCGGTACATTATTGCAAGCCAAGATATTCATTTTTAATATTTATATGGAGGCAGATTTGGTAACACGTACATCTAAATTGAAAATGGGCTCTTTTTGAACCTAATACCACATTCACAGGCCTATAGGTGCCCACGGGTCCAGAATCAAGGAAACAGATGGGTCCAGAATGGCATGGGCAAAGCACTTTTCAGCCGGCCCATACATGCATCCAGAGCATGACCTACGCATGCATGCAGGCACAGGCCATGCGATATAATGGAGAAATACATCCTCTGTCAATCTTATGGGACACGGGTAAATGTTTTGGACATTCCAATGCCTACCGTATTCTGAAAAGTTGCACGTTTTCAATCCTGCACGTCTCCACCGTGTACGCATGGACCCCACGCTTCCTCGGTAAAAATGTGCATCTCCTAAGCTGCCCTTCAAAGTGACAGTAGTTTGCTGATGCACACTAGACATAAATACTAATGAGAAATAAATGTTGCTGCTGCAATCTAGACCATATACCAGTCCACTTCATGCCCTGAAAAGTGCTAGGTAATCGCAGTGCACCTTAATATGGTATAAGAGAATATAAATATAAATATGAACATGTATGTCAGACATACCTTGCAACAAATAGTATTTGGCATTATAAAACGGTGTCAGTGATTCCTGCCTTGGTCATCTCTACAAACACAGTTTAAACTGCTAAGGATGGACCCTTATCAAGTGTTTAAAACCCGAAACTAACATTGCAGTTCCCCAAAGGATGCATAATATTGCTGAGCAACAAATATGTGCCCTTTTCGTGTCTCTGGCCTATAAATGCACTCATTCTGCTGCTCTGCACTGCCTTTCCTCTTTTATCTCTCCCTACACTCCTCCTCGAGAACTCCGCTCTTCTGTCAGATCACTTCTATCTGTGCCCTTCTCTTCTACTGCCAACTCAACTTTGCTCCTTTCACCTTGCTGCTCCCTATGCCTGGAACAAACTACCTGAGTCTGTACGTCAGGCTTCTTCTCTGGCCCTTCGCAAATCCAGGTTGAGCGCTCAACTCTTTGTTACCTCTTTTGGATCTGATCTGCCAATCCCTTGTATTTCCTTACCATTCTACCTAAATGTATCTTGTCCACAGCCACTATGTTGTCTGTCTTGACTAGATCGTAAGCTCTGCTGAGCAGGGACCATCTTTTACGTGTGTCTGTGCAGCGCTGCATACGCCCTTATAGCATTGTACAATTATCAGTCGTAGCAGTAGTGGTAGTAGTATGGCCTTCTGGCTATGGCATCTGATTCCCATATATCTGGATGCAGGCATTTCTCACAGCAGCTATACCTCTCCCATCGTGGCGTATGTCAGTCTGTATATATCCATTCTCTGTGGGGCAACTCTGCCTGTCTTCCCATAGCCTGCTTTGTGGCATTGCTCCCCTGGTCAGGCCTGTGTGGGCATAGGAGGGAGGATCGCTGTGCCATCACACCAAGTAGCCAGACCCCAGATAAATCACCACTCTTGCAGCTTGCATAGATCCTGGATTATGGAAGGATGTAGGCCTCATGACACAATCTGGGAGATGTTGGCACAAAATCAGGCATGTCTCCCAGTGCCTGGCACAGCTGATGTATGACTGCCTTATACCACTGGCACCTGGTGACACTGCGGCCATCCATATGGTCCAGGTACCTGCCAGCCATTCATAGCCTCTCTGAATTGCAGAGCAGAACACCAGATCCTCCTGTGCTACCTCCCAAACCACACACTCTCACTTGCGGTCACAAAAGACATTCTGCCAAACTGAATCTATAACTACCAGATGCTATACCATAATGGCATGATGTCCCAAGACTACACATATGATCTCCCTTTCTCACTCCAACATGATTTGTTTCCAGACTCACTTATTTATTTGACAGTTTTGTATACCGCCTTATCCTTCAATCAAAGCGGTCACAACACAATTGGGGGATACATTTAACACGCGGGGATATGAGACACATACACTAATATTTACATTCTAGTCTTACATCAACAGTCCCAGTTTAAAGAACACATGATTTTTTAGAGTCCCCTGGATTAGCTCTTTTAGCACAAAAGCACATTTCAGCTTAGCCAGAATAATCGTTATTGCTCTTTTTAATATTTCTGTAAAGCTTTTTTATTAATGTTTCTTTACCTTACAGCATTCCCTCACCTCTGCTTTCTGTTCTGCATCTTGTGTTTTCCCAGACTAAAGTCACACCAGTTCAAAACATACTTGTCACAACCTTTCTTCAATATGGGAGGATTTGAAAAGCACAGCAGAATATTTTCTAGTCCTTGGCCTTATTCCATGTTTCAGCAGGAATAACAGGACGCTCACAGTGATATTGCAGAATGTATATGGGCCTTTCCGGAATATGCTATGCATGTCTCCATTGCTGACCATGCTCCCGTTCCACCCCCTCTGGGCATGTTCTGAGATCCCCATGCTAGCGCTGTGGATGCGCATGACAGCAGAGTTTCAGAATGTGGTCAGGGATGTTTTCAGCACAAAAACATCCCCAACGCACCTACAAACCCCTTATTTGTGTTCTGGAATAACCTTCAAAGTGTTTCACATGCATCTCATTAGTATTCACCATACATTGCAGTGAAAATTTGTGTGTTACTCATAAATGTTATTGCCCTTTAACATTTGTGAAGCCCCAAATAATGTGCGTTATTACCATAATGCACTTTACTACCTACCCCCCTAAGAATGCTTACTGACACCTCAGGAAACAATGGGCAAAATGTAGCAAGATGATGGTCAGAATGGATGTCTATATTTTTCACTGTCCATCGTTCGCATCCATATGACGTTATTGAAAATACGTATCATGGCTTGAACAAGTTGAATCATTGTATGGAGAGAGATATCTCTGCTCTTTAAGAATCTTGTCTAGATCCTTCATAATGATTTTCTGCTAAGAGCAATGCGTCATCGGATTTCTTGACCTCTTGTTGTTTCTTTATTGATAGTTGATCCAAGTAGCTTAAGGTTGTCCACTATTTCAATTTCTTCTCCATCAATGATGAACTTTTTGATTTTGCCAGCTGTCAGGATCTTTTCTTCTTCACATTAAGGTGCAGGCCTATTTTAAGACTATGTTCCTTGATCTTGGAAGCAAATGTTTCAGATCATGTTCACTTTCAGCCAGTAATGTGGTATCATCAGCATAGCAAAGGTGAGTCTTCCACCAATCTTCACACCTTGGTTGTCTTCATACGGTCCCGCTTCTCTAATGATTTGTTCTGCATATAAATTAAACAGATAGGGGAAAAGTATGCAGCATTGCCGTACACCTTTGCTGATTTTAAACCATTCTGTTTATCCTAGTTCCATTGGGATTGTTGCTTCTTGATCAATGTAAAGGTTGTGCAAGAGAACCATCAGGTGTGATGATATACCCATGCTTCTTAATGTGACCCAGAGTTTCTCATGGTTTACAAATTCAAAAGCCTTTCTGTGGTCAATAAATACACATATAGATATCCTTTTATTTTATTTATTTTATTTTATTTAGCAAACACTTATATACCGCTGCTTCCTACGATCAGCTGCGGTTTTCTTTACAGAATCATCATGTATCGTACAATACAATGAATTTTTAAGAATACAATTTTGATTAGAGCAATGATTACATAGCACACGGATTAGAGATTAGATACTTTTCACAACTTTAAATATACATTAGATTAAAAGGTGCGTGGGAGGGGGATATAATATATATATATACAGGATTACATATCAGTCGTCAATATGCTGCGTGTATTCCGAGTGTCATTATGGTGGGCAGAAGGGAACTTGTTGTGGTAAGGTGCTGTAATTAGGTTGGGTTGTAATATGCCTGGAATAAATGTGTTTTGAGGTTCCTTCTGAATTCATTCAGGTTATTTGACATTCGGAGTTCAGAGGGGAGCTGGTTCCAGTGGATCGGCGCTGCATAGGTGAAAGCTCTGTTGCTTGTTTCTGTTTTAACGTATCTTATGCTGGTTGGGACACAGAGAGTGTTGAGATGTATGGTTCTTCTGTTCCTGTTGTGTGCTTGCTTAGTGATTAGGTTGCCAATGTATGAGGGCGCAATATTGTGAATGAGTTTAAACGTTGTTATGAGTAGTTTGTAGATGATACGAGCGGCTACAGGGAGCCAATGTAGTTCCATAAGTACTGGTGTTATGTGATCTGTGACCTTTTTTTCCATGATGATTCTTGCAGCAACATTTTGAGCTATTTGTAAGATATTTAGGGTGTTCTTTGGCAGCCCTTGGAGAATGGCGTTGCAGTAGTCCAGGTGTGGAATGATTAGCGCTTGTGCGACAGTCCTGAAGTCAGATTTTTCCAGGATACTGCGAAGTGGTTGGAGGACTTTTAATTTGTAGAAGATGGCTCGGTTGACTGTTCGGAGATGGTTATTTTGGTATTCTTTTGTCTTTTCAAGGATCCATCTCACACCCGCCATGATGTTTCTCGTTCCTTGTCCTTTCCTGAACCCTGCTTGTATTTCAGACAATTCCCGTTCCAGGTATGGTTGTAGTCTCTGCTGAATAATCTTGAGTAGAATCTTGCTGGCATGTGAGATCAGAGTGATTGTGCAATAATTTCCATAGTCAGTAGGATCACCTTAATTCAGTACTGGTATAAACACAGATCTTTTCCAGTCAGTTTGCCATTATATTGTCTTCCAAATTTCCTGGCAGAGCCTTGTAAGTATGGTAAGAGCTGCATCAGATTGCTGTAACACTTCAATGGGAATGCCATGAATGCTGCTTTGACTTCTTTCATCACCGATGGTTCCTGATCATAAGGTGCAGATTGAAACGGCTGTTGGTCCACTTGATCTTTATCGTATAGTGACTCTGTAATATTCTTGCCACCTTTTCTTGATCTTCTCGGCTTATTCAACATGGATACTTGAGCATCTTCTAACATTCCAATTTGAATCTGGAATTTTTTCAACTCTCGTAGCTTTAGGAAAGTCGATCTTGTTCTTCCTCTAATAGTTTCTGCTTCTATTTCCTTGCATGCGTCATTGTAGTACTTCTGTTACTGCATGTTGGAAATCTCTGTTGAGTTCTGCGTTTCTCCTCTGGCTTTAGCTTCTCTGCATTTCTGAGCAATTTTCAAAGTTTCTTCAGTCATCCATTTTTGCTTTTTCACCTTTTGTAGAGACGTCTCACTTTTTTCCAACACAGCCTTTTTGATGTCATCCTATAACTTTTCTGGAGCTCTGTCATTTGTATCCAAAACAGCAAATTAATTTTGCAGGCAGTCTTTAAATTCTGGTGGTATATTCTGAAGGTCATATTTTGCTACATTCATGAGTGGCTTGCTCTTTTTCAACTTTAGCTTGAGTTTGCATACTAGTAGTTGGTGATCTGTACCACAGTTAGCTCTACTTTTGTCTTTGTTGATGTTATAGAGCTTTTCCATCGTTGATTTCCACAGATGTAGTCAATATGATTTTTGCACAATCCACTGGGTGAAGTCCATGTGTACAGTCGCTGCTTGTGTAGCTGGAAGAAAGTGTTTTGGATGAATAGATCATTGGTCTTGCAGAATTCTATCAGTCTTTCTCCAACTTCATTTCTAATGCAAGTCCATATTATCCACCATTTTGCCTTCTTTGTTGCCAACTTTTGCATTTCAGCCACTCATGACTATCAGGATATCCTGTTTGCATGCTCCATCAATTTCAGCTTGTACTTATTCATAGAACCCAACAATTTCATCCTCTTCTGCTGCTGTTATTGGGTCATACACTTGAATTATAGTTGTGTTGATGGGCAATCCTCATAGATGAATAGAAATTGAGTGTTCACTGATTGCATTGTATTTCATTACAGTTGTTGCAAGTTTTTTCTTAATTATAAATTCAACGCCATTTCTTCTTTGTCTTTCATTTCCAGCATAGTAAACCATGTGATCATCAGATGCAAAGTGCCCAATGCCAGTCAATTTCAGTTCGCTGACACCCAACAGATCAAGTTGTACATTTCATTTCATTCTTGATCACCTACAACTTCCCTTGGTTCATGCTTCATATGTTTCATGTCCCAGTATGTAAGACATCTTTTCAACTTCTGACTCTCAGTTCATGCACAGCTACATCAGCAGTCAGACGTTCCAAGGGCTTTGATCCAACCACATCATAAATGCTGGCTTTAGTACCTTGAAATGTCTTCAGCTCCTCCCCAGTAGCCAGTTGAGTGCCTTCCGATCTGGGGGTCTCATCTTTCAGCACTATAGTATAAGTAGTTTTGTTGTGACTCTCCATTGGGCTTTCATGGCAAGATAAGGAAGTAGATTGTCAGGCCTTTCTTCCATGCAGGTAATTCTAGTATTGTTGCTATTGTCACAGAAACGTGATCCTCCGTCCCATTCTGCTGCTGCCCAGATAGGTGGTTTATCTTGGTCTGGCACCTTAGTGGAGACCTGTCTATCTTAGGAGACCCTGCCAGTAGTTAAGCTACCGATAGCTTAGCCTTCAGCATCATTGATGCACACAAGCCCTCACAGCATGACAAGCTGCAAACCAAGTGAGGGGTCAGTATGTATTCTAGACCAAAACTGTTATTACCAGCCTTTTGGCAAAAATATTTTTGGACAGTAAAAAGAATATAGTGGTCTTTATCAATACTTCAGTCTTGCAAACTCTGTGACTCCCCCCCTCCCACCCACCCACCCATATTTCTGCCCTCTTGTTTCACAATAATGAATGGATATGGCAGTGACAGGCAACAATGAATAGTAGCAACTTTAGCACGTAGCTTAGCACTATTTTTTAATAAGCATGATGTAGTATTTTTTCTTCTTATTTCAATTGGAACATTTCCTGCATTCACATAGGGACACCTTCTTGAAGTACCCACAGCCCTTTGGAGGTCTTTTTCTTGAGGCCTATCAAAGGTGTTGGGTTTGTTGCTCAACTGTATAGGACAATAGTTTAGAGGATGAACAGATCCCTGCTATACCAAGCCAAATGGCACCAGGAATTGCAGAGAGATTGGACAGGGCAGTGTTGGGAGAGTTTGTGGGCCAATACCTTGAAGATCTTGATTTGTCAAACCCATCTGGACACTCAGTATAAGCTTATGTTTTGAATGTGCTTATTTATTTATTTAGCAAAATTTTTATACCACTGTATCTACCAGTCACAATGGTGTACAGGGAACAAGAATGTGTATAACTTTACATGGAATATAACCGATAACAGGTTGAACATGAAACGTAATTGAAAACAAGTCTGACAAGAAAATAAGTTATGAAATTTAACATTGCACTAAACAGACAGTGGGAGAGTCTATTGTATATATAGCGAGAGTGGGAGCTGAACAGGACTAACTGACAGATCTGAAGTGTTCTTGGAACAGGTGGGTCTTGAGTTTGTGGCGAAACTCTCCAATGTCAGATAACGAGTGTATTTCTGGGGTGAGGGAGTCCCATATGGTGGGTGCATAGAAGAAGGCTCTGATGGAGGTGGAGAGGTTGGAACGGTAGAATGTGGCTGGGACCGCTAGCAGGGTGTGGCTGGCCTTTCTCCTGGATCTGTTATTGTACTTAATGCCTGATAGGCTACATGCAATGAATATGCAATGTTCTGATTTGTGATGGTGGGGCTGTGGGGAGAAGGGTTTATTATTGCATATCTTTTGGGCTTGTGTTAAAGTGTGACCCTTGTAGGATCAGATCTGTGGAGTGGACAGGGCCATCTCTCAGAGTCCAGAGACAAAGGATATAACATTGCTCCTGCTGGTCTTTTCTGGGAGGTCGAGTGGCACCCTCCTAAATAAGCACTCAACATCCAACTGACTGTTTCAGGCTGCAAGACTGGCCATAGCAGTGAAGTGGATGAATCTGAAGCTGCCTTCACTGTTGGACTGGTCCAGGAAGCTGGCGCAGACAATGGAGATGGAGTATGGTGCGGCTAGGCTGCAGGGTTTGATGGAGTTATTTTGTCCTAATGTTCAGTAGAATGGTGAGATTAGGGGGATTTTGTTGTGTGCTTTTGTATCCAAGGGAGCGGTACAGTGTAGGGGGTGATATACTTCTGTCCACAAAAGGAGAACAGGACCTAGGCATGGTTGTGTTTGATGATCTCAAAGTAGCTAAACAGGTAGAAAAGGCGAATGTGAAAGCTAGAAGGATGCTTGGGTGCATAGGGAGAGGAATGGCCAGCAGAAGAAAGGAGGCGATAGTGCCTCTGTATAAGTCTTTGGTGTGACCTCCTTGGAGTATAGAGTGCAATTCTGCACCTTCAAAAGGATATAAACAGGCTGGAGTCGGTACAGAGGGTGGCTACTAAAATAGTTAGTGGTCTTCGTTATAAAGCATATGAGGACAGACCTAAGGACCTTAATATGTATACTTTAGATAGAGGAAAGGCAGGACAGAAGTGATATGATTGAGCCTTTTAAATACCTCCATGGCATAAATGCAGAGGAGGAGAGCCTCTTTCGATTGAAAGCAAGCTCTGCTATGAGGGGATATAGGATGAGGGTGAAAGGGGATAGATTCAGGAGTAATATGCGGAAATATTTCTTTATGGAAAGAGTGATAGAGTGTGGAATAGTCTCCCAGTGGAGATAGTAGAGATGAGGACAGTATCTGAATTCAAAAAATCATGGGACAAACACAGGCGCACTCTAAAGGGAAAAAGGAGACTCTCGTAGTGGGTGATATGGAAGGGCAGATTAGATAGGCCATGTGGTCTTTTTCTGCCGTCATGTTTCTAAATTTCTATGTTTCTATGTATGAGAAATGCACCTAGATTATTATATTTACCAGGTCTGTATCATGTTTTTGCTTTGTATTATGGAAGATTTGAAAAGAAATAAAAATACAGTTAAAAAAAAACAGCAATAGAAAAGTTATCTGAAATATCACCTGACAGTTCCCATCTTATACACAAGCACTTGTTTATATTATAATCACATTACAATTATGAAATGTTCAACCAGAATATTCTAACCCAACAAAAATAATATTTCCATATTTGATCACTGATTGTTTGTCCATGATTTTGTTCTTCAGATTGGGTTTGGAAAGCGGCCGCTTCCCGCTGTTTCGATACTGAATCTTTTGCCCATGGCATTGGCATTCAACTCCATCTATGGTTTCATTCAAATCTCTAACTATTTGATCACATGCAACAGCAACATTTAAGCCTGATCAAGGTCACAAGGAAACCTGAGGAAGCTCAGCTGGGCAAACCACTTGCACATTCGTCACTCACTATGTTACATACAAGGATATAAATAGCAATCCTAGCTAGATACTGAACATTTAAAAGGGGTCAAACTGCATTAAGCTATTTCTTTCTTTAGAACTGCATGCAGGACTTCTCGCCATAAGCCCTCATAGCTTTTACTGGGATAGCTAACCTTCGGTGACGAAGAGGAAATTGTTCAGCAGTGATGGGGAAAGGAGGGATAGCAACAGCACAAATCTGGAGCTGAGTACACAAAGTGCCAGGTCCATTAAGGCTCTTCTCCAATTCTCTGTGTATGGTGGGGAGGGGGGGGGGGATGGAAGCTAAATAAAGCAGGTCCATAGTCTGACTCACTGAAAGGTGATATCTTCCAGTGGGCAAAATGCCTAAAGAGAATTGTACTAACAACATGGCCATCCTTTTGGCTCAGTGGATGGACCCTCGTTTGAATCTCAGATCAGGTCTTCTGCACTCGGGCTGTTTAGGGTTCAGGATGCTGCGGAGACAGCATTTATAAATGCTGGACAGGCCCGGCCCAACCATCAGACAAACTAGGAGGTTGCCTAGGATGGCAACCTCTGGAGGAGTAGCATAGAGTAGGGCTTTCAAAGCTAAACAATAGATTTTGACAGGCAGGAGGAGTGTAATGCTTAAGGTCTGACTATGACGCCAACTGCTTGAACCAACTCTGAGGCCAGCTCTGCTCCTGAAAGGAGGGGAGGGGGTTGTCATGGTCATTAATAAAGGTGATATCTTGTAAATGGATTTAGAGCCGTTGCACAAGTTTGTGGAAAGACCCCTGGTTAGAAGCTCCCCACTTGAGGACTGTTGTTGCAATGTGCCACATCATCAGTGGATGGGGTCACAGAAACATGACTATTTCCCCTTCTCTCTGGACTTTTCAGTGACCTTGACCAAGTAGTGGAAGTGACCAGTCAGCAATATGGCCTGTGAGCCTGTGAGCATTCATAGGCCATTGCCCCCTCCTGGGTAAGCGTCCTGTTAGACTGGAACGCATGCTGAGTACTGGGGTCTGTAGGCACACTGCACACTGACACAAGGGACCCTGTGCTGACTTCTGCTGCTGCCATCCTGCTTTAGATGAGTGGAGGGAAGGGAAGGAGGATGGAGACCTGCTGTTTTGATTTCATTATCATCTGGGGGGGTCACATGAATTTTCACTTGTTAAAATGGGGTCATACGGGATAAAAGTTTGAAAAACACTGGCTTATTCCCTTTCTTCCAATAATGCAGTTCCCTTTGTGATCCATGCTGGATCTTAACTTTCAATGACATCTGAGGCCCTCAGTCACTTTTTCCTTCAGTTACGATGGTAGTATGAGAGTTCCCACCATAGTAACCAGGGGGCCCTCAGAGAACTTTCAGCCTTACACCTCTTCCCCCTCACTGAGATTTTGATAAACTCAACAATCATTTTCATCCCAACACCAACTCTCCCACAACAATCCTATAAATTGCATAACTGGACTTCATACTTTTTAAATATTAAACTCTGCTTTGTATGTATGTGTGGGCCTGCCCTCCCTGAAGGCAAAAGAATGTGCTGATGGCTCTTTTGAGATTGTGTAGCTGTCAGGATCTGTTGTTTTGCATTGCCTGATGCTATTCTTTGCTACCTCTCAGAAGCTGCTGCCCTAGGTAATTGCTTAGTCATGCCTAATGGCTGGGCTCGTCCCGGTACTAACCCTTCTGGTGTCAGGTTTAGAAAGGCCTTACAGAAAGATGATTTATGTGCTCTGGTCTCATCATCTATAAAAAAATGTTCTAACACTCGCAAGAAAAGTTATTAAACTGAACTGTGTGAAATGAACCAAAGGAACACCAGAAAACAGTCAAAATAAAACAAACCTTTTTGCCTGTGTATATACCTACTTGTTAGTTTCTACTTGTTCAATGATAATGGAAGCAGATTTTTCTTTCAGAGAGACACTATGGGGTATGTTTACTAAACCGTCTTAACGAAGCAGCGGCGACGTTATCGCGCGATACGTGACTATATCGCGCGATATTATCGCATGATAACGTCTCTGGCGGCGGTGAGGTGCGCAGAGGGAGGAGAAAGGCACCCCAGAGGGTGGAGTAAGGCTCCCCAGGGGAGGAGAGAAGGGGTCAATGGGCGGAGAGTGGGTGGGGAGTGGATCCATGCACACTAACGCCGTGAAATAAAGCTCTGAAAATTAGCGCCAGTGAAAACCTTGCGCTAAGCACATTTGCAGGAAAGAGAAACCATTTCAGTCAGCAATGTACAGCAAAGGCAGGGAAACCCAGAAAAGTGATAGTAGTGATACATGTGCAGGAACCAAAAAGGTAAATAAACATAGAAAATGACCAGAACCACATCTGAAATCACAATAACCAAGCTGGTCAATAGTGATATTAATGATAAACATAAAGCAACACTACTGACAAAGCATAAAAAGGAAGATATCATGTTTGGAAGGGTCTATGCTCTGTCCCCCTACAAATTGAATGATCCCACATTGAAATAGCGGTGATCAGGGTTTTTGTCGTTTATATTGGGCGGGTTTGTTAGGGCGTGCACATGTGCAGCAACAGCAGAGTGGGCACATAGGAAAGGACAACTGTACTGATGCTGTAAATGGGATACAGGGGGCTGCAGGCGGCACATGCTGTGGTCCAGCTGGGGCACTGTGCGGACTAGGCAGATGCCTAGGTGGCACATAGGCATGCCGAAACTGTAAAGCAGCAAGACAGCAACTGACGAGGGACCAACATGGGCATGAGTGTGTGTCCCACAGTGTCACAGGGGATATTATCCAGCAGGTACCCCCAAGGGCACATAACTTTGGCAGGCGATGCCGGGGAGAAGCGCGCATGTCCATGTAGGCACCCCTACCCGACAACCCATACCATAGGCAGCTGCCTACTGGCACACTGGATGGCCTGGGACTGTGCACCACCAGCACCACCGGCATAAGGTCATGGCAGCATGGTGGCGGAGGGGTGCTGGTGGCAGAGGGGGCAGTAGCATATGCCCACAGCAGACCATGGCCAAACCCCGTTTAGGTGGGTGCCGTGCACTGCAACAGACAAGGTCTGCCTGATGAACAGTCATGGTATCCCCATGGAAGGACCTGCCACTGTGGCAACAGTTTGGTGCAGTACACATAGCCAGTGTGTTCAGGAGCAGAAGATCACAGGTTCAAGTCCCACCTGTGGCTCCTGCCAACCTTGTCCCCATATTTTACCCAGTACTAAACCGTGGTAATAAAGACAGAACCTTTATTGCAGATAGAATAAACATGCCTGAAACGCCTATATTTTACCCGACAGAGCACAGACACCATGAACATGTGCAATCCCTAGAGCAGAGTTTCCCAACTCCAGTTCTGGAGGGCCAAGCACCATTCAGGTTTCATGCTGTCCCTAATAAATATGCCTGTGCTGCATTTGTATGTACCACCCGCATTGTATGCAAATGTACCTCATGCATATTCATTAGGCACAGCATGAAAACCTGAACGGTGTTTGGCCCACCAGGACTGGAGTTGGGAGCCTCTGCTCTAGAGCAGTGGCCAACAGGGGCACACACACCCACACCCACAGGCTCCACTATCCAAAGCCTCACAGAGAGTCAGACTGCTGGGCCCTGCGCGGAGCAGCATCCCCCAATACTGGCACCTGCATACCTTAGCAATGCCGTCCTAAACTTAGGAACACGTTCCACATATATCAAATGGTTGCTATGATTAATGTCAGCTGACAAATCCTAAGTTAAACACGATTTGTTGATAGAGATTCATCATAGCAACCTTTCTGATATCTGTGGAATGTGTTTCAGTTATTGCTTTTGACAGTGTTTACCACCCCGGGGAGTGACCCCAACAGTACTGCGTACCATAGCAATGCCCGCACTGTTCCCAGGACTGGTGAGGCGGCCAGGGCTGCCACAAACCTCCATATTTGCACAATGCTGGCATAGATGTGGGAGTATGTGTATGTCTATCCAGTGTGTTGTGGCTGCCCACACCTTACTGAGCACACACTGCTTGCACTGTTTCCAGTGTTAGCCTGCCAATGTGCATAATGAGGAGCAAGGTACTGTGGGTATGGCCTGGACAGGGTGGCCTGGGCAGGATGCATCTGCAAAGGGTATAGGGCAATGACTGGGACATTGTAGTGCCCAACCACCACCTGCACGGGCAGGGTGGCCACAGCATGTCATGCTGGGAGGTCACTCTCACCTTGACTGAGCAGTGACCACGGCATGGCTAGGTTCCCCGATAGTGCTATGTAGCATTTTTCTCAAGTGATATTTATGGGCTCTCTTTTCTGGGGCCCAATCACTGACATACTTGTTTGGTGTGTGTGTGTGCTCACATCCCATTTTTGGGTACACACAGTTCCTCCAGGACCATGCACTATGTACTAGCTGGCAGACTGCCTGCAGTTAGCATGTGTATGGTTGGAACACTTTGCAGGGTGGAGACTGACTGTGCCCTCTGTTGGTGAATGTCAGATAGTGGGGTGGGGAAGCTGAGCTTCTCTAGCATTCTGCCTGTCTGCCATTGCCTTATGTGATGCATACAGGTCTGCATTGACTGTCCTGTAGGGTGCCTGTTCCCCAGCAGGACTGGGGTTGATGGTCCTCTCTACTACTATTGCAGAGATGTACAATGTGGATCTGTTGGTGGGAGATCCTGTTTCTCTCTCCCTCCCCCCCCCTCTCTGAGCCACAGTGGGCGGGTGGGCGGGCGAGTTGGGTGGTGCTACCTAATCTGCTTTTGGGTCCAAACACCCTCCTTCACCTATAACATGTGACTATGGCACTCACACAGTATATGCACTAATCTAGGTGCATAATAGTCCACAAGGGTTAAACGTGACTGGGAAATACAGATGGACACAGGTGTATCCTAGGTATGTCTGCAAGGACTACCTATCACACACTGGCACTGATGGGGACCTGCAGTACTGCCTATCTCAGCTAAGCCAGGTGCTGCGGACCTGGTGCTGGGTGCCCCACCTAGCCCTCAGGGTGAGCACAGGACCAGCACAATGTCACAGTCTGTAGCTACTCTGTGCCAGTAACACACACAGTCGGTTACCCCTACCAGGCCTAGGTGCTGTGGGGGTGCATACCCCATTATGTGATCAACTGTAGACTGCTGATCTGCATGTGCAGTGCATCATGGGTACGGGTGGGTTTGCCCTATCCTGGTAAACACAGCAGACAGTTTGTGTGGTGACCTGCAGTCTTTCTGTAGCCAGCCAGCAGTGTGGTAGTAGTTATAGAGATGTAGCCTACTGGTTACTTCAATGACTGTGGAGGCGGAGGTCATGGGTTTGATTTTGCAGTGGTGTCATCTACAAAGGCTGTCTGAGGCATTTTCCTTTAATTTAAATCAGTGCTGCCAGCAGAAACACCCTCACAGTGCTGTAGCCTAAGGTGCCTCATAGGCGCCCTGTAAGGCGCCTTGTAAAGCGCCCTAAAAGGCACCCTATACAGTGCCCTATAGGGCACATTATAGGGTGCCGTGGCAGACTGGGCAATTTATAATGTGACCTATGGGGCGCCTTATAGGGTGCCTTATGAGGCACCTTAGGTTATGGCACTGTGAGGGCATTTTTGCTGGCAGCGCTGATTTATATTAAAAGAAAATGCCTCAGACAGCCTTTTTAGATTACACCACTGCAGGATCAAACCCATAACCTCTGCCTCCACAGTCATTGCCGTAACCAGTGGGCTACATTGTTATAGCTTCTAACCCTGCGCTGGCATGTACTTAGGGTTAACCCATGTTAACGTGCCACGGCGCCCACTATCGCTTGATACATATTCTTGCTACCTTAGGACTGGAACGCCCACTCCTTATATGGCATTCTTCACATTATCGCTACAACTAGCACCGGTAACATTAGGACGGTTTAGTAAACATACCCCTATGACTGCTGCTACCCTCTAGATCTTTACTTCAAGTCAGTGCCTCAGGCTCCCATGACTGTGCAACAACTGGAGATACTGCAAAATTAGTGTAGTTTCATAAAATACAAGCATCCACGCAGGTCAACAAACCTGAAGTTCCTCTGATGCATAATTTGGGTATCTCAAAAATGTTACAGAGAACTCAGTAGCTTGGGGATGGGTCCCAAGATGGTAAACTGGATTAGAAATTGGCTGACTGACAGACGACAGAAGGTGATTGTACATGGAGCTCACTCGGATGAGAGGAAGGTGATTAGCGGGGTGCCCCAGGGTTCGGTCCTGGGCCCGGCACTGTTCAATGTATTTGTGAGTGATATTGCTGAAGGACTGAATGGAAAAGTCTGTCTTTTTGCAGACGACACAAAAATTTGCAACAGAGTGGACTCCCCTGAGGGAGTGGTTAACATGAAGAAAGATCTACAAAAGCTGGAAGACTGGTCTAAAGCTTGGCAACTACGATTTAATGCAAAAAAGTGCAGTGTCATGCACTTGGGTAGCAGAAATCCAAGAGAAATGTACAAGATAGGGGGAGAAAGGTTGGTATGCACAGTTCAGGAAAAAGACCTTGGTGTGATTATCTCTGCTGATCTCAAGGTGGCAAAACAGTGCGACAAGGCGGTGGCAAAAGCCAGGAGGATGTTGGGCTGCATACAAAGAGGGATTACCAGCAGAAAAGAAGAGGTACTTATGCCACTGTATAGGTCACTGGTGAGGCCTCACTTGGAATACTGCGTTCAGTTTTGGAGACCATATCTTGCAAAGGATGTAAAAAGACTGGAGACTGTTCAGAGGAAGGTGACCAAAATGATTTGGAGCCTGCGTCAGAAGCCTTATGAGAAGAGACTTGAAAACCTAAATATGTATACCTTGGAGGAAAGGAGGCACAGGGGAGATATGATTCAGACCTTTAAATACTTAAAGAGAAATGATGAACAAACAAACCTCTTCCAAAGACGGGGAACCTGTAAAACTAGAGGGCATAACATGAAACTGCAAGGGGGTAAATTGAAAGGCAATGTCAGGAAATATTTTTTCACTGAAAGGGTGGTGGATGCTTGGAATGCCCTCCCGATGGAAGTGGTAGGGGCGAACACGGTGACGGAATTCAAAAAGGCATGGGACAAACACAGAGGATCCCTTTACAGAAATAGGAAAAACAACAAAATAAATGGTACCATCTAACTTCCGAACCATATAACGTCTCAACAAATAGGGGTGTCCTATATGGAGTGGTGGGTTTACCCCTGAACAAGGATATGGAGAGGGGTGGCCTGCGCGGAGCGACAGGTGCACCTACTCTTGCCATCTCGCTGGGCAGACTGGATGGACCATGCTGGTCTTTATCTGCCGTCAACTACTATGTTACTATGTTACTATGTTACTATGCTGATTCCCTCTCTAACAACCAATCAGCATAGCCAGCACATAATTCAGTCACTTGGGTAAGGAAGGAGCAGGCTAACTTAAACACAGAAACAGCTTTCCATTCACCTCCACTAGGAGCATTGCTGATGCCATCAGTTACTGAAGATAGAGACTTCCTAATTTTAAGTTTCATAACCTACACAGTACTCCTTGGCAGTATAGTGAGCTCTTAGCTCTGGGAGCTAGAAGGTTGTCTGCCCAGATTATCCCTCATCACCTTTCTGCTATTGTTTTCCAGGCTCACGCACATCACCTCAGCAATCTCCTGTGTGCAATCTGCAACCCTTTCCGTGGAATTCCTCATTCCCCATGAAATCACTGTGGGAGATATAAAACTGCAGTATCTGCACTAGCAACACCTGCTGCCTTCCTTCCTGCTCAACACAATCCTGGCTGCTTCCAAACACGGCAGGGGCACTATGTTTTAAGCCATATCCTCCCTTCAGCCTTGAACTGAGGGTTTCAGAACAGACACACCAGGTGAGAAGCAGTGAACAGTAGCAGAAACAGCCAAGATTGTATCTCCACTTGCAGCTGATGGCAAAGGGGGAAGGCCACCAAATGAGTGAGAGGTACAGAGGTTAAGGGAGGCTCTTCCTCTACTCCCTGATTCTCCCTTTCCTCCTGTCCCTCTACCCCAGTGGTTCTCAACCTTTTTTGTACCGTGACCCCTTTTACCATTGGTCAACTTGTGGTGACCCCCAATGATAAAATCAAATGCGTCTCTCTTCCTTTACCATTAATGCATTGTCGCTGTAATCATTTGTTGAATTATTATTTATTTAGTATACATTTTGTATACCGCTACTTCCAGCGATCAGCAGCGGTTTGATTACAGATTGGAAATTGTCAAATCATGACAGGAAATTTTTGAGGTATAAACACATTGATTAGACAGGAAAACACAGCACACAGAGAACTATTTTACAGGGAACATGGGCTATGGAGGGTTAAGTGGCTTGCCCAAGACCACAAGGAGCACCTGTGGGACTAGAAACCCCAGTCCTTCCGGCCCAAGGTTGCTGTCCTCCAGTGGGATTTGAACCCCTGACCTTCTGGCCCGAAGTACCTTGCCCCAACCACTAGGCCACTCCTCCACACAATATGTTAATATGTTATAGGCCTTTGCAATATGTTAATATGTTATAGGCCTTTGCAATATGTTTTTATTTATAAAATTTACTTATTTAAACCACAATAATTAATCACAATAAGTAACAACATTTGATTTCAAAATTATGATGATTTTGTAGTCAAATCACTAATATGAAATAAAATTATTTTTTCTACCATTGTTGTCTGACCAATTTACTCTCTGATCATGCTGGTCCCGATCTGAGGCTTCTGCTTTCCTGTCTTCTCTTAGCTCTCTTTCTGTGGTCTGTGATCCATCTGCCATTTCTTATCTCTTCTTTCGTTTTCTTCACTTCTTTCCATCAGCCTATTTCCAGTCCCAGTAACCATCCCCAGTATCAGCCCCTTTCCAGTCCTCTATCTCAGTACCTTCCAATGTCAACTTGCATTCCCATGACTGCCACTGGTGTCCATTCCCTTCCAGTCCCCCTCCTTCCCCACTGACCAGTCCCTTCTAGTACAAATACCATGGCAGCCCCTCTCAGATCCACTCCCTTCCAGTTCCATTCTCCCATCCCCTCGTATCAGCCCATTTGTAGCCTTAGCCCCCAGTTTTCTTCCAGGGCCAGCAGCTCTATCCTCCCCTCCCCACAATCAGCCCATTCCCAGACGAAGCCCCCCAATCAGCTCGCTTCCAGTGCTAGTCCCCCCTCAACCCCATTACCAGTGTTAGCCTCCCCTAATCAGCCCATTACCAGTCCTACCCCTCCATCAGCCCATTACCAGTCCTAGCCTCCTCTAATCAGCCAATTTCCAGTCCTAATCTCCCCGATCAGCTCATTTCCAATGCTAGCCCCCCATCAGTCCATTACCAGTACCAACCTCCCCTTGATCAGTCCATTCCCAGTCCTAGCCTTCCCTAATCAACTCATTACCAGTCCTAGCCCCCCCATCTGCCCATTATAATTCTAACCCACACTGTCTCTCCCCTCTATCCAGCATTTATCCCCCGTCTGTCCAGTATGTCCTGTCTCTTCCCTTTGTCCATGTCAGCCCCCTCCCTCCCTCCATGTCAGCCCCCCTCTGTCCATGTCAGCCCCTCTCCCTCCATCCATCCATTCATCCATGTCAGCCCCCCTCCTTCCCTCCATGTCAGCCCCTCTCCCTCCCTCCCTCCATCCATCCATCCCTCCATGTCAGTCCCCCCTCTGTCCATGTCAGCCCTCCCTCCCTCCATGTCAGCCCCCATCCCTCCCTCCCTCCCTCCATCCATCCATCCCTCCATGTCAGACCCCCTCCATGTCAGCCCTCCCTTCCCTCCATCCATCCATCCATGTCAGCCCCCCTCTCTCCATGTCAGCCCCCCTCCATCCATCCATATTAGCCCCCTTCCCCCTTGTGAGCCCCGTTGCAGGTTCCCTGCTTCCCTCTCCCCTCTCTCCTCTCCCCATGTCTGTCTCCTTCTAGAGCACAAGTTGCTGCCGCTGCCGAGTCTGCTTCTCAGCAACGGCAAACTCACCCCTCCCTTCTAATGCAGCCGCAGCTCCCTGTCTCTTAGGGAACCACGGCTGTGCCTGTAAAACCGTTGCGGAGCCTTTCTGCCTCTAAACGGGCTCCGTGCAGCATTGTCAATGCTGCACAGAGCCTGTTGAGAGGCAGGAAGGCTCCGCAACGGTTTTACAGGCACAGCCGCGGTTCCCTAAGAGGCAGGGAGCCGCGGCTGAATTAGAAGGGAGGGGGTGTGTTTGCCACTGCCGAGAAGCAGACTCGGCAGCGGCAGCAACTTGTGCGCTTATTTTTGTTTTTTTAGGCGGAGTGAGACGACCCTCGCTAAATCCTGTGGCGACCCCCATGGGGGTCGCGTCCCACAGGTTGAGAACCGCTGCTCTACCCCTCTTCTTGAGATTCCTTCTCTATTTCCCTCCTCTGAGATCCACTCTCCCTCTGCTGCAATTTCCTCCTCCCCATTCCACAGACCCCTTTTACTTCCTCTAGTCTATGCCTTGTCCCTGGGGCAGCTCAAGGCAATCTGCTGCCTGAGGCAAAGGATGAGATGACACCCTAACCCCCGCCCCTGTAGAGGGGGGGGGAGGGTTTTTTTCAAAACTCCAATCAGGGACTGAACCAAACCAAAAAGCTGATTAGTTTATATGGAGGAAATGCAAGATGCTTGCACACCAAGGAACTAAAAGAGAGCGAGAACCACAGCACAGTTTATAACACTAAATTATAACTCATTTTAATTTTGTTGTTATAAACTGCATTATGGTTATTGCATTTTCTTTTTCAACATATGTTTTGCATCCACAGAACCCCCTTCAACAGTGGGTGCAGAGCAGAACCAGGACATTCACCCACAGAACTCAATATCTTAAAAAAAAAAATTGATTCTGATTATCTCATTAACAACAACAACAAACATTCTCCAGTACCAGGCATATGGTGAAATAATACAAAACCCTACAACAAAGTCACTGAGTATAGAGCAAATCTACCATACCATACCATATCAGCACCAACTTCCAAAACTTACATAAGGAGCCCACCAAAAAAAGCGTCACTCTAAATACTACAGTGGGCCCTGGAACATTCATACGCCTATTCGAAAAGTTGAACATGTCAAATTACTACAGTACAGTATAGATTTTTATGTTCAAATTCCATGTTAACAGAATACCTGGACTCAGTCACCCACTCATAGCACGGACCCTCACCAAGTACAGAGTAAGTAACCACAATCTAAAGTAAAAATAAAAATATGTAGACAAAATTTAAACTGAAACCCCAAGAAGCCAAACTCCTCAAGCAGTGCAACATCAGATAAATAAGAGATGCAGTTCCCCCATACTGCACTCCATCTACAAAGCAGCTCTCACAAATCATCACCACGCTCAACACGAGCACTGCACCAACAGATCCATGCCCAGTGACATGGATTAAAGCAACAAAGGAAAACGTCATCCACACCATACACAGCATGGTGCACAGCTCACTGTCCCAAGGAGTCGTGCCAAACCAACTAAAGCTAGCTACAATAAGACCTATCCCGAAGAAATCCCCACTAGACAAGAGCAACCCAGCAGCCTACAGACTGATCTCAAGCATACCCCTACTGGCAAATATTATAGAAAAAGTGGTACAGCATCAGCTCCAGGACCACACTGACACACATGCCCCACTGGACATCAACCAACACAGTTTCCGCCCGAATCATGGAGTCGAAACACTCCTGTTATACCTCTTTAACAACATAATCCAAATCAAAGACAACCACAAGAGAGGAACACTTATGATCTTCTTAGACATATCATCAGCATTTGACACAGTGGACCACAGAATTCTTGTAGCAAGACTACAGAGCATTGGACTACACAGCACCACCCTGAAGTGGTTCAACTCATACCTAACGGACAGACAGTTCCAGGTCAAGATTGGCCCCAACACCTCCCGACCCTCAAAAATCAAGCAAGGCGTCCCACAAGGCTCTGCCCTATCAGCACTATTATTTAACCTCTACATTCAACCGATCTGCAACATCATGAAAGAACACAAAATACAATACACAATCTATGCTGACGACATCATGATATATACCCCAGTCAACCTCGACAATCCTGACTACACCAGAATAACAGACTGTCTCAAACACATGACCAGCTGGTTTCAAGACAACAACCTGACCATAAACTACAACAAGACTGAGGCACTACTCATCACCAGAAACTCCAGCTTCATTCTGCCACCCTCCATCAAGGTCAACAACACAACAATACCCATAAAACCGGAATGAAATACCTCGGAGTGACTCTTGACAAGGAACTAAATCTACAGTCACACATCAACAGAACCATCAAAAATGCATACCTCAAGATGAGACTAATAAGATGCCTCAAATCCCTCCTCGCTCAAGATCACAGTCTGTCAAGCACTAATAACTCCCATCCTAGACTTCTGCAACCCAATCTATCTGGGCATAACTAAGCAGACACTCAAGCCACTGCAAATTTATTTATTTATTTTATTTATTTAGTAAACATTTGTATACCGCTGCTTCCTACGATCAGCAGCGGTTTACTCTACAGAATCGTAATGCTTTGTACAGCACATTGAGATCTTTCAGATTTACATTTTTGATTGGACAATGATTTACATAACACGGGAGAATCAGTTGGGTGTAACATACATTTGATTTGAGCACACAGATTTGGGTATACATTTGATTACAATAGCGTGGGGGGGGGGTCTCATATATACAATTTATACAGAATTACTTGCCAAAAAGTACAAACTATACATGATTAGCAGTTAGCTCAAGTTGTAGTGGGTTTGAAACAAGTGTGTTTTAAGCTTTCGTCGAAATTCACTTAGGTTGTTTATGAGTCTCAACTCATGTGGGAGTTGGTTCCAATGGATTGGTGCTGTGTATGTGAACGCTCTATTGCTTGTTTCGGCCTTGACAGATCTTATGCTAGTCGGTAAGCATAGGGTGTTGAGATTCATGGTTCTCCTGCTCCTGTTGCATGGTTGAATAGTGACTAAGTTATTGAGGTAGGATGGTGCGATGTTATGGATGAGTTTAAATGTTGTGATGAGCAGTTTGTAGATGATACGGGCGGCTACTGGGAGCCAGTGCAGTTCCATTAGCACTGGGGTTATGTGGTCTGTGACTTTCTTTTCCATGATGACTCTAGCAGCAACGTTTTGAGCCATTTGCAGGATGCTTAGGGTGTTCTTCGGAAGCCCTTGTAGAATTGCATTGCTGTAGTCCAGGTGGGGAATGATTAGTGCTTGAGCAACAGACCTGAAGTCAGATTTCTCGAGGATATTGCGGAGTGGTTGTAAAATTTTTCAGTTTGTAGAAGATGGCTCGGTTAACTGTTCGGAGGTGTTTGTCCATTCTAAGGTTGCAGTCCAGTAGGACACCTAGATACTTTATTACAGGTTTCGTATGATATGTTTTTGGTCAGGGTGATTGTGGTGGGCGGGATAAAATTGGGTTTCCTGGAGACAATCATGACCTCCGTTTTCTTGTGGTTTATTGACATGTTATTTTGTTGAAGCCATGACTGGAGCATGTCAAGGCATTCTTCTATCGGACTGAAGTTTGGCTGCGTTATGTCAAGCTGCGTGTACAGCATCACATCGTCTGCATATATGTGATATTTGATGTTACATTTCTGAAAGATCTCGCAGACCGGTTTTATATACAAATTGAACAATAGAGATGATAAGGCGGACCCTTGAGGAATCCCTTGGGTTTGAGGGAAGGCATCAGCTTTATCATTGTTGAACTGCACTTGTTGCATCCTATTGGATATATATGATTTGAACCATTTTAAGGGGGTCCCTGCTATGCCCAATGAGGCCAGACGGTTTAGGAGGGTGTTGTGGTGAACTGTATCAAATGCCGCTGAGATGTCAATAAATATGAGTATGAACATAGTGTTTCTGTTTTCGAGGCCCTTGAGGAGATTGTCAAAGAGTGCCAGCAGTAGTGTTTCAACTCCGTGATTCTGTCGAAACCCATATTGATGCTTATCCAGGGCGTTTCTCTCGTCCATGTGGTCTTGTAGTTGTTGCTGAACCGCTTTTTCTATTGTTTTTGCTAAGAAGGATATGCTTGAGATTGGGCGATATGATGCAGGGTCCCTTTTGTTGAGAGACTTGTTCTTTAAGATGGGTCTTATAAGTGACTTCTTGAGATGAGTCGGCATGATACCTTGTTGCAGAGACTGGTTAACAATGTACGCGATGAGTTTTGCGTTTTCCTTCTTGGTTGCTTTCATCCAAGCGGCTGGGCATGGGTCGAGAGGGGAGGTAGTGGTGTTTAAATTGGTTAAGATGCTTATGATTTGTTGCTCACCTAATTGCTGGAAGGTGTTCCATTCAGCTGCGAAGTCCGCTTGGGGGACAGTGTTGGTTTCTCGTGGGGTGGTGACTAATGACTTGCTTTGATCAATGATTGTGGCTCAAATGGCTCAAAATACAGCAGCACGCATAATATCTGGCTCATCAAGACAAGATCAAATCACCCACATTCTAAAACACCTCCACTGGCTCCCAATCAGTGCCCGCATCAGATATAAGACAGTCTTAAACATATTCAAAATCAAACACCGGACATCAGTACTCAGCCTACAACCACTCATACAACCCAACATCAGCACAAGACTGAGGAGGAGAGGTACCTCGGACACCATAAACACACCAAAAGACTTCACCAAGGCTCGTAAGAACACCGCAAGAAGAGCTCTATTGATGGCGGCACCTGCAATATGGAACGCCCTCCCAGACGACCTACGATCAACAGAAGATATTAAGGACTTTCGAAAACTACTCAAGACAACTCTCTTCATTGAGCACTACGGAGATAGCACATAGTTGTGCCCG
Organism: Ichthyophis bannanicus; assembly: GCA_033557465.1. Taxonomy (NCBI): domain Eukaryota; kingdom Metazoa; phylum Chordata; class Amphibia; order Gymnophiona; family Ichthyophiidae; genus Ichthyophis; species Ichthyophis bannanicus. The sequence goes on along the minus strand of CM066035.1, from coordinate 599,761,421 downwards.
CCAACTCCTGGACTAATACCAACCTCCCACCCTTACTCCCTCATGTACATAAGATTGTAAAGTAGCTCATGCTGTAAATAGCCCACCACGAATCCACGCCAACTTACACACACACTCACTCACTGTATAACACTGCATGATCAAATAAATACCAATAGATTCGATTGTTTGCTGCGTACACCGCTTTGATTAAAGGAGAAGGCGGGATATAAATCCTTTTAAATAAAAATAAATTTAAATAAATAAATACTGTGTAAAATATAAAGATAACACAAAGTCCAATCACTAAAATGAAATAAAAATTTTTTTTCTACCTTTGTTGTCTGACCATTTTATTCTCTGATCATGCTGGTCCGGATCTGAGGCTTCTGCTTTCCTGTCTTCTCTTAGCTCTCTTTCTGTGGTCTATGGTCCATCTGCCATGTCTTATCTCTTCTTTTGTTTTCCTCACTTATTTCCATCAGCCTATTTCCAGTCCCAGTAACCCTTCCCAGTATCAACCCCTTTTCAGTCCTCCCTCCCAGTACCTTCCAATGTCAACTTATAAAAAAACAGCTATCATAAAAGTATGCACTTTGGCATCAAGGCAGGTGCTTTTTCTGTGGGTGTGCACATGGGTGGAGTTTGAGTGCAGCATGGACAAAACATGAAAGCATACAAATAGATTATAAAGTCTATAATTTGCATAGTAACATAGTAAATGATGGCAGATAAAGACCATCATGATCCATCTATTCTGCCCAGCAAGGTGGCAAGATTAGGTGCACCTGCTGCTCCATGCATGTCACCCCTACCCATGCTTTTGTTTAGGGGTGCACCCACCACTCCCTGCTGGTCCCCCCTATTTGTTGAGATTACGTACGTGTATACGTGTACCTGAAAAATATAGGTACAGACATTTATACCAGCAATGTCTATGTCTGCAATGTGTGCACACATTAGACTAGATAGTATGTACCTATTTATCTTTATAAAATAGGTTTATACTTAGAAGGGCTTGAGCAGAAAAAGTCTTTCATCCAGAAAGACATTTATTCGTATTTCAAAAAATAATCTACATGTAATATAGGCGTAGGAACCTCTAGTCTGGTCTTTGTATATGAAACCTTAAATGAAACATGAAATACATTTCAGGCCTTCTAATTTTAATTTGTATATGTGTTAATCAATCTAATATTCTGACGGGAATAGAGTACTCAATAAATGGAATTGTCTGATTCTGTCAAGCTAGATTTATCTACATTGTAAATATTATGGAGTAATTTTATAAGGATCCATGGAGAGTTACGCACAACCTATGTGCAAAAAGCAGAGATTTTTTAGTGATTCATGTGCATACTTTGGCTGGTCACCATTCTATAAGTATGTATGTAAGACCGATGGTGCATACTTTCGCTGTGGACGTACATGTAGGCACAGCATTCAAGTATGTATAGAAATTATAATTTATGCGTGTTCCTGAAAAATATATGCATGAAGCCATAGGGCTAATGTAAATGATCACCCCTAGACTTAATGTATGTTTTCTAATGCTTATGCCTCTATTTCGTAAAATACAGTACAGTACGTCCATAGTTTATAAACTAGGAGTGAAATATGCACAGAAAGGTATGCGCTAGCTATGCAGGACAATAAAATTACCCTCCACATGGCTGCATGAGCTGTAAATCACAAAAGAGAGCTGCATTTCTGCAGTTGAATCTAGAGTTGTATACTCACGCCATGATGCCCGAGAGGTGGAACATTTCAGCTGTCAAGTATGACAAGTAGCTGTACAGGAAGACAAAAAGTGGCTCAATCACACGGATATTATGGGTGAATCGAGTAGTAAATGCAGCCACAAATCCAAAAATAATTCCGATGAACACCCCACCGATTCCTACTAGAAAGAAATTGGCTATTCCAGAGATGATATCAATGTTTTCGATTGTTTGCATCTGACAGAAGGACTTGAACAGGTTGTATAGCACCTGCAATAAAGAACATAAAGCCAGACACATCTTAGAATCAGTTCCACCTCTTCACAATATTATTGCCATGCCAATCAGTCTCATTTCAGTTCTGATTGGGAGGTATGTGTTATCTGCATGGGTTCCGTTTTCTGAACTTCTTCAATAAAAGTATATTAAACGACAATAATGCGTTTTACAGTTCAGCAAATATTAATTTACACTACTGTGCTAGATAGCAGACTTCAAAATTGGCTAAGTTTTAAATATATGGATCCAGGCCATATGGGGTATCACTTTATTTTGTAAAGAGGTGATAAAAAACATGAAATGTGCTATGCCGTGGATGAGCAAGGGTCCATTGAGCCCAGCATCCTCTTTTTGAATGTCATCAGTCTGGGTCACTAGGAAATTTCTGGTAGATCCCAAGGAGTAGATTCATTCCCTGACACTCTCTCATAGGGATAAGCAGTGTTTTTCCCAAGTTTACCTGTCTAATACTTGTTTATGGGGTTTTCCTCTAAGAACTTGTCCAGATCCCTTTTAAGTCCAGCTTTACTAGATGCACTGACAATATCTATCAATCGCAAGTCAATATAACAAAGTTCAGCAGTGTGTTATTATCCAGCCACCTCCCAAAAACGTGAGGATTTTCATGCCCTTTCTATTGGTGTATGATCACTGGCTCATTAGGAATGCCATTCCTCGGATGGGCAACTAAGACTAGTTCACTGAAATGCAGGCAGCCTCTTCTAATGCCAACCGTATTGATAAAGGTACCCCACCCAAACATCGCCCCTGAACACACCTGCTCTAGATTCATGTACTAGTATGCACTTAATTCTAATTGCACCATGCATACTTTTATGCATGAGGTCATTTTATGAAAGAGGCCTTCTACACACTCATACTGGCATATACTTGTAATAAATACTTTATAAACATCCCTCCTTACTGTTAAAATGCAGTGGTTCAGTGGTGCACTAAATTGTACCTTCCATTATGTGAAGATTTGAATTTGCTTTAAATCAGGTGAAAAGGCCTTACATTTAGGATGTCTAGGTCAGAAAATGACAAAACCTATTGTTGTGGTCCCTTATTAGAGCAAATAAAATGTCAACAACTTACAGAAAATGCCCCGACACTAAACTCAGAGAGTACGATATTTATGAGCAACGTTATTTTGAATGCTGGACTTGCGGTTAGAATGAATGGATTAAGATACTGAAGTTAAAACAGCGAGTCTGAACATTGAAGCTGCCATTGAACATCTGGATATACACCCCCCGAGGAAACCTAGGGGTATGTTTACTAAATCGCGTTAGTGCAGTTCGCGTTAGTATCCGCGTTAATAAGACAAACCCCCAAATAAGGAGATGGGCGGGACAGCGGAAGACCTAACGCGCGTTACAGAACTAACGAGCGATACGTGGCGCGTTAGAGGAGGCACCGCGCGTTAAGCAAAAGAAGCTACTCAGACATACCTGACCCATACAGAGCTGTAGCACAATGGTTACTGCAGTGACTGCTGATACGGGCAGCATGGGTTTGAGTCCCCAGGATGCCAGATGCAGAAGGCTGGCTGATGCAGCATCCTGTACATGATACAGTGAGGGAGGGGGCATTTATTTGTATTCATTTTGGAGGGGTGCAAGCAAACACACCCACACATGAGATAGTGAGTGAGGGGGCAGGTATATGTCAATTTTCCTTTTGGGGCGCAAGCAAACACACCCACACGTTATCTAGTGAGTGAGGGGGCATGTATATGTCATGTATGTGTTGTACGGTTGCTAGCAAACACACACACGCATTATATAGTGAGTGAAGGGGGCATGTATATGTTCTGTCCTTTTGGGGTGCAAGCAAACACACCCACACATTATATAGTGAGTGAGGGGGCATGTATATGTTGCGTCTGTGTAGTAGGGGTGCAAGCAAACACACCCACACATTATATAGTGAGTGAGGGGGCATGTATATGTTGCGTCTGTGTTGTAGGGGTGCAAGCAAACACACCCACACATTATCTAGTGAGTGAGGGGGCATGTCTATGTTCTCCTTCCTTTTGGGGTGCAAGTAAACACACCCACACATTATATAGTGAGTGTGGGGGCATGTATATGTCTTGTATGTGTTGTAGGGTTGCTAGCATACATACCTGACCCATACAGAGCTGTAGCACAATGGTTACGGTATTGACCGCTGTTACAGGCAGCATGGGTTCGAGTGCCCAGTGTGTGTAATGTAGACGGCTGTCCCAGGCATTAGCCTGTACATTACAGGGGGAATGAGGAGGCTTTTTTTTCAGTACATTGCGTATGGGAGCCTAGCCGCGTACGTTGGTACGTGCGTAGCGCCGTGCGTAGCTGCGCACGTAGCATCGTGCATGGGTACGTCTGGGTTTTACCAGTGTGGGCATTTCATATATTACAGACTCTGTAGGGTGTCTTGCACCTATGCATTATGCTACCAGATGTACGTGTGATGCGCCATAGCTTATCAGAGGCTGTGAGCTCGTGCTGCGGTTTCAGAGGGTTGGAATGTGACAGTCACCCCCATGATGCACTGCACATGCAAATCAGCTGTCCACACATACACACCATGTGGAATGCACCCCCACAGCAGCTGGGCCTGGTAGGGGGAACTGACCATGTGCACCCCCACAGCACCTTGGCCTGATAGGAGGTACTTACCATGTGTTGTACTGGCACAGAGTAGCTGGACACCGTCAAATTGTGCGGGTACTGTGCCCACCCTGAGGTTGCGGTGGGGCATCCAGCACTAGGTCCACAGCACCGTCCATGGTGTGGGTCCAAAGCAGTGTTACTGTGTGAGATAGGTAGTTTCTGCAGGACCACCTTGGACATCTCTGTCTGTTTCAGTCAGGTGTAGCCCCATGCACCACCACCCCCCTCCCCCAGGGCGGCAAACAGGGTCACCTATCAAATGATCCACATTCTACCTCCCTGCAAAGGTGGCAGTAGAGGGGAACATTCACCCTAGTCCTGCTGAGGAACAGACACCCCACAGGGCAGTCAATGCAGCTCTGTACACAGCCATAACACAATAGCAAACAGACATTAGGCCATGATATGGTATGCTGCTCCCCACCACTATCTGATATTCCCCTGGTGTAAGCCACTCCACCACAACACCTACCAGCTGCAAACAGTCTGCTAGTGCCCAGTGGAGCTGCTTGCACCCAGAACTGGGATGCCAGCATACACAGCAAGCAGATATATCAGTGACTGGGCCCCAAAAGGAGACCCATATTTATCACATGCGAGAAACACTATATAGCACCATGGTAGTGCCTAGCCATGCTGTGGTCACTGCACAGTCAGGGTGAGAGTGAGCTTTCAGCAGGATATACTGAGGTCACCCTGTCTGGGTAGGTGGTGACCGGCCACTACAATTTGCCTGTCACTGCCCTATACCCTGTGCAGATGCACCCTGGCCAGGCCACCCTGTCCGGCCTATACCCATGGTACTTTGCTCCTCATTATGCACATGGGCAGCCCAATACCGGCAACATTGCTGGCAGCGTGGACTGTGGAAGGTGTTTGCAGCCACCACACACTGGATAGACAGCCAGCCCCCCCCCCACACCTATTCCAGCATTGTGCTACTATAGAGGTGGGCATCAGCCATAGCCACCGCAACAGTGATGGGCATAGTACAGGCATGGATATGGTACACAGGGCTGTTGGGGGGTCACTCACAAGGGTGGTGAACACTGTCAGAGTCCAGACCTGCAGCAAACAACGCAGACATCAGAATGATTGTTATGGTGGAGCTCACTGAGCGAGCTGTGCTTAATGTAGGAATTGGTATATGCCAGTTGTCATAGGGAACGTTTGAGAACTCTGAACCATATACACAGGTGTAGGGTGGCATTGCTACGGTATGCAACTGCTAGTATTGGGGGATACAGGCAGGGCCCAATGTCTTGCCTCTCCAGAAGGCATTGGCCAATTGGGCCTATGGGTGGGTGTCTGGCCCTGTTGGCTGCTGCTTTACAGCAGAGTTCCACGACTCCAGTCCTGCTGTTCCAAACACTGTTCGGATTTTCATGCTGTCCCTCATACATATGCATAAGCTACATCTGCATACCATGGGGGTGGTGCATAGATATGCAGCACAGGCATCTTTGTTAGGGGCAGCATGAGGCCGGTATGGTGTGGGTCCCTCCAGGACTGCATTTGTGGGACTCAGCTTTAGGTAATGTGCCTGTTTCTGGTGTCTGTGTTTGGTGTGGTAAAATATAGGCCATGTGTATGTTCTCTGCAAACAAGGGGTGTCTTTACTATCAATGTTTAGTGGTGGGTGAAACTATGGGGACTGGGTTGGCAGGAGCCCCAGCTGGGATTTGAACCTGTGACCCTCTGGTTTTACAGACACTGGCTGTGTCTGTTGCACCACACTGTGGCCACGGTGACAGTGTAGTCCCTTGAGTTAGTTAAACCTGCCTGACGAGTCTGCAACCCTGCTCTGCAACAGGTTTACTGTGGCCTCATTTACCTTGTATGCAGACAAAGGTGCACATATGCCTCTGAAACGAACTCATGAAAGGGGCACACACCCCTGACCAAGCTGGGCAAACATGATATCATTGGGCAACATTACACAACACTCCCAGGACAGTTCCATTACAATGAGATGGTCTTTGAAAGGGTCTGCGGAGCGTAGACACTTCCACACATCTTTCGTTTTTATTTCGTGCTTGCCATGGACTGTTGTTCCTTTTTGCCCATTGCTATCACTGTGGCACAGCTGCATTATGCTTTTTTACATGTTTCTTGTGGGCATTTGTAACGTTTTATGTGATATTCTGTTCTGTGCACATGTATCACACTGCTCACGTTTTGTGGGTTTCCCAGGTTTTCCTGTACATTGCTGACAGAAATGGTTTCTCTTGCCTTTAAATGGCTTTAACGGCAGGTTTTCATTCACGTTGGAATTGAGCTCTGGAAATCAGTGTGTTAGCCTCTCCCCGCCCATTTACCCCTTCTCTCCGCCCACTCTCCACCTTCTGCGCTGTTTTAACGCGCCGCGGGGCTTTACGATCATTAACCACGGTTAACGCGCGTAGTATGACGTTAACGGTTGTTCGCGCATGCTTACGCGCGGTATACTGCACTTACGACCGTTAACGTCGTACAACGCGCGTTATTCATGATTAACGCACTTTAGTACAGTGTTTCCCAACCCAGTCCTATGGGGCACACCGGCCAGTCAGGTTTTTGGGATATCCCTAATGACTATGCATGAGATATATATGCATTAGAGATATCCTGCCAACCTGACTGGTTTGTGGCCCTCCAGGGCTGGATTTGGAGACCCCTGCCTTACACCTCTGTCATTTAAGATTGTGAGTGGGCAAGGTGCAGATGTCCTAGACATCGAAAGGGTATATAGAATGTGACACATTCCTCCTCGATTCTCACCACCACCAAAATAACAACTTTTTGGTGGTGGTGAGAATCGAGGAGGAATGTGTCACATTCTATATACCCTTTCGATGTCTAGGACATCTGCACCTTGCCCACTCACAATCTTAAATGACAGAGGTGTAAGGCAGGGGTCTCCAAATCCAGCCCTGGAGGGCCACAAACCAGTCAGGTTGGCAGGATATCTCTAATGCATATATATCTCATGCATAGTCATTAGGGATATCCCGAAAACCTGACTGGCCGGTGTGCCCCGTAGGACTGGGTTGGGAAACACTGCTTTAGTAAACATACCCCCTAGTGTTTGGTGAAACGCATAGGCGCTGAAGATTGGCATTGGGGTTGTTGCCGTCCTTCAGATAAGCACATTTGGCTATATTCCAGAGTACTTTTGTTTATATTAGAAAAAAACAGCTGATAATGTCTAGACCAGGGGTGGGCACCTCCGGTCCTGGAGGGCCGCAGACCAGTCAGGTTTTTGGGATATCCCTAATGAACATGCATGAGATATATATGCATTAGAGATATCCTGCCAACCTGACTGGTTTGTGGCCCTCCAGGGCTGGATTTGGAGACCCCTGCCTTACACCTCTGTCATTTAAGATCGTGAGTGGGCAAGGTACAGATGTCCTAGACATCAAAAGGGTATATAGAATGTGTCACATTCCTCCTCGATTCTCACCACCACCAAAAAGTTTTCTAATAGACAATTTTTTGGTGGTGGTGAGAAGTTAGGAGGACTGTGACAAATTCTATCTAACCTTTTTGATGTCTTGGACATCTGCACCTTGTCCACTCACTATCTTAAATGACAGAGGTGTAAGGCAGGGGTCTCCAGATCCAGCCCTGGAGGGCCACAAACCAGTCAGGTTGGCAGGATATCTCTAATGCATATATATCTCATGCATATTCATTAGAGATATCCCGAAAACCTGACTGGTCTGCGGCCCTCCAGGACCAAGTTTGCCCACCCCTGGTCTAGACCGATGCCGTGGTTTTGAAAATGAAGAAAAAGAGTAAAAAAGGAAAAAGTGAAATCTTGAGGCGACATTAAGAGGTCATTGATGCAAAAGGGTGCACTGTGATTAGGCATGATAAGATCTATTGCATAGCCCCACTTCAGTCTGAGACCTCGTTGCTCATAAATACCGTACTCTCTGAGTCTAGTGTTGGGGCATTTTCTGTAGGTCAGAAAATGGACATTTATGCATGCAGAACTGCAATGGAATTTTGTATGAAGATCACTAAACACGGAGGGACATGTTTACTAAAGTGTTGTAAGTTTTTGCACTTACTACCAGCTAAGAGCAACCATTAATGCACATAAATATAAAGGCTGAGTGCCTGCCCAGCATGTCCTCTGAAGTCATCACATTGAAAAGTATTGCACCACGCTATAACTTTATTTGCATAAGGTTAGTATAAGGTTTTATCTGGCGCACCAGATACAGTTTTCCATAGACATTTTTGCTCCCCTCACATCCCGGGAATTCAGAAAGCCCAAGTTGCTGACCTCTGCTTTAGGTGATAATTTATACCTATCTATGGACAGATAGAAAAAAGCCAATTGAGAATTTGAAATAAATTCTCTCTTATCTCAGTTGAGCCTTAACTTATTTATGGATACTCTGTTCTAGAACTCTTTCTATCCATAGTCTACTGGATAGGTGAGCCAACTCGAGCATATAGCAGGATAACATGCAAAGAGATGAAATTACATCCCCAAGGGGCTTAATATATATACTAAACACTATACTATACAGACCTATGGTACAGTAAGAGGTTTCTCATGATTACTCTCTGATATTCCTTTTAGGAAAGAACCAAACCAGTCAAGCACTCTCTCTTGGACTCCACATTAAGTAGTCTATTCATACAAATTTAATGATCAGCTATATCAAATGCAGATGACAACTTTAGCAGGGCAGAGAAATTGACTTTCTATCATCTGTAGACCAAAATAAATCAGTATTAAAGGCTACCAGAATGCTTATGGCTCCATAGCCCACTCTGAAACTTGACTGTCTCACATCTATAGAGGTTTACCACACCTAGAGAGGACTGGACTGGAGCCAGTACCCTCTGTATCTATATCTTTGCCAGGAACAATATATTAAGAGACAGGTTGAAAGCTTTACAGCACCTTGGGCCCAAGCAGGTTTTCCTTCTAAACAGAAGTTAAAGGACAGCCTGTTTCCAAGAGGCTGTGATAAGTCTTCGTCCTGTAAGCAATTAATGACATGTCTGAGCCAATAGTAAGGCAGATACCGGCTACTAGCACTAGCCAAGCAGAACCAGGTTAAAAAAGAAACAAACATGGTGTCCAAGTGGAATCTAAACAATGATTCTGTTGAAATTATTTCAGAAGACTTAAGTTATGCTATAACTGTTTACAAACAATATTTTTTTAAATAAGGCCTTATCAATTTCTATTCATTAGTTTTCATGTATTAATATGCGAGACTGGAGGCCAGGTTCGATCTGTGTAACAAAGATTCCAGGACTTTTTATTTTTTAAACAGAAAACACGAACAAGGCTAGCAGCCAAATGAAAGTGAATGATCCCTCAGCTGATCTCAGAGTGGGTTTCAGTGAGAAGCAGGTGAGACTGGTTTTAGAAAGCTATCTTGTTGTTAGGGAAACAATGTTTGTGTGTGCAAAAGGGTTGAAAAAGATCAGACACTGAATTCATAAACTGCTCTCTGTAAAACTGTCCTATATTATTCATACTCAAAAGGACTGATTTACCTACTGTAACATTTCCCTACACAGATGTAGAATGAGAAAAGGCCTTAGTAAATCAATCCCTTAGTGATTGATTGATTGATTGATTTAGACATACTTGTATACCACCTTATCCTACAATCAAATGATGTCTTTTTCTACAACCCAGGAAAAAGATTTAGGTGTCATCGTGGATAACATGTTGAAACTCTCCGCCCAGTGTGCAGCGGTGGCCAAGAAAGCAGATAGAATGCTAGGAATCATAAGGAAAGGAATGGAAAATAAAACAAAGGATATTATAATGCCTTTGGGGTATGTTTACTAAACTATGGTAACGTTACAGACCGCGCGTTAGGTAACGTTACCGCTCGTTAGGTAACGTTACCGAGCGGTGCTTAACTTTTCAGTGCAGTAACGTTACAACCCATGTGTAAGCGTTCCGCGCCACGGTACACACCGCATAGGGAGGACAGAGCGTGGAGAGCAGGGGTCAATGGGCAGGGAGAGGCTCCCTGCACACTAACGCGCTGAACTGAATCCTACCACGAATGAAAACCTGCCGTTAGATGCACATTTGCAGGAGAGATAAACCATTTTAGTGTCAGCAATGTACAGCCTAGGATGGGAGCCCGAGAAAGGTGATAGTAGTGCTCCATCTGCAGCAACAGTATAATGGCCAAGTATGAAAGGCCACTATGGTGATGGTGCAAATGGGGCATAAGGGTCTGCAGGCGGGACATGTAGTGGGGGCAGCTGGGGCATAGGGTGAACTAGGCCGTCACCCAGGTGGCACATAGGAACATAGAAATTGGAAATCAGCAGGACAGCAGCTGACCAGGGCCAAACATGCCCAGTAGTCTGCGTTCCACAGTGTCCCATCCAGGGGACATTACCCAGCAAGCACCCAAAAAGGCACACAGATACCACTATGCCTGTAATAGGGCAAGCAGTACACATCTGGGGACCACACAAACAAGGGTCCACAGACCACACCCAGGATGGGTCCCAAACAGTTCATAGACCCAACTAACTGAACACACTTGACGGCAACCCCTAGTAAGGTATTGCAGGGTGTGCCCATACGTTGTCGGAAACATATATACACCCAGTAGGCCAAACTGGGCACACCGTACCTGAGGTGCATACCTTAGCCTGTCCACAGTCGGCAGTAACAACACACTCCACCTACATCTACCTGGTCCACCCTAGCCAATAGTTGCTAGAGCACCAGTCTGACATCCCCCCAGTCATCACTCCCCCATGTGGAAGGGACATAACATTGGTAGGCAGTGATGGGGGGGAGGATGCGTGGATGTCCATGTATGCCTCGCCATCCCAGACCCCGCACCCTAGGCACCTGTCTATCTGCACAGTGGATGGCCCGGGACCATGCACGACCAGCACCGACAACATATGGTTATGTCAGCATGGCAGGGGGGGTGTTTATGCTGGAGGGAGCAGTGCCACCCACCTGCAGTGGATCTAGGCCATGCCCTGTACCAGTACGTGGTATGCAGTGCAACAGAAATGGTCTGCCTGAGGAAAGTAAGGGTAGCCCCAGGGACCACTACTCCTCTATGGCAATAGTGTGGTGCAGTACACACAGCCAGTGTGTCCAGATGCAGAAAATCATAGGTTCAAGTCGCAGCTATGGATCCTACAGAGCATATCCCACATTTTACCCTGCAATGCAGATACAACATCAACATGTGCAAACCACAAAGCCGTGTCGAACAGGGGTCAAAACACCCACTCACACAGGTACGACTATCCAAAGCTTCATGGAGAGTCAGGCTGTTGCCCCCAGCATGGAGCTGCAGTTATCAGCAGAGCACTACTACTACCCCCCGTCAAACAGGGGTCAAAACACCCACTCACACAGGCTCCACTATCCAAAGCTTCATGGAGAGTCAGGCTGTTGGCCCCAGCACGGAGCTGCAGTTATCAGAAGAGCACTACTACTACCCCCTGCACAGTTTAGCAATGTTGGCACTGTGATCAGGACCAGTGTGGCGAGCAGGATTGCCAACCACCCCTATCAATGCACAATGCTGCAATAGGGGTGAGTGTATGTCTATCAGTTGTTTTGTGGCAGCCTACACCACTCTGGGCCTACAATGTCCCTCTGTTACCAGTGTTAGCCTGCGAATGTGCATAATGAGGAGCAAGGTATTGTGGGTATGGCTCGGACAGAGCGGGTTGGCAGGATGCATCTGCACAGGTTGTAGGGCAATGGCTGGGACACTGTAGTGCCCAACCACCACCTGCATGGACAGGGTGGCCACAGCATGGCATGCTGTGAGGTCACTCTCACCCTGACTGAGCAGTGACCATGGCATATCTATGTTCCCACATAGTGCTCCACATTATTTATCTTCAGTTGTACTTGTGTGTTCCTAGTTCTGGGGCTCATTTATTGAGATCCCTGCTTGTCTGTGCTGTACATTCTATCTCTGGGTGCACAGGGTTCTCCTGTGAGCATGCACTATGGACTGGCTACTGGTCCATCAGCCCCGGAGGGCTGTCCTCTGCCAGCAGGACTGTGGTTGCTTGTCACTCCACTCCCTTATCTACAAAATGGGTGATTGTGGGTCCTTTGGGGTATGTAGCGTATACCACTTTGACCTGTAGAGACAGTGCTACATCCACCTCATGCGAGTCTAGACACCCCTCTTCCCTGATAACAAGTACCTATGACAACCAGACCCTAACACTGGGTATGCACTAAGTTGGGTGGTGTCGGGCCACATGTGACTACAGAACACAGAAGCACTTTTGGTTGCACTGCTAGGAACACCCAGCACACACTGGCAGTACTGGGGATGTGCAGCAGGACCTATCTCTAGCACCACATGTACTGTGGACCTAGTACTGGGTGCCCATCTTAAACTTCAGGGTGGACACAGCACCTGCACAATGGCATGGTCTGTAGCTACTCTGTGCCAGTATCACACACTATCAGTCCGTCTTACCACGCTGCACTACCAGAGAGGTGCAGACCCCATCTGGTGATCAGCTGTAGACCGCTGTTCTGCATGTGCATTGCATCATGGGTGCTGGTGGGGTTACCCTATCCTGGCACACAGAGCAGACGGTTTGTGCGGTGACCTGCAGTCCTTCTGTAACCAGCCATTGCTGTGCAACAAGCCATAGAGGTATAGCTTACTCAGGGGCGGCCCAAGGGGGGTGTGGGGCCATGTGTGGAGACTCGGTGCGGGGCCTCATTTGCATAAATGGCCTCATTTGCATAAATATTTGCATAATGTTACCATACTAACTTTTAGTAAACATGCCTCTTAATGAGTGTATGGATAAAGAAAGACTAAAAGAGTTCTACATTACTATAATCCAGTTCCAACCACCAGACACATTAGGAACTACTACAAACACTGCCCATTTAGAACCCATAGCAAACCCGCCGTATCCTAACAGCACTACCAGGACTCACAAAGCACCATACCCTACCTATCAAAAGGAAACATGCAAATACTAAACCAATACATTTCAGAGAACACCAATACATGACCTACTGGGGAAAGAAAACAAGTGGCAATGTCAAATAGGCATTACATAAGCAGAATATCTCAGCTCAGTTATACATGCAGAACATAGACCATCACCAAACAAGGAATCACAATTTAGAAACAGGAAGACAATAATTAAACTGGGAATCCCAAAAACCAACCTTGGAATGTACAACACTGTAGAAATAAAACTATACATTAATTTGCTCTTGTACTAAACAAAGCACAGACGTTAATGATGCACATTTACCAGAGCTGACATATTCCAATTAATAAATTCAAAATAAAGAGATATTTTTCTACCTTTTGTGCATTTTTTTTCAGCTGCAATTGCTCCAGCCACTTTCTTCTGGTTTCTTCTTGTCTTCTGCTAACTCTCCATCGTCTGCTGTCCATTTGTCCTTTCTTCTCTCTTCTAGTTTTTTTCCATTCTCTCTCTACATCTGCTTTAACATACTAATCTTTCTCCTTTTGCTCTTTCCTCATTCCTATTTCATCCACTCAAATTTTACCTCTCCATCCTCAATCCCCACTTACTCTCCCAATACCCGGCCAATTGTAGATTTTTTATCCCTCCCACACAAAATATTTTTCCCCTCTCCATTTTACTCTCCCAGCCCCATCCCATTCTAATCCTCCCCCAACATCAGCTCCCTTCTAGTTCCAGCCTCACCCAGCATCCATTCCCTTCTAGTCCCTGCATCAGCCCATTTCCAATCCTAGCCCCCCATCAGCCCATTTCCAGTCCTAGCAACCCCCCAACCCAATACCAGTCCTAGCCCCCCATCAACCCACTTCCAGTCCTAACCCCCCATCACCCCATTTTCAGTTTAAGCCCCCCTATAACCCATTACCTGTCCTAACCCCCCACCCATCAGCCCACTTCCAGTCCTAACCCCCATCAACCCATTTCCAGTCAGCCCCCCATAGCCCATTGCCAGTCCTAACCCCCCCCCATCAGCCCACAGCCCATTACCAGTCCTAACCCCATCAGCCAACCTCAAGTCCTAACCCCTCCCCATCAGCCCATTTCCTGTCCTAGCCCCCCCATAGCCCATTATCAGTCCTAACCCCCCCCATAGCCCATTACCAGACAGCCCCCATCAGCCAACAGCCCATTACCAGTCTTAACCCCCCCATAGCCCATTACCAGTTCTAACCCCCCAACAGCTCACAGCCCATTACCAGTCCTAACCCCATCAGCCCACCTCAAGTCCTAACCCCTCCCCATCAGCCCACTCCCAGTCCTAGCCCCCCCATAGCCCATTATCAGTCCTAACGCCCCCATAGCCCATTACCAGTACTAACCCCCCATCAGCCCACAGCCCATTACCAGTCCTAACCCCATCAGCCCACCTCCAGTCTTAACCCCCCCATCAGCCCATTTCCAGTCCTAGCCCCCCATAGCCCTTTGCCTGTCCTACCCCACCCAACAGCCCACCTCAAGTCCTAACCCCTCCCCATCAGCCCATTTCCTGTCCTAGCCCCCCATTGCCCATTACCAGTCCTAACCCCCCCAACAGCCCACAGCCCATTACCAGTCCTAACCCCATCAGCCCACCTCCAGTCATAATCCCCCCAGCCCATTTCCAGTCCTAGCAACCCCCCAGCCCATTTCCAGTCCTAGCCCCCCATAGCCCACTCCCAGTCCTAATCCCACCAGCCCATTTCCAGTCCTAATCCCCCATCACCCAATTTTAAGTTTAAGACCCCCCCATACCCCATTACCAGTCCTAACCCCATCAGCCCACTCCCAGTCCTAATCCCACCAGCCCATTTCCAGTCCTAATCCCCCATCACCCAATTTTTAGTTTAAGCCCCCCATAGCCCATTACCAGTCCTAACCCCCCATCAACCCACTTCCAGTCCTAATCCCATCAGCCCATATACAGACTTAGCTCCCCCATAGCCCATCACCACTCCTAACCCCCCCAGCCCATCACCACTCCTAACCCCCCCCCCAGCCCAGCCCAGCCCAGCCCAGCCTAGCCTAGAGAAAATTGTTTTAAAAAAAAGCTGTCTGCTGCCGCTGCCTGGGCCACCGCGGCAGAATCGAGTGTGCCGCGGGGCCCCCCCCCCCCTTCCCAGCAGAGCCTGCCCTCCCCTGTATCACCTCTCTCTTTACAGCTGCAGTCACACGCGCCGGCTTTCAGAGTGCGAAGGAACTAGTTTCCCTTTCGCGGCTCTGTTAAGCCCGCGGGGGCTGATGGGAACTTCCCATCAGCCCCCGCGGGCTTAACAGAGCAGCGAGGGAGAAACTCTCCCCTCGCGCTCTGAAAGCCGGCGCGTGTGACTGCAGCTGTAAAGAGAGAGGTGATACAGGGGAGGGCAGGCTCTGCTGGGCAGGGGGGGCACCGCGGCACACTCGATTCTGCCGCGGCGGCCCCGGCAGCGGCAGTAGACAGCTTTTTTTTTTTTTTTTAATTTTACTTTTAGATCAGAATGTTTTTTGCGCGGGGCCCCCTGAAACGCGGGGCCCTGTGCAAAAAACATTCTCGCTCAATGGACGGGCCGGCCCTGAACTTACTGACTAGTACAATGACATTCTAAACAGTGGTCATGGGTTTGATTCCTTGTTGTTCTCTCTTTTCATGCCTGTCCAACTCAGATATTTTGCATGCCTGTAACAGTCATTTCTTTGCAGATCCGTGCTGCCAGCCCATATTACCCTCACCACTGTTGCCAACAGTCCTTCGGTCCATCTTTCTGTGTCTGTCAGCTGTGTAGTGTCCTGTCTTCCTGAGCAGGCTGCCACCCCATGTCCTGCGCTGGTACCCTTTCCTGCATTGCGCCTCTTCATGCTTGCCTCACCTGTGCCTGATCTGCATGACCTCACCTGTGCCTGACCAACCATCATTGTAACTATCCTGCCACCTCCGCCTCCACTGGGGGACACATATTACCATCGTCTGCCACCAACTGCCTTTCCAGTACTTTACATTGCCAACACCCTGTGCTGTGGTACAGTTGCCGCCACCATGTTTGTCAACAGTACTGGCAGCCACATGGGATGCCCGCAGATATGGCAGGTCCAGCAGCTCCCAGCTCTCCTTCCTTCACTCACCTGTTCATTGCCTTTCCTCAGTGCTCTGTCTAGGGCACACTAACCTAGGGCACTATAACCTTGTTAGGCCACCTTAACCTATGGTTCCATAGCCTAGGGTGCCTTCTACGGTGCCTTGTCTAGGGGTACCTAATACGGGGCTTAGCCTAAGCAGCCCTATAGGGTACATTATGAGGCACCTTACAAGGCACCTTATAAGGTACCTTACTTATACGGCACCTTACAGGGCGCCTTAGAAGGCACCTTACTTACAAGGCACCTTACAAGGCATCTTACAAGGCACCATACAAGGCACCTTACTTATAAGGCACCTTACAAGGCACCTTACAAGGCACCTTATAAGGCACCTAACAAGGCACCTTATAAGGCACCTAACAAGGCACCTTATAAGGCACCTTACTTATAAGGCACTTTACAAGGCACCTTACAGGGCGCCTGATAAGGTTCCTTATAACGCGCGTTAGTCTAAGACGCCTTGTAACGTGCGTTTGCTGATAAGACTTGCTGTAACGATGCACCGCCCATGCCTTTATATGGGCATCTGTACCTTTACCGCGGAACCTAACGCGGGTGACATTACCGCAGTTTAGTACACATACCCCTTTGTGTCGTTCCATGGTGCGATCACACCTTGAATATTGTGTGCAGTTCTGGTCGCCATATTTTAAAAAGGAATAGAATTATTAGAAAAGGTAGAGAAGAGCCATCAAAATGGTAAAAGGGATGGAAGGATACTCCTATGAGGAGAGGCTAAAAAGGTTAGTGTTCTTCAACCTGGAAAACAGACGGCTGAGGGAAGATGATAGAGGTCTATAAATTAATGAATGGAGTGGACCGGGTTAATGTAGATTGGTTGTTCATGCTATCAAAAAGTAGAAAGACTAGAGGACACACAATGAAGCTATAATGTAGCCCATTTAAGACTAATAAGAGAAACATTTTTTTTGCTCAAAACATAATCAAACTCTGGAATTTGTTATGGGATGATGTAGTAAAAGCTGCTAGGGTAGCTGGGTTTAAAACAAGTTTGGACAAGTTCCTGGAGGAAAGGTCCATAAACTATTATTTAAAGAGGACCCAGGAAATCCACTGATTGCACCAGGACAAGCACTGTGGACCCTTTTTGTCTTTTGGGAACCTGGTAGGTACTTGTAACCTGGATTGGCCACTGTTGGAAACAGGATACTGGGCTTGATGGACCTTGGTCTGACCCAGTATGGCCTTTCTTATGTTCTTATATTATGTTTTTTTGTTCGGTGACAAGGTTTCCATCATCCAAATTTCACCTATGAACAAAAAAATACTTTTTCATACCATCTGTGGCAGCCTGGACCAGGTAATAAGTTTCTCTCATCTTCTGCACTCTTAGGGGTATGTTTACTAAACAGCGATAACGTCGCAGCGGCGACATTATCACGCAATACGTAACATTATCACGCAATACGTAACATTATTGCGCGATATGTAACATTATCGCGCGATTGTTTCATGCGATAACGTTACGTTTCGTGTGATAACGTCTCCAGCGGCATTAAAGTCACATAGAGAATGGAGAGACGGCGGAGAGAAGGGGTCAATGGGCAGGGGGTGGGCGGGGAGAGGCCCTTGCTACACTAATGCCGGGATCTTAAGACCAGAACATTACCTTGAGTGAAAACCTGGCGTTAGAGGCACATTTGCCGTTGCTGCACATGTGCACGCCATAACAAACCTGCCCAATATAAACGACAGAAACCCTGATCAATGCTATTTCAATTTTGATCTCAGAAAAGTAGAACGGAGATGGAGACAGAACAAGTCGCCCGAGACCCAGGAATTATACCTAACAAAGCAAAAACAATACAACGAACGCATCAACCAAACAAAAAGGGAATACCATACAAACATTATATGCAACTCCAACAACAAACCTAGAGAACTATTCGAAATTGTAAAAACCCTCACCAAGGATCAGAAAACAGAAGACGAAGTGCAAATAGACCCACAAAAATTTGCAGACCACATCCAAGAAAAATTCCACTCGGTAGAACAAACAAGACCCAGCCCAGCCCCAAAGACTAACACATCCCCGAAACCCTGGGGAACATTCAACACCCCATCCACAGAGCAACTCTCCCACATCATCAGAGCAATCAAGACAAGCACAGCCCCTACAGATCCCTGCCCAGTGACCTGGATCAAGGCCACCAAGTCAAGCTTCATCCACACCATACACAAAATGGTGCACAGCTCCCTAACACAAGGGTTCATGCCAAATCAACTAAAGCTCGCCACAATAAGACCTATCCCGAAGAAATCCACATGCAATAAGAACAATCCAGCAGCATACAGACACATCTCCAGCATACCCCTTCTGGCAAAAATAATCAAAAAAACTGTACAGCACCAACTACAAGATCACATTGACAACCACGCTCCTTTGGACAACAACCAACACGGTTTCCGCCCCAACCATGGGGTAGAAACACTTCTGCTATACCTCTTTGACAGCACTCTCCACTTCATAGACAACACCAAGAAAGGAATCCTAATGATCTTCATAGACATCTCATCAGCATTTGACACAGTTGACCACAAGACTCTATTGGAAAGACTACAGAACAGAAAGACTACAGAACACGGATCCACCCTGAAATGGTTCCACTCATACTTGACTGACAGACAGATACAGGTCAAGGTAGGCCACAACACCTCCTGACCCATAAAAGTCATACAAGGAGTACCACAAGGATCGGCCCTATCAGCACTATTATTCAACCTCTACATCCAGCCAATATGCGACATCATGAAAGATCACAATATACAATATAAAATCTACGCAGATGACATCATGATATACACACCCATCTCAGTTGACAATCCGGAATACTCCAAAATAACAAACTGCCTCATACAAATGACAAGCTGGTTTCAAAAAAACAACCTCTCAATAAACTACAGCAAGACGGAGGCACTGATCATCACGCGAAACTCGGACTTTGTCCCCCCACCCAACATCAAGATAAAAGACACGATCATACCTATAAAATCATAAGTAAAGTACCTCGGAGTGACCCTGGATAAGGAGATGAACCTCCAATCACACATAAGCAGAACAAGCAAAAGCTCATACCACAGAATGAGACTCATCAGAAGACTTAGCCCCTCCTCGCCCCAGAGCACTTTCGTACAGTCTGCCAGGCACTAATAACCCCACTACTAGACTTCTGCAACCCAATCTACCTTGGGATACCAAAACAGACACTCAGACTGCTGCAACTGGCACAAACCACAGCCACATGCATAATATCTGGCACTACAAGACAAAAACACATCACACCAATACTGAAAGATCTGCACTGGCTCCCAATCAGCTCATGCATCAAATGCAAAACAATCATAAACATATTCAAGATCAAACAACACTCTTCAGCCATAAGCCTACACACACTCATACAACCTGACACAAGCACACAACCAAGGAGAAGAAGCACCTCCAATTGAGTAAACACCCCAAAATACTTCGCCAAGACCCGCAAGGACACCGCGGAATGAGCAATCTACCTGGCTGCTCCATCAATCTGGAACACCCTCCCAGATGAACTGAGACTAATCACAGACCTCAAGGACTTCAGCAAACAGCTGAAGACAACTCTGTTCATCGAACACTATGGACATACCACATGAGCTACCAACCAAGTCAGAACATCGGACCCTTCCCCGCACCCTAAGCTTGTATATATGAATGTATAATAGCTCACGATGTATAATAGCGCACAATGTAGAAAGCACAACCCAAATCAAATACTCGCCACCACTAACACACAACACACACCACTGCATGAAAACACATGAACACTCCTTGATTGTTTGCCGTGGAAACCGCCTTGATTGAAGGAGAAGGCGGTATAGAAATACTGTTAAATAAATAAATAAATAAATAAATGTGGGGTCATTCACTTTGTAGGGGGACAGAGCATAGACCCTTCCAAACATAATATCTTAATTTATACGCTTTGTCAGTAGTGTTGCTTTATGTTTATCATTAATATCACTATTGGCTAGCTTGGTTATTGGGATTTTAGATGTGGTTCTGGTCCTTTTATATGTTTATTTGCCTCTTTGTTCCCTGCACATGTATCACAACTATCACTTTTCTAGGTTTCCCTGCCTTTGCTGCACATTGCTGACTTAAATAGTTTCTCTTTCCTGCAAATGTGCTTTAAAGCGAGGGTTTCACTGGCGTTAGTGTTCAGACCCAGATTTCACAGCATTAGTGTGCTTGGAGCCTCTCCCCTCCCACTCTCCACCCATTGACCCCCTTCTCTCCGCCCTCTGGGAAGCCTTACTCCACCCTTCAGACCCGGATTTCACAGCGTTAGTGTGCCTTAACGCCGCCGCTGCGTTATCACGTGATAAGTGACTTTATCGCACGATAATGTTACATTATCACTCGATAATGTCACTTATCATGCGATAATACCAGCGCTGTGACGTTAAGACAGTTTAGTAAACATACCCCTAAGATTCAACTGACAGGACAAAAATATGGGCCGATATTCAAAAATCCTTAAAGAAACACCTTGGCCTTAGGATTCTATGATAAACTGTATCATTTTCAATGAGTATCAGAAGCTGTATCACTTTTAATGAATATTAAGAGGTTGATTCTATAGCACGGTCACCCTGGTTTGGAAGTCAAGAAGGCACCTAATTTTAGCCTATTTTAGAAAGACACATTGATTCCCATGTGTCCATGTAACACACTAGAGGTAAATTAACAGAAATAGCAGTTAGATTGAAGCCCTGGACATTTACCATGCTGAGCAGGAGGTGTGCATGCTCCTGCATATGGTATGGGGTCTATTCTGAACCACAAATGGTGGGTCGGGACGTTTGATACGGATGTCCAGACCTGCTAAACCCCTGGCCTGTGTCCGGGAAACAGAACTCCCTGCACTTAGATCTGAGCTGTGCGGGGAGCTCTGTTTGTGGGCGGTAGGGGGCAGAACTGTAGCGGATCGAGGGCGGGCTGTGGGTGGCACCATGAACCTGGACGTACAGGGCTGATTCTGAGGTTGGAACTGTACGTCCGGGGTCAGCCACTTGTATGTGTGACTTATTCCACCTCGGAGGTTGAATAAATCCCCCTAGATGGAGGAGGATGCTGGATCTGGGACCCACTGAAGAGGTGAAGGAGTGCAGGGGGTTCCCTGTAGCCCAATCCTGGCAATGGCAGCCTGATTGGGGATCGGGCTGGGGGAAAAGAACTTTTCCGTCTCTAGCCAGTGAGTTTCTTGGACATCCAGGCATCCAGAATTGGGGCATGGCCTGCATGTCCAGGCCGGTAGACCCGATTCTGATCCCGTGGGCATGTCTAGCTCCTGCGGGATCAGAATCGGGTGCACTGGAGCATGTCCCAATTCTTACCAGTCGGACAGGTGGGGGACACACACAATGGAATAGGCCTCTATATGCATATTTTATGAAATACACAAAGAAATTGTGAATCCGCCCAAACTCCACCCCAGAACATGCCTGCAGCCGAGTTGCATAGTAGCACACACATTCCTGTCACTGTGTATATGTTTACATATGCAATTCCTGCAGTGATTTTGTAAAAATAAACAAAAAAAACTTATTTTACATACATATAGCAAGGTTTTACATGCAAAAAAAGGTTTATAAAATTACCCCGTAATTGTGAAATCAGATGATACCCAAACCAAAGTGCAGCATTCAACTGCCTCTTTCATCAGTCTGACTAAACAAAAACGGGGAGGAATTTTGGTAGAAAAAAATCAGTCAGAACAAAATTAGATTTATAAATTTGTTTATTCTTCCCAATTTGAAATATGTAATAATAGTAGTGACAAGGGAAAAAGGTGTGCAACTTTGCAAATTAGGAAGACTTCTTAGTTGCATTGTTTGTTACTGGAGTCCATATTAGTTTTTGGTGCCATTTACAGAAATTGATTGCACTGTTTATTCAGTAGGTACGGGAAGAGAAAGACGTATTTGCATGTAGATAGGAACATTGTTCCCAATTCTGTCTTATCTTGGAAGCTAAGCAGGGTGAGGCCTCATTAGTACTTGGATGAAACCACCTTGTAAGATCAGGTGCTGTAGGCTTAATGCACAGCAGAAAGATTTGGTCACACAACAGGAACACTGTGAAGCAGTGTGATGTGGCAAAATGTTCAGCATACTTGTGTATAGTTAGCCTTTCTGTTATTTTGTATGATTAGTTACAGCATAATGGAAAGGTGCAATAGATACAATATGCATAGGAAGAGACCTGAGCATGAAGATGGACTGCAACCTTGGGAAAGCCAAAGTTAAAACTGGTCAACTCCCATCTAGACTATTGCAATTTGCTCTTCATTGATCTCCCTCAGAATCATCTCTCTCCCCTTCAATCTATTCAAAATTCAGCCACACAGCTAATCTTCCACCAGTCTCGCTATTGACCCCTCTTCTCAAGTCACTTTGTCCGACCTCAGCCATATTTGTATGTTTAAGAATGGTGCACTAGCACTCCTTGTGACCTTGGGCAGGTCACTTTACCCTCCATTGCCTCAGAAGAAAAGGCTGGCAATCTACTTTCGGTGATACATTGCCAAGAAAACCCAGAGGTAGCTGGGTCGCTATGAGTCAACACTGACTTGATGGCACTTAAAAAAAAAAAAAGAATGGTGAACCACCTTGATGTCACAAAGGATTGGTATATCAAGAAACTTAATAAATATAAAGTTCACTAGCTCCCTATCCATTTCCATATTCAGTTCAAACGTCTCCTTATGATCAGGGCCAGCCCGAGGGTTTCTGCCACCCTATGAAGACTCTCCATCCATCCCCCGGCCTGACATGCCACCCCACCTTCCCGTTATCCATCTTCTCACATGGGGGAGGGGGCAGCATGGTGATGCCTTTGCTTTGTCAGTCTTTAAGGTGCCCACGCTAGCATGCTCACAGTCTGCTGCTCCTGCTCCCCTCCAATGCAACTTCCTGTTGAAGGGAGCAGGAGCAGCAGGAAGTTGCATCAAAGGAGGGTAGGAGTGGCAGGCCATGAATGCGCTAGCATGGGCACTTCGCCATGCCATCGCCCCTCCCCCCAGGTGAGACAATGGATGCCGGGAGAGGGTACAGCATGGCCGGCCAGGCGGCAATCAACTGCTGCTTTGCTGGGAGTAGGGGGACCAATGTCACTCACTGGGGCCTGCTACCCTAGGAGACTGCCTAGTTCATCTCATGGATGGGCCGGCCCTACTTATGACCTATAAGTGCATTCATTATTTCCTCTCATCTCTCCCTATACCCCTCCTCTGGACCTCGGCTCCTCTAGCAGATCCCTTTTATCTGCCACTGCCAACTCCAGACTTTGTTCATTCCACCTTGCTGCTCCATATGCACGGAACAAACTACCAGGAGTTAGCAGGTCAGGCTTCATCTCTGGCCCTGATCAATCCAGGCTAAAAACCCACCTCTTCGAGGCTGCTCTTGGATCCTATTCCCCTTATTCTCCTGCTCATCACCTATCCGTATTTTGCCATTCCCCTTGATTTACCCTAGTCCCTAGATGCTGTGTGGTCTGTCTTGATTAGACTGTAAGCTCTGATGAGCAGGGACTATCTCTTACCGTGTACTCCTTGTACTGCTATACAAATGATAAGTAGCAGTAGGGTCAAAGAAGAAAATACAGGATGTTTATTTCAATGATCCAGGTTCGCGTGAGTAATTTACTGTTAAAAAGCATTCTGATCACAATTTTTTATGCACATATGCACATGTACTTTTCCAGTATAACAACTTCTAAATAAATTTAGCTGCCATTACCGACAACTTTCTTTTGTGCATCAGTCCCTGGAAAATGACAAGAGAGGGAAAGCTGGATTAGAGCAGGGTGGTTCAGCTGCATCCACACGCTCCCTTACCATGCGTCAGCCTGCAGAGGGGAGGGGACAAGATAGGGCAGGAAGCTGAGGGCTGTTCTCTACGGAGAGATGGGGCATCAGCCCCTTATTCTGTGATCAGGAGAAGAGCAGCACCGAAACCTGGTGCTTGTTCGTATTACTAATCATTCTCTATCCTGCAATTTTAATTACCATTATTAGTACCGTGCAGCCACATCTTCAATATTGTGTGTAATTCTGGTCGCCATATCTTAAAAAGGATATCGTGGAATTAGAAAACGTACAAAGAAGAGCCATCAAAACGGTAAAGGGGATGGAAGGATGCCCTTATGAGGAGAGCCTTAAAAGGTTAGGGCTCTTCAGTTTGGAAAAGAGACGGATGAGAAGAGATATAATAGAGGTCTATAAATTAATGAATGGAGTGGAATGGGTAAATGCAGATCGGTTGTTTACTCCTTCAAAAAAGTAGAGACTAGGGAACATGCAATGAAGCTACCATGTAGCACATTTAAGATGAATTGGAGAAAATATTTTTTTCACTTTCTGGAATTCATCACCAGAGGATGTAGTAAAAGCTGTTAAGTGTAGCTGGGTTTAAGAGAGATTTGGACACGTTTCTGGAGGAAAAGTCCATAAACCATTATTAAAGAGGACCAGGGAAATCCACTGCTTACCCCTGGGATAAGCAGCATGGAATCGGTCTACCTTTTGGGAACTTGACAGGTACTTGTGACCTTGACTGGCCGCTGTTGGAAACAGGATACTGGGCTTGATGGACTCTTGGTTAGACTCAGTACAACATATCTAAGTTCTTAAGTCTTGTTTTTTTCTTCCTTTAACCAATATATGTATTATTTTGAAAAACATGTGGACACGGTTTGCCATGTTAACGTTTCTTGATTCTGAATCCTAAAAAAGCGCCAGTAAGAGAAGAATAGGGGAGAGGAACAGAAAATAGCACAAGAAGGGGAAAGAGCACACTAGTAGAAAGCTACAGGGTTGCCTCTCTCCTTCTCTGGTATTTTCCAATGCATTACATGGCCAAGGAGGTACCAGCAGGTAACAGCGCAGCTTTATTGCATTTTCCTGCCAGTAGGAAGGAGGATCGGAAGGGAGGAGGATCGCACTGTGACTGAACTTTGGAGAAGATTACAGGGGGTGGGACTACTGTGGGAATGTCGGGCGCTGGGCAACCACCTTGATTTTTCCCCCACAAGGATGGCCTGGCTATTTTTTTCTCTTAGACTAAAAGAAAACACTGCTTAAATCAATATTTAACATTACTTATTAAAACATCTTTCCCTGAGCACTATGTAAATATTTTGAATTTTTTAATCCTACTTAACACAAAATTGTATGTGAATACATCTTGTAATGTATATTCAGAAAATTAGCTCTAATTGTATGGCTGAGCTATGCTGAAATTTGCAGGGGGTGGAACTGCTATAAGAATGCTGGGCACTGGGAGAAGTGACATTAGACTTTGAAACCCTGATTAATATAGGGGATTTAATGCATTTTTGAGGCTCCGAGTCAGCCTAATGAATGGTGCTTTGTAGAAAAGATGGTGGATTTAGGATTTCATCAATTAGTGATAGGGCCTAGGCACTTAGCTGGTCATACATTAGACCTGGCTTTCTGTCAGTTGTCCTAAAATGAACTAGCGATGATGAATGAGTTTAAGTGTATGGTGGTTCCTTGGTCAGATCATGTGGTACTATCATTCACTTCATAGAAAGTCATAAATGGGAAGAAAATTAAGAAAACATGGTTTACCGTAAGGAGGAGAGAGGATACAGCATATATGGTTTGACGAGCTTTGCCTCCATGACCACAGATTAAGATGGGCTTGGAGTAGGTGGTATCTGAACTTGAGAGGAGAATGGCTGAAGTTTATGTTTGGTTCTGGTGAGGTAAATCTGTTTGCAGTCTGGGAAGAGCTAGCCACCATGGTATTCAAAGGTAGTTAAGGAGGTAAAAAGGAAGTGTAAGCGATTGGCCTAATGGGCGAACAAGACCCTCAATGGAAAATCATGAATTTGCAAACTTTTTCATATCTCAGTTGCAAAAGCTAAGGGAAGAGAGTTAGAGGGGAAGCAGCAAAAGAAGGATGTGATCAGGCGATATGGCCACTAGAAACCAATGAAGATAATATACAGTACAAAAGGCCCTGGGTTAACTTTGGGCAGGTGTCACTTACAGATATTAAATAGTTAATTAGAGGGATCAGACTGATATTCGGTAGTTTAGATCATTGTCCAGCTACTTTTGTAAATATGAGGGATGATATCCTACATAAATGGATCTGTGAGATGGGTTAAGCATCATTGACAGAAAGTCTGTTCCCAGCTGTATGGAAAAGACCAGTTATTCGGCGAGTGCTGAAAAGGCCATGGCTGGATCCAGTAAAGCAGTGAACCATAGACTCATATTTAATGTACCTATTTTGGGCAACGTTGTAGAAAAAGCAATGACATGTGAACCTAGTCTCATTATCAGATACAGGGACATTTAAAGATAATTATTTAGCAATTCACGCCAACTCTAAATCTGCCTCACACTTCTATCAGATATTAAATGGGGGGAGGGGGCAGGGCTGGTAGTAAAGATTGCACCAGTACCAAAGAAAATTGGAAAGGAAATTGGGTCCGAGTTCCTATACCTCTCTAGGAAACGTTCTGGGCAAAGTCAATTCATTTTGTCAGCGTCTATTACTCAGTCATCATATTTCATAGTGCATAGAGCTATCTGGACAATCATTAAGGTAGTCAAGGCATCTGCTGATGGTGATAGCAAATGATGGCCAATCGGGGCAGCCACTATCGTCCCCACCTTTTCTCATACTGGATATCAATCTGGAAAAGGATCTCTGGGATTTGGAACATTCAAGAGGATTTAGGTCTTAATATAACTGCCTGCCATTTTGATGTTTTAAGCAAATACAATCAGTCACTGAATGCATGAAAAAAGTAGCACTATAAATAACATTGTACGTGTAGAAAGTGCTAAACACCCAGCAAATAGAACTGAAATACTATGGGCCCATGCTGTGTAGCTTTCTTCTGAAGCAGTAATGGAAATTTAGTCCTGGCGAAACTTGAGCTGAGAGGGAACTTGGTATTCTAGTTCCACAGCTGAGCATTCAGCACTATAAACAGAGTGATTTACTTTGAAAGAAGTGGTTACTTTGAGAGAAATTTGTATTTCAAGTCTATTTGCTGGGGGCAGGGCCGGCCCGTCCATTGAGCAAGAATGTTTTTTGCACAGGGCCCCGCGTTTCAGGGGGCCCCGCGCAAAGAACATTCTGCTTTTTTTTTTATTACATTTAAAAACAAAAACCTGGCTCTAGCTGCTGCCGCTGCCGCGTCCGTCGCAGCTGCGGCAGAATGGCGTGTCCCGCGGGGCCCCTTCTCCTCTTCGAGCCCTCTGCAAGGGCTTTCAGATTCGCGAAGGGAGAGTTGTGCTCCCTCGCGTCTCTGTAAAGCCCGCAGGGGCTAATGGGAAATTTCCCATCAGCCCCTTTAGACGCGAGGGGCTGATGGGAAATTTCCCATTAGCCCCTGCGGGCTTTACAGAGACGCGAGGGAGCACTCTCCCTTCGCGAATCTGAAAGCCCTTGCAGAGGGCTCAATGTGGAGAGGGGGCCCCGCGGGACACGCCATTCTGCTGCTGCTGCGACGGACGTGGCAGCAGCTAGAGCCAGGTTTTTGTTTTTAAATTTGCCGGAAGGGAAGGGAAGGGAAGGGGGGGGGGGGCGGATGGAGGCTGGCTGGAAATGGGATGATGGGGGGTTAGGACTGGAAATTTGCAAGGGGGGGGTTAGGACTGGAAATGAGCAAGGGGGGGGTTAGGACTGGAAATGTGCAAGGGGGGGGGGTTAGGACTGGAAATGGGCTGGGGCTGATGGATGCTGACTTGAAATGGGCTGGGGCTGCTGGAGGCTGACTGGAAATGGGCTGGGGGGGTTAGGACTGGAAATGGGCTGGGGGGGTTAAGACTGCAAAGGGGCGGGGGCTGATGGTGGCTGACTGGAAATGGGCTGGGGGGGTTAAGACTGGTAATGGGCTGGGGGGGTTAAGACTGGTAATGGGCTGGGGGTTGATGGAGGCTGACTGGAAATGGGGTGATGGGGGGTTAGGACTGGAAATGGGCTGGGGGGGGGTTAAGACTGGTAATGGGCTGTGGGCTGATGGGGGCTGTCTGGAAATAGGGTGATGGGGGTTAGGATTGCTAATGGGCTATGGGGGGGGGGGTTAGGACTGCTAATGGGCTATGGGGGCGCTAGGACAGGAAAAGGGCTGATGGGGAGGGGTTAGGACTTGAGGTGGGCTGATGTGGTTAGGACTAGTAATGGGCTGTGGGCTGATGGGGGGGTTAGGACTGGCAATGGGCTATGGGGGGCTGACTGGAAATGGGCTGATGGGGTTAAGACTGGAAGTGGGCTGATGGGGGGTTAGGACTGGTAATGGGTTATAGGGGGGGGGGCTTAAACTGAAAATGGGTTGATGGGGGGCTAGGACTGGTAATGGGTTGGGGGATTGCTATGACTGGAAATGGACTGAGTGGACGGGGAGGCTTGAACTGCAAATAGCTGATGGGGAGGGAGCTTGGAATGGAAATGGGCTGTGAGGGAAGGGAGCTAGAACTGAAAATGGGCTGATGGAGCAGCTAGGATAGGACTGGAAATGGGCTGTTGGGGGGAGCTAAGATTGGAAATGGGCTGTGGTGGGGGCTTGAATTGAAATGGACTCATGGAGGGGCTAGAACTGGAAGTAGGCTCATGGGGGGGCTTGGACGGGAATTGGGCTGAGTGGAGGGGAGCTAGGATTTGACATGGGCTGATGGTGGGGCTAGGAATGACTAGAAATGGGCTGATGGGGGGCTAGGAGTGAAAATGAGCTGATGAAGGGACTAAGACTGAAAATGGAGGGGGGAGCTAGGACTGGAAATGGGTTGATGGGGGGTTAGGACTGGAACTGGGCTGATGCAGGGACTAGAAGGGAATGGATGCTGGCTGGGTGAGACTGGAACTAGAAGGGAGCTGATGTTGGGGGAGGATTAGAATGGGATGGGGCATGGGAGAGTAAAATGGAGAGGGGAAAAATATTTTGTGTGGGAGGGATGAAAAATCTACAATTGGCCGGGTATTGGGAGAGTAAGTGGGGATTGAGGATGGAGGGGTAAAATTGTGTGGATGACATACGAATGAGGAAAGAGCAAAAGGATAAAGATTAGTATGTTAAAGCAGATGTAGAGAGAGAGAGGATGGAAAGAAAACTAGAAGAGAGAAGAAAGGACAAATGGACAGCAGACGATGGAGAGTTAGCAGAAAACATGAAGAAACCAGAAGAAAGTGGCTGGAGCAATTGCAACTGAAAAAAAATGCACAAAAGGTAGAAATATATCTCTTTATTTTGAATTTATTAACTGGAATATGAAAGTTCTGGGAAATGTGCATCATTAACGTCTGCGCTTTGTTTGGTACAAGAGGAAATTGATTTATAGTTTTATTTCTACAGTGTTGTTGTACATTCCAAGTTTGGCTTTTGGGGTTCCCAGTTTAAATTATTGCCTTCCTGTTTCTAAATTGCGATTCCTTGTTTGGTGATGGTCTATGTTCTGCATGTGTAACTGAGCTGAGGTATTCTGTTTATGTAATTCCTATTTGACATTGCCACTTGTTCTCTTTCCCCAGTATTCTCTGAAATGTACTGGTTTAATATTTGCAGTGTTTCCTTTTGATAGGTAGGGACTGGTGCTTTGTGAGTCCTGGTAATGCTGTCAGGATACAGCGGGTTTGCTATGGGTTCTAAATGGGCAGCGTTTGTAGTAGTTCCTAATGTGCCTGGCGGTTGGCACTGGATTATAGTAATGTAGAAATCTTTTAGTCTTTCTTTATCCATACACTCATTAAGAGACATGTTTACTAAAAGTTAGTGTATGGTAACATTATGCAAATATTTATGCAAATAAGGCCACTTATGCAAATGAGGCCCCGCACCGAGTCTCCGCACATGGCCCCGCACCCCCCTTGGGCCGCCCCTGGCTGGGGGGATCATTCTGATTCTAGTTTAGTTGGTCTGGTCATCCGATCCAGATGTCCAGACCCGCTAAATGTCAGGATCGTGCTGCCAGTGACAGAGCTCCCCACATGTATTGCCGATTTGTGCGGGGAGCTTGGTTCATGGGCAGGAGGGGAAGGGCTGTGGGAGGAATGAGGGCAGACGGTGGGCAGGAACGTGACCCCGGATGTACAGGGCCGATTCTGAGGTTAGCCCTGTACGTCTGGGGTCAGCAAGCTAGACGGGGTATTTATTCCACCTCGGAGGTGGAATAAGTTCCCCTGGACGTCGGGGGACAGCAGAGCCGGGCCAGTTCCAAAAGGTGAGGGTGCAGGGGGTTCCCCATAGCCCGACCCTGGTCATAGAAGGCCGGATCAGGGTTGGGCTGTGGGGAAAGGACATTCTTTCATGGCTCCTGAATGGAGCCGTAATGCCATAGCGATTGGACACCATGGCACTGTGGTTCTATTAAGGAGCCTGGCTGAGGTAGCCAGGAACGTGCAGGACATGCGGCTGATCAGAGCTGAGGCCCAGCCTGTACGTCCAGGCCAGTTGTTCCAATTCTGATCCCGCGGGTATGTCTAGCCCCTGCAGGATCAGAATCAGATGCTACCACTGCACGCCCCGATTTTGACTGGCCATACAGGGGCAAGACGTCTACAACAGAATTGGCTTCTGGAATTTTAGTGCTTTCTACAATGTTATTTATAAAGCTACTGCTTTCATGACACATAATGACTGATTTTATTTGTTTAAAAAATATCATAAAGGATAGCATTTAAAGAAACTGCTGGTGAATGGGAACTGATGAATGAGAAAGGTGGGACTTGTATAATGGCCACAGTCATTACAACACTGCTATTAGAAGCAGGGCTTTCTCAACTGAAGTCCTCCATTCACCTTTATATATACTTTATGTGCAATACTGCTGGTGTGAATGGTTGTCTGCATATCATATTGTGTTAACAGTTTTTCATATAATGTGACTTTATTTGTTTGGGTGAATTTGTTTCACTGAACACCTATATTTAGGGAGTGTTTGAGTTAGTGGATGTGTTCTTCAAAGCATGTTCCATGTTTTAGCTACCAATAGCATCTGATTTGCCATCAGGACACTTAGGGGAATGTTTACTAAAGTGCATTGATGGCTGGCATGGGGTTTCCCACATGCTAAGTGCGTTTCACTAAAAATCCCCCACTTACCAGCTTAGAGGGCAACTTAGAGATGTGATATGGGCATTGGCAGCGTAGTGCAGTTAGCTTGGGTGTCTTTGGTGCACACTAATTGTGGCTGTTGCCATCAGCATGACTGCACTTAGCACCATCTTAGTGGGTGGTGATTTGTGCACTTGCGTGACACTTAAAATTCCTGTGCCAAACCTTAATTAGAAACTCTCCGGGACTAGGACACTATACTATAAAATATTCCAATCAGCTCTTTTTATGCTAATTATGCAATCAAATTCGTATTAGTCAGGCACTTTTCCAAACAGTCTGCCCTGATGAAAAGTCGACCAGCATAACGCACTCACGGACTTTGCATAACTTTTCAAAGGGAAAACCCACACATACTTTCCCTTTGAAAACTGGCCATACTCTTTGGATTTGCTTTTTCTGCAGCCTAAATTTGTCAGGGAAATGGCACATGTATATCTGAAAATGCAATGTGCACAGGCTATTTCTTAATCCCAGTCATCATACACAACGAAGAACACCTCCCCTTTACCTGCACAATGGAGCCCTGCAGGTTTACTGGGGGCAATTTTCAAACAGCGCTTCACCTAGCTTTTGAATATCATCCTCACTGCTGTCGATCAACAAGGAAAAATAACAAGCATTTAACTCACCACAGTAATAGCATCATTCAAGAGAGATTCACCAAATACCAGGATGTAAAGTCGCTCGTTGACATGAATGTTTTCAAAAACAGCTAACACCGCTACAGGGTCCACAGCTGAAATCAAGCTGCCAAAAAGCAAGCACTGCAGCAAAGAAATATCAGTCAAGCCGAAAGCTTCAATCTGACATATCCCAAAGAGAGAAATCCCAATGCCAATGGAATTCCAGAGAGTCCCCACCACAGCGTACCAGAAAATAGTTCCAATATTATCAAAGCATATGCGGGCAGGCAAAAAGTAGCCGGCATCCAGAACAATTGGTGGAAGCAGGTATAGAAAAAAGACGTCTGTCTTCATTGCAGGTGGGGACTTTTCATTGACTCCATAGATGATTCCTCCTAGCAGCAGACCGACCAAAATCAGGAGGCAACTTTCCGGCACTATGAAGTGTAACCTGTGGTAGAGATGGAAGCCTACAGAAGAAGAAAAATACATGAACGAAAACATGCTTTGAGAAACAAAAATGACCTGAGCTGAAAGGTTAGAGCATACATCAACTAAAGGACAACAGGTTTAAGTAGAGCCGCTGACTAAGTACAGCAGGATTGAATATACTGTACATGTGAATTTAAATGCTGTGGTTGGCGTGCAGAGTAACACACTGACTGCCACTGCTGAAAATCCAGCCCTAGGCAAATTAGGCAAGTCTCTAGAGCACCTGACTTTTTTCAGAAGGGGGTTGGGGGATTGGGAAGGAAGGATGGCACAAACACTGCTGTGAGAAGACGACTGCAGCTCAGCTTTGGTTTATTCCATTGTTATAGGAAAGGCAAAGCAAGTGAGTGGACTGATCACAGCCCAAGTGTGGAGGGGGGAGTTGCCAATCAGAGCACTGAGAAGAGGGTGGGGGTGAGCCACTGCCACCATGGCTACCCACAGTAACATCCCTCACCCCGTTTCATGCACTATATATAGATGGCAGGTGCAAGACCAGTGCAAGGATGCTGGGCCCCCTAGGCAAATCTTCAGCCTTATGCCTCCCCCTCCCTAAGATTTTGAAAATTAAACACCAGCCCCCCCCTAATAATCCTGCAAAAATAAAAACACATAATTGTAGATCATACCTTTAAATATTAAGCTTTACTTTGCATGTATATGTGTGCCTACTCTCCCTGCAAGTAAAAAAATAAGTGCTGATGTGATGCATTTGTGTCACCATCAGAACCTATTGTTGTGCTTTGACTACTGCTGCTCTTTGCTGCCCCTCAGAAGCTCCTGCTCTGGGTGATTGCCTAGTCTTGCCTAGTTGACTGAGCCGGCCCTAGGCAGGTGGAATCAGTGATCAGCTTCTTCCTCCCCTCTTGCGTCAGCTGCTACGTTCCCCTCAAGTAAGGTTACCAGATGTCCCCAATTGCTTTTTCAAGTTTCCCAGGATATGTCATGCTAAATATTAATGGGAGGGGGAGAATAATGCTGTTTTATCCTCCCTTGTTTGAGAAATGTATTAAAGAACAGGCTGTGGGGGGCCTCAGACCCAAAGGCTGAGTGGGGAAAGCATTTATTAGGGATGTGCAGTCAATTGAACTGGCATAAGAAATTCCAACAATATATCCTATACAGTATTGTTTCTTTGTTCTTAGCTTTCCAGTAGAAGTTCAAGTCAAGTTACATTCAGGTAAAGTAGGTATTTTCCTGTTGCCAGCTGGCTTACAATCCACAGAGTCCTTTTACTAAAGTGCAGTAGGTGGTTAATGCGTGTTTTAGCATTGTGGTAGCTGTCAGCGCAGGACAGCGGTAAATATTACCACACAGGCATGACAATAATCGTGTGCTGATTCCCATGGTAACTGCACATCATGCAATTGGATGTGGAATGGGTGGGTTGGGGGGCTGGAGACTGGGCATGGAGGGCTCATTGCGGTTAATGTGGGGGAACATAATAGTGGCGAAACAGCTTAATGGTTAGAACAGTGGGCTAGAACTAGGGCAGGGCACAAACCCCACTGTAGCATCTTGTGATCTTGGCCAATTCACTTAACCCTCCATTGGCTCAGGTACAAACTTACGGGCCAATGCAAAAGATTAAAGCGCCCTTTACACGCAGATAACGCAATTTATACACACAAGTTCTGCCACACCAAATGCAGAAAAGAGACTGATGCGTGTGTAAACGGAAAAGGAAAAGTATGTACACAAAGGATTGCCCAGTGTATTTAAATAATAAGCAAATTCATGTGTATATTAAAATGGTATGCTAATAAGGTCTGTGCCTGATACAAAAAAAACATGTAAAAGATTATGTAACCAGCAGGAGTGCCAAAACCTCTACGCTGGCCTGAGGTGGCTTAAACATCTTGCACACATGGGGAAAGACTGTTTCAGGGTATGTACTGATGAAGTTATCTTTGATGTGAAAATTTTCTGCATGAATCTTTTCAGCAAATAAGCGAAAGGTTGGCATTCAAGAAATGTTTTTTGCTTCTTATCCTTGTGTGGTTTTTGCACTCATTTACATTATTCATGTTTTATTTTAGATCTCTTCATTGTGATTTCATAAACAAATGTTTTGGGGCGAAATAGTGTTGTTATTATGGGGTGAGCATCAAAAGTACCTGCACGTCCTGTGCCTATAACGTGAGCGTTTGATATTTATGTGCATGCGTATATGGCCACTTGTAGCGCGTCTCTTGTTTGCGTATGCGTTGGCTCCCCTCCTTTCAATTTTACGATGATGTTTACGCACAGCTGATTTGCATACACGCCCTTTGCTGCATACCGGAGCTGAGTCTCACACTATCAGTGCGCTATAAAAACACATACACGGCTAACAGTGCGCAACTTCAGCGCTGGCTTTCTGCATCGACCTGTTAGATTGTAAACTCTCCAAGGACAGGGAAAAGACCTACTGTTCCTGGATGTAACCTGCTTTTCCATATATGTGCTGTCAGTCTTGCAAGTAGTACAAGTGCATTTAATGACTCCTCAGTGGGTGACGTTAAGTACACCCACATTAATCCTGAATGCTGCTGTTATGCATTAAGTTTAGTTTAGTTTATTAAAATTTGATATACTGCCAAATCAAATCAGCAAGGCGGTTTACAATAAAAACAATATAAAAGAAAGAGCAAACAGGAAATCCATTAGAATAGTAAAGCCAGGCACACAAGTAGGGGAGGGGACAGACAGACAAGGACAGTATCAGGCAATTGTATTATCTGAATGAGTAGCTTCTCTGCACTACTATTCGACCTTTACTTTCAACCCCTCTGTACACTCATCTGATCACAAGACCTCAATTTCTACATCTACGCTGGTGATATCATGATCTGCAGTACATTCAAACAAAACAACCCTCGTTCTCTACTCCCAGGAATGCTTCACAGATGTATCCAACTGGCTAAAAGACAACAACTTTGAAATCAACTATAAGAAAACAGAAGCCTTCTTTTTGTAACCAGAGAAAACACCTTCACTCCTCCCCCCTCCCCAACAACCATAACCCTGAACAACACTCCAATCAAGATCCAGTCTGAAGTCAACTACCTTGGAATCACCCTCTGTCAATAGCTCATCTTCAAAGCCCACATCAACAAAATTACGTAAACAATATATTACAAAGCAAAGACCCTCCAACGCCTCTGACCGCTGCTTGAACTGTCAGATTTCCGCTCTGCTCTTCAAGCATCAGTACTACTACACCTCGACTATTGCAATGTTATCTAACAGGGCCTCCCACAATCCATACTTCTCCCCTTCAAACTACTCTCCATACAACAGCACGAATACTCCAAGCAGCAGCAAGGCAAGATCATATTACGCCCATACTCAGCAGCTCCACTGGCTACTGATACCAAGTCGGATAAGTACAAAACTACTCCTGACTCACAAAGCTATCCACACCGACCCCCCACACACACCTCCACTGTCTTCTATAGACCCACCATCCAAGCAGATCAAAACATACCTCAACAATGAACACCCTGCCAGAACCAAATCCAACCAACAAGCCTGCAAATGAGTTTTCCAACTATATGCACCCTTAATTTGGAGCACCCTACCAGACATACTCAGGAACATCTCAGACCTCTCTACCTTCAGAAAACACCTGAAGACGAATCTAGTCTCAAAGCACTTCAACCCTGCCACATAACCCCTCCTCCCCTCCAGTATATAGAAACATAGAAAAATGATGACAGAAAAAGACCACATGGCCTATCTAGTCTGTCCTTCTATATCAACAACTACAACAGTCCCCTTTATTCCTTTAGAGATCCTCTGTGTTTGTCCCATGCTTTTTTGAATTCAGATACTGTCCTCATCTCTACCACCTCCACTGGGAGACTATTCCATTGATCCACCACTCTTTCCGAAAAGAAATATTTCCGCATATCACTCCTGAATCTATCCCCCTTCAACCTCATCCCATGTCCCCTCATAGCAGAGCTTGCTTTCAATCGA
Organism: Ichthyophis bannanicus; assembly: GCA_033557465.1. Classification (NCBI taxonomy): domain Eukaryota; kingdom Metazoa; phylum Chordata; class Amphibia; order Gymnophiona; family Ichthyophiidae; genus Ichthyophis; species Ichthyophis bannanicus. The sequence continues at coordinate 599,724,457 of CM066035.1, read as the reverse complement.
AAGAGGCTCTCCCCCTGTGCATTTATGCCATGGAGGTACACACACCCCATACAAAGACACTGTATATAGCTTGTATATATATATATATATATATATATATAGTTATATTCCTGTAATCTTCCAGTGCATGTTGTACATAATTTTAATTGTTACAATGTATCATTTTTCGTTTCATGTACACTGCCTTGACCCGGTGAAAGGCGGTATATAAATACAGCTAAATAAATAAATAAAGGAGGTGTGGAATGAATAGGTCTTAAGGGCTGATTTTAATTGGGAAAGCAAGAGTTCCAAGCAAAGATCAGGGAGAAATTGTTCCAAAGTTTAGGATCAAGAAAAAAGAAGGTAGAATGTCTAGTAGATTCTAGTCTAGCCTGAGAAGCAGGGGGCAAATGCAAACGATTGCTATGAAGAGACCAAAGGCGCAATGGGGAGTGTGAAGTAAGATATTAGAAGCAAGATAGAAAGGGGACCCAGAGTGAAGAGTTTTATGGACTAGAATCAGAATCTTTAGCTGATGATTCATAAGGAGGGGAGCAATATGATCAAATTTTGAGGTGTAAGAAAGAATCCAGACAGTTGAGTTCTGAACATTTTGCAATCGTTTGATTTCATATTTAGGAAAACCAGCATAAACAAAATTACAGTAATCAAGACGGCTAATGACTAAGCTCAAGAGAAGATGGGGTCAAGAAAGAATGCAGGGATCTGATTTGACAAAGGAGAAATATGAGCATCTAACGACTGCACTGATATTGTCGTGAAAAGATAGAGTAGGGTCCAGAATAACCGCAAAATAAGTAAGGGCCAGGACCAGAGTAATAGGAGAGTTTGAAAGCAATGGAACAACAGAAGGAGGGTTAAGAAAAGCAATTAAGCAGCAGGAGATTTTTGCAAGTTGAGCAGTGGATGATTATCATTCAGTCAAGATGCCACGGCAGATAGATATTCATTCATGGGGTAGAGGTCGGGATCAAAAGGATGAATGTGCAGGATGAGCAGTATTTATTTATTTATTTATTTAACAGTATTTCTATACCGCCTTATCCTATAATCAAGGTGGTGTAACAGCAATACAATCAAAAGTAGTGGACGTGTATTTCATGCAGTGAATGAAGTGTCATGATTTGCGTGTAAGAAGTTAGTGTATTAGATTAGGTTGAGCTATGTACATTGTGCGCTATTGTACAGCATGAGCTATAATACATTGTTCTATACAATTAGGGGTTAAGATATATCATGTGCCGTTGTACAATTTCTTATCAGGGTTGGAAGGGGTAAGTTGGTAGTTCCTGTTAGTACGGTTAAGTGACGTGTCCATAGTGTTCTATGAACAGTGTTGTCTTCAGCTGTTTGCGAAAGTCTTTAAGGTCCGTTGTCGATCTCAGTTCGTCTGGGAGGGAGTTCCATATTGTTGGGGCAGCCAGGGAGAGAGCTCTCTCTGTGGTGTCCTTGCTTGTTTTTCTGAAGTCACTCGGGGTGTTGACTCTGTTGGAGGTTCCTTTTCTTCTTGGGCGAGTGCTGGTGTCTGGTTGTATGAGGGTGTGCAGGCTGTTGGCTGAAGTGTGGTGTTTGATCTTGAATATGTTTATGATGGTTTTGTATTTGATGCGTGAACTGATTGGGAGCCAGTGTAGGTCTTTTAGAACAGGGGTAATGTGTTCATGTCTTGTTCATCCAGATATTATGCGGGCTGCAGTGTTTTGTGCTAGTTGTAGTGGTTTGAGTGTTTGTTTTGATAGCCCAAGGTAGATGGGGTTGCAGAAATCCAGTAAGGGAGTAATTAGAGCTTGGCATACTGTACGGAAGTGTTCTGTATGTATGTCACCTGCAGTAGTAAGCAGAGGTGCCAAAATGCTCAACCAGATGTATTAGAGGAATGAGAAAAATATTGAAAAGAAGCAGAGTAAAGAATAGGAGGATAAAGTAAAGGAGTTGAAAGTAACCTGAAAATGGTGGCCAGAAAGAAAGGAATGAAACCATTTGAGTACAGTCCCCCTTATCCAAATGTGGAGGTGAGAAAGTAGAATATATGATGGTCAATTACAACAAAAGCCAAAAGAGAGATTGAGAGAGACAAGAAGAGAAACATCACCAGGTCGAAAGCCTGGTGTACTTCACTAGGAAGAGAAGAGAGGATTGTCTTGATATTATGCCCAGGTTGAAAACATGACTGACGGGGATGAAGGCTACAAGTCTTTTCCAGATGATCAGTAAGCTGGGTAAAAACCAGCTTCTCAAGAATCTTAGATAGAAATGGGAGTTGGGAAACAGGCCTATAGTTAGAAGGAACAGAAGAGCAAGAGAGGGGTTTTCTTTTTTTTTTTTTTTTTAAGAGGGGGAAGACCTGGGTACAGGGACTGTTCCTGTGAGGAGGCTGTTGTGGAACATAAAAAGGGTGTGAGGAAGAAAGGCGAGGGAATCAGAGAGAAGCCATGCCAGAAGGATAGGATCTGAGGAGTAAGTGGTTTTACACATGGAACTAACCATCTGGGAGAGGGAGAAAAGAAAAGAGACATTAAAAGCATGCTGTGAGTGAGAACGAGAGGCAGGGAGAGGGAGGGGACAAGAGATAGGATTCGGAAGGGAGAGAGTGAGTGGGAAAGAGAGAGCATATATTGTCAATTCTACAAGCGAAGAAGTGGGCAAGATGATCAGCAGCGAAAGAAGTGAAGTGAGACTGAGCCGGGGGAGGCCAGAGCAAGCAGGAGACCAGGGAGATGTATCTATGCGTATGAGTTCTAAACCCTGCTACTTCGCTCCTCTCATGAATACATTTGTTGAGCGAGGAGCAGGGGCAACTTTATCATTAAGTAGGGTGAAGTGGCCACCTCAGGCAGCAAATTCTGGGGTCACCAAAAAATGCCTGCAAAATGGCTGCCTCACACTGCTTGATCTCTTAAGACAGATGGCAACACCACCACTTCTGCTTCCTCTAAGGTTTCCTGCTGCAGCAGCAATAAAATCAGCAGTAAACATGGGATCTTTGAGACATCCACATGTTTCAAAGACTTCCATTCTGCCCCCTCTGACACAATATTTTTAATATCAGAAGGGGTGGGATGGCAGGGCCTTTGAAACATGAAGATGTCTCAAAGGCCCCACATTTATTGCTGATTTTATTACCACCACGGTTACCGATATCAGGAAAGTGGTAGCAATAACACATGGAGAGGGGTGGGAAGGAGAAGACAAGACATGCTGGCTGCAGGGGGTTGGGGGGTGGGGGGAGGAGGGTCTGTGAGATGGAGTGGAGATGCTGGACATGGGGAGGTCATTGAGAGATGGAGAAGAGATACTGGACATGTGGGACAATGGGAGACAGAGATTCTGGACAAGAGGGGATAGAGAGAAAGAGGAGAGATGCTAGATTTGGGGGGATAGGGAGATGCTGGAGTGGAAAGGGGATAGCGAGAGACATAAGGTGTAAGAAAAGAAAGAGGGGGATGTTGGACATGGATTAGGGAGAGAGAGAGACAGGGGTATAAAGGGAGAGAGGATGAGATGCTGGATTTTGGGGGATGGGGAGAAAGAGAGAGAGGGAGGGGTGATGCTGGACATGGAGGTTAAGAAAAAGGGGAAGGCACTGAATGGGAAGAAGGAGGGGGAGACACTGGACAGAAGAAGAGAAGCTGAACATGGGAAAGTGGTAGAGAAGAGGGAGAAGTTAAAGACTGGGAAGTTTAAGAGACTGGAAAAAGAGAGAGAGTTGAGGAAAGGGAGGGATGTTTTAAAGGTAGATGCAGTTAAAAAGAGGGAGACTGAGAGCTAGAAGGTAATAAGGAGGAGTGCAATCTAAGTTTGGAGGGGGTGACTATGGCGCTAGAACTTTCTTCGAAGTGCTTTGTGAACAGATGCATCTTAAGGTGCTTTCTGAACATTGACAGGTCTGCTATTTGTCTCAAGTTATGGGGGAATTCCAGAGTATAGGAGCGTATAGTGAGAATCTTTCCTAGAAGTCAATTGGTTGCTGCTTGTGAATTCCTTAGATGTGGCCAGAGTGTTTTGTGAAAAGTCTTGTCTTGATCTGTTATTGGGCAGTAGATGAATGAGCGTTGTTAGATGTTTTGCAGATAAATTGTATAGGATTTTGAAGGTGTTCAGTAAGACCTTATATTTGATTCAGCTAATGATTGGAAGCCAATGTAATTGTTTCAGGATAGGGGTGATGTGCTCCTTTTTTAGTACTCCGTAAATGAGGCGGGCAGCTGTGTGTTGGGCCAGTTGTAGCTTGTATATGGCTTGTTTTGGTAGGCCCTGAAGGATGCTATTACAGAAGCTGAAGTGGGAAGAGCATAGCTTGTAGTACAGTTCAGAATTCAGGTAGCGGGAGGAGTGGTTGGATGTGCAGTATGGTTCTCATCTTACAGTATATTGCTCTGGTGGTGTTGCTAATGTGGATCGATAGGTTTAAACATTGGTCCAGTATTACTCGGAGGTATCTCATCTCTTGTTTGGCATGCAGTGTTGCATCTTCGACTTTAAGTATGGTAGGCAGGATGAAACTGGCATCTCTGGTGATGAACAATTCCTCCATTTTTTGGTAGTTTATTTCTAAGTTGTGCTTGGAAACCAAGGAACCAAGGCTGAAGTCCCACTAATACTCCTTGTGGCGTTGGGCAAGTCACTTAAACATCCAGTGCTGCAGAAGAAAGGCCTGGCAATCAACTTCCCGTCACATTGCCAAGGAAACCTAGGAGCTGCTGGGTCATCAGGGATCAGCACTGACTCAAAGGTATGCCTTCCCTCATAAAATTACTAAGTGAATTGCAACATTAAAACACAATTGACATGAAAATTAACTACACAATAAAATTAAAACATCAAGCAATTACATAAACAAATATGCCTTTGAAACTCTCCAAAAAGACAAATAGTCATGAAACTGAAATAGAGGCAATGGAAGCAAATTACATCTGACTGGGCCAACTACTGAAAAAGCACACAATCTATCAACAGCTCTGCAAACAAGAGAGACAGGGAGTCAAACAGTAAATTACTTTGATTTGAACAAAGTTCTCTAAAAGGCACATAAGGATTGATAGAGAGAGAGCAAAATAAATGGAAGAAAGCTGAAAAGAAATGATTAATATCACAGATAGAAAGTTACAAAAAAACAAGAAGGGAGAGAAATGGCAAGCAGACTGGTGACTCTAGAAAAATGTTAAGATTAGACAGAGGAAATCAGAGATTGAGATCAATATAATTAGAGAATAAAATGGCCAGACAAAGGTAGAAAACAAATTTTATTTTCAATTTAGTGACTAATATGCCCGTCTTTGCACTTTACACATTTTATCTATATTTTGCACAGTACAGGGGCATCTACGTTGATGTTGTTGGCAGGACCGGCCCGACGCTTGTGTGTGTGTGTTGCTCGCACATGGCCGAGCTCCTGGAAGGGCCGCGTAGCATTATAATTTGCAGTCACCATCACCATGGAGCTCATGAAAGTGAAACTGCGACACTTGCTGTTTTGCACAAGATACTAGAAATACCCCGGTGTCATTTCTCTGAACTTTGCAGTGTCAGTGGCTGCAGGTTAGCATGGCCGCAGGCAGTGAAGGAAGGAATGTAGGCTGAGTCAGGGCTGTGGAGGAAGAGGGGAATGGGTGGACCAGGTCATCTGGCATCATACTGAGAAGAGGCAGGAAACAGCTTCTGGACACCATGGGAGATCATGAGGGGCATTCACTTTATTCTCCCTTGTGAGCCCCTCTTCTCCCCTCAAACCCTATTCTGTCAGTGACTACAATTACAATGGACCATGGAGCCTCCCATGTCGCTGCCATGAACATAATAAGTTTTGAGGGGAAAAGAGGGGCTAGGAAGGGAGGAAATGGGGAGGGGAATGGTGGACAGGGGCTGGGGGACAGAGAAAGAAGGGGGATATGGGGGGGGGGGGAGAAAGGTATGCTTGACCTGCAGCTGGGAGAAGAGGGTAGATGCTAAGAGGTGGGGATCCTAGTTGCTAACCCCAGGGTTAATGCTAATGCAGGGGCTGGGGCTGGAGCTTGGGGCCAATGTGGGGGCTGGGAGCTAACATAGGAGCTGTGAGTAGGGGCCTGAGGGCTAATCAGAAGTTGGGAGAAAAGGACTGGGGGCTAATGCAGGAACTGCGAAGTAGGATCTGGGGGCTAACAGAGGAAATGTGAAGTAGATGCTGGGGGCTAATGCAGGAACTGAGGAGTAAGGGCTGTGGGATAATCAGAGGTTGGGAAAAAGGAGATGGGGCTAACGCAGGAACTGCAAAGAAGGGGATGAGAGCTGAAGCAGGAACTGGGAAGTAGGGGCTGGGGCTGACGCAGGAACTGGGAAGTAGGGGCTGGGAGCTAACACAGGAACTGGGAAGTAGAGACTGGGGGCTGATGCAGGAACTGGCAAGTAGGGGCTTGGGAGTAGGGACTGAGGGCTAACACAAGAACTGGGACATAGGGGCTGGGGGCTAAAACAGGAACTGGGAAGTAGGGCCTGGGGAGTAGAGGCTGGGGGCAAATTTTTGGAACTGGGAAGTAGGGGCTGTGGGTTAATGCAGACACTGGGAAGTAAGGGCTGGGGGCTAATGCAGGAACTGGGAAGTAGAGACTGGGAGCTAACACAGGAAATGGGAAGTAAGGGGCTGGGGCTAATGCAGAAACTGGTAAGTAAGGGGCTGGGGGCTAATGTAGGAATTGGGATGTAGGGGCTGGAGGCTAACACTGGAACTGGGAAGTAGGGCCTGAGGATTAGGGACTGGGGGCTAACACAGGAACTGGGAAGTAGGGGGCTGGGGGTTAATTCAGGAACTGGGGAGTAGGGGTTGGGGGCTAACACAGGAACTGGGAAGTAAGGGGCTGGGGCTAACACAGGAACTGGGAAGTAAGGGGCTGGGGCTAATGCAGGAACTGGGAAGTAGGGGCTAGGGCTGATGCAGGAACTGGGAAATAGAGGCTGGGGGCTAACACAGGGACTTGGAAGTAGGGGCTAGGGCTGATGCAGGAACTGAGTAATAGAGCCTGGGACTGATGCAGGAACTGGGAAGTAGAGCCTGGGACTGATGCAGGAACTGGGAAGTAAAAGGCTGGAGGGTAACACAGGAACTGGGAAGTAGGGGCTGGGGACTAATGCAGGAACTGGGAAGTAGGGGCTAGGGCTGATGTAGAAACTGTGAAGTAGAGCCTGGGGCTGATGCAGGAACTGGGAAATAGAGGCTGGGGGCTAACACAGGAACTTGGAAGTAGGGGCTAGGGCTGATGCAGGAACTGAGTAATAGAGCCTGGGGCTGATGCAGGAACTGGGAAGTAGAGCCTGGGACTGATGCAGGAACTGGGAAGTAAAAGGCTGGAGGGTAACACAGGAACTGGGAAGTAGGGGCTGGGGACTAATGCAGGAACTGGAAAGTAGGGGCTAGGGCTGATGTAGAAACTGTGAAGTAGAGCCTGGGGCTGATGCAGGAACTGGGAAGTAAGGGGCTGGGGACTAATGCAGACACTGGGAAGTAGGGGCTAGAGGCTAACACAGGAACTGGGAAGTAGGGGCTAGGGACAAACACAGGAACTGGAAAGTAAGGGGTTGGGACTGATGCAGGAACTGGGAAGTAGGGGCTGGGGCTGATGAAGGAACTGGAAAGTAGGGCCTGGGGAGTAGGGGCTAGAGGCTAACACAGGAACTGGGAAGTAAGGGGCTGGGGCTAACACAGGAACTGGGAAGTAGGGGCTAGGGCTGATGTAGGAACTGGGTACTAGAGCCTGGGGCTGATGCAGGAACTGGGAAGTAGGGCCTGGGGAGTAGGGGCTGGGGGCTAACACAGGAACTGGGAAGTAAGGGGCTGGGGCTGACACAGGAACTGGCAAGTAGGGGCTAGGGCTGATGCAGAAACTGGGAAGTAAGGGGCTGGGGCTGACACAGGAACTGGGAAGTAGGGGCTAGGGCTGATGCAGGAACTGGGAAGTAGAGCCTGGGATTGATGCAGGAACTGGGAAGTAAAAGGCTGGAGGGTAACACAGGAACTGGGAAGTAGGGGCTGGGGACTAATGCAGGAACTGGAAAGTAGGGGCTAGGGCTGATGTAGAAACTGTGAAGTAGAGCCTGGGGCTGATGCAGGAACTGGGAAGTAAGGGGCTGGGGGCTAACACAGGAATTGGGAAGTAGGGGGCTTAGAGTCGACAAGAGGGTTAGAGAAGAAGAGAGTACAGAAGATGCTAAAGGGTAGGGATAGGAGAGGGAATTTGATACTAGGACTGGGAAAAGGGAGCTAGGAGTTAAATCAGATGTTGGTGCTGTGGTCTAATGCAAGGGCTGGGGGCTGTTAAGGGGGCTCGAGATGGCAGAACTGGGTTGCTGTGGAATTGAGAACATATACCGCAAGGGAGGAAGAAACAAAGGCATATTCAGGGAAAGGGGTGGATGGAAGGGCAGTGGAGTGGATGCTGATGTTAAGAGGGAGGAAAGGCAGGGTAAATGAATATTACAGGATGAGGATGTGGATGTATACTGGGGAGGGGAGAGGTATGGGAGAAGAGGCAGAACAATGGATGCCGGGGATTGGTGAAGCAGAGGCAATGAATGCTGAGGAAAGGAGAAAAAGCGCAGAGGGCTATGAGAAAGAAAGGACAGGAATAGATCGTTGAAGGAGGTGTGAGAGAGAGAGAAGGTGGAAAAAGAAGAGCTAAAAGAGGGAATGAGAGGATAAATAAGGGACTAAAACATAACAAAGGGACAGGAAGCTAGCTCTGAGGATACTTTTGAGCAAGTTCCTTCATTAGGTACAGGGAGGGATAATTTGTATTGTGTTTAGTACCCCCAATAGTTTTGAGAACTTGGCACCTATGACTGGAGGTGAGGAGGGGATAAGTGACAGGGAAGGAGAAAAGGTTGGTGAGGTGATGAGAGGCAGAGATAGAGGATGCTGGGGAGACAAACAGTACAGAGGGTGGAAACGGGGGGGGGGGGGCTAGTGGCTGAAAGACGGGGAATAGAAGGCTGGGAAAGGAATACAAGACACATATCGGGAATGGGAGGACTAGGAATATAAATGTAGGAAGTAGAAATCTGGTAAGTAGATAAAAGATGGAAAGAGGAAGACTGAGTGGGATGAAGAATAAAATCTAGCTACAGGTAGATACAAACAGTAATCCTTGGGGCTGTCATGTTCCCCATCAGACAGACCTTGGCACAAGTTGCAATACACACAGCACACAGGACCAGGACATGGCTTTTGTCTGCTGCAAGCAGTGCCACTGCACCCGCCGCCAACACCCCCACACCATGCTGATATGCCAGCATGCTGTCAGTGGGGGGAGTGAGGGGGGTGTGCATTCCCGGCCCATCCACCATTTATCTTTGGTGGACGCCTAGGAAGCCAGGTCCGGATGGAGGGGCAGAGGCATATATTGATGGCCATGACGCCCCCCCCCCCAACCAGCCGCCGCTGCTGGGACCCCATCCCCACCTGCCAGCAATACGTCTTGGGGGGAGGCGGACATTTGCAGCTGTGGTATTTCCCCTGGCGCCTGCATTTTGTAGCCTCCTGTGTCACTACAGCTGCTGGCACTATCGGCTTCTTCTTCCGGAGCTGGCTTCAGTGGCAGCAGGGAGTGGGATTTCTGCCTAGGGTGCCAGGAACTCTTGGACCACCCCATGTGGCACATCACCTTTCTGCAGCAGCAGCATGTCTCTGTGTCTCCACTGTCACTGTTCGATCAGATCTGCCACCTGGGCAGCTGCCTGGTCTGCATTGTGCACCAGCAGCCCCCACTGCATAACGCACGTGCTGCCTCCTTTGCCCCATTTGTACCATCAACATATTACCCTTTCATACTTGGGCAGTATGCTGTTGCTGTTAATGGAGCACTGCTATCACTGCCTGGGGCTCCCCTGTGTGTGGACTACATTGCAGACAGTTAAATAGGCTCTCTCACCTCAAAATACACCCTTTCTGCGAGGTTCTTTGGGGCGTTAGGGTTCCCAGCGTTAAAGGGCTTTTACACACATTGCACAGCAGGTGTTAAGGGAACACCCACTGTTAATGCCCACTCTCCACCCTGTTAACGCCTACTCTCCACCTACTGCATCCTTAGTGCTGCAGGAGCCCTTAATGCCTGTTAATGCAGCTTTTTCACAATGTTAAGGGTGCAAGGGAGCTGATAACAGGCATTAATGGCACACTTACTCCCTTAACGCCCTTTAGTAAATATACCCCATTGAGTATACTTCAACTAACATGGAGAGTAGGCATGCAATAAAAATGCTTGCTCGCAATATAAAAAACAATAGATATTTTTTTAAATTTACAGTTTTGGCTTGCAACCAAACCATACAAGTGAGTTTACACTTTGTAGTAATTAGAGAATTGGAGCTATTTGGTATGCAGTGGGGTGATATGAGAGCCTGCTTCCATGTTCATGGCTGCTAAATCACTTGTAGGTTTCCCACTTAGCATGTGGTCTGGGCTGATTTTTAGGCAGAGGCTATGAAGAACCCATGTGCAGCTGTAGCTTGGGGGCTATGGAGCACTTGACTGCTGAAATTCCAAAGCTTGAGTGATGGGCATAAAGGCAGTGGAGTGGCTCACATGGACTTGCTGGTAATAGGACTGCTACAGTCTGGAGCAATAGCAGAAGTGCTACAGGGGATGATAAGACAAGAATCATTCCAGGAAACAGAGGTGTGCTAGGGGTCTGTGAAGGTAGAGCAGGAAGGTGATCCATACCTATGGGAAAGAGGGAAGCATAGGTCCAGAAGTGAGTTGAATCTGCTGAGGGTTGAGGGACTGGAAGCATCAAAGGGATAGGTGAGCTTAGTCTACAGGAAAGGGGAGCAGAGCAGGCTAAGTCAAGAGGAAATCAGGAGCAGGGACGATTTGGAAGAGCAAGTAAGAGGCATTAAGTTCCCCATCTCCAAACATAAGTCAAACTATGCACTGTGAGTAAGGAACCAGGAAAAATAGGATAAGAAGGAAGAAGAAAAAGAGAGAGGGAGAAAAAGGGAGATTGAGAGAGATAGGAGTAGTCTGGGAGAAGAAAATGTATGTACTGTAGACAAGTTGGGTAAAGAAGAAAAACTGAGGAGGGCTTGCTGGAGTGATGGGGGCGGGGGGGGGGGGGATGCAGAGAGTGGTTGATATGGATTGGCCCGGCCAGATTGAAAGGGCTAGAGAGACTGTGGTGTATTTCACTTTTGTAGCATAAGTGGTAAAGAATGTGCCCTAAGTTAAGGCGCAATGACTTACAGCAACCCTAAAGCTGCTATAAATTACCATGATTATTTTTTGCAAGTTCATGTGTAAATTTAGTATTCTATAATCAATGTGCATACTAGCATGCTCTGCCCAGTTCCATCCATATATAGACTCACAGTGAAATTACACACTATGGGGTATGTTTACTAAGCAGTCTTAACATGCGCCCAGCGTTAGTGTGCAGGATGCCATATAAGGTAGTGGGCGTTCTGGTCTTAAGGTAGCATTTAGGGTTATCGTGCGATAAGGTACGTTTTCTTGCGATAGAGGGAGCCGTGGCTAATGGGGTTGTTCATTAATAAAGTGCAAGTGACCCTAATCCTGCTCGCTCTGTTGTTTGGTTTGGACTTTCTGCGAGTTTGGTGCTCTCCTTTGTGTCTGATGAAACAGGAGTCATGAGTTTGATCCCCCAGTGGACTTGATGAATAAGGCTGTCTGAGGCATTACCCTTTACTTTAAATCAGCCCTATAAGGCACTCCAGAGGGCACATTATAAAGTGCACTGTCCGCCAAGGCACCTTATAATATTCCCTATAGGGCGCCTTATAAGGTGCTTTATAGGGCGCCTTATGAGGCACCTTAAGGTTACAGCACTGTGAGGGTGTTTTTGCTGGCAGCACTAATTTAAATTAAAAAAGGAAATGCCTCAGACAGACCTATCAATTAACCCCACTGTGGAATCAAACCCATGACCTCTGGTTCTACAGACAATGAAGTAACCAGTGGGCTACAGCTACTAACAACCCCCTAGCTGGCTACAGAAGGACTGCAGGTCACCACACAAACTGTCTGCTGTGGTTACCAGGATAGGGTTAACCCACCCGTACCCATGATGCACTGCACATGAAAATCAGCAGTCTACAGATGATCACAATATGGGGTATGCACCCCCACAACACCTCGGCCTGGTAGGGGGAACTGACCGTGTGTGTTACTGGCACAGAGTAGCTACAGACCGTCACATTGTGAGGGTACTGTGCTCACCCTGAGGGTGAGGTGGGGCGCCCAGCAGCAGGTCCACAGCACCTTTCATTGCTGGAATAGGCCATGCTGTAGGTCCCCATCAGTGCTACTGTGTGTGATAGGTAGTTCCTGCAGACGCACCTAGGATACATATGTGTCCATCTGTATTTCTCAGTCATGTCTAGCCTTTATGGGCTATGATGCACCCAGAATAGTGCATATCCTGTGTTGGTACCAGGGTCATAGGGGTAGGGGTGCTTGGACACATAGGCAGATTATGTGCCACCACCTTTGGTACCAGGGTCATAGGGGTAGGGGTGCTTGGACACATAGGCAGATTATGTGCCACCACCTGTGGCTTAGGGTGGGAAACACGATCTCCCACCAACAGATCCACATTTTACCTCCCTACAATGGTGGCAGTAGAGGGGAAGAAACTGCACCTTGCTTTATAAAACTTTTCTTATAATATTTTCAAAAACATTTGGATTAAAAAGATTGGTTTTAATTGATGTTCGAATCCTTTAAAAGTACTTTTTCTGGATATAGTGTGATATTTGTTTTGGTTGATATAATTATATTAAAGTTAAAAGGGTGAGACCTGTGATGTTTGAGTTCTAAGCTCTATCCTATGGTGACACAGTTCGCCAGATGAAAGGAATGAGCTTTTTCTGAGGTCTCTATATACCCGAACTATAGTATGTTAAAGGTTTTAGATGAGGGCAATTGATTATTAAGGTGCTAGATGGTATTGGGGTTATAAAGGGTGGTGTTGTGTGTATTTAATACCTATTTACCCTTTTGGCAGTGATTTCGTATAAGGCAGTAGAGGGGAACCATCAACCCCAGTCCTGCTGGAGAACAGACACCCTAAAGGGCAGTCAATGCAGATCTGTACACATCCATAAGGCAAGGCAGACAGACAGTAGGCCTGAAAATGCTCAGCTGCCCCCCACCACTATCTGACAGTCTCCAGCCACTGCACCTCTGCAAGGTGCTCCAGCCAGACACATACTAACTGCAGACAGTCTGCTAGCTAGTCCATAGTGCATGTTCCTGGAGAAGAGGCATGTACCCAGAACTGGGATGTCAGCATACACACCAAGCAAATAAGTCAGTGATTGGACCCCAAAAAAGAAAACCCATAAATATCACTTGAGAGAAATACCATAGAGCACTATGGGGGAACCTAGCCATGCCATGGTCACTGATCAGTCAGGGTGAAAGTGACCTCCCAGCATGACATGCTGTGGCCACCCTGTCCATGCAGGTGGTGGCCAGGCACTACAATGTCCCAGCCATTGCACTATACCCTGTGCAGATGCATCCTGCCCAGGCCACCCTGTCCGGGCCATACCCACAGTATCTTGCTCCTCATTATGCACATTTGCAGGCTAACACTGGAAACAGTGCAAGCAGTGTGGGCTGCGTAAGGTGTTGGCAGCCACCACACACTGGATGACAGACACACACTCCCACACCTATGCCAGCATTGTGCAAATATAGAGGCTTTTGGCAGCCCTGGCCACCTCACCAGTCCTCGGCACAGTGCAGGCATGGCTATGGTACGCAATACTGTTGGGGTCACTCCCCAGGGTGGTAAACACTGTCAGACACCAGAACTGAAACACGCTGCACAGACATCAGAAAGGTTGCTATGATGCAGCTCAATCAGCAAATTGTGCTTAACCCAGGAATTGCTATCTGCGATTAATCATAGCAACCTTTTGATATATGTGTAACATATTCCCAGGTTTAGGGTGGCATTGCTAAGGTATGCAAGTGCTAGTATTGGGAGATGCTGCTGCACGCAGGGCCCAACATCCTGCCTCTCCATGAGGCTGTGGATATTGGAGCCTGTGGGTGCGGGTGTTTCTGCCCCTTTTGGCCGCTGCTCTGGGGCAGAGGTTCCCAACTCCAGTCCTGGTGGGCCACATACTGTTCGGGTTTTCATGCTGTCCCTAATGAATATGCATATGATACATTTGCATACCATGGGGTGGTGCATAGATATGCAGCACAGGCATCTTTATTAGAGACAGCATGACACCTGAATGATTTTTGGCCCTCCAGGACTGCATTTGGAAAATTCTGCTCTAGGTATTGCACATGTCTATGGTGTCTGTGCTCTTTAGGGTAAAATATAGGCATCTGAGGCATGTTTATGTTATCTGCAATAAAGGTTCCCTCTTTATTACCATGGTTTAGTAGTGGGTAAAATATGGGGACTGGGTTGGCAGGAACTTGAACCTGTGACCTTCTGCTCCTGAACACACTGGCTGTGTGTACTGCACCACTGTGTTGCCACAGGGACAGTGCATTCCCTGAGGATACCATGACTGTTTGTCAGACAGGGCCTGTCTGTTGCAGTGCATGGTACCCACCTACACAGGGCTAGGCCATGGTCTGCTGTGGGCAGCTGCCACTGTCCCCTCCACCACCAGTACCCCTCTGCCACCATGCTGACATGCCCTTCTGCTGGTGGTGCTGGTGGTGCTCAGTCTCAGGTCATCCAGTGTGCCGGTAGGCAGCTGCCTATGGTGTGAGTTCTGGGGTAGGGGTTCCTGCATAGATGTCCACGCTTCCCCCCAGCACCGCCTGCCAATGTTCTGTGCCCTTGGGGGTACCTGATGGGTACTATCCCCTGTGACACTGTGGGAATCACACTCGTGCCCATGTTGGGCCCTCATCAGTTGCTGTCTGGCTGCTCTACTGTTTCAGCATTCTTATGGGCTACCTGGGCATCACCCTAGTCTGCACTGTGGCCCGGCTGCACCACAGCATGTGCCGCCTGCAGCTCTCTGTATCCCCTTTTCCAGCATCTGTCCAGTTGCCCGTTCCAACATGCCCACTCTGCTGTTCCGGGACATGTGCATGCCATAGGAAACCTGTCCAATAGAAAGGGAAAACCCTGATTAGCGCTATTTCACTGTGGGATCATTCACCTTGTATGAGGACAGAGCATAGACCCTTCCAAAATTAATATCTTTTTTTTTGGAGCTTTCTCAGTAGTGTTTTTTGATGTTTCCCATTAATATAACTATTGCCCAGCTTGGTTATGTTTTTTTTTACATTTTGTTGAGGTCATTTTCAATGTTTATTTGCCCTTTTGTTCCGTGCACATGTATCACACTTATCACTTTTTGTGGGTTTCCCTGGCTTTGCTGTACATTGCCGATGGAAATGGTTTCTCTTCCCTTTAAATCTGCTCTAACGCCAGGGTTTCACTGGCGTTAGTGTTCAGCCCCAGATTCCACAGGGTTAGTGTGCAGGGAGCCTCTCCCCTTCCACTCTCCACCCATTGACCCTCTCTCTCCGCCCCTGGGGAGCCTTCCTCCGCCCCTGGGGAGCCTTCCTCCGCCCTCTGGGAGCCTTTCCCCGCCTTCAGCGCTCGTTTGCGCCACTGCGCAATTTATCGCATAATAAGGTACCTTATCGCCTGGTAAAGCACCATTATCACGCGATAAGGTACCGCCCGATAATGAGACAGCAGCGCAAATAGCGCCCTTTAGTAAACATACCCCTATGAGGCATATTTACTAAGGCTCATGCCAGTAATGCACATGTGGGCCACATTACTAAGGCAGGTCACTCAGCGCTATCTTCAGGGGGCATGTGCTTCTGTCCCCCTGCAGTTTGCATGGTAACACATTTTGGGCCCATATTAA
Source organism: Ichthyophis bannanicus (assembly GCA_033557465.1). NCBI lineage: Eukaryota > Metazoa > Chordata > Amphibia > Gymnophiona > Ichthyophiidae > Ichthyophis > Ichthyophis bannanicus. The sequence goes on along the minus strand of CM066035.1, from coordinate 599,708,608 downwards.
CTGGCATGCACTGAGACAGCATTAAGGGCTCCCATGCCAAGGGCAGCAATTGCAGTTAGTGCTGTGCTAGCCTTGAAAGGCTGGCAACAGCTGCATTTTGCCCTTGTCCTGCCCAGGGTAGTGTGGGATGTTTTGCATGAGGGCCCATGCTACTTTTAACTCTATGCCAAACTGCAAGCTAAATCCCATGCAACGAGTAGCAAATATGTCCCTATGTAAACAGTGCATGCACTTTTACGCCAGTCAGTAAGCTGCCACCTACACGTGCAGATGACTAAAATACTGACATTTATGCATGTTGGGACAGGTATTCAGAGGTTTATGCAGTTTGCAGCATGTACAAACTGCATAAACCTGGGGTGATCCCAATACTCCCGCTGAATATTCCCACAACCTGCAGGAAAGATGCACAGCTAATTCCAGGACAGTCTGCAGGTAGAGCTGGGCCAGTCCCAACAGCTATCCGGTGAGCAGCAATATTCACCCGCAAATCAGATAGCTAAACTGCATACAGTTAGCACAGCCATTGACCTTCCCTAACGTTATGCCATTTAGCTATCGGGTTAGCAACTGAATATCACCACTAACTGGAATAGCAATACCTCTGCCTGGCAAAACTAGATATTCTGTGCAGTCTGCATCAGAGGGGGGAGACAGAAACCGTGATGCAGCGCCAAAATGTGTAGGTAAACACTGCATCATGGTTTCCAAGCCATTGCCACTTCTGAAAGTCCCGGAAAGGGGTGGTAGCAATGTTCCCTCTAATTTTCTGTAGGCTGTGTGCGCATAAAATATCAGCTGTGCAGCTTTTGAAGGAAGGTTAAATTTTTGTGCGGCACATACCGACACTTGGAATTCTATACCACATTGATTGCACTATACCACATTGATTGCACTAGATAATATTGTAGAACTTGTGAAAACCGTAAATACACAACAATTTTTAAATTTTAAGATGTCTGTGGTGTTTTCTATCAGAATCAGAACCGCAATTTTTGTGCGCTCTGTTATAAAGTATGTGCGCTCGCTCGGCGAGGTGTGTGCGCACGCACACGCGCACAGCTTAGAGGGAACAGTGGGTGGTAGTGGTTGTAATGGGGGTGGGGGGCAGGGCAGCAGAATGGAGGCCTACTGCAGTGTAGAGGAAAGTGAGCTAGTGGTAACCCAAGCCCTGCTGACACAAAAAGAGAAGGTCTACTGCACAATTGGTGCAGGAGCCCACAGAGCCATGGAAAATGGTGAGAAAAAGCTGGTGGAGGGCTGGAAGAAGAAGCAAGTGCAAAGAACGTCAAATGGTGAGAGAAAGGGGTGAGAGTGGAAGGGGAGAGGAAGGACAATGGAATAGAGAAGGAGGGAAGAGGAGAAGAGTGCACACACATGACACAAATCCTAACCAATATGCACCCACATCCCCACCGTGGTCCTCTATTATTATATACTGTTTATGTACCCTGGCTGAAACTCCAGCCCCCTTCTCCCTTCCTCCTGCCATTGCCCAAGATACAATCCCCACACAAAAATGACAGAAGCAGTAAAGGGAGTGGTTGAGAGTGCCGGATCCAGAGTGCAAGGAGGAGGAGAAAGAAATAGAAGAGGAAGTGAATACAAGGGGGCAGAAGAGAGTGAAAAGAGATGGAAAAGGGGTAAGGGAGGGAAAAACATCCCCTCACCCCCTCCCATTCATAGGCCACTGCACTGCATTTCAGCAAGTGCCTGCTAATTAGGTCTCTAAGCAGAATACTGGGGAAATAACCATATTATCAAAGCCATAAATTTACCACATATCCCTAGGGGGTGGGGAGGGGAAACACAGAATCAGTTCCTTCTATTGCTATTCAGTATTTCCTGTAACTTTACCTCTTTAGAAATAATAAAAATTTTGGTTTGGGTTGCCTCAATAGGACACAGAATAAGGTTGATCCTTTGTTGTGGGATACTCGCTTTTGTTGTTACACTCATTCTTTTATTACTAATCTTCAAACATTAAATTGTGGATAAATATTTCTTTATGCATTCCATAAACAGTAAATATTTTTTATAGATTTTATAGTTAAACTAATATTTTTCACAGGTTTTACATTTTTTTAGATATTTCATATGTCATTGTTTCCTTGATTATTATTATTATTTCAATCTGTCCACTGACTGATGCATATCACATAAAGTATTCTGTTTTAATAAAAGGGTGGGGCTCTTCGACACTTGCCACTTTGCTTTACTGATTTTGACTGTGGTCCTTTTATATAGCAATAACGCAAACAATAGAGAAAGCTCTCTTTTGTTAAAAGGTTATTACACAGTTGCTTGGTAAGCTTTTATACCCAGTACAGATGGGTCGCAAACAGGTGTAGTTTTCAGACTACCCATAGGGGCATGCTTACTAAAAGGCATACCAGTGCACTGGCATGGAGGCCTGTGTTAGCTTTAGTGGGTTTGTGCACTGTCCCCCTGCTATTAGCACATTAGCAACACATCGCACTGCACTAACCAGCATGCAGAAGCACTCACTGCCACTCCTTGAGGTGGCTTTAAGTGCACCAAAGCTAACCGCAACATTGACACCCACACTAACTGTGATGCACCATCGAGGCCCACATTCCACCCCTAACCCACCAAGTCCCTGCCCAATTGCATGCTAGCCAGTTAGCATGGCATTTTTAGCGCGGGACCCCATGCTGTTAGTGCAGTACGCTTACCACCTGGCAAATTCCATGCCAACAGTTAACACGCATTAATAAATGTGCCCCATAATGAGTACTCCTCTGATGTATTTGCATTCAGATAATGTAAGCTTTTTCACTCTGAACCCATATCCATTTGCAACTCCCAAGGATCAGATTTGAGAACCCCAGTTTAGGACAACTATCCAGAGGGTCACCATGAGTCGACACCGACTCAACGACTCTTAACAACAACTATCCTAATATATTTAATTCAAGAGTGAAAAGCTGCACATCGGGTTTCCTACACAGACAATAGCATAGATCATATTCCACATACCCTGGCTTAGAAGTGAGATTCACGACTACCATAGTATGCGCAAAATTAACCCATTTGGAGAAACTATCCTGAGTGAAACAATAGCATAATTTTATAATTTACCAGGAAGTATGCTAATTATCTTTCAGCTGCCATCCAGAGGCAACTAGCTCAAATGCAACGTCTTTTAGAGGAATTGTTATGTTCTTGATCCAGAGTTATATAGTTTAAGATAGTCACAAGCTGCTGTTATTTAGATGCATGCACATAACACAGGCTTGATGAAAGAGTATCTACAGCATGAGGTAGCAAAAAAAAGGTCTTACCCATTGAAGCATTCATATCACCCTAGCAAAGTTCCCAAGATAGAATTCTAAGAGCTATGGGAAGGTGGAACCATAACACTTTTACTAAGCACTGCTTATCAGTTAACATGTGTTACAGCATGTGGTAACTGGCTGTGGAAAACTCTTAACATGCAGATATGCCAGCTAGCGACTGCTAAAATGCACATTAACTGGCATTCATGCGCTAATGTGGAGAGTGGACATGTTAGAGGTGGAAGTGGGCATGGAGAGCACATTAGCGCATGAGTGCAGTTAATGTGGCAATTAGCAGGGCACACCTAAGGGGGTCAGAGAAGCATTTAAGAGGGTCAGAGGCGTACCTAAGGGGGTCGGGGCATCCGCATTAAGTGTGCCGCACATTGCAGTGCTCAGTCGCATGTTAGGTGCCAGGAACATGATGGATGTGCACCCAATAGCTAACATGGAGGCTTTGCATGTAATCTACGTTGGTAACACACATGCATGTGGGTCAAATCATTAGCACATGGCCTGGCGCTAACTGCAGGGAGGCAGGTACAACCATCCTCCTGCATTTACTATGCTTCACTGCAGCAAACCAGCCATGGAAGCAGTTCACACCACCCACTCAGGTGGTGTGAGTTGTACCCACAGTATTTCTACTGACTGTAGGTTGCATGGGCTACACACACCCACGCTAGCTGCACCACGGTGGGAATATCCCCATCCTGCATAGTCACCATCCCAACATGTGTTGCACCACACCAAAACTGCATGCTAACCCCTTGCTATCCTTTAGTAAACAGGCCCCACTGTTGTTAAGGTGCTTTAACACTCAGGTTTTACCTTCTACATTTAGAATCTTCTGAACTATTTCAGCCGATTTACACAAATTATGAACACTGTAAGGACTTCACATGAACCAGCTACCAGCCTTCTCCCACAAGCCGATTTACACAAGCCATGAACACTATAAGGACATCACTTGAACAATGTATATAGTTCACCAGTTAATCAATCACACTTGGTTAACTTGTATACAGACCCAGTTCAAAGATTACAATGTATATAGCTCCCTGCTACCTTGTATGTAGCCTCTGTTCATAGCTCACAATGTATATAGCCCCTGTTCATAATACACAATGTATATAGCTCACCAGTTAATCAATCACACTGCTCACCCACACCACACAAGTCAATGTATCCACTACATGTATTCACCCTCCCACTCTTGATTGTTTGATGTGCTAACCGCTTTGATTTAAAGATAAAGCTGTATATTAAATCCTTTAAATAAAATAAATAAATAAATAAAAATTGTCTCTGGGAAGCCATTATAGAAAGCATGGGCAGCTTTTACACTAGGAACTTACATATAGAGCATGTACAGCATGCGCAGTTTCCAAGGGATCCTCTTTTGGGTGGGCCAGAAAAGCATATGAATACTGATTTTATAATGGTAATGCACATATATTTATAAAGAAAAACCTGGATTTGACTTTTATACCTGCTCTGATGCAGATGTGTCATCTAATTGCTCATTTGGACTTGGGGTTCATAGGCGTGATTAAAGGGTGATTGTGGTTACCTCTATAGTGTTTAAAATCATTTAAAAATGAAAAAAAAAACCTTTTTTTTCACTTGGTTGTTTAATTAGCTCTTCCTGGATATCCATATTTGTAAAATCCAAGACTTGAATTTGTGAAACTTTCAGTGAGTCTCTTATAAAGTACTCAGGGCATTGTGCATGTCCAAACCTGGACATCTTAGATTGGGACACACATAATAATGGGCATTTAGATTGTAAGCCCCCTGGGGACTGGGAAACACCTACTGTATCTGAATGTAAGTCGCCTTGAGCAGGTACCGGAAAGGCATGGCTAATTTTTTTTTTTAAGTCTGTTAAAACCAATGTGCACAATGTAAATTATGACTTTTTTGGCCTAATGTGGCTACTCCCAGAAGAAATATGTGAATGGCAACATAAGAGTTAAGGGGTCCTTTTACTAAAGCCCATTAAGGTGTTGCGCTTGATGTTTAGCGTGCAAAGCTTATGGTGGTACTTTTCAAACTTTTATCCTGTATGTCCCCATTTAGCAACTAAATGTTCACGTGACCCTAGATGATAATGAAATAAAAAAAAAGCAGGGCTACAGCCTTCTTTCCATCATTCTACTCATCTAAAGCAGGATGGCAGCAGCAACAGTAGTGGCAGCAGCAGCAGTCAGCACAGGGTCCCTTGTGTCAGTGTGCAGTGTGCCTACAGACCCCAGTACTCAGCATGCGTTCCAGTCTAACAGGACGCTTACCCAGGAGGGGGCAATGGCCTATGAATGCTCACAGGCTCACAGGCCGTATTGCTGACTGATCACTTCCACTACTTGGTCAAGGTCACAGTGAAAGTCCAGAGACAAGGGGAAATAGTCATGTTTCTGTGACCCCCATCCACTGATGATGTGACCCCATTTGGGGTCCCGACCCCAAGTTTGGGAACCACTAGTTTATGGGGTAGCTGTTGGGGGCATCACCAGCATGTTCCTGGCAGTTACCACATGGATGCACACCCTAACACATGGTACAATTAACACAGGTGCCTTAACACCACCCATGGAGGTATCGTTATGTGCCCCATGCTAACTATCACATTGACAGCACGTGATATATACCACAGCACTAACTGTAATGTGCTCTCCACACCCACACTCTTCCATACCCTAACCACTTCCCACCACTTCGCACAATGAGCAATTAACAAGTGTTTTAGCAGCCAGTCAAAATCATGCCTACACATTAGCAGTCACCATGGCCTTTTACTTTCTGCTAACCTCTTAGTGGGCTTAAGTACAAAGGCCCTTTAATGTTAAATTAGCATACATTGAGCTTTAGTGTTGTCATTTGTATTATTGACATGTTGCACACATGAGAGATGAGAGTTTTTTAAGAGGGAGAACTTAAGATTATGTAACGATGATAACTGTTTTAAAATGAGGCGCAAATCAGTGAACTGGAAAGCTGTATGTTTCACAAACAACCTGATTCACTACTTAACTCTTGATTTGCTTGATGTAAAAGTGGATTGCAAGATGTTCTGGGATGATCCTGTCCTGAGACTTAGAACTATTACCATATACTATCGTTTTATCAAAGATCATATCAACATAATAACTACAAATTAAGCATATCAGAGAAAGCAAAAAAAAAGTTGGTTGCTATTATTTAATACAGTTTTAGTGATGATCCATATCTTTATGTGTGTTATTGCCGTAACTGAACATGGATGTCTGCTGTTGAAATTGCATTCATTCTTTTTCTATACCAATATTGCTATTTCTGTGGTTTTCCCACACAGGGGGTGACTTTTTTGCCTGATAAAAGTTGTGTGTTTCAAGTTGTGGTTACTTAGAATATTGTCCGTGCAATTTTGGGCAAAGGCAACCACAAAATGGAGCAAAAGAAAACAAAAAAAGCTAAGTGTTGCAGGTGTCTCCTGTTTCCATCCTGCCCTGGGTCAGGCTCAAAGACAATTACAGCAGATGCCAGCTGCATCTCATTGAACAGCTCAGAGTGCTGGGCAGTGACATGCTACAGGATGGGTGCCAACCTTCCCTCCTTTTCGAAGTGCACCATCATGTCACCTGCTGGCTTCAAGAGGTTTGGCCAAAGGCAGTCGCTATTTTGATCTAGTATTCAGAAGGCATTGGGCTAAAAATTTTGGAATTATCTAACAACTGGACTGCATCGCTCTGTGCTCATGTTTTGCATTGCTCGTTTGAGATATCAGACATATTCTTTGAGAATATGATTTGGACAACAAAATTTAAGTGGGCAAAGCAAGTTGACCAGTACAGTATCCAGTACAGTGTGTCTTATTCTGCTTCTATTCAAACACAGGAGGGCATTGAAAAGGAAGTCCCCAGTTACAATTCCTCACAAAGTGAGACTGAAACGATCGATGAGAAAACTTGTATACAAAATTCTGTTCAACATTTAAAATTCTAAAGGCAAATCTTGGCACCCCTTTCCTCATTCACAACTTTAGGCTAGGACACTCGACCTTTAAATCTTTACAAAGTACTTTTCCGTAACTGCTAATTTCTCTAAGGACTCTTCAAATATGGATACAATCTCCATGCTGAGCTTTTGGTATATTTCTTACACAATCATAAACATTACAACAATCTTAGGATTTAAGCCACTCACCAATTTTGGCCAGTGAAGCTAGTAGTATCCATAGCGTGATTTCAAAGGGGACCTGTACGTGGGGGTAATCTAAAGTGAACACAGAGAGTCTGCTCTCCTCTCCGTAGGACACGGGAGTCACCACACTCCTGGCTGCACTGGTAGAGCCTGTGCTGCTGTCTACCACCGGGGAACGCAAAGAGGACTTGGAAGCGGCAACTGTGAAGGGCACCAGCACCTCCCACGTCATCCAGGTTACGAGAAAGGAGAAAAGACGCAGTTTGGGAAGGTCAAGGAAACCCATTTGTTCTTGTCTGCTCACTTTAGAATTGGGTCCTTCTAAAGCTTCATGCCCAATGTTAGCGAAATGGCAGATTTCACTGAAAAATCCATGCTATGTTTCCAAGTTAGACGAGCAATGTGAAATGCAAATAAAGAAAACAAAATCTGAAAGAAAGTGCACCATTCAAGTGATCCTGCTTGACTTCCTGATCGTACAGTAGAACGGCACTGCAGCATTCTTTCAATACAGGTGCACAAAACACACCTCCGCCTCGGAGCTCACCAACCCTACAATGACGTCCTTCTTCCCCTCCCCTTTCTGCTGATAACTCCTCCTCCTCACCCCTTGCCTGTTTCTCCATGATCTCCCCCTCTTCTCCCTTCTTTACTGCTGCTGAGACTGTTAATGCCTCATTAACTCTCGTCTTGTGCCTCTCTACTTTTTTTCCTTTTCTACCCCCGCTGTTTCCCGTGCCCCTACCTTACTTATTCCAAACAAATCATTCTGTCTAGATTTGGTGGGGGAAGGGGCAAATGAATAACGAGGCATGTTTTCTCAACATGATATAAAAACCCCTGCAGATTTTTTTTTTTATTTAAGTCAGACTTATCAGACCTTAGTGCTATTTATCTAACGGTGGCGAGAAGGACTGTGTTCTCAAAGTTGATGCAAACAATGGCAGGGCCGGGGAGGGGGTGGCCACGGAGCGCGGTGAAATCAGAAGCTCTAATTTGGGATTCAAGTAGCTGCAGCTCACCTTCTTGTTCAGCCGTAGACCGGTATCGACCAGCGTAACTTTCGATATAAGTGTAGGGGGTACTCACGGTTGTTGCTTTGCTTTTTCAAGAACAGAGATGCGGGTTGGGTTTATTTTACTAGTTGCAAATAAGGAATTATGGTTGCAGTAGTTAAACGTTTCTGTAGCCATTGTTTCTACATCATTCCCATTGTTTATGACATCTTTCCAGCCTGGGTATTCTTTTAGATGTGGGTGAAGAATCATTTTACGTTTTCCAGTATCTTTTCTTTCCCTTCTGAATCGTCTCTGCTTTTTTGTTTCCATTTTGCACGGATTCCGTGCAATTTCATTTAGGGGTATGTTTACTAAACCATCTTAACGTAGCAGCGGCGATGTTATCGCGCGATACGTAACGTTATCGCGCGATACGTAACGTTATCGCGCGATACGTAACGTTATCGCGCGATACGTAACGTTATCGCGCGATACGTAACGTTATCGCGCGATACGTAACGTTATCGCGCGATACGTAACGTTATCGCGCGATACGTAACGTTATCGCGCGATACGTAACGTTATCGCGTGATAACATCACGTATCATACAATAACGTCTCTGGCGGCGGTGGGGTGCGCAGAGGGAGGAGAAAAGCACCCCAGAGGATGTATCCTAGGTATGGAGTATGGCACCCTAGGGGAGGAGAGAAGGAGTCAATGGGGGGAGAGTGGGCGGGGAGTGGATCCATGCACACTAACGCCGTGAAATAAAGCTCTGAAAATTAGCGCCAGTGAAAACCTCGTGCTAGGCACATTTGCAGGACAGAGAAACCATTTCAGTCAGCAATGTACAGCAAAGGCAGGGAAATCCAGAAAAGTGATAGTAGTGATACATGTGCAGGAACCAAAAAGGCGAATAAACATATAAAATGACCAGAACCACATTTGAAATCCCAATAACCAAACTGGCCAATAGTGATATTAATGATAAACATAAAGCAACACTACTGACAAAGCATAAAAAGGAAGATATCATTATTGGAAGGGTCTATACTCTGTCCCCCTACAAAGTGAATGATCCCACATTGAAATAGCGGTGATCAGGGTTTTTGTCATTTATATTGGGTGGGTTTGTTAGGGTATGTACATCTGCAGCAACAGCAGAGTGGGCATATAGGAAAGGGCAACTATACTGATGCTGTAAATGGGATACAGGGGGCTGCAGGCGGCACATGCTGTGGTCCAGCTGGGGCACAGCGCGGACTAGGCAGATGCCTAGGTGGTACATAGGAATGCCAAAACTGTAAAGCAGCAAGACAGCAACTGACGAGGGACCAACATGGGCACAAGTGTGTATCCCACAGTGTCACAGGGGATATTACCCAGCAGGTACCCCCAAGGGCACATAACATTGGCAGGCGGTGCCGGGGGGAAGCGCGCATGTCCATGTAGGCACCCCTACCTGAGAACCCACACCATAGGCAGCTGCCTACCGGCACACTGGATGGCCTGGGACTGTGCACCACCAGCACCACCGGCATAAGGGCATGTCAGCATGGTGGTGGAGGAGTGCTGGTGGCGGAGGGAAAAGTGGCATCTGCCCACAGAAGACCACAGCCAAGCCCCATTTAGGTGGGTGCCGTGCACTGCAACAGACAAGGTCTGTCAGACGAACATTCATGGTATCCCCAGGGAATGTTCTGCCCCTGTGTCAACAGTTTGGTGCAGCACACACAGCCAGTGTGTACAGGGGCAGAAGGTCATAAGTTCCCAGCGTGGCTCCTGCCAACCTTGTCCCCATATTTTACCCAGTACTAAACCGTGGTAATAAAGACAGAACCTTTCTTGCAGATAAATTAAACATGCCTGAAACGCCTATATTTTACCCTACAGAGCACAAACACCATAAACATGTGCAATCCCTAGAGCAGAGTTTCCAAACTGCAGTCCTAGAGGGCCAAACACCATTCAGGTTTCATGCTGTCCCTAATAAATATGCCTGTGCTGCATTTGTATGCATCGCCCCAATTGTATGCAAATATATCTCATGCATATTCAATAGGGACAGCATGACAACCTGAACAGTGTTTGGCCAACCAGGACTGGAGTTGGGAACCTCTGCCCTAGAGCAGCGGCCAACAGGGGCAGAAACACCCACACCCACAGGCTCCACTATCCAAAGCCTCAAGGAGAGTCAGGCTGTTGGGCTCTGCACGGAGTAGCATCTCCCAATACTGGCAACTGCATACCTTAGCAATGCCGTCCTAAACTTGGGAACACATTCCACATATATCAAAAGGTTGCTATGATTAATGTCAGCTAACAAATCCTAAGTTAAACACGATTTGTTGATAGAGATTCATCATAGCAACCTTTCTGATATCTGTGGAGTGTGTTTCAGCTATTGCTTCTGACAATGTTTACCTCCCCGGGGAGTGACCCCAACAGTATCGCGTACCATAGCAATGCCCGCACTGTGTCCAGGACTGGCGAGGCGGCCAGTGCTGCCACAAACCTCCATATTTGCACAATGCTGGCATAGATGTGGGAGTGTGTGTATGTCTATCCAGTGTGTTGTGACTGCCCACACCTTACTGAGCACACACTGCTTGCACTGTTTCCAGTGTTAGCCTGCCAATGTGCATAATGAGGAGCAAGGTACTGTGGGTATGGCCTGGACAGGGTGGCCTGGGCAGGATGCATCTGCACATTGTATAGGGAGGAGTAGCCTAGTGGTTGGGACAAGGTACTTCAGGCCGGAAGGTCGGCGGTTCAAATCCCACTAGAGGACAGCAGCCTTGGGCCGGAAGGACTGGGGTTTCTAGTCCCACAGATGCTCCTTGTGGTCTTGGGCAAGCCACTTAACCCTCCATTGCCCATGTTCCCTGTAAGTATTAGTGTGTGTCTCAAAATCCCCACGTGTTAAATGTATCCCCCACTTGTGTTGTGACCGCTTTGATTGAAGGATAAGGCTGTATATAAATACCATTAAATAAATAAATAAATAAATAAATAAAATAAATAAATAGAGCAATGGCTGGGACATTGTAGTGCCCGATTACCACCTGCACAGACAGGGTGGCCACAGTATGTCATGCTGGGAGGTCATCTCACCCTGACTGAGCAGTGACCACGGCATGGCTAGATTCCCCCATAGTACTATATAGCATTTTTCTCAAGTGATATTTATGGGTTTTCTTTTTTGGGGCCCAATCACTCACATATCTGTTTGGTGTGTATGCTCACATCCCATTTTTGTGTGCCCACAGTTCCTCCAAGAACATGCACTATGTGCTAGCTAGCAGACTGTCTGTAGTTAGCATATGTATGGCTGGAACACTTTGCAGGGTGCAGTGGGTGGAGACTGACTGTGCCCTTTGCTGGTGAATGTCAGATAGGGGGTGGGGCAGCTGAGCTTCTCCAGTGTTCTGCCTGTCTGCCATTGCCTTATGTGATGCAAACAGATATGCATTGACTACCCTGTAGGGTGCCTGTTATCCAGCAGGACTGGGGTTGATGGTCCTCTCTACTGCCACCATTGCAGAGATGTACAATGTGGTTCTGTTGGTGGGAGATCCTGTACCCCCCACCCTGAGCCACAGAGGATGGGTTGGGTGGTGTTTCATAATCCGCTTTTGGGTCCAAACTCCCCCTTCACCTATAACATGTGATCATAGCACCCACACAGGATATGCACTATTCTGGGTGCATCATAGCCCACAAGGGCTAGATGTGACTGGGAAATACAGATGGTCACAGGTGTATCCTAGGTATGTCTGCAAGGACTACCTATTACACACTGGCACTGATGGGGACCTGCAGCAGAGCCTATCTCAGTCGAGCCAGGTGCTGCGGACCTGTTGCTGGGTGCCCCACCTCACCCTCAGGGTGAGCACAGTACCCACACAATATCACGGTCTGTAGCTACTCTGGTCCAGTAACACATACAGTCGTTCCCCCTACCAGACCTATTATGTGATCAGCTGTAGACTGCTGATCTGCATGTGCAGTGCATCATGGGTACGGGTGGGTTTACCCTATCCTGGTAACCACAGCAGACAGTTTGTGTGGTGAGTGGTGACGTGCAATCTCTCTGTAGCCAGCCAGCAGTGTGATATTAGGTATAGAGATGTAGCCCACTGGTTACTTTAATGACTGTGGAAGCAAAGATCATGGGTTTGATCCCACAGTGGTGAAATCTCAAAAGGCTGTCTGAGGCATTTTCTTTTAATTTAAATCAGTGCTACTAGCAGAAACACCCTCACAGTGCTGTAGCCTAAGGTGCCTCTCGGGTGCCCTGTAAGGCACCCTGTAAAGCGTCCTATAAGGCGCCCTATACAGCGCCCTATAGGGCACATGATAGGGTGCCTTGGCAGACAGGGCACTTTATAATGTGACCTATGGGGCGCCTTATGAGGCACCTTAGGTTACGGCACTGTGAGGGTGTTTTTGCTGGCAGCACTGATTTAAATTAAAAGAAAATGCCTCAGACAGCCTTTTTAGATTACACCACTGCCTCTACAGTCATTGCAGTAACCAGTGGGCTATATCTTTATAGCTTCTAACACTGCACTGGCATGTACTTAGGGTTAACACGCATTAACGTGCCATGGCGCCCACTATCGCGTGATACAGATTCCTGCTACCTTTGGACTGGACCGCCCACTCCTTATATGGCATTCTTCACATTCTCACTGCAACTAGTGCCGGCAACATTAGGAAAGTTTAGTAAACATACCCCTTAGTCAGGAGAGCATGATCTAGTCAAAACATACGTTTTGAACTTCTTATTAGATCTGTTTTAATGGTACATCCTGCATTACATTGCATTATGTCAGATTTATTAGGTACATAATGTTGCCATTCCATTTATACTTGTGCCTCGGCTTCTGGATGTGTAATTTTGTCTGTGGCTTGGTCTCCCGGGGTTTTAGAGAGCACTGAGAGACTATCAAAGGGCTGCAGCAAATTAGCAGTCAGTTGTCTGAGGTTTCATTGATTTCTTTTCCTTTCAGTCCTGATACTTTTTTCATGATCTGCTGATTTGCGCGCCCCCCTCCCCGACTAAGCTTCAAAATTGTACTATAAACTTAATTAATACATGCAATTAAACAAATCTCTCAGATGGTGTCATTTTTCTTTTACAATTTTTTTAAAACTTTTTTTTTGTAAGAATTCTTTTCTATCTCCAATTTCTTTTGCTTTATCCCAATTTACCATGGGAGAAGAATACTGTAAGCAGTGAAGCAAAAATGCCCCAATTCAAGCCCCAGCATGGTCAGTGGTAAGGAGCAGTAGTGGCCGGTCAGAAAAAGCAATCTATCTCTAGCAATATTTATTGCCTCAAACTAAAAATAGCTTTATGGTTATGGTTATATTTTATTTGATATACTGCAACATTACAGGGAGAGGGAGGAGTAGCCTAGTGGTTTGGGCAAGGTACTTCAGGCCGGAAGGTCAGTGGTTCAAATCCCACTAGAGGACAGCAACCTTGGGCTGGAAGGACTGGGGTTTCTAGTCCCACAGATGCTCCTTGTGGTCTTGGGCAAGCCACTTAACTCTCCACTGCCCATGTTCCCTGTAAGTATTAGTGTATGTGTCTCATATCCCCGCGTGTTAAATGTATCCCCCAATTGTGTTGTGACCGCTTTGATTGAAGGATAAGGCGGTATACAAAACTGTCTAAATAAATAAATAATAAATTACATAGCAGTCCATGCAGTGTAAAATATTTTAAGAAGAAAAGAAGTGAAAGGAAGTCCATAGTTTAGACATTTATGTCATTATGTATTTAATGTTATGCTGGATTCTTCTACCAACTGTTGAGGCAATAAACTCACATGCTTCAAATAGTCATTATGCTGGCTTTCCAAAACAAGCTGGGTTGCTACACTCGATGCAAATTATTTTCATTTGATACAGTGGATGACTTTGCTCATTACTGGGGATGCTCGAGTACACGCAGAGCTGACATATGTTGTAGGGCTCTCATCCACTGTGGCAATGATAACCTTAGTAACTCAAGGCAGACTGATGCCTACACAAGAGGCAGAGGTATTATCCACCCCAATCCTCATGATTCTCAGTTATGCACATGTTAAAAAATAAATGTCTACAGTGCTTAAGGTTACAAGTGGTGCCCCGCCATGCAAAGCCACTATTGCTCTTTGACCCAAAGGTGGCTCCACAACTCCTGCTGATCTCACTGATTGTCTCCATGGGGTCAATTTCTCCAAATGGGTTAGTTTTACGCATAGATAACTATAAAAAAAATCCTCCCACGCTGGGAGTATTCATATATAAAGAAAAGGAAAAGAACAGGTTCTACTATATACAAAGCAGTCAATCAATCTCAAAAACTCAGATACACATGATTTCTTAGAATTCTATATATTTACCTACTTATTGTTTGACTTCCTTTAGGAGCTCATGCCTTGAAGTAACTTCCATGGTACAACTGACCTATCATTTATTTTATTTATTCATTTATTTTAAAAATATGCAGTCTAGCCTCCAAAACTAGGGGGTATGCTTACTAAACCATCCTAATGTTACCGGCGCTAGTTGCAGCGATAATGTGAAGAATGCCATATAAGGAGTGGGCGTTCCAGTCCTAAGGTAGCAAGAATATGTATTGCGCGATAGTGGGCGCCATGGCACGTTAATGTGCGTTAACCCTAAGTACATGTCAGGGCAGTGCTAGAAGCTATAACAATGTAGCCCACTGGTTACTGCAATGACTGTGGAGGCAGAGGTCATGGGTTTGATCCTGTAGTGGTGTAATCTAAAAAGGCTGTCTGAGGAATTTTCTTTAAATTTAAATCAGTGCTGCCAGCAAAAACACCCTCAAAGTGCCGTAACCTAAGGTGCCTCATAAGGCGCCCTATAAGGCGCCCCATAGGTCACATTATAAAGTGCCCTGTCTGCCAAGGCATCCTATAATGTGCCCTAGAGGGCGCTGTATAGGACGCCTTACAGGGCGCCGAGGGCGCCTATGAGGCACCTTAGGTTACAGCACTGTGAGGGTGTTTCTGCTGGCAGCCCTGATTTAAATTAAAAGAAAATGCCTCAGACAGCCTTTTTAGATTACACCACTGTGGGATTGAACCCATGACCTCTGCCTCCACAGTCATTGAAGTAACCAGTAGGCTACATCTCTATAGCTACTACCACACTGCTGGCTGGCTACAGAAAGACTGCAAGTCACCACACAAACTGTCTGCTGTGGTTACCAGGACAGGGTAAACCCACCCGTACCCATGATGTACTGCACATGCAGATCAGCAGTCTACAACTGATCACATAATGGGATATGCACCCCCACAGCACCTACGCCTGGTAGGGGGAACTGACCGTGAGTGTTACTGGCACAGAGTAGCTACAGACGTGACATGGTGCGGGTCCTGTGCTCACCCTGAGGGTGAGGTGGGGCACCCTCAGGGTGAGCCTGTCTGCCTTTGCCTTATGGATGCTTACAGATCTACATTGATTGCCTTGTAGGGTGCTTGTTCCCCAGCAGGATTAGGGTTGATGGTCCCCTCTACTGCCACCATTGCAGGGATGTAGAATGTGGATTTGTTGTTGGAAGATCCTGCCCGCCACACTGGTCCTGATCACAGTGTCAACATTGCCAAACTGTGCAGGAGGTAGTAGTAGTGCTCTGGTAATAATTGCAGCTCCATGCTGGGGACAGCCTGACTCTCCATGGAGCTTTGGCTAGGGGAGCCTGTGTGAGTGGGTGTTTGTACCCCTGTTGGCCGCTGCTTTGGGGATTGCACATGTTGATGTTGTATCTGCATTGTAGGGTAAAATACGGGGACATGCTCTGCAGGATCCACAGCTGGGACCTGAACCTTTGACCCTCTGTACTGGGGCACACTGGCTGATGCACAGCAGTCCCTGGGGCTACCTTTACTTTTCCTCAGCCAGACCTTTTCTGTTGCACTGCACACCATGTATTGGTACAGGGCATGGCCTAGGTCCACTGCAGGCAGGTGCCAGTGCCCCCTCCAGCACCAACACCCCCCCCCCCGCCATGTTGCCTGACCATATGCTGTCGGTGCTGGTAGTGCGCAGTCCCAGGCCATCCACCGTGCAGGTAGGCGGTTGCCTAGGGTGCAATGTCTGGGGTGTGGAGGCATACATGGACATCCACACATCCCCCCCATCACCACCTACCAATGTTATGTCCCTTCCACATGGGGGAGAGATGGATGGGGGAATGTCAGGTCAGTGCTCTAGCAACTATTTGCTAGGGTGGACCAGGTAGATTGTGTTGTGATGTGGTAGGCGATGGCCTATATAGATGTGAAAGGCCTGTCAGATAGGCCTGGATTCTAACCCCCACTTTCCTGTTGTTAGAGTAAAGAATTAAAAGTTAGAAAAATCAGTTTATTACAAAGCTTGCACAATACTTCCATACTAAATGTGTAGCCATAACATAGAACTGTGCCTTAGTTAGACTAGTCTGTGAAGGGGGAACAGGGAGCAATAGCCCAGAGACGGTCCCTGATTGGATGGGTGCAGGGGGCGTTGGGACCAATAGAAAGTCTGCCTGTATCAAACTGTGAAGCTTGTATATAAGGAAGTTGTTCCTGTTCGCCATTGCTCAGTCCTTTGATGCTTGGGCCTTGTGCACAATAAATTGGTTTGGATCCTTCAACTGATTCCGGGTATTATTTATTGCATGCTATCAGTGCTGCCACATGTCTTGGTTCCCTGACCGGGAAGTGTGAGTAGTATGATGGTATTCAAGTAAATATACCACGACTTCTCGCCTCAAAAGGTTTTTGTCCGGCTAGAGCCGCCCCTGGCTGATTGCAGGAGATCCTTCGGCACCATCCATCCTCTTGTATTGGGGAGGGCTCCTCCTTGCCTCCGCAGGTTGCTGGTTCCAGCTGGCCAATACCTCGAACCCGAGGGGAGTCCAGGATCCAACCCATGATCCGGTGAGTAGAACTGTTCTGCTAATCAGTCAGTCTGTCAGTCAGTCGGGATTATGGAATAAGCGCTTGAGAGTCTGATCACCTCTCTCGCGGTGGTCCTAGTAAGTCTCAGAAGTCTTAAAGGTATAAGCAGAGACTGAACCTACCCAACCCCCCAGTCAGTCAGTCAGTCAGGTTTTTTGGGAATGTGGGGATTTTATTCTGTCTTGGATGCCTGCTTGTATGAATGAGAGGTCTTGAGTATACAGACCGAGCGAGGTGCTGGCTCCTGACTAGTGCATTGCCAGGTCGCGAGAAGTGTTTGGTGTTTGTCTCCCTTATAGTATTAAAGAAACAACTCAGGGGTCGCTTTTATAAAGGCAGCTGTCTCACTGATATTAGCAGAGAGAGGAGGGGGCATGTCTTTCACACAGCCCGGAGACAAAGACAGGAATGTATCCTTTATTTAACGCTTTGAAGGTTACAATTATTCTGCACTCTGCAGCTGGGTTAATTTGTGCTTATTTCAGGAAAATTGTACCTGTTTTATTCAATATGTTTTAATAGTGATGTTCCTTCTGCTATGGTCATGTATTATATATCACTTGATAGGAATGTTATTAACCCCGTTCGAGTTCCTCAATGCATTTATGGGCTTAGCCTTGTCTTGTGTTTTTTTTATGTTCCAGTCGTTAGCAAACACTGTTCGAAAAGAAGTGATAGAGAAATTAATGAATCTGCTTTTGTTTTCCCTTTGACCTACGAAGAAGAGGTTAAGACCCCCTTATAGGACTATGAAGCATCCCGAGCCAGTATCTACAAAAATGCTTGGAATTTTGTCTCTGATATATTTGATTTTGACTGCATATGCTATCGAGTACGACGGGGTCTTTTTCTGTATTATAGCAAGCACCACATAGAGGATATAATGATTGTTCATAAATTACGGGAACAACAAAACGAGCTGTAACTGTATTTATTTAGGATTTATTTAGTGTTTACAGCCACTTTGTCTAGTAATTTGCGGCTGCTTTGAGAGCCAGGAGAGAGACCTACTGTTTATCTTGTTAAGATAATGCCTGTCTTTCCCGAACTGTGTAAGCTGTGTTGGTGTCCAGAGAAATAATGTACTGTGTTTTGAAAGGGTCTTTTAAAGTCTCAGTTTCAGAAGTACAGTCTTAGTTTAAAGCCTTTAAATAGGTTTAGAATAGAATGAGCACACACATCCATTATGCTTAGTCCACAGGGAAATGCAGCCCGCCCCCTCTGTCTGTTGACAGGTACGTCATCATGTGGGAGAAGGGATCGGAATTTTAGCAAGGGATTTGTTGGAGGCTATGGACTTAAAATGTCTCTGTCCCTATTAGAAATGCTCTGTGAAAGGAAGTGGCCAGTGTTAGAAGTTTCCCGTGTTCATCAGATTGTGCAAGAAATGTTCCCTGATCAGTTCCCCTACATAGACTCCTGGAAAAAGAAAAGTGCCTGTTTACAAGCAGGGTCGGAACTGTGGATCCATCACAGTCGAGTAAAGCCAGCAGCCACTCCTGAACTTGGTCATTGAACTTCCGTATATGACCCCGAAACTTCATTGTGGCTCACTTTGTGATGACAACCACTACTGTAAGAGACTAAGAATCTACAACCCTACTCCTGTCACACGTCGTGGGAGCCAGGGTGCAGTGGGAGCTGTGGGAGAAAGACAACCCTGGGGTCCCTTGGAATGGCTTTTGCCTTACTCTCCCCCCTTGTGCAGCCTGCATCACTACTACTCAGACTGGAATAAAGATTACTCGTCTAAGCCAGAAGTTTAATAATGCCACCACTAGAAAGACGTCCTGGTGGTCCGGGATAAATGCTCCTGAACATTGTTTAGCACTGGATTATGTGTTCACAGCTGAAGGTGGAGTGTATGGAAAATTGAATTTAACTAACCGTTGTTTGCATATTGATAATGAAGGCCAAGTTGTCGAAGACATAGCCGAACAGATGCGGAAGCAAGCCTATGTGCCAATCCAGAAATGGCGTGGACTGGAGCTTGATAGACGGTTTGGTTCCATGTTTTCAGAACTGGGTGGCCTAAAAACTCTTGTGTTAATTGTATTATTAATATTGGCTGTGTGCTTGTTTCTCCCATGTCTCCTACCCCTTTGCTTGCGCACTATAACCTCAGTTATTGATAGCACTGTGAAGCGGCAGACAGCTATATGTTGGCTATATGGCAGTATCACCCTATACCCCAAGGTAATGCTTTTCAATGAGTGTAATATGTGATTTAGTTCTCGCCCTCTCTTATTAAGGGTGAGAATAATCAAAGGGGGGGAATGTGGTAGGCGATGGCCTATATAGATGTGAAAGGCCTGTCAGATAGGCCTGGATTCTAACCCCCATTTTTCTGTTGTTAGAGTAAAGAATTAAAAGTTAGAAAAATCAGTTTATTACAAAGCTTGCACAATACTTCCATACTAAATGGATACTGTTGCATTCCTCGAGCTAGATATGACCTTGCAGTAGAAGTGTAGCCATAACATAGAACTGTGCCTTAGTTAGACTAGTCTGCGAAGGGGGAACAGGGAGCAATAGCCCAGAGAGGGTCCCTGATTGGATGGGTGCAGGGGGCGTTGGGACCAATAGAAAGTCTGCCTGTATCAAACTGTGAAGCTTGTATATAAGGAAGTTGTTCCTGTTCGCCATTGCTCAATCCTTTGATGCTTGGGCCTTGTGCACAATAAATTGGTTTGGATCCTTGAACTGACTCCGGGTATTATTTATTGCATGCTATCAGTGCTGCCACAGTGACAGCCGACTGTGGACAGGCTAGGGCACGCACCTCAGGTATGGTGTACCCAGTTTGGCCTACTGGGTGTATATATGTTTCAGACAACATGTGGTCACACCCTGCAATGCCTTACTAGGGACTGCAGTAGAAGGTGTTCAGTTAGCTGGGTTTACAAACTGTTTGGGATACATCCTGGGTAAGGTTTGTGGACCCTTGTTAGAGTGGTCCCCAGATGTGCACTGATTGCCCTATTACAGGCATAGTGGTACCTGTGTGACTTTTGGGGTACTTGCTAGGTTATGTCCCCTGGATGGAACACTGTGGAACACCGACTACTGGGCATGTTTGGCCTTGGTCAGCTGCTGTCTTGCTGATTTCCAGTTTCTATGTGCAACCTAGGCGACAGCCTATTTATTTATTTATTTATTTAATTTAGACAGTTTTGTATACTGCCTTATCCTTCAATCAAAGCAGTCACAACACAAGTGGGGGATACATTTAACATGCGGGGATATGAGACACATACACAGGGAACATGGGCAATGGAGGGCTAAGGGGCTTGCCCAAGACCACAAGGAGCATCTGTGGGACTAGAAACCCCAGTCCTTCCGGCCCAAGGTTGCTGTCCTCAAGTGGGATTTGAACCCCCGACCTTCCAGCCTGAAGTACCTTGCCCCAACCACTAGGCTACTCCTCCCTAGTCCACCCTGTGCTCCAGCTGCCACTACTACATGTCCCGGCTGTAGCCCCCTATGCCCCATTTGCACCATCGCCATAGTGGCCTTTCATACTTGGGCACTATGCTGTTGCTGCAAATGTTTAGTAAACATATCCCATTCTTTCGAGTGTTGCCAAGACTGGAAAGCTAAATCTTATTCATTTGGAAACTGTTTAGTGGTGTGGTTTTTTTTTTATATATAAGATAATATAAATAAAAGAGTAAAACGTATTTAGCAGCTCGTTCCAGCTAAGCTTAGCTGGATTTTTTAATAATAAAAAAGTTAAGAATAAAAAAAGCTCTGAATTTGTTATTGCTAGGAGGAGTTTTTAGACTGGTGATGCTGTGAAAGGCAATTCCCCTTGGTGGGAGACTGCCCAAGGTGGATATCAGCTTTTAAACTGAGGTCTTTTATCCTCCTTGTAGGCTAGATTATATACTTTTAAAATAAATTAGTAAATAAAATAAATGATAGGTCAGTTATTCCATGAAAGTTATTTCAAGGCATGAGCTCTTAAAAAGTAGTCATACAATAAGGGGGTAATTCCAGAACACGAATAATGGTTTTGTATGTTTGGCAGGGACGTTTATGTGCTGAAAACATCCACGACCGTATTCTGAAGCACTGTTATCATACATGTACATGGCATTAGCATGGGGATCTCAAAACGTGCCCAGAAGGGGCGAAATAGAGGCATGATCAGCCACAGAGATGTATAACATGTGTTCAGGAAAGACCAATGTATGTTTTAAGTGTTTCCCAGAAATGTCAATGTTATTCCTGCTGAAACGTGGAATAAGGCTAGGACTTTAGAAAATATTCTGCTGTGCTCTGCAATTCATCCCATATAGAAGAATGGTTGTGACAAGTATGTGCTGAACTGGTGTGGCTGCAGTCCGGAAAAATACAAGATGCAGTTACAAAGAACAGAAAGCAGAGATGAGGGAATGTTGTAAGGTAAAGAAACATTTATAAACACTCTTACAGAAATGTTAAGGAGAGCAATAGGGGTCTATTCCAAACTGCAAATAGCAGGTCTGGGTGTCCATCCATCCAGAACTACTAAACGCCTGGCCTGCATCTGGGAAACAGAGCTCCCCACAGGTAGATCTGAGCTGTGCAGGGAGCTCTATTTGTGGGTGGGAGGGGGCAGGCTGCAGGTGGAGCAAGGGCAGGCTGTGGACTGCTCCATGACCCTGGACGTACAGGGCCAGTTCCAAGGTCGGCCCTGTACGTCCAGGGTTGGTCATTTGTACGGGAGATTTATTCCACCTCCGAGGTGGAATAAGTCCCCCTAGCCTAGACAGAGGACACTGGATCAGGGGCCTGCTGAAGAGGTGAGGGGGATCCCTGCAGCCTGACCCTGGCCACAGCGGCCCAATCAGGGGTCAGGCTGTGGGGAAAATAACTTTTCTGTCACTACTAGGGATCATGGCTCCTGCATGGAGCCACAGTGGCATGGCAACAGGATGCCATTTTACCGCCGCTCCATGCAGGATCCAGGCAGGGCTAGCTGGGGAGTTGCTTGGACATCCGGGCTGCCAGAATCGGGGCACGGCCTGCACATCCAGGCCGGTAGACCCAATTCTGATCTGGTGGGCATGTCTAGCCCCCACAGGATCAAAATTTGGTGCACTGGAGCATGTCCCAATTCTGACCGGCAGGACAGGTGGGAGACGCACACAACAGAATTGGCCTCATAGAGACACATTCCGATCCGGACATCCAACTCCTTGTCTAGGTGCCCAGAATTGAGACGTGCACTGGCTGCACCCAATTCTGATCTCATGGGGGCTAGACATGCCTGCATGATCAGAATCGGGAACAAGGCTAGGACGTCCAGGCTGTGCCCTGATTTTGGACGCCCGATATGCAGAATGGACTCCCCGGGTAGCCCAGCCATGCTCTTGAATGGAGCCACAGTGCCATGGTGTCCTGTTGCCATGGCACCGTACTCCATTCAGGAGCCATGATCCATGGCTGTTGACCAAAGTCCCCTTTCCCCGCAGACTGACCCCCGATCTGGCATTCCATGGCCAAGGTCGGGCTGCAATTAACCCCCTGCACCTCCTCACCTCCTCTGCTGGTCCCGGCTCAACTGTTCCCCATCTATTTTGCAGATCCCAGGCATACAGGGTCAACCTCAGAATCAGCCTTGTACGTCTGGGGTCAGTTGCCGCCCACTGCCCACCCTCGCTCCTCCCCTGGCCTGCCCATGAACAGAGTTCCTTGTACAGATTGGGTGAATTTGCAGGGAGCTCTGTTTTCCCTGGCGCTGGTTTCAGAATAGACCCCATAGTGTTTATTCAGGCTACGCTGAAATGTGTTGTTTGTGCTAAAACAGCTGATCCAGGGGATCCTAACAAATCCTGTGTTCTGAAAGCTGGGACTGCTGATGTAAGAATAGTATGTCGGTGAGTCTGGAAAGAAGTCATGTTGCAGTGAGAAAAGGAGATCATATGTGTAGTCCTGGAACATCATGCCATTATGGCATGGCAGCTGTTAATTATAGGTTAGGTTTGGCAGAATGATGTCTTTTGTATGATGTGGGGGTTGCATGGGAGGATCTGGTGTGCTGATCTGCTGTTCAGGGAGGCCATGAGTAGCTGGCCGGTACCTGGAACATATGGATGACTTCGGTGTCACTAGGTGCCAGTGTGATAAGGCATTCATAAATCAGCTGTGCCAGGCACTGGGAGACATAACTGATATTGTGCCAATATTTCCCAGATTGTGCCATGATGCCCAAATGCTTCTCCAGTCCAGGTTCTATGTAAGCTGCAAGAATGGTGATATATCTAGGGGGTGACTACCAGGGTATGATGGCACAAGGATTCCCTTTCCCATCCCCATACAGGCCTGACTAGGGGAGCAATGCCACAAAGCAGACTGTGGGAAGGCAGACAGGGTTGCCCCACAGCAGATTTATACAGACTGATGAGACAGGTGTAGCTGCTGTGAAAAATGTCAGTACCCAGATATGTGGGAATCAGATGCATGGCCAGAAGACCATACTATTACCATTAGTATGCTTGATAATTTGTATAGCGCTATGCTACGCAGTGCTGCACAGACACAAGTAAAAGATGGTCCCTGTTCAGCAAAACTTACAATCTAGTCAAGACAGACAACACAATAGCTGTGGTCAGGATACATTTAGGGGGAATGGTATGGAAATACAAGGGAGCTTAGTTGGATCATATCCAAATATGGCAACGAAGAGTTGAGCACTCAACCTTGTTTTGGGAAGGGCCAGAGAAGAAGCCTGATGTTCTAGACATAGGGAGTAGCAAGGTGAAAGGAGCAAAATCTGGCTTTGGCATTAGAAGAGAAGGGTACAGATAGAAGCAATCTGATAGAAGAGCTGAATTCCCAAGGAGGGGTGTAGGGAGAGATAAGAGAGTACCGGTAGTGCGGAGCAGCAGAATGAGTGCTCTTATAGGCCATAGGCACGAAAAGGGCATACATTTATTGTTCAGCAATATTATAAATCCTTTGGGGAACTGCAATGTTAGTTTCGGGTTTGGTGCACTTGCTAAGGGTCCATCCTTAGCAGTTTAAACCGGGTTTGTAGAGATGACCAAGACAGGAATCACTGGGACTGGCTCCTAATGCCAAGTATTATTTGATGCAAGATCCATTTTCATGTTTACATTCTCTTATACCTTATTAGGGTACACTGGAATTGCCTAGCATTTTTCAGGGCCTGTAGAGGACTGGAATGTATGTAGTCTAGGTTGCACCAGAAGTTATTTCTCATTGGTATTTATGTCTAGTTTGCATCAGCACACTGCTGCTGTGTGAAGATCAGTTTAGGAGATGCACATTTTTCCCAAGGGGCATGGCATCTGTGGGTACATCACGGAGATGGGCAGGATCCAAAACGTGTAACTTTTCAGAATACAGTGGACGTGGGGACATCCAAAACACTTACCCATGTCCAATAATATTGATGGGGGATGTGTTTCTCCATTATATTGCATGGCCCGTGCCTGTACCCATGCGCAGGCCGTGGACTGGATGTGCGCACAGGCTGGCTGAATAGCGCTTTGCCTGTGCTGCTCCAAACATGTCTGTCTTCCCGATTCCAGACCCACGGGCATGTCTAGACCTGCGGATATGGAATTCGGTTCAACAGGGCCCATTTTTAATTTAAACGTGTCCACAGATCGGATGTGCATGTTATGGAATTGGCCTCCATGTGGATAAATATATATAGAGCTAAGGTATCATGTGTATTTGAGTTTTTGAGCTTGATTGATTGACTGCTCTGTATATAGTAGAACCTAGGGTTTTTGGGGGGTTTTTTTGCTTTTCTTAGTTTTGCACATACCATGTGGAATATGATCTTAGTCTCTCAAATTTGATGCTAGTGCTCACCACAGTACTTCCACTGTGCCAAAGAGAACTTTCTTCTTGAGTTCATAAGATGCAGTATGTATGGGTAATTTATCAAGGTGTGTTTGGAAAGTCTTCTTAATCAGGCCTGTGGCCCCCAATACAATGGAAAATATTTCTTTCTGCCACATGTTTTTGGTCTCTGACTGCATTTATTGGTACTTCAGGATCTTCTTCCACTCCACACGATTCACAGAATAATCACTTGGAAACAACTCCTCTATTATCAATGCCATCCTGGTATTTTTCTCCTTTACCACTATGCCAGGTTTCCTCACATCCAGTTTCTTATCTGTTGGAATGGGAATGTCCCAAGTCAGACCTTGCTCCTGCTCCTGCTGCCCAATCGGGGCAGCCCCTGCAGGATATAAGGAGCGCCAGCACCAGCGAACAGCCTCTTTGGCCCAGCAGCTCTCCCAGGAGGGGGAGAGCCATCAACGACTGGGGGCAAACTTCAAACGCCCTGCTCCTGCTCCTGCTGCCCAATCGGGGCAGCCCTTGCTCCTGCTCCTGCTGCCAATCGGGGCAGCCCCTGCAGGATATAAGGAGCGGCAGCACCAGCAAAAAGCCTCTTCAGCCCAGCAGCTCTCCAGGAGGGAGAGAGCCATCGACGACCAGGGGGCGAACTTCAAATGCCCTGCTCCTGCTCCTGCTGCCCAATCGGGGCAGCCCTTGCTCCTGCTCCTGCTGCCCAATCGGGGCAGCCCCTGCAGGATATAAGGAGCGCCAGAAAGCGCACCCGCGCCTGGCGGGTCCGCGCCTGAGGGCCTCGCCAGAGGGCTCTTTGGCGTAGCCCTTAGGTGGTGGCACACAGCGTGTGAGCCACCGCACCCTAAGAAACCTGCTGGAACACCCAGAACTCAATGCGACTCTAAAGCTTGAGCTACCCCAGGGTTGAGCTTGCTCTCCACCAACACCGACTGCCGCCATCTCTCTGGAGCTGACAACACCAACAAGGAGGATCTGCCTTGACTGCAGAACATGCCAGATGATCAGGCCAATCCGACGAATACAGTGGTGAATCCTCTGTGCAAAAACTGCTGAATGCCTTACGAACAGCAAAGGTACAGAACGCAAGTAAGAACATAAGAACATAAGATATGCCATACTGGGTCAGACCAAGGTCCATCAAGCCCAGTATTCTGTTTCCAACAGTGGCCAATCTAGGTCATATGTACCTAGCAGTTTCCCCAAGAGACACAAGTTCCACAATGCTTGTACTGGGTCAAGCATTGATATCTTCGGTCACTTCTTAATAATGGTTTATGGACCTTTCCTCCAGGAACTTGTCCAAACCTTTTTTAAACCCAGCTACACTAACAGCCTTTACTACATCCTCCGGTAACAAATTCCAGAGTTTGATTACACGTTGAGTGAAAAAATAATTTCTTTTATTAGTCTTAAATAGTTTACCCTGTAGCTTCATTGCATGTCCCCTAGTCTTTCTATATTCTGATAACGTAAACAATCGATCTACGTTTACCCGTTCCACTCCGTTCATTAATTTATAGACTTCTAACATATCTCCCCTCAGCCGTCTCTTTTCCAGGTTAAAGAGCCCTAACCTTTTTAGCCTTTCTTCATAGGAGTATCCTTCCATCCCCTTTACTATTTTGGTGGCTCTTCTCTGAACCTTTTCTAAAATCGCTATATCCTTTTTAAGATACGGCGACCAGAATTGCACACAATATTCAAGGTGCGGTCTCACCATGGAACGATATAGAGGCATTATAATATCTTTTGTTTTATTTTCCATTCCTTTCCTTATCGTACCTAGCATTCTATTTGCTCTCTTGGCCGCCGCTGCACACTGGGCCGAGGGTTTTAACATGGTATCCACAATGACGCCTAAATCTTTTTCCTGGGTGGTGGTTCCTAATGTGGAACCTTGCATCGTGTAACCATAGTTTGGGTTGTTCTTCCCTAGGTGCATAACCTTGCACTTGTCCACATTAAATTTCATCTGCCATTTTGATGCCCAGTCTTCCAATTTATCAAGATCCTCTTGCAATTTTTCACAATCCTCTTGGGTTTTAACAACTTTAAATAGTTTTGTGTCATCTGCAAATTTGATAACCTCACTCATCATTCCACTTTCCAGGTCATTTATGAATATGTCAAAAAGCAGCGGACCCAGCACAGATTCCTTGGGGTACACCACTATTCACCTTTCTCCATTGGGAAAATTGGCCATTTAGCCCTACCCTCTGCTTTCTATCTTTTAACCAGTTCCTGATCCACAATAGTACACTGCCTCCTATCCCATGATTCTTTAGGTTTGCCAAAAGTCTCTGATGAGGGACCTTGTCAAAGGCTTTCTGAAAGTCCAGATACACAATATCAACCGACTCACCTTTGTCCACCTGTTTATTCACTCCTTCAAAAAAACATAACAGATTAGTAAGACAAGATCTTCCTTGTCTAAAGCCATGTTGGCTGTCTCCCATTAGGTTGTGACTATCTACATGCTGAGTAATTTTATTCTTAATGATGGTTTCTACCATTTTTCCTGGTACTGACGTCAGGCTCACCGGTCTGTAGTTTCCCGGATCACCCCTGGAACCCTTTTTAAAAATTGGTGTTACATTGGCGATCCTCCAATCTTCAGGTATTAGAGATGATTTTAATGATAGCTCACAGATTACTGATAGCAGGTCAGCAATCTCATATTTCAGTTCATTCAACACCCTTGGATGTATACCATCCGGCCCAGGTGATTTGCTACTCTTCAGTTTATCTCATAGTTGTAAGACATCTTCCCGATGTATTGATATTTCCTTCAATTCTTCTGCACCTTTAAATACCACTTCAGTCACGGGTAACATCCCTACATCTTCCTCAGTAAAGACCGAAGCAAAGAATTCATTCAGTCTCTCCGCTATCGCCTTGTCGCCTCTTAGTGCTCCTTTAACCCCTTTATCATCTAATGGACCAACTGACTCTCTCACAGGTTTTTTGCTACGAATGTACTTGAAAAGGTCTTTATTTTGCATTTTTGCTTCCGCAGCAAGCTTCTTCTCAAATTCTCTCTTTGCCTGCCTTATTAATGCCTTGCATTTGACTTGCCAGTGCTTGTGCTGTTTTCAGGTTTTGTCATTTGGCTCTTTTTTCCATTTCCTGAAAGATGCTTTTTTGGCAACAACAGCCTCTCTGACCTCATCTTTAAACCATGCTGGCAGTTTTTTGGACTTCCTTCCACTTTTCTTAAAGTGTGGAATACAGCTGGTCTGGGCTTCCAAGATAGTATTTTTCAACAACACCCAAGCTTGATGTACGTCTTTAACCTTTGCAACTGCTTCTTTTAGTTTTTTCTTAACTGTTTTCCTCATTTTATCATAGTCTCCCTTTCGAAAGTTAAAAGGTAGTACTGTGGATTTCCTTACTATCCCTCCTCCACTATTTAAATCAAAGACGATCATGCTATGATCACTATTGCCAAGTGGCCCCAACACCCTTATCTCTTGCACTAGATCTGGTGTTCCACTAAGGACTAGGTCTAATATGGCTTCCCCTCTGGTCGGTTCATGAACCAGCTGCTCCAAGAAGCAGTCATTTATTTAATCTAGGAACTTTATCTCCCTAGCATGTCCTGACGTGACACTGATCCAGTCGATACCAGGGTAATTGAAATCACCCATTATTATTACTGCACTGTAACTTTTGTTAGCTTCCTTGATTTCTTTGAGCATTTCATCATCCATTTGGTCATTCTGGCCAGGTGCTCAATAGTACACCCCCACTGCCATTGCCTTCCCCCTTTTATATGGAATTTCAATCCATATAGATTCTACAGCAGATTTTGTTTCCTGCAAAACTTTAATCCTTTCTGAGTCAATGCCCTCTCTAACATAGAGCGCAACCCCTCCACCAATTTGATCAGCTCTATCATTACGATATAGTTTGTACCCAGGTATCACAGTGTCCCACTGGTTGTCCTTCTTCCACCATATCTCTGATATTCCAATCATATCTAACCTTTCATTTAGTGCTATATATTCTAACTCTCCCATCTTATTCTTTAGACTTCTAGCATTTGCATACAAGCATTTTAGAGAATGGATTTTATTCATGTTAATTTGGCTATTGTTAGACATGGGTAAATTGGGATCTTTAAGCTCTGTCTGCTCCATACTTGAGGGCATTTGGGCTACTTTACTCTTTTGTGGAACCTCTCTGCTTTTGGTAGTATCCTTCAAGGATACATTTTTCCGAACCATCCGCTCTTGGGCGACTGTCGGCTTTCCCCTAATATCTAGTTTAAAAGCTGCTCTATCTCCTTTTTATTTATTTTATTTATTTATTTATTAACAATTCTTATATACCGCACTATTAGACATCAGCGCGGTTTACATTGAACAGAAAACATCCGACAGTTTACATATGTCTGGTCATTACATTTAACAGGAAGAATAACTTGGCGAAATAGGGAAACTAAATACAGGTTAAAGGTTAATGCAAGCAGCCTGGTTCCAATTAACTCTCCTCAACTGTACAGATCGAAACCTAGGGTCTTCATATAGTAGTGACTCAATAACTCTCAGGATATTCTATACCAATGCCAGATAGCATGATTTGCAATATACTAAACTCTACTGATCTTTAGTCTGTTTCCTGCTACACCTGTCTGCAAAGCTGTTCTACCACTGTACCCCATACATTGTACCTGCCGCTGTACTGCATACATTGTACATGCCGCTGTACCGCATACACTGTACCTACATGTTACAAGCCCGATGAGCGATATTCATGACTAACATTTGTCTAGGACCTGGTGCCCAATAACACAAGCAACCAATCTTAGCTCTGTACCTCACGACCTGCCCAGCCACTCACAACCTGTACTGCCCAACCCCCTGGCCCACACTCAGGCCTTTGCAGCCAAGGCCCTGACCACTTGAAATCAGGGCAGATACTCACATGGCCCTTTCAAGCATATCCATAATGGCCCTATATCTACTCTCTGAATGGCTAGTTAATGTCACAACATTATCCCCAAACCAGAGCCAAATACCTATCCTTCATAACCATAGGAGGAGGTGGTCAAACGCTCCCCATCACATACCGGAAGAGGCCTCCCACTCACGCCACCCCCGCTTATTACATATAGCACTACAACACAAGGAGAAAGCAAAGAAAGAAACATACACCCACCCCCACAACCTAAGATGTGCCCTCATAAACTCATGATCAATACGCAAAAAATGGCCAGTCATCGCAGATATGATTTCACTCCATATCCTTGACATACTCTTAACTACCGAGACATGGCTTTCCATTGACAACAACGTTTTCCTTAACCAGCTGCTACCTATCAATTTTGCAGTACACTCATGCCATAGAAACGGCAAACGAGGGGGGGGGGGGAGTACTTGCCATCACCAAAACATACCTCCAGTTCCACATGAGCAGTGCAATCAGTACAGCTTACCTCAACACACTCACCATAACCAACAAGCTCTGCTCGAGAGGGTATCTGTGTCTGTTGATGGGGCCTTCTACAGGGCCCCGTCAACAAACACAGATACCCTCTCAACAATAATTGACCTCGCCTCCTGCTCCCAATGCCCAAGCACACCAAACTGGGTCCTAGGAGACTTCAAGACGCCCAGGCCTCGGCTTTCCTCAATGCTCTGGAAGAACTAGGATACAGGCAACTGGTCAGTTAATCCACCCATGTTAAAGGAGGCCTACTGGACCTGGTTTTCGCCCCACAGACTACCTTCAACGCAACCAACACCCCTATGGTGTCCACTGTGGGGGACCCTAGCCCAGGCCGCGGCCTATAGGTGTAGGGCTGCCCTTATTAGTCTTTAAATAAAGATTATGTCATCCTCGTCCAGAGCCTGGGCTTCTGGGACTTGTAGTTGTGTTGCTTGTTCAAAAACAGAAGTATGGAAACCGAAGGTTTTTTCAAAGGCAAACAGGAATTTATTTCTTCTTTTTTTTTCAAAAATCACTAAGGCTTAACAGAAGGCAACAGGATTCTTCTCCAAACAATATTCCTCAGGAAATTCTATGAAACCAAAGACTGAAACTGCTTTAGAAGGCTCTCTTAACACATGCAGCTGTCTCTCAATATATAACAAACTAATACATCCCTTTTTTTTTTCAAACAAAAGTAAATGTCTCCCCTGCATTAAACAGGGTTCTTAGCTTTCCTGGCTAGAGTAACTCTCCCTGTTTCCTTAATGCTTTGGGGTTTTCAAGTTACAGGGTTTTCTTTCTCCAGAAACTTTTATTCAGCTCTCTGACACCATGAATAGTCCATTAATGAATCTTCAGACATAGAAACAGGTTCAGAACAATCTACCTGCATTTCTTCTGGATCTCCTGCCGGTACGTCTGACTCTAAAGCTCCATGCAACGCTTCTGGTTCAATGCACTCCAAAAGCTCCTGAACTTTTCTCCACTGAGGCTTTCCACTACGAGCAAGGTTTTCACCTGGAAGGTGAAGCTTCTTTTTCTGAATTAAATGCCACAGTGCCTCTAACTGTTTCAGGTCACTGTTAGCTGTACTTTTGTTCACCCACCTTCTGGGAGCTTGAACCCTTAGAGCTGGTTCATGAACTATAGAAACTGCACTCTGCTGCTGGCCGGTAATTCTCCCAGCCACACCTCTGCTGGCTTCAGAACTACTTGTACTTTTCCTGCAAGCCTGACTTTCTCTTGGGGTGTTGCCTTCACCTCTGAAGTCCCCACGGAAGTCTCCACCGGTCTCCTCCCCAGTGAACTCTCTGGGTCTTTTTTGGGTGCTTCTCTCCCCAGCAGTCTCTGTAGTCAACTCCAACTCCCCGGTCAATTCCCCGATCGAATTCCCCAGTGAACTCCCTGGTGAATTCCCTGGTGAACTCCCTTTCCTTCCTGTTCCTCTGGGTTTATAAAGCTGTTTTTTTCCTATCATGCACTGCCCCCTGCTCAGGTATTTTTCATTAGTTTCCAAGCCTGCCCTTAGGTTAGCAGAGCTTGGGTGTGGTCTGCCTTCAGCCACTGTGTGTTTTTTCTCTTTTCCTGCACTCTGCAGGCTATGGATTCGCTGCCTGTCTCTTTCCTTAAAGGTAGATTTTAGATTTTCCTCTATTTCCATGGGCTCAGCCACACTCTCCTCATCACACCACTACCGCAGTCCCCTGGTCCGACCACAAGCTGATCACATTCCAAATACCCCTACCCGACAAATCTCAAAAGCACGCCAATAGGGTCGGCAGCACCGCCAACACAGCTCCACGTAGGTTTCAGGCTTTTGACAAGAACATGGTCTTAAACCAAACCCGCGCACTCCTCGCCTCGACAACACATGATCCTGAGGAGATGATTCTCAACTGGAATAAAAGCCTCAGCTCAATCGCTCTACGCCTACCTTCAAATAAACCACTAGGGAAATGGGCCACCGCACCTTCGTACTCCACCGAGCTCAGATCATCACTCACCCTCCTGAGGAAACTGGAGAGACGTTGGCGCCGATCACACTCTACTGATGACCGGCAAACATATAACTTTCAACTGGAGAAGCACCGCCAAGCAGTTGCAGAGAGCATGAAAAGATTCCACACAGATGCACTAAAGAGGTCTTTGAACAAACCTCACGACCTGTTCGTACTTGTTAAGAACCTAACACCAGAACCAGCACCTGAGCAACCAAGTGAGATACACCCCCAAGAATTTGCAGATTACTTACAATCAAAGCTTTGCAAGACAAATAATTCCCCGGAACCTATCATCGCACTCGAGCCAAGATATCTATCACCCCTGGCCATATTCTCCACCCCATCCAAGAAACATATTGAAGATACCATTGCTGTGATCAACACAACCACCGCACAAACCGACCCTTGTCCTGATTTCTGGATAAAGGAGTTACGAGCAGACCTCAGCACTTTTATAGCTAGGCTCATGGACTGTTCCTTCACAACAGGCACATTCCCCAATCCCTTAAAAGCACCTCCATCAGACCGCTTCTAAAAAACAGCAAGCTCGACCCAAAGAGGGCAGACTCATACCAACCGATATCAAGCATACCATATCTGGCCAAAATTATTGAAAAAGATGTCCAAAGACAGATTCAAGAACACATCGAAGCATCCGCGCCCCTCGATCCCTGCCAACATGGTTTTAGAGAGGCACATGGTGTTGAAACACTCCTCACCACACTCTTTAACAACATAATGGCTGGAATTGACAACATCCGTCAAGGGTGCGTTCTCATGATCATGGACATGGGGTGGAGGAGTGGCCTAGTGGTTGGGGCAAGGTACTTCAGGCTGAAAGGTTGGGGGTTCAAATCCCACTAGAGGACAGCAACCTTGGGCCGGAAGGACTGGGGTTTCTAGTCCCAAAGGTGCTCCTTGTGGTCTTGGGCAAGCCACTTAACCCTCCATAGCCCATGTTCCCTGTAAAATAGTTATCTCCAAGTTATAATATCCTGTTCGATGTAATTTCAGTTTGTTCAATGTAAACCACACTGATGCAGAATAGCACGGTATATAAGAGAATGTAAATAAATAAATAACATAGCAGCTGCTTTCGATTCAGTAAGCCACAAACTCCTCCTGTGATGTCTCAAGGAGAAGGGAATATGTGACATGGCACTTGAATGGTGTAAGTCGTATCTTTCAGATAGATGGCAGCATGTACAATCAGGGACCTCAACATCAGAACCATTCCACCAGAATCAAATTATCCCACAAGGATCTTCCCTCTCTGTGCTGATGTTCAACATATACATGCAGCCAATATGTGACATCATATGGCCTTTCAAGGTGAACTGTTTAGTATATGCTGATGATGTCCTCCTTTATATGCCATTCTCGACAGACAACCCAGACCTCTCCCCACTGACAGACTGTTTCAATGCCGTATCCATCTGGCTCCAAAACCAAAATCTTCGAATTCAACATAAGAAAACAGAGGTCCTATTCATCACAAGAAATCCAAACTTCATCACACCACCATACCTGAAGGTCAAAGAAGCTGAACTTCTAACCAAACCCTCTATCAGATACCTCGGAGTCACCTTAGACAAGCGACTAGACATGAAGATGCACATAAGCAATATAGCAAGAGCAGTATACCATAAGATCCGATCTCTCCGGCATCTACGCTTCCTGCTTGAACCGGATGACTTCCAGACAATCTATCAAGCACTGATCATACCGCATTTTGACTATGGAAATGCCATACTTCAGGGTCTCCCTCAGTCCACTCTGCACTCGCTACAGCTCGCGATGAACGCAGCAGCAAGAGTTCTTCATGGAACATCCAGGAGGGACCACATAACGCCCATCCTGAAACAGCTTCACTGGCTCCCCATTCAAGGCA
This sequence comes from Ichthyophis bannanicus, assembly GCA_033557465.1. Classification (NCBI taxonomy): domain Eukaryota; kingdom Metazoa; phylum Chordata; class Amphibia; order Gymnophiona; family Ichthyophiidae; genus Ichthyophis; species Ichthyophis bannanicus. Next base: position 599,673,996 of record CM066035.1, on the reverse strand, counting down.
GGCTCACATTCAAAACCTTACTGCTGACTTTCAAAGCCATCAATGGGCTCTCCTCCTCATCCCTAACAGAGCTCATAAAGAGTAACCCCCCTACCAGATCCAGAAGAGCAGCAGCGGTCAACACACTAATAATCCCGAAAGAGATAACCCAGTCCACCCAGGCAACAGTAAACAGAGCTTTCAAATTCTGTGCACCAAAATGCTGGAACACCCTCCCACCTAGCATCCGGGCAATCCCTGACTTAGTTCAGTTTAGGAAAGCGTTAAAAATCACCTCTTCCTCTTGTATTACCCAGAAGAATGTACCACCACAGCCCCGGCAACAGCTAGCCGACACAATACAATGAATCCTCTATATTAGTTTGTCAAGATGTAATGTCAGACGGCTGTCTGAGTGAGAATGTTCACAGTCTTGGCAAGTGCATATATCAATATGATTTGCAAGGGATTGTGGACAATGCAGTTCATTCACACCAGACACAGCTGCTCACAATAATTAGTTGTGCTTAAGGGTAAAGCCAATAAGATATTTATTTATAGGGTTATTTCTCCCAACACAGATATGCTTGGTAGCACATAAATCAGGTTACTTGCTTTCAGTGTTTAACTTGGAAAACAAAATCAGGAAAAACAACAGCTGAACTTATTAGGCAATCAAAGCAAAAGAATAAAGACCTGGTTGGTAACAAACTGGTCTTTTCTGTAGGCTTTAGCTAATATTTTCTTAGCAGTGTATCAAACAACAAACAAAATCCACAAAGAAGGGAAAAACTGTTCTTTTCAGGTTAACTTCTTATATCTTCCCACATAGATTCAGAAGTGATTCCCTCAGAGCTCACAAGCAATTAGGTAAGGCTCAATTGCTAGCAGTTACCCAGCTGAAACCCCTTAGCTGGCTTGCTTTCTACTGCGTGGCTAAAAATCCTACTCAGGAGCTTTTCTGAGTAGATTTAAAGAACAAGTTTGTATTTCTTTGTGATGGTTGTTGTATTTTATAACAGAAAATCACCACAGGAGTTTAGACAGAGAGCAATCCATGTAAATACAGCCTTCATCTGCAACCTCTCCCCCTTCTTCAACAATCATGGGTTCAATATCATGGATTGGCACAGAGGAATTTCAGGACAATACTGGCTTCCCTGCTGTCTTTCAAGGGTATAGCTAGGGCATAGATCAGTGTTCATACCTGAGCTTCCATTGCTGTTAGAGTTCCTCTCTATATAGCCTGGCCAGTATGTAGTCCAGTTCTTATGTCCAGCCTTCCAATCCAGATCCCTGGACACTGGATCTCTCTTCACATACCTTCTGGCACGGGTCTTAGGGTCCCTTCCACGTGCAGCCGTCTCCCTCACAGGTACCGTCTGGAGATTCCTAGCTCTGCAGCACCATTCCTCTGTCTTTCCCCAGTCCAATGGTGTATGCTGGCCCTTGGAATGCCTCCCAGTATACGTACTGCTCCGGACTCCTCTAGTCCTCCCAAAGGCTTTTCTCTTCTTTCTTCCAAAGGGTTTCTTGCCCTCTCTGTCCGTCCGGTTTGGCTTCTGCTTCTGATGATCCTCCAGATGAAACTGAGGATGAGGATATCCAAGTTGATCATGAAGATGATGATGAGGATAATTCTCTGTAGAATAAACTCTACCTTTATTCTGCTTAGATGAGTGCTCCCCCCTAACACAGCGCAGCTGTGCTGAATCAGGCCCTGCCCTTTGAGATGAGTGCTTGGGGATTACCTCATAGCCCTCCTGATTGAACACAGGTTTCCTCACTTCAGCTCCTCTAATGGCTGTTGGAAACCTGGTGCATTCTGGGACTGGTAGTCTTTTATGGGAAAATTCTGTTTTTTTATTTCTACCAGAACTGACAGGTTGCTTGTTCAGAGTCACTTCACCTTTTCTATAGCTCCTTCCTGAACTATGATAAGCTTCCTTATCACAGTAAATAGTTACCCAATATGTAAATAGTTACCCAGGTTTGACCCAAGTTCATGTACCGGTTCATTGTAAACACAGCTACTGAAATGTGTAAGTTTTGATATTCTATGTAAACCGCACTGATGCAGAATAGCGCGGTATATACGAGAATGTAAATAAATAAATAAATACATATTCTGCATTCTCTGTACCTCTTTTGGGGTCATCATGACAGTAGTTTTCCGATATAGCGATGTTGTAGTGCTTACAAACTTTCCAGTGGATGAGACATGCTGCCTTATTTTGTCTTTATAGAAATTTTCCGCCATCAGAACTCCACAACCAGCTACAAGATGAGTAACCATTTCTAGCTCTTTCTTACAGAATCTGCATATGTCTGTTTTACCAGTCTTCTCTATGCTTGCTGTGAATCATCTCATCCATAATCTGGATAATCCAGATAATCCATAATCCATTACTGCCCTGGGCTGCAATTATCAATCTCTCATCCTTAAGTTTCAATTCGCCTCTCCTTAACCAAATGGCTCCTGGAGTAATGCTTTGGTTTTCCCACTGTATTTATGCATTTGCCATCCATTTCAGAGTGGTAAAGTTTCCCTAGCAGCATCATTCACTGGCAGCAGCGGTGTGTGTAGGAAGGCTCTGGTGTCATCCTCCAAGTAAATATTCAGCATCTCCAGAATGCTAAGACATTAGGATGTGCATTTTAGGCTTATTCACATGCTGCTCAGGTAGCATGGCATTTTTAGTGCAGGAGTCTGCTGGACACATGCTTCCGACTACCACGCAGCAAAAAATGTGCATTAGCCCCACACTAAACCCTGCCCTACTGGCCACCACACTTTAGTAAACATGTCCCTCTGACTACTACCAGCAGGCAGACACAGATGTTACCCTGCAAATCTGTAAAGCACACTATTCTATGTTTCTACCATAGATCTAACACTAACCCTGTGTCCCAGTTTCCCTATCACTGCTGACCACACCAGATACATACACACACTAATGCCCCACACATCAGACAGTAACACTGAGCAATTTGCAAAGCACACTTTTCTGTGCATCTAATGCAGATCTCTGTCAGTCACAGAGCTGTGTACTCTGTGGATGATTTTTTTCTTTTTTCTTTTATTTTTTTAAATACCTTCTCTACAGTATTTCAGCAAAAGCAATTTTTTGCTGAAGCACTGAAGCACAAATTGAATCTCTTTATCTGAAAGCTTCAGAGAAAATTGTGCCCTGCCCTGAACCTGTGCTCTCTTTCAGCTCATCAGCTGACATCATTGCCAATGGGAGTTGGATACATCAGGCAGGGTTAGGCATCTTTGGCTGCTTGTTAAAGAATTTCAGCATGCTTGGCTGAAGTCTCTCATGCTTTTGACTTGTCCCCCACCCCTACCATACTCTCCCTCCCAGAGTGCCTATGCCCATGTGCATGCTTTCAATGAATACAAATGGGACAACAAATGGCACTTCATCCAAAACCACCCATTCATACAAAAATAAACATGAAACACATCCCTGGTGTACCTAAGGTCTCTGTCCTTGGACCTTTCCTTTTTTCTCTTTATACTTATTTCCTTGGTGCTCTAATCTAGTCCCATGGCTTTCAATATCAATATTGGTTTTTTTGTTGATGACTTCCAGATCTATCAATTTAAACCGGAAATTTCACTGTTAAGCTAACTGCAAGTTTAACTTGAGGTTATATATTTTACTCAAATATGAATTGCTAAATTTCCAGATAAAATTAAATACTGATTCACTATGATCCTCTTAAACATATGCACATGTTCTTTTTAGACAGCGGGTCTCAGACTCTCACGGAGCTTTTTCAGTAACATTGACAAAAGCCAATAACTGCTCCTGTTGTACATCAACGACCCATTTTTTAAACATGTGTTTTTCAAGCGGTTTGAAAGAAATATGTAGTTGACTTATCCAATATGCATAATATGAAAGCATAAAGTTAGGCTTATCTTAAAATATGATTTTCCCAACGCCAACTTCAGCGCTGTCGCGTTTCACGGATGAATTCCGTTTCTTCAGGGGCCAAGTAAGCCTATTCTTTACGTTATTCGGCTGTCTCGTCCATGCGCCCTGAATGTAACTGCTACAAAGAATCAGAAAAACGCCACGCAGTTGTAGCAGTTACATTCAGGGCGCATGGACGAGACAGCCGAACAACGTAAAGAATAGGCTTACTTGGCCCCTGAAGAAATGGAATTCATCCGTGAAACGCGACAGCGCTGAAGTTGGCGTTGGGAAAATCCACTTAAATTACTAGTCAGCTCCTCACAGGTCTATTACTGAACCATCTTTCTCCTCTTCAGTCTAGTCAAAACCTGCCGCTATACTCACATAATCACTGCTGTCAAGTCACTTTATTGGTTTCTTATCTGTTCCCACAAAAAAATGAGACTTCTCTCATTCACCTAAAGGTGCACTCATTCTGAAACTCTGCATTGAATCTTCTCTGTTAACTCTCCTTACACCTCTCCACTTAATTGGGTAAAACATTTTTAGTTGCATCCTTCTCCTACGCCGCCAACTCCAGATTCTGTTCTTTCCACCTTGCTCTGCAGTGCACCTGAAACAGACTTTGGGGTATGTTTACTAAACTGCGTTAACGTAGCAGTGGCTACATTAACGCGTGTTAAGTAACGTTAACACGCATTATTAACACACGTTAACGTTACTTTACGCGTGTTACAGTCACCTGCCGTGGTAAGTCCCGCAGAGGGTGGAGAGAGGGCGGAGAGAAGGAGTCAATGGGTGGAGAGTGGGCGGGGAGAGGCTCCTTTCACACTAACGTGGGGAAATGAAGGGCTGAAAAGTAACGCGAATGAAAACCTGGCGTTAGATGCACATTTCCAGGAGAGAGAAACTATTTTAGTGTCAGCAATGTACAGCATAGGCAGGGAGCCCAAGAAACGTGACAGTAGTGCACCATTTGCAGCAACAGCATAGTGCCCAAGTATGCAAGGCCACTATGGCAATGGTGCAAATGGGGCATAGGGGGCTGCAGGTGGGACATGCAGTGGGGGCAACTGGGGCACGGGGTGGACTAGGCAGTCACCTAGGTGGCACATAGGAACATAGAAACCAGAAATCAGCAAGACAGCAGCTGACAAAGGCCAAACACAATCTACCTACATCTACCTGGTCCACCCTAGCTAACAGTCGCCAGGGCACTCATCTGACATCCCCCCAGCCAACCTGCCCCCAAGCGGAACGGACATAATATTGGTAGGCGGTGATGGGGTGGATGTGAGGATGCCCATGTATGCCTCCCCACCCCAGACCCCGCTCCCTAGGCAACTGCCTATGTTTATTTTATGTTTATTACATTTGATAAAAAAACCCTTTCTACAACAAGCAAAGCGGTGTACAATTAAAACCATGTTTAAAAGAAGGCCAAAGCCAGCAAAATGGAAAAGGAATATACAATTTCTTGATAGGAAAGCAGTAGAGACAAGAAAGACATAACCAAACATAAATAGGCAGAGAACACAAAGGGAAGTAGGGGGTGTGAGGGGGGGGGTGGAGTTTACACGAAAGGGGAGGGGACATCAAAAGCCAGGGAAAAAAGTTGAGTCTTCAGATTTTGTTTGAATGTGATTGATGAGGTTCCAGACGAAGGGAAGAGGGGAGGGAGTTCCAAAGAGCGGGGCCAGCAAAGAAGAAGGCAGAGGAGTGAGTGGATTGTAAGTGAGTGCGGGAAGGGGAGGGAAGGGTGAGGCGGTTGAGGTGGAAGGAGCGAGGAGTGTACCTGGGTGAGTGAAAAGAAAGGAGGTCTGTTAGGTATTGAAGGGTGCCAGTGTAGAGAGCTTTGTGAACCAAGGTAAGCAGCTTGAATTGAGAGCGATAGGGAAAGGGTAGCCAGTGAAGGCGGAATAGCAGAGGTGTTATGTGGTCACGGGGGGAGGAATGGGTGACAAGGCGGGCAGCAGTGTTTTGGATCCGTTGCAACCGGGACAGTTGAGATTTAGGGAAACCAGTGAAAACTGAATTAGCAAAATCCACACGTGACATGACCAGAGACAACAACAAAGTGGTGAGGGCTGATGGAGATAGAAAAGGACGGACTGCACGAATTTGATGGAGGAAGAAAAAGGATGTTTTAGTGACGTGTGCCTACCCACACAGTGGATGGCCTGGGACTGCGCACTACCAGCACCGACAGCATATGGTCATGTCAGCATGGTGGGGGGGGGGTGCCCGTGCTGGAGGGGGCAGTGGCACCTGCCTGCAGTTGACCTAGGCCATGCCCTGTACCAGTACGTGGTGTGCAGTGCAACATAAAAGGTCAGGCTGAGGGAACATACAGGTAGCTCCAGGGACTACTGTGCATCTGTGGCAACAGTGTGATGCAATACACACAGCCAGTGTGTCCAGAAGCAGAGGGTTACAGGGTCAAGTCCCAGCTGTAGATCCTGCATAGCATGACCTTATATTTTACCCTACAATGCAGATACAACAGAAACATGTGCAAAGCCCAAAGCATCAGCGAACAGGGGTACAAACACCCACTCACACAGGCTCCACAATCCAAAGCTGCATGGAGAGTCAGGCTGTTGGCCCCAGCACGGAGCTGCAGTTATCACCAGAGCACTACTACTACCTCCTGCACAGTTTAGTAATGTTGGCACCAGGGCCGGATTTACGTATACGCCATGTACGCCATGGCGTAGGGCCCACAGCTGGGAAGGGCCCACAAAAAAGGAACAACTTAGGCTTTTTTTTAAAAATAAAATTAAAAAAAAAACCTGCTGGCTGCCGCCGCGGGGCCCCCTCTGCTGCCGCGGCAGCATGGACTGACCCGCGGGGGCCCCCTCAGCAAGCTCGATCCCTCCCTCCCTCCCATGCAGGCTGTGAGAGATGCGAAGGCAGACTGTCTCCTTCGCGTCTCTGTTAAGCCCGCAGGGGCTGATGGGACATTTCCCATCAGTCCCTGCGGGCTTAACAGAGACGCGAAGGAGACAGTCTTCCTTCGCGCCTCTCACAGCCTGCACGGAGGGAGGCACGGAGGGATCGAGCTTGCTGAGGGGGCCCCCGCGGGTCAGTCCATGCTGCCGCGGCAGCAGAGGGGGCCCCGCGGCGACAGCCAGCAGGTTTTTTTTTAAAATCAAATTTTACTATAGGCCGGGGGAGGGGAGGGGGGAGGGGGAGGGTAGGACTGGTAATGGGCTATTGGGGGGGCTGGGACTGGAAATGGGTTGGGGGATTAAGGCTGGAGGTGGGCTGATGAGGTTAGGACTGGTAATGGGCTGTGGGCTGTTGGGGGCGTTAGACCTGGTACAGGGCTTTGGGGGGCGCTACGACTGGAAATGGGCAGTGGGCTGAGGGGGGCTGGCTGGTAATGGGCTCTGGGGGGGCTAGGGCTGGAAATGGGCTGGGGGGGGTTAAGACTGGAGGTGGGCTGATGGGGTTAGGACTGATAATGGGCTGTTGGGGGGGTTTAGAACTGGTAATGGGCTTTGGGGGGGGGGTTAAGACTGGTAATGGGCTGTGGGCTAATGGGGGCTGTCTGGTAATGGGCTATGGGGGGGCTAGGACTGGAAATGGGCTGGGGGGGTTAAGACTGGAGGTGGGCTGATGGGGTTAGGACTGGTAATGGGCTGTGGGCTGATGGGGGGGTTAGGACTGGCAATGGGCTATGGGGGGCTGACTGGAAATGGGTTGATGGGGTTAGGACTGGAAGTGGGCTGATGGGGGGGGTTAGGACTGGCAATGGGCTATGGGGGGCTGACTGGAAATGGGTTGATGGGGTTAGGACTGGAAGTGGGCTGATGGGGGGTTAGGACTGGTAATGGGTTATAGGGGGGCTTAAACTGAAAATGGGGTGATGGGGGGTTAGGACTGTAAGTGGGTTGATGGGGGGCTAGGACTGGTATTGGGTTGGGGGGTTGCTAGGACTGGAAATGGGCTGATGGGTGGCTAGGACTGGAAATGGGCTGATGCAGGGACTAGAAGGGAATGGATGCTGGGTGAGGCTGGAACTAGAAGGGAGCTGATGTTGGGGGAGGATTAGAATGGGATGGGGCTGGAAGAGTAAAATGGAGAAGGGAAAAATATTTTGTGTGGGAGGGATAAAAAATCTACAATTGGCCGGGTATTGGGAGAGTAAGTGGGGATTGAGGATGGAGGGGTAAAATTTGAGTGGATAAAATAGGAATGAGGAAAGAGCAAAAGGAGAAAGATTAGTATGTTAAAGCAGATGTAGAGAGAGAATGGAAAAAAACTAGAAGAGAGAAGAAAGGACAAATGGACAGCAGACGATGGAGAGTTAGCAGAAGACACGAAGAAACCAGAAGAAAGTGGCTGGAGTAATTGCAGCTGAAAAAAAATGCACAAAAGGTAGAAAAATATCTCTTTATTTTGAATTTATTAATTGGAATATGTCAGCTCTGGTAAATGTGCATCATTAACGTCTGCGCTTTGTTTAGTACAAGAGCAAATTAATGTGTAGTTTTATTTCTACAGTGTTGTACATTCCAAGTTTGGCTTTTGGGATTCCCAGTTTAATTATTGTCTTCCTGTTTCTAAAATGTGATTACTTGTTTGGTGATGGTCTATGTTCTGCATGTGTAACTGAGCTGAGGTGTTCTGTTTATATAATTCCTATTTGACATTGCCACTTGTTCTCTTTTCCCAGTAGGTCATGTATTGTTGTTCTCTGAAATGTATTGGTTTAATATTTGCAGTGTTGCCTTTTGATTGGTAGAGTATGGTGCTTTGTGAGTCCTGGTAGTGCTGTTAGGATACGGCGGGTTTGCTATGGGTTCTAAATGGGCAGTGTTTGTAGTAGTTCCTAATGTGTCTGGCAGTTGGCACTGGATTATAGTAATGTAGAAATCTTTTAGTCTTTCTTTATCCATACACTCATTAAGAGGCACGTTTACTAAAAGTTAGTATATGGTAACATTATGCAAATATTTATGCAAATGAGGCCCCTTATGCAAATGAGGCCCACACCCCCCTTGGGCCGCCCCTGCTGGGGGCCCACAATTTTTGTTGGCGTAGGGCCTCACTCAAGGTAAATCCGGCCCTGGTTGGCACTGTGATCAGGACCAGTGTGGCGGGCAGGGTACCCAACCACCCCTATCTTTGCACAATGCTGCAATAGGAGTGTGTGTGTGTATGTCTATCCATTGTTTTGTGACTGCCCACACCTCACTGGGCCCACACTGCCCCACTGTTACCAGCGTTAGCCTAAATATGTGCATAATGAGGAGCAAGGTATTGTGGGTATGTCCCGGACAGGGCGGATTGTCCAGGATGCATCTTCACAGGGTGTTGGGCAATGGATGGGACACTGTAGTGCCCAACCACCGTCTGCATGGACAGGGTGGCCACAGCATGTCATGCTGGGGGGACACTCTCACTCTGACCAAGCAGTGACCATGGCATGTCTAGGTTCAAAAATAGCGCTCTATACTGTCGGGTTCTAGTGATGTTTGTTTGTTTCTATAGCTAGGGCCTATAGTTTCTCTGGGAGCATGCACTATTGATTGGCTAGTAGACTGTCTGCAGTTAGTCTATGCATGGTTAGGGCACCTTGTAGAGTGCTGCAGGTGTAGTCTGACTGTGCTATCTGCTGATGAATGGCAGACTGTAGTAGTTGAGGTTTTCCAGACCTAAACTCAGCATTACTGTTAGTCTACCACTGCCCCAATTGCAGGTATGGCTCTGTCCCACCAACCCTGGCAGGCTGTCTTTTACCAGCAGAATGGAAGTGGCTTCACTGGCGCTCAGGCACCTGTCCCTTACCAACAAAAAGGGTAATTGTGGGCTCTTTGTTGTATATAGTGTATAGCGCTTTGACCTGTAGAGGCACTGTTACACCGACCTCATGCAAGTCTAGAAACCCATCTGCCATAATGACAGGTGCCCATGTCAGCCAGATCCTAACACTGGGTACGCACTAATCTGGGTGGTGTTGGGGGCGGAGCTAACCATGGAACAAGATGGAAGCCTAGTGCCTCTGCTCTCAGAGAATCCTGTCTGAATCAACTGCCAAACTTGGAAACAGTGTGTTGATTCGTGCGCTCACTTGTAATATTTGCTTGGGAGTATGTCTGTGTCGAAACCGGTGAGGCTGGACTTTCAAGGAAACACGACAGCGGGAGCAAAACGCTCTAAACCGGAGCCACCTTTGCCGCAGAAAATGGCGTCCTCCCGAGAACAGCCTGAAAGCCTTGCGGAGCTATTAACCGAAGTTCAGGCAGTAAAGGAGTTAGTGATTCAAAATGGTACCACGCTGGGTTCTGTGCAAGCGGACATGATAGACCTGAAACAACAAATGGCCACGCTTTCACTATGTTTGGATAAAACTGAAAACGTCATTGCTATATATGAAGAAAGACTTTGTGGAGTGGAGCAAAGCATGGTTAAAATTAAGCAGCTGGAACAAAGCTTGGAAGAAACGAACAATAGAGCCAGACGTAATAACATTTGAATATTGGGTTTGCGGGCGGGCGTGGTGGGTGTAGACCTGGTTAAATTTCTGGAATCCTGGTTGCCTAAATTGTTGCAATTACAGTTGACTTACCCATTGGAAATTGACCGGGCGCATCGTGTCCCCTCGCATACGTCTACAACAGGGAAATACCCATGCCCATTGATATTCAGGGTGCTACGCTATCAACAATCTGCTATGATTATGGCTGCAGCCAAAGTTCAATCGCCGATAGCACATGAAGAGCATAAGCTCATGTTCTTCCCAGACTTTTCTAAAGCCACGTTAGACAAAAGGAAACAACTACTGGCACTCCGTCCAAGACTCCAGAAGCTGCAGGCCCGCTACAGTCTGTTCTACCCTGCACGGATGCGGATTACCTTACACAACCAAACACGGTCATTTGAGGATCTAAAGGCCTTGCGGGATTTCATTGAAGATCAGGAAGCCGTGCTGATGCATTGACTGACTTTATTTGCTTGTGCATAACATTGAATTAATAATTATTTTCTCTCTGCTTTCCATACGTCTTAGCTAGGGAGTGTTTCCCTAGCGAGTTGGTACCGTATAAGGTTGCTGTTTTAATATAACTATACTATGCCTGGAGCGGTAAGTCGCTTGTCTAAGTGTTAGACAAGCGAATAAAGTGCATCTAAGGCTGCAAGGCCTTTAGATCCTCAAATGTTATGAATGCTCCACTCTTACAGAAATTGATTTTCACTGTGCTTCAGTAAGGACCTGTGGGGTTCAATCTTGTTGTGGAACGCCATTTCGTCAGTAGATTTGGTTTTGATTTTTTGAGATTTGCAGTCATAATGTAAGTGACCTTTCATTGACCATCTCTCAAAATCCGTGAGAGGGGATTGAGGTGACGGATTTCACATAGAATGCCCTACTTAAGAAATCTTGGAAGGTTAACAGGAATATAAGCAGGTGAATTTGTGGGAAAGTGAATGGGAACACTCAGAGTTGTTTTTGTAGCTGTGTATGTTGACCGCTGTTAACAGTTTTCTTCAACACATGAGGGTTGCTATGTTATTACTGACCCTACTACTTAAACGATAAATGTGATATTTTCCCCTTCTATAGCATGGTCAGTATTTGGAAAATAGGGCAGTAATGAACAAATCCAACGATGGGCGGTTCTGGGTTCCTTATCTACATTTAGACTCACCCATATGACTCTTGGGGTGGTAACCTCTTGCCCAAAATGTAAATTCTTTACACGTTCTGAGGGGAAGGTCATTCACTATGCTTGGGACAGAGATCACTGGAGACTTCTGCTGTTGTACAGATTCGCGCTGAATGTGATTAATCAAAGAGCAAATTTAAGTCTCCATCCTCTTTGATTAATCACATTCAGTGCGAATCTGTACAACAGCAGAAGTCTCCAGAACATTTGTTTTTATATCTGGGTAGTATGGGGGACAAACTTAAATTCATTTCACTGAATGTAAAGGGTGTTAATAGTCCAATTAATAGTCCAATTCTCATGTACTGCCAAAAAGAGAAGGCAGACGTAATTTAGTTACAAGAAACACACTTGAATATTGCTGAATCATGGAAGTTAATGAATGGGAAGTTTCTTGTGGCGGCCTTTTCTCCTGCCCTGAAAAAAAGAAATGGAGTGGCCATTTTAATACGTAGGACACTAAAACCGACAATTTCCTGTGTAAATTCAGACACAGAAGGAAGATGGGTCAAGTTAGAGATGCAGATTGGTCAGTGTACTCTCACACTATTAAACATATATGCACCTAATGCTGATGATCCAGGTTTCTTTCAGCATATAGCCCAAGAAGTGTTATCCGCCTCGCATCCGCTAATTCTTGGAGGCGACTTTAATCTTGTACTAGACCACCTGAGTGATCGCTACCCTTAATCGGGTTCGCAGAACTTCCAGAGAGCATAATGTGCTTCAAGAATTATGTAGAGATAATGGTTTAATTGACATATGGAGACTCCAACATCCCTCTGAAAAAGATTATACCTTTTTCTCGGTGCCATAATCCGCACACTCGCGCATCGACTTTTTCCTGCTAGCAAAATCCTTGGTCTCGGGTGTCGTCCAATCTAACATACATGCTACTCACATGTTAGACCATGCAATGATATCATTTGAACTAGAGATTTCTCCTAATGTTTGTTCTCCTGCTCTCTGGAATTTTGATAAAACTCTTCTATCGGACCCCCCTGTTTTGTGATAGCATACGCACAGCGATAAATGAATACTTCCAATTTAATGATCCTTTGGCAACATCAGCATGGGCATGGTGGGAGGCCTTCAAGGCTTCAGTCAGGGCAGCTAATACTAGGTATGCCATAAAGTCTGCTCGACAGCGGAAAGCAGAAATGGTTAGACTGAACAATCAAATCAGAGCGGGCGAACGCCTTCTTGTTAGTCGTAAAGATCCCTGTACACTTCTTAGACTACAACGTCTAAGATTTCAGTACAATTCTCTCTTAACTACTGAAGCAACTATAACCTTGCAGGCTCAAGCGGGCAGATTTTACACCAAATCAAATAGGACAGGGAGATTATTCGCTCAAACCCTGAAAGTTTGGAAGAATGCATCTAAAATTGCAGCGATAGTCGATGATGTTTCTCAAAGCGTAGTGACATGGGACGAAGACATTGCAAAATGCTTTTGGCTCTTTTACTCTAATCTATACTCATCTGAAGTTCAGATGGATGCAGGCACATTTGCAAAACTATTCCAGAAGCTGGATCACCCTACTCTCGCTGAGGATGAGCTCTCTCAGTTAGAGGCCCCAATAACCTGCAAGGAGATCCGCCAAGTTATCAAGTCATTAGTACCGGGTAAGGCTGTGGGCCCAGATAGAATCCCTCAAGAATTTTATAAAACCTTTGTGGAAGACCTCCTCCCTTTTCTAACGATATATTATGATTTATTGGGATCACAGTTTCCGAACGCTGGAGATGTTTCTGCTGCAACGGTGGTAGTCTTAGAGAAACTGGGTAGGGACTCTCAAAAAGTTGAGAGTTATCGTCCTATTTCATTATTAAATGCAGACTACAAGATATATGCTGCAGTTTTGGCTGCGCAACTTGCAAAAGTACTCCCTTCTTTAATTCACCCAGAACAGTGTGGATTTATTAAAGGTCGCTCCACCTCAGATAATGCTAGGCTGTTGTGCCATGTGCTAACGGAGGCAGGTAAAAAAGATGATCCCCTGATAGGGATATCGCTAGACGCTGAAAAGGCGTTTGATAAGCTGGAGTGGCCTTTTCTCTTGGCTATGCTTGAATGGTTTGGATTTGGGGAAAACTTCATAAAAGCGGTTAATCTGATATACACTGCGCCAAAGGCAGCTATTGCAGTAAACAATACTTTATCAGCGTTTTTTCCACTCGAGCATGGCACCCGGCAGGGTTCCCCATTGTCTCCTCTACTCTTTAACCTCGCCCTAGAACCATTAGCTCTTCTTATTTGGCACAATCCGTATATTCACGGGATATGCTGACGATTTGCTTTTATTTGTTACACCCGCCTCTGTTCCAAAGATATTTGAACAGATTGATTTCTACTCTCAAATTTCTGGATATACAATAAACTGGTCTAAATCTCTTGCTTTTCCCCTTAACTGCCTAACACACAAAGCCACAGTCGATTTTCATCCTTTCTGCTGGGAGCCTAATGGGATTAAATATTTTGGGATATGCTACATGACAACAATTGCAGGTACGAAACAGCACAACGAGGAGAACTTGTCAATTGTTCGGAACATGACAGAAAAATGGTCACTCCTAAAATTGACATGGTGGAGTAGGTTGCAAACGATTAAGATGACCATTGCACCCAAGGTAAATTATATCTTATCTATGCTTCCCTTTTTACTGTCTGACTCTTTCTATAAAAATCTGGAATGTACCCTAATTCAATACCTTTGGAAGTCAAAGCCCCCTAGAATCGCTCTATGGAAACTAAAATGGAGTAGAGAAGCAGGGGGGGGGGGGGGTTCAATTTCCAGACTTCCACTGGTACCATTATGCTTTTCTCTTAAGACCCGCTATATTATGGGCAGAAGGTAATGAACTAAGGGGTATGTGTTACTTAACGATCGTTAAGGTCCCTGACCGCGGTATAAACCGCAGAAGTTGGAGAGAGGGCGGAGAGAAGGGGTCAATGGGCAGAGAGTGGGCAGGGAGCGGCCCCAATCACACTAACGCGCTGAACTGAAGGGCTGAATCCTACCGCAAATGAAAACCTGCCGTTAGGTGCACATTTGCAGGAGAGAGAAACCATTTAAGTGTCAGCAATGTACAGCCAAGGCAGGGAGCCCTAGATTTGTGATAGTAGTGCTCCATTTTCAGCAACACCATAGTGCCAAAGTATGAATGGCCACTATGGCAATGGTGCAAATGGGGCATAGCGGGCCACAGGCAGGACATGTAGCATGGGAAGCTGGGGCACAGGGTGGACCAGGCGGGCGCCTAGGTGGCACAGAGGAACATAGAAACCGGAAATCAGCAAGATAGCAGCTGACCAAGGCCAAACACAATCCACCTATATCTACCTGGTTCACCCTAGCCAATAGTTGCTAGGGCACTGACCTGATATCCCCCCAGCCATCCCGCCCCCATGTGGAAGGGACATAATATTGGTAGGCAGTGATGAGGGGGGATGTGAGGATGTCTATGTATGACCCCCCACCCCAGAATCTGCTCCCTAGGTGGGCGCCTACCTACACAGTGGATGGCCTGGGACCGCGCACTACCAGCACCGACAGCAAATGGCCATGTCGGCTTGGCGGGTGGGGGGGTGCCCGTGCTGGAGGGGGCAGTGCCACCTCTCTGCAGTGGACCTAAGCCATGCCCTGTATCAGTACGTGGTGTGCAGTGCAACATACAAAGTCTGGCTGAGGAAAAGTACAGGTAGCCCCAGGGACTATTGTGCATCTGTGGCAACAGTGTGGTGCAGTACACCCAGCCAGTGTGTCCAGAAGCAGAGAGTCACAGGTTCAAGCCCCAGCTGTGGTTCCTACAGAGCATGTCCTATGTTTTACGATAAGAACATAAGATATGCCATACTGGGTCAGACCAAGGTCCATCAAGCCCAGTATCCTGTTTCCAACAGTGGCCAATCTAGGTCATACGTACCTAGCAGTTTCCCCAAAAGACACAGGTTCCGCAATGCTTGTACTGGGTCAAGCATTGATATCCTGGGTCCCTTCTTATAATGGTTTATGGACCTTTCCTCCAGGAACTTGTCCAAACCTTTTTTAAACCCAGCTACACTAACAGCCTTTAATACATCCTCCGGTAACAAATTCCAGAGTTTGATTACACGTTGAGTGAAGAAATATTTTCTTTTATTAGTCTTAAATAGTTTACCCTGTAGCTTCATTGCATGTCCCCTAGTCTTTCTAAATTCTGATAACATGAACAATCGATCTATGTTTACCCGTTCCACTCCGTTCATTAATTTATAGAGTTCTATCATATCTCCCCTCAGCCATCTCTTTTCAAGGTTAAAGAGCCCTAACCTTTTTAGCCTTTCTTCATAGGAGTATCCTTCCATCCCCTTTACCATTTTGGTGGCTCTTCTCTGAACCTTTTCTAATAACGCTATATCCTTTTTATGATACGGCGACCAGAATTGCACACAATATTCAAGGTGCGGTCTCACCATGGAACGATATAGAGGCATTATAATATCTTTTGTTTTATTTTCCATTCCTTTCCTTATGATACCTAGCATTCTATTTGCTCTCTTGGCTGCCGATGAACACTGGGCCGAGGGTTTTAACATGCTATCCACAATGACGCCTAAATCTTTTTCCTGGGTGGTGGTTCCTAATGTGGAACCTTGCATTGTGTAACCATAGTTTGGGTTGTTCTTCCCTAGGTGCATAACTTTGCACTTGTCCACATTAAATTTCATCTGCCATTTTGATGCCCAGTCTTCCAATTTATCAAGATCCTCTTGCAATTTTCCACAATCTTCTTGGGTTTAACAACTTTAAATAGTTTTGTGTCATCTGCAAATTTGATAACCTCACTCGTTATTTCACTTTCCAGGTCATTTATGAATATGTCAAAAAGCAGCGGACCCAGCACAGATCCCTGGGGTACACCACTATTCACCTTTCTCCATTGGGAAAATTGGCCATTTAGCCCAACCCTCTGCTTTCTATCTTTTAACCAGTTCTTGATCCACAGTAGTACACTGCCTCCTATCCCATGACTCTTTAGTTTTGCCAAAAGTCTCTGATGAGGGATCTTGTCAAAGGCTTTCTGAAAGTCCAGATACACTATATCAACCAAATCACCTTTGTCCACCTGTTTATTCACACTTTCAAAAAAACATAATAGATTAGTAAGACAAGATCTTCCTTGTCTAAAGCCATGTTGGCTGTCTCCCATTAGGCCATGACTATCTACATGCTGAGTAATTTTATTCTTTATGATGGTTTCTACCATTTTTCCCAGTACTGACGTGAGGCTCACCGGTCTGTAGTTTCCCGGATCACCCCTGGAACCCTTTTTAAAAATTAGTGTTACCCTACAATGCAGATACAACTGCAACATGTGCAAACCCCAAAGCAGCGGCAACATGGGCAAACACCCAACTACACAGGCTCCATAATCCAAAGATGCATGGAGAGTCAGGCTGTTGGCCCCAGCATTGAGCTGAAGTTATCACCAGAGCACTACTACTACCCCCTGCACAGTTTATCAATGTGTGCACTGTGATCAGGACCAGTGTGGCGGGCAGGGTTGCCCACCACCCTATCTTTGTACAATGCTGCAATAGGAGTGAGCGTGTGTGTATGTCTATCCATTGTTCTGTGGCTGCCCAAAAAAAAAAAAAAGGTCAGAGAGGCTGTTGTTGCCAAAAAAGCATCTTTCAGGAAATGGAAAAAAGAGCCAAATGACGAAACCTGGAAACAGCACAAGCACTGGCAAGTCAAATGCAAGGCGTTGATAAAGCAGGCAAAGGGAGAATTTAAGAAGAAGCTTGCTGCGGAAGCAAAAACGCGCAATAAAGATTTTTTCAAGTACATTCGTAACAAAAAACCTGTGAGAGAGTCAGTTGGTCCATTAGATGATAGAGGAGTTAAAGGGGCACTAAGAGGCGACAAGGCGATAGTGGAGAGACTGAATGAATTCTTTGCTTCAGTCTTTACTGAGGAAGATGTAGGGATGTTACCCATGACTGAAGTGGTATTTAAAGGTACGGAAGAATTGAAGGAAATATCGATACATCGGGAAAATGTATTACAAGTATTAGATAAACTGAAGAGTAGCAAATCACCTGGGCCGGATGGTATACATCCAAGGGTGTTGAAAGAACTGAAATATGAGATTGCAGACCTATTAGTAATCTGTGAATTTTCATTAAAATCATCTGTAATACCTGAAGATTGGAGGATCGCCAATGTAACGCCAATTTTTAAAGAGGGCTCCAGGGATGATCCGGGAAACTACAGACCGGTGAGCCTGACGTCAGTACCGGGAAAAATGGTAGAAACCATCATAAAGAATAAAATTACTCAGCATGTAGATAGTCATGGCCTAATGGGAGACAGCCAACATGGCTTTAGAGAAGGAAGATCTTGTCTTACTAATCTATTATGTTTTTTTGAAAGTGTGAATAAACAGGTGGACAAAGGTGAGTCGGTTGATATATTGTATCTGGACTTTCAGAAAGCCTTTGACAAGGTCCCTCATCAGAGACTTTTGGCAAAACTATAGAGTCATGGGATAGGAGGCAGTGTACTATTGTGAATCAAGAACTGGTTAAAAGATAGAAAGCAGAGGGTTGGGCTAAATGGCCAATTTTCTCAATGGAGAAAAGTGAATAGTGGTGTACCCCAGGGATCTGTGCTGGGTCCGCTGCTTTTTGACATATTCATAAATGACCAGGAAAGTGGAATAACGAGTGAGGTTATCAAATTTGCAGATGACACAAAACTATTTAAAGTTGTTAAAACCCAAGAGGATTGTGGAAAATTGCAAGAGGATCTTGATAAATTGGAAGACTGGGCATCAAAATGGCAGATGAAATTTAATGTGGACAAGTGCAAGGTTATGCACCTAGGGAAGAACAACCCAAACTATGGTTACACGGTGCAAGGTTCCACATTAGGAACCACCACCCAGGAAAAAGATTTAGGCGTCATTGTGGATAGCATATTAAAACCCTCGGCCCAGTATGCAGCGGCAGCCAAGAGAGCAAATAGAATTCTAGGTATCATAAGGAAAGGAATGGAAAATAAAACAAAAGATATTATAATGCCTCTATATCATTCCATGGTGAGATCGCACCTTGAATATTGTGTGCAATTCTGGTCGCCGTATCTTAAAAAGAATATAGCGTTATTAGAAAAGGTTCAGAGAAGAGCCACCAAAATGGTAAAGGGGATGGAAGGATACTCCTATGAAGAAAGGCTAAAAAGGTTAGGGCTCTTTAACCTGGAAAAGAGACGGCTGAGGGGAGATATGATAGAAGTCTATAAATTAATGAACGAAGTGGAAAGGGGAAACGTAGATCAATTGTTTACGTTATCAGAATATAGAAAGACTAGGGGACATGCAATGAAACTACAGGGTAAACTATTTAAAACTAATAAAAGAAAATATTTCTTCACTCAACGTGTAATCAAACTCTGGAATTTGTTACTGGAGGATGTAGTAAAGGCTGTTAGTGTAGCTGGGTTTAAAAAAGGTTTGGACAAGTTCCTGGAGGAAAGGTCCATAAACCATTATTAAGAAGGGACCCAGGATATCAATGCTTAACCCAGTACAAGCATTGCGGAACCTGTGTCTTTTGGGGAAACTGCTAGGTACCTATGACCTAGATTGGCCACTGTTGGAAACAGGATACTGGGCTTGATGGACCTTGGTCTGACCCAGTATGGCATATCTTATGTTCTTATGTCCCACTGTTAGCAGTGTTAGCCTGAATAGGTGCACAATGAGGAGCAAGGTATTTTGGGTATGACCCGGACAGGGCAGACTGGCCAGGATGCATCTTCACAGGGTGTGGGGCAATGGCTGGGACACTGTAGTGCCTGACCACCACCTGCATGGAAAGGGTGGCCACAGCATGGCATGCTGGGAGAGCACTCACTCTGACCGAGCAGTGACCATGGCAGGTCTAGGTTCCCACATAGCGCTCTACACTATTTGCCTCCAGTGATATATTTGTGTTCTCCAGTCTTGGGGTCCCAATCACTGAGTTGCCTGCTTGCTGCAGATAGTTTCTTTGTGAGCAGGCTGGTGGACTGTCTGCAGTTAGACTGTGCATGGTCAGAACACCTTTAAAGTATAGTCTGACTGTGCTGTCTGCTGGTGACTGGCAGACAGTGGTGGGAGGCAGTTGGGGTTTTCCAGACCTAACCCCAGCATTGCTGCTGGTCCCCGCCTGCTCCAGTCATAGGTATGGCTCTGGCCCACCAACCCTGGAGGGCTGTCTTATACAAACAGGTTTGGAGGTTGCTTTCCCAGGGCAGAGGCACCTGTTCTTTACCTACAAAAAGGGTGATGTGGGCCCTTTGGGGGGAATGTAGTACATACCACTGCAACCTATAAAGGCAGTGCTGCACACAACTTATGCAATTCTAGAAACCCCCCTGCTCTGATAACAGCTGCCCATGTCAGCCAGATCATAACATGGGGTACACACCAATCTGGCTGGTGTCTGGTCCCACAAGGCCACATGTGATTGCAAGATACAGATGGACACCAAATTACCTTTGGCTGCACCGCAAGGAACACCTATTACACACTGGTAGCGATGGGGACGTACAGCAGAACCTATCTCTAGCACCACATGTACTGTGGACCTAGTGCTGGGCACCCATCCTATCCCTCAGGGTGAACACAGAACCTGCACAATGGCATGGTCTGTAGCTACTCTGTGCCAGTATCACGCACTGTCAGTTCGTCTTTCCAAGCTGAGGTATCGGAGAGGTGCAGACCCCATTTGGTGATCAGCTGTAGCCTGCTATTCAGCATGTGCATTGCATCATGGGTACTGGTGGGGTTACCCTATCCTGGCACTCAGAGTAGACAGTTTGTGCAGTGACCTGCAGTCCTTCTGTACCCAGCCATTGCTGTGACATTCACCATGGAGGTATAGCCTACTGGTTAATACAATGGCATTCTTGGCAGTGTTCATGGGTTCAGTTCCTCATTGTTCCCTCCTCTCATGCCTGTCCTACTCAAATAGTGTGCATGCCTGTAGAGGTCATATATTTGCAGATCTCCAGCCCATAATACCCTCGCCACAATTACCAACATTCCCTCGGTCCGTCTATCTGCGTCTGTCAGCTGTGTAGAGTCCTGTCTGCCAGTGTAGGCTGCCACCCCATGTCATGCCCTGCTACCCTTTCCTGCATTGCGCCTCTTCATGCTTGCCTCGCCTGTGCCTGATCTGCATGGCACCACCACTCCTCTGTCCACCCATCATTGTAACTATCCTGCCACCTCCGCCTCCACTGGGGGACACGTATTCCCATTGTCTGCCCCCAACTGTTTTTCCGGTACTTTACATTGCCAACACCCTGTGCTGTGGTACAGTTGCCCCACCATGTTTGTCATCAGTACTAGCAGGCACTTGGGATGCCCGCAGATATGGTAGGTCCAGCGGCTCCCACTTCTCCCTCGTTCACTCACCTGTTCATTGCCTTTCCTGAGTGCTCTATCTAGTGTTAGGGCTACATCTGTCTCTGTTCCGCACAGGTCATGCATATCATCCTGAGGCACCTTGCAGTCCCTAGGGCACACTAACCTAGGACACCATAACCTTATTAGGCCACCTTAACCTTCAATAGCCATGGGTGCCTTCTGCGGTGCCTTGTCCAAGGGTGCCTAATATGGCGCTTAGCCTAGGAGGCCCTATAGGGCGCCTTATGAGGCACCTTACAGGGCATCTTACTAGGCACCTTACATGGCACCTTACTGGGCACCTTGTAAGGCACCTTGCAAGGCACCCTGTAAGGCGCCTTACAAGGTGCCTTGTAACACTCGTTAGCTTACAGCGCCTTGTAATGCGTGTTAGCTGCTACAGTTTGCTGTAACGATGCAACACCCACACTTTTATATGGGCATCTGTACCTTTACCGTGGAACCTAACACGAATGGCATTACCGCAGTTTAATAAACATACCCCTAAGTCTTCATCCAAGTTGGTGGGAGATGGAAAACCGATTGATAGCTCCCATATGGATGGAACCTTTGCCTGAAATGTCCTTGCTTGACGTAGATGGTGCCTCCATCAGAATTAGTGACACTCAAAGGGCTTATAAATTTTTGGCTAATAAATTGGAGAAAGGAAATGACTCCTCGATGAAGCTCCCAATATGGTTCAATCCAAACTTTAAAATCCAAGGTAAAACCGTTAAATGGAAGCAATGGTACTCTCATGGTATTTGGTCACTTGGGCAACTATTTTATGATTCTAAATGGAAAACATTTGATGCCCTTCAAGAGGAATTTGGCATACCTAAGTCCAGTTACTACCAGTGGCTGCAGTAAAAGCATTGCATTAGCAGGTCAAACTTAACATTACCCCCGCTCTCAGACACTGTGGATTTAATGAGCTATATGTCCACATTGGTAGAGGAATCCGGAACAGCCTCGCAAATATATAAAACTATTTGTACACATTCCCAAGGTAGACTCATGCTGGTGGAAATGGTATGGGAACACGAATTAGGGAAACTAGATGACCCTCAGCTTTGGACTAATTTTTGGGATTCAGAAATCTGAGTCTCCCATTCTGCTGCTCTTACGCAGTCTCTCTATTTCTTGGCCAATAAAGCATATGTTAATCCTGTTAAAAAAGCCAAATGGGATAGTAGAGTGGGTAATGCCTGCTGGGCTTGCAAGTAATTACCAGGCACTTTGTCTCATATGATATTGGATTGCCCCTACGTTCAGTTGTTTTGGAAACCAGTGTAGGAACGTATTCAACAGATTCTTAACTTCAAAGAGCTTCTGACATGTTGGATAGTTATTTTCCGGTCATTAGCGGGCATCCCCTCCCTTGAACCCTCACAATATTTTTTACTGGATTTTATGTTGGGTGTGGCCCTAAATTTAATATTTAAACACTGGAAAGACTCCATAAGTCTTGACTGGGTCCTATGGTGGAACCAATTGGGTATTTTTAGCAAATACGAACGTATTCGCTTGTCATCCGGCAGCTCCCACGCTAAAGCATTAATGAAGTGGAAAGCGCTGGATGAATATATTAATCGTGCACGGTGAATGTCTCTTTTGCTCTCTTACAGTGAGATTCTACTTTAAACATTTAGTACGTCTGTCATGGAGGATGACCTTCCCAAAGGGCGAGGTCTCGGTTTTCAGTACTTTCTTTTCACCTGAAACTGGAATGGTGTTGCCCGGGCCCTAGCTACTCTATACTCCTTTTAGTTCTAGAGTTGGGTGAGTAGGATACCTAGGGAGATGGAAGTACACAGGGAGTGTGTAGGGTGTTCTCTTTCTTGTTCTTCTATTACTGATTTGTGTAATTGGTGTAGTGACTTTTTGTATTAGTACTATGATGTGTTTTTTTTTTACATTGCTTTTCTTTTATTTTTCCTTTCCTTGTTCTGTTTCAAGTAGCATCAATAAAAATAAAATTTAAAAAAAAATCTGGGTGGTGGCTGGTCCCAGAAGATCACATGTGACTATGGAATACAGACAAACAGCAAGAAACAACCATCACACACTAGTAGCAATGGGGATATACAGCCGTACCTATTTCTAGCACCACATGTACTGCGGACCTAGTGCTGGGTGCCCATCCTATCCCTCAGGGTGAACACAGAACCTGCACAATGGCATGGTCTGTAGCTACTCTGTGCCAGTATCACGCACTGTCAGTTCATCTTTCCAAGCTGAGGTACCGGAGAAGTGCAAACCCCATTTGGTGATCAGCTGTAGACAGCTATTCAGCATGTGCATTGCATCATGGGTACTGGTGGGGTTACCCCATCCTGGCACTCAGAGCAGACAGTTTGTGCAGTTTGTGCAGTGACCTTCTGTAACCCAGCCATTGCTGTGAGATACACCATGGAGGTATAGCCTACTGGTTAGTACATTACTGTTCTCAGCAGTTTTCCTGGGTTCAATTCCTCATTGTTCCCTCCTTTTATGCCTGTCCTACTCAAATAGTTTGCATGCCTATGACAGTCATATTTTTGCAGAGCTGTGCTGCCAGCCCATAATACCCTCACCACAGTTGCCAACATTCCTTCGGTCCATCTATCTGCGTCTGTCAGCTGTGTAGAGTCCTGTCTGCCTGTGCAGGCTGCCACCCCATGTCCTGCACTGCTACCCT
This sequence comes from Ichthyophis bannanicus, assembly GCA_033557465.1. Classification (NCBI taxonomy): domain Eukaryota; kingdom Metazoa; phylum Chordata; class Amphibia; order Gymnophiona; family Ichthyophiidae; genus Ichthyophis; species Ichthyophis bannanicus. Next base: position 599,650,288 of record CM066035.1, on the reverse strand, counting down.
TTCCTGCATTGTGCCTCTTCGTGCTTGCCTCGCCTTGCCTGATCTGCATGGTACCACTACTCCTCTGTCCACCCATCATTGTATCTATCCTGCCACCTCCACCTCCACTGGGGAACATGTATTCCCATCATCTGCCACCCACTGTCTTTCCAGTACTTTACATTGCCAACACCCTGTGCTGTGGTACAGTTGCCCTCATCATGTTTGTTACAGAACTGGCAGCCACATGGGATGCCCGCAGATATGGCAGGTCCAGCAGCTCCCAGCTCTCCCTCCTTCACTCACCTATTCATTGCCTTTCCTCAGTTCTCTATCTAGTGTTAGGGCTACATCTGTCTCTATGCCTCACTGGTCATGCATGTCATCCTGAAGCACCTTGCAGACCTTAGGACACACTAACCTAGAGCACCGTAACCTTGTTTGGCCACCTTAACCTATGGTTCCATAGCCCAGGGTGCCTTCTACAGTGCCTTGTCCAGGGATGCCTAATACGGCGCTTAGCCTAAGGAGCCCTATAGGGCACCTTACAAAGTGCCTTACAAAGCACCTTATAAGGCACCTAACAAGGCACCATACTTACAAGGCACCTTATAAGGCACCTTACAAGGCGCCTTATAAGGTGCCTTGTAACATGTGTTAGTCTAAGGTGCCTTGTAACGCACGTTAGCTGATACGGCTTGCCATAACGATGCACCGCCCACACCTTTATATGGGCATCTGTACCATTACCGCGGAACCTAATGCGGGTAACATTACCTCAGTTTAGTAAACATACTCCTTTGAGTCAGTGTGTCATGCTCCCTTTCTGGTCTTATTCAAATCCAACCTAAAAGCTCACTTTTTGAGGCTGCTTCTAATCTTATTTTCTTCTCCTTACCCATCTAGGTTTTAACAATTTCCCATAAGAAATGAAACTCTCTGTAGGGACTGTATCTTATGTGCATGTATACAATGATTCATATCCCTAGTAGCACTGCAGAAATAATGAGTAATAATAGTAACACAATTTATGTTCTTTTCTATTATTATTGTTTGTCGTACATGCAGGGCCTTCACTGGGAATGACAGAGTATTAAATAGATAAATGAAACAATTCCCTGCTCCTAAGAGCTTTAAATCTAAATAGATACCTGAGGTCAAAAAGGGTATCATTGCTTTAATATTCCTTTTCCTTGCTGTGAAGCATGGTAATGCCACTCTAGGACCTGGTTCACTATTTGCATTGCTGTCTTTTAAGGGGTATGTTTACTAAACCGTCTTAATGTGCGCTCTGTGACGTTATAGCGTGATAAGGTACCTTATCACGCGATAATGGCGCTTTATCTGGCGCAGAGGTACCTTAGCGCACGATAACATGCGCAGCGGCGCAAACGAGCACTGAAGGTGGAGAAAGGCTCCCGGAGGGCGGAGGAAGGCTCCCCAGGGGCAGAGAGAAGGGGTCAATGGGTGGAGAGTGGGAGGGGAGAGGCTCCCCGCACACTAACACTGTGAAATCCGAGGCTGAAAACTAACGCCAATGAAACCCTGGCGTTAGAGCTGATTTAAAGGGAAGAGAAACCATTTCTGTCAGCAATGTACAGCAAAACCATGGAAACCAACAAAAAAGTGATGTGTGATACATGTGCACGGAACAAAAGGGCAAATAAACAGTGAAAATGAACAGAAGAAAATGGAAAAATAAAATAACCAAGCTGGGCAATAGTGTTCTCAATGGGAAACATCAAAAAACACTCTCAAGAAAGAACCAAAATAAGTATATGAATTCTGGAAGGGTCCATGCTCCATCCCCATACAAGGTGAATGAGCCCACAGTGAAATTGCGCTGTGCAGGGTTTTCCTCTCCATTGGACAGGTTTCCTATGGCATGCACATGTGCGGCAACAGCAGGGCGGGCATGTCGGATAGGCCAACTGGACAGATGCTTGAAAATGGGATACAGAGGGCTGCAGGCTGTGGTGCAGCTGGGGCACAGTGCGGACTAGGCAGATGCCTAGGTGGCACCTAGGAATGCTGAAACTGTACAGCAGCCAGACAGCAACTGATAAGGGCCCAACATGGGCATGAGTGTGTCTATCACAGTGTCACAGGGGATAGTACCCAGCAGGTACCTCCAAGGGCACAGAGCATTGGCAGGAGGTGTTGGGGGGGGGAGCGTGGACGTCTATGCAGGCACCCCTACCCCAGAATACGCACCATAGGCAGCCGCCTACCTGCACACTGGATGGCCTGAGAATGCAAACCACCAGCACCACCAGCAGAAGGGCATGTCAGCATGGTGGCAGAGGGATTCTGATGGTGGAGGGAGGCAGTGGCAGCTGCCCAGAGCAGACCATGGCCTAACCCTGTGTAGGTGGGTGCCATGCACTGCAACAGACAGGCCCTACCAGACGAACAGTCATGGTATCACCAGGGAATGCACTGTCTCTGTGGCAACATGGTGGTGCAGTGCACACAACGAGTGTGTTCAGAGGCAGAAGGTCACAGGTTCAAGTTCCAGCTGTGGTTCCTGCCAACCCATTCCCCATATTTTACCCACTACTAAAACATGCTAATACAGACAGAACCTTTATTGCAGATGACGTAAACATGCCCAAAACACCTACATTTTATCCTACAGAGCACAGACACCATAAACAGGCGCATTACCTAGAGCAGAGTCTCCCAAATGCAGTCCTGGAGGGCCAAACACCATTCAGGTTCCATGCTGCCTCTAATAAAGATGCCTGTGCTGCATTTCTATGCGCCGCCCCCATGGTATGCAGATGTATCTCATGCATATTCATGAGGGACAGCATGAAAACCCGAACAGTGTTTGGCACACCAGGACTGGAGTTGGGAACCTCTGCCATAAAACAGCAGCCAACAGGGGCAGACACACCCGCACCCACAGGCTCCATTATCCAATGCCTCCTGGAGAGGCAGGACATTGGGCCCTGCTTGCATCTCCCAATACTAGCACTTGCATACCTTAGCAATGCCACCCTAAACCTGGGAATACAGTACACAGCTATCAAAAGGTTGCTAAGATTACTGGCAGATAGCAAATCCAAAGCAAAATACAATTTTCTGATTGAGCTGTATCATGACAACCTTTCTGATGTCTCGGAGTGTGCTACATATCTTGTGTCTGACAGTGTTTACCACCCTGGGGAGCGACCCCCAACAGTATTGCGCACCATAGCCATGCCTGCACTGTGCCCAAGACTGGAGCGGTAGTTAAGTCTGCCAACCACTTCTATAGTTGTACAATGCTAATAGACAACATTTTGGTGGTGGTGAGAAGCGAGGAGGAATGTGACAAAGTCTATCTACCCTTTTGATGTCTAGGACATCTGTACCTTGCGCACTCACAATTTTAAATGACAGAGGTGTAAGGCAGGGGTCTCCAAATCCAGTACTGGAGGGCCACAAACCAGTCAGGTTGGGAGGATATCTCTAATGCATATATATCTCATGCATATTCATTAGGGCTATCCCAAAAACCTGCCAGGATTGCGGCCCTCCAGGTCAGGTTTGGGACCCCTGGTCTATCCAGTGTGTGGTGGCTGCAAACACCCTCCACAGCCCACACTGCCAGTACTGTTGCCAGTATTGGCCTGCCAATGTGCATAATGAGGAGCAAGGTACCATGGGTATAGCCCGGACATGGTGGCCTGGCCAGGATGCATCTGCACAGGGCATAGGGCAATGGCTGGGACATTGTAGTGCCTGGCCACCACCTGCACAGACAGGGTGGCCGCAGCATGTCCTGCTGGGAGATCACTCTCACCCTGACTGAGCAGTGACCACGGCATGGCTAGGTTCCCCCATAGTGCTATATAAGTGTTTCTCTCATGTGATATTTATGGATTTCTTTTTGGGTCCCAATCACTGACTTATCTGCTTGGTGTGAATGCTGACATCCCAGTTCTGGGTGCATGCATCTCCTCTAGGAACATGGACTAGCTAGTAGACTATCTGCAGCTAGTATGTGTTTTGCTGGAACACTTTGCAGAGTGCAGCAGCTGGAGGCTTGCTGCAGGAGAATATCAGAGAGTGGTGGGGTGCAGCTGAGCATTTCCAGGCCTAATGTCTGTCTGCTATTGCTTTATGGATGTGTACAGAGCTGCACTGACTGTGCTGTAGGGTGTCTGTTCCCCAGCAGGACTGAGGTTGATGGTCCCCTCTACTGCCACCATTGCAGGGAGGTTGAATGTGGATCTGTTGGTGGGAGACCCTGTTTCCCACCCTCAGCCCCAGTGGGTGGTGGCACCTAATCCACCTATGGGTCCATAAGGGCTAAACCTGACTGAAAAATACAGATGTAGCCAAGGTGTGTCTGCAGGAACTACCTATCACACACACTAGCACTGCTGGGGACCTGCAGCATGGCCTCTTTCTGCCATGGAAGGTGCTGTGGACCTGGTGCTGGGTGCCCCACCTCACCCTCAGGGTGAGCACAGTACCCACACAATGTGACGGTGTGTAGCTACTCTGTGCCAGTAACACACACGTTCAGTTCCCCCTACCAGGCTGAGGTGCTGTGGGGGTGCATACCCCATCTTGTGATCATCTGTAGACTGCTGATTTGCATGTGCAGTGCATCATGGGTACGGGTGGGTTAACCCTATCCTGGTGATCACAGCAGACTGTTTCTGTGGTGACGTGCAGTCCTTCTGCAGCCAACCAGGGGTTTGTTAGCAGCTATAGAGCTGTAGCCCACTGGTTACTTCACTGCCTGTGGAGCCAGAGGTCATGGGTTCCAACCCACAGTGGGGGTTTTTGAATAGGGCTGTCCAAAGCATTATCTGTTTTTAATGTACATTAGTGCTGTCAGCAAAAACACCCTCAGAGTACTATAACCATAAAGTGCCTCAGAAAGCGCCCTATAAAGCGCCTCCTGAGGCACCTTATGGTTACAGTCCATATAAGGTGTCCTATGGAGCGCCTTATAGGGTGCCGTTGCGGACAGTGCATTTTATCATCAGTCAGTGTATTAACCATTGTGCTACACCTCTGTTTCTATGTTTGCATGTCTGGGCGCCTACTTAAGATTACCGCGCGTTAATGTGCTTAGCAGTGCTTCGCCCCATAATGTGCGCAGCAGCGCGCGCTATCGCACGATAATCCCGTTTTGCTACTTTAAGACTGAAACGCCCACTCCTTTTATGGCAGCCTGCACACTATCGCCGGGCGCATGTTAAGACGGTTTAGTAAACATACCCCTAAGTCTATGTGCAAACAGAGGCACTGCAAGTTTCTTTTTCTGTCTAGGCCGCTTGGAACCTGTGGAGGATGTGGAAAAGAGAAAGTTCAATCCTTTGCAAGCAGCTTGTAAATCTCCTTGCTTCTCAGAGTTCAGAGACAGACAAAATGTTTTTTTTTTTTAAGTGTTGTCTGACTGTATCAGTCCATTCAGTGTTTTGCAGTTGCTTAATTAACACTGTGCGGTGCTGCTGGAAGCTGTAAGTTTTGCATGTAGTTTCATTACTTTGTACTGCAGCAGGGTATCATCAAGGTAGCAAGCACAACAGACACAGACCTGTGTATTCAGGAAAAGTATATTGTCTGACAAAGTTGTGTGCCTGTATTTAGTGCATAGTGGTAGCTTGTTCTGTTTTTCCCTTTAAAAGTGATAGTGGTATACCACAAAAAACTGTATAGACTGAGTTAGTGAAGTGAATACAGAGTCAGCATCGATGGTGAACATATTATTTAAATGGATCAAAGATAACAGTGTCCAAATATATTTTAAACATTTATAATGGGAGGAACTGTATGTCCTTACAGGAGAGGAAGGTGGGAGGGACGGGGGTTCCGTCCTTGAAGGAGTACTATGTCACGGCCATGCTGAGTGGGGTGGTTGAATGGGGAAAGGGGGAAGAGGGCAAACAATGGGTCATAATAGAACAAGCTTTGGCAGGTCCAGCTCCCCTACGAAATGTGATCTGGTTGCTTCATAGGGGATGTAGGGGAGGGGGCGGGCTCGCCTTGTGTTGAAGTCACTATGAGAGTGTGGGAGAACTATAGTTTGTGACTCTATGGCAAGCGTATATGGTTCCAACATAAGCCTCTCCGTTTTTAATGACTCTTTTTTGCCCGGCCAGTTGTATAAGATGTATGAGGAATGGGCCCAATGGGGACTTGATCATTTCGGACAGTTGCTTGATAAGGACAGGAATATGGTGAGCTATGGGTGCCTCCAGGAGTAGTTTCATCTGCCAGGAGGGCATGCATTTCATTACAACCAGATGTGCCATTATGTGTAGCCTGGCCAAAACAGGTGGGATCAGGTGGGTAGGAGGTGCAAATTTGAGGTTATCTGGGAAACGTGGGAGGGGACGTGGGGGTTAATCTCAGTGATCTATAAACTACTGGTGAGACTGCGAATGAAGGCCCTGGGATGCTGCTCAAAATGGGAGACAGGGTTGGGGTTGAAATGGGACGATAAGCAGTAGGTGGAAGTCTTTCAAGTCATCTGGAAATTATCGCCGTCTGTCTCAGTTGTGGAACACGACAGTAAGCTTGTGTACAGGATGTACTGGAATCCTGTCAGATTACACAGAATGGGCCAGGGAGAGTTTGGGTGTTGTTGGCAGGGCTGTGTAGAGGACAGGGATTTTATACTTATGTGATGGTTATGTCCAAAGGTTGTAAAATACTGGCAGGCTGTTAAGAAGCTGGTGGACAGTGTGTGTGGGTCAGATCCTCGCCTGAGTCCAGTTAACTGTCTATTAAACCTGCCAGTGCAGAGAGTAGAGAAGGGGACTAGGGAACCGGCGTGGATGTGCATTGTAGCTGCCCGCATGGCCCTGACCCAGCATTGATGAGACAAGCTGCTCCCAGAGATTAAACAGAGATTGGAGTGGATCTACAGAATGACTTCCAACATGGTGGAAAGTGGGGGGCATGCAGCTCAATTTCATGATTAGTGGAATGTGTACGAGTGATAGAGGCAATCCTCAGGTGAGCAGTGAAACAGAATGAGACTTGATAGGGATTTATATCTGTGTGTTTGTTTATTGCTTGCAGGGAAGGCGGGGGGAAGGGTAGGGTGGGTAAGGGGGGTGTATGGGGAGGAGAGTAAGGATAAAATACGTTGTTAGAAGAATGGAATTTTGATATAGTGTATTGGCTTGTGGTTTGTTTAAATAAAAATTATAAATTAAAAAAAAAACTGCAAACATCACTATAATCAACGATAATCTGCACCCAAACAGATAACCATTTATTATTATGATTATTATTAATAATGAAAGCTTTGACATGCGGCTCTCAGTGGATGAGTGCCAAGGCTTGACCCTGTCATTGTCTTTGTTGGGGGTCCTGGTCCTGTGCAATTCAGGGTGGGCTGCTAGCGACCATTGGCGCTGTGTGTGGGTTTCCCACCATATTCTGTATGCGTTAGTAATGTTAGTAATGTTTTTGACTGTTGTGTGCCTGGGGGTTGCACAGTCCTAACGCACATTCCACCCAAGCAGCTGCAACGTGCACTCCTTCCTTAGTGCCTTTAATGCACGTTAGGTAAAAGCACAGTTGATGCACTCCTTCGGGCTGATGCAGCCTTAGTGCGTGCTCTTGTGATACCCTAACTCCTTATGTCTTCTTCTAGGAAATGTTGTTTGACCTGTGGTAAGCAAGGAGCCTCATTCTTGGATTCTGGACTCTGCCTTTCCTGCATGGTGGCTTTTTCATCTCCCCTGGAGGGCATGCTTTCCCTCTCTCAGCCAGGGGATACAGTTAGTCCGCTTTTACTTGCCTCAGGGCAGGAGGTGCAGGATGGCACTAAGGGTAAAGATGCTCAGCCGGCCGGAGGCTCCAGCAACCCTGCTGTGAGCCACTCTTCATCCTCTAGGGGGTCTGTGGCGGCTATGCCCCCTGGTGTTGGGGAGCTTTATCTGAGAGGAGAGCTTCTGGAATCTGGATTGTCCTCCCCAGAATTCTTTTCCTTTTTGCCTCATCCTTCTGGCATAGAAATTCAGAACTTAAGGCCTCTAGGTATCCCTGGATGCAGTCTTGTGCCAAGCTGAAAAGTAGAAGCCCTGTTCGATTGCCTTTGGCTAAGCATCCCTGGCGTGGGGCACTCCCTGAAGATGGGAAACAGTTGGCAGCTATCCGAGATGTTGACTATGCCTCAGATTCAGATAAATCAGTATTGGGCTCTGATATGATGAGGACATGTTCTCACCTTCAGAAGATTAAGCAGAGGTTGGCATGATCTGCCTATTCCAGAAGGAGGAGCTGATTGCATTGATTTCTGGGTCTCACCCACCTTGAACTTGAAGGATGCTTCCGGTTCCTTCCAGGTGTGCGGAAATCTACTACTATCTTCCCGTTCCCGGACATGATCAAAGATATGATCCAGTCAGAGTGGGACTCCCCCAATTCCCTACCTAAGGGGTTAAGGGTGTATAAGAAGATCTATGCTCTCCCAGAGGAGTAGCGCAGTGAGTGGTTTGACATTCCCTACGTGGATGCACAAGTCACGGCAGTTACCATATGGATCACCATTCCTGCTGAAGGTGGATTGACCTTCAAGGGTGTTCTGGACTGCAAGGTCGATTCCTCACTGATTCCTCCAGATTCTTTCTTCCATCTACTGATTCTGTCTCTCTTCTGTCTTATCATTCAATGGCATTCATTTTCATTTTCAATCTTTGCAGCAACCTTTAATTGTGAACTGCCCTAATGCATTCGCCCGGGGGGTATATCAAATGTGAAAATAAAGATAAAGGGAAGCTTCTGTTTGAAACTGATTTGGAGAAGGACCTGGCTAAGACAAATTCTTACCGCATCCCAGAAGACAGGTCCAGAGGGCCTGTGAAGTGTGCTAGTGCCCTGTTCTCATCAACTTCTGCATGACCACCAAGGGCGTGCTGGTTGGATTCCTGGAGGTCTCGGAACCATCATCATTACCGACCTTGAAAACCTTTCTATCCCTCTGCTTCAGGGCCTCAGGCTCATTCTCAGTCCTTTTGTGTAGCACGTGGGCCTAGGGACTCGGTCCCTTCCAGAGCAGGACCCTCCCAGACTATGTACTGATGTTTTCTGGACCCATTCCCTGGTTCCTCCGGTGGGCGGCAGGCTTCATCTCTTCCTTCAGGAATGGGCCTGGGTTTTATTTATTTAGACAGTTTTATATACTGCCTTATCCTTCAATCAAAGCGGTCACAACACAATTGGGGGATACATTTAACACGTGGGGATATGAGACACATACACTAATACTTACAGGGAACATGGGCAATGGAGGGTTAAGTGGCTTGCCCAAGACCACAAGGAGCATCTGTGGGACTAGAAACCCCAGTCCTTCTGGCCCAAGGTTGCTGTCCTCTAGTGGGATTTGAACCTCTGACCTTCTGGCCTGAAGTACCTTGCCCCAACCACTAGGCTACTCCCTCCCTCGGTGTTAGACACCATTCAATTTGGCTATGCCTGGAATGCAAAGAGTCAATTCTTGATGCCTTCATCATTTACCCTTGTGGGTCTGCGATCAAAGGTACCATGGTGTGGACCACTTTGGATAAGTTGCTTCACCTAGAGGTGGTGGTGCCTGTCCCCCAGACAAGTGGGGCAATGGCAAATACTCCATCTACTTTATGGTGCCAAGGAAGAACGATTCCTTCTGGCCCATTCTGGACCTTAAGGGGGTCAATGAGCACTTGCACATCCTGCATTTTTGGATGGTAACTTTGTGCTCTGTGATTCAAGCAGTGCACTAAGGGGAATTCTTGGCTTCTCTGGATCTGGCCGAGGTATATTTTCATATCCAGATCTGGGAAAATCAGCAGACGTATCTGCATCTTGCAGTGCTTGGCTCTCACTATCAGTTCATCGTAATTCCTTTTCGGCTCTCCACTGCCCCGAGGACATTCTCTAAGGTTATAGTGTGGCAGCTGTGTCCATCCCTATTTAGACGACTGGCTCATCTGAGCCCATTCCCTCTCAGAAGCATCTTTGGTGAAGGAAATTCTCGGCTGTGTGATTAATCAGGAAAAGAGTCAGCTTTTGTCTTCCCAATTCTTGGAATTTCTGGGAGCATGTTTCAACACTCAAACTGGTAGAGTTTTCCTGCCAGAGGAGAAAGTCAGAAGACTGTTGGATTTCCTGGTGATGTTCTGTGCGCAGCAAGCCCCCAGAGTATGGGACTACTCCTCAGATTGATGGTGGGAACCATAGAGATGGTTACGTGGGCATATGCTCTCATGCGGCCACTCCAGCACTCCTTCTTGACTCGATGGTCCCCAAGCTCTCAGAAGGGCAGTGGCAGCAACCCTGTCATATGAAGAATGGATAATTTCTCCTGGATTCTGCTGACAATGGATGCTAGTCTCTCAGGCTGGGGAGGCCATTGCCGAGACCATACAGCCCAAGGCCATTGGAAATGCAGGGAAGTGGTGTAGTCCATCAACTGCCTTGAAGTGAGGGCCATCAGGTTGACTTTTCTGCATTTCCGGCCCCTGGTTGAGGGCCAGGTGGTTCGAGTGTTTTCAGACAATGCCATGGTGGTGGCTTATGCCAATCGGCAAGGCAGCACAAGAAGCGCCAGAGTGGCGCTGGAGATGGCTCTCCTCTTTGCCTGGGTGGAGAAGAACCTCCTAGCCTTGTCGGCCCAGCACATTGCCGGGGTAGATAATGTGGAAGCAGACTTCCTCAGCCAGCACTCTCTGAATCCCAGCAAGTGGGAATTGAGTCAAGAGGCGTTTCAGTTGATCCTGCGCCACTGGGGTTGCCCCAAAATGATTCTGATGGTTACTCACTCCAATGCCAAAGTTCACCACTTCTTCAGTCACCAGGTGAAGATGGGATCTGAGGGCATCGATGCCAAGACCCAGCCTTTGCCCAGTCAGCAGCTGCTGTATGTGTTTCCTCTATGGCCCCTGGTGATGCATGTGATTCAGAATATAGAGCACTATCTGGACAGGATTATTCTGGTAGTGCCAGATTGGCCGAGGAGATGGTGGTTCAGAGACCTGATGTAGCTCCTTCAGGTGCCTCCTCTTTGGCTGCTTCCAATCTGGGGGCTATAGAAACAGAGACTGATCGTCCTATGGAATCTGGCTTCCTTATCACTTATGGCATGGCTCTTCAAAGGAGACTGCTAGTGCAGAAAGGCTACTCTCCAGCAGTAATTTCTACTCTATTTGGTGCTCAGAGGTCTACCAAGATAGCATACATATGAATATGGTGCCTCTTTGAGAGCTGGTGTAGTGAGCAGCACTTGGTTCTTGAGGCAGCCAAGGTGTCCTCCCTGTTGGCCTTTCTGCAGAATGGCCTAGGGAAGAGACTCTCCCTTAACTCCCTGAAGGTTCAGGTGGCAGCTTTGGCCTTGCACTTGGATGTCTCATGTTTTCTACAGGGGGCTTGACATCTGCATCTTCCCCTTCAGTCTGTGATCCCTTCCTGGGATCTGTGTCTGGTGCTCAGGGCCATGATGGTGGCCCCCTTTGAGCCAATGAAGTGTGCTACCTTAAAGGATTTGACACTCAGGACTGTCTTCTTGGTCATGATTTGCTCTGCAAAGCGGATTTCCAAGCTGCAGACTCTGTCTTGCCGGGATCCTTATATGTCTTTTTCAAATGAGGCCATTTCCATTTGGCCTGTGAACCAGGTGGTTTCCTGCCCTCCTTCTCTAGGGACCAGTGTCGGGGGAAGGATAAGGATCTTCACCTTGTGGAAGTCTGGAGGGTACTTCTCCGGTACTTGTAGGTTACAAATTCCTTTCATAAGTCAGACCATCTTTTTGTGCTGTTTGCTGGCCCACACAAGGGTAAAGTGATGGCCAAGTCAACTTTGGGGCACTGGATAAAGGAGGCCATTGCCTCAAAATATCTGTTATGGAACCGGCTGGTTCCGGAGGGTTTGCACACCCATTCTATCCAAGCACAAGCATCCTCATGGGTGCAGCGGAGCTCAGTAGCTTCTACAGACATTTTTCGGGCAGCAACGTGGGCATCACTTTCCACTTTTGTCAAGCATTATCGCTTGATGTCCACGTGTGGTTGGACATGACTTTCGGCTCAAGAGTTTTGCAAGCTGCTGTGTCTTCTTCCTGCCCAGTAGTTTGTAGCTTTGTACATCCCACTTGTCTGGACTGGTCTAACAGGACAATATGGAAGGTGACATTTTACTTACCAGATAATGTCCTTTCCTTGAGTCCTGCTAAACCAGTCCAGGGCCTGCAACAAAACTATATTTACTTTGTTCTTTTGCTGCATTGGGTCCGCTATGATTTTTTACTTGGCTCTGCAGGCTCATCTTCTACTGATAGCCTTCTGTTTCTGACTTCCTGTACATAGTTCTCTACTGTTGTTTACTCATTGTTGCCCACATTGAGGTTGTGTGAAGTTTGCTCTGTATCTCCCATATGCTTTGGGATGAATACTGAAGAGACCTCTGGTGACTGAGGCAGATAGAGGCACAAGAGTGATGTCATTGAAACCTGGGCTTTTCATTAGTTCTTTGTCTCTACCAATCTACTGGTAGGGGAACACAAACCACTTGTCTGGACTGGTCTAGCAGGACTCAAGGAAAGGACATTATCTGGTAAGTAAAAGTCGCCTTTACCGCTGAGCATTCAGCATTTGCCCTGGCTCTAGCGGTAATTCTCTGCACATCGCTGATGCTATTGGTGCTAAGCTCCGCCCTCTGATCCAATGCCAATCAGGGGCAGCATTACCTGCACATCACTGATGCTATCAGCGCTAAGCTCTGGCCCCTGATCCGACACCAATTGGGGCAGCATTCCCTGCATATCGCTGACGCAATTGACACTAAGTTCCACCCCCTGATCGAATACCAAGCAGGGATGGCATTACTTGAACATCACTGATGCTATCAGCCCTAAGCTCTGCCACCTGATCTAACCCCAATCAGATGACGTCTAAAGGGGAAATTAAAAAAACTGCAGAGTGGGGTTTCGCCCTGCTGTTGTTTTTTTCTGCTGTGTCTTTCCATGCTATTGAGTGTTGTACTGAAGATCTATAGCTGTTTGTTTTATTTGTTACCTGTCTTCCAGGGGCAGCATTCCCTGCACATCGCTGACGCTATCGGTGCCAAGCTCTGCCCCTTGATCCAATGCCAATCAGGTGATATCCAAAGGGAGAATTTAAAAAGCTATAGAGTGGAGTTTTGTGCTGCTATTGTTTTTTTTCTGCTGTATCTTTCCATGATTTGAGTGTTTTACTGAGGATATATAGCTGTTTAACTCCTTAACCCTGGATTGTCAGGCAGCTATGTGGCACACCAGTCTTCTCCAAGCTTTGTGTGCAGTAGCCCCAAGGGTGACCTCCCTGCCACGCCCCTGCCCTAATTATCCCTGGTTTCACCAGGGTTTGGTTCTAGCTAGATGCCAGCTGAGGAGAACTGAGAAGCTCTGGTGAAAGAATCCACAGCCCACCTCATTGGCGATTTTTCAATCCTCCCATTTGTACTACTAGTCTCAAATAACTAGTGCCAAAAAAGCATACTGTACTAACCTGATCACTACCTCCGCATGCTCATCAAGGGCACTCTTCTCAACAATCTCAAGGCTTTCTGCTTTGGATAGCACCCCTCCTTTGCTTTGCCTATGGCTTGGTCCCTTTCCAGACAGCTTAGCTCTCTACTTTCTATAGAAAGTTGAACACTTCCATGCCTCTCTATCTGTCCCCCCATCTTTCTTGCTCTCCTCTGACATGCCGTCTGCAGTTCCACAGACATGCTGTCTGACTGATCTGATGGACAAATCTATGAACACAGAGAACACTGACTGTAAAGTTAGCAGGTTTACTTGGTGAATTTACAGAGACAGAACAACCTTTATAGAGGAGTAGTACAGATACAAAGGCAGCAAGACCCCTGATGAAGGCCTGAGTACCGAAACTTGGCCAAGTTGGGTCCCTTAATAAAATGGTTGGTTGAAGAAATTATTGGTGTGGTTGTGGTTTGTCTCTGCTCTGAAGTTGGACTGTCTCTTTTTCTACACAACAACTGCCTACAACTCAAACCCAGCAAAACCACTGCTACCTGGATCATAGGTGGGTCACAACCCCCCATGGTAGCTCTACTTCAGGGATCTCCTGTCGCTTTGACCTCATCCTTTAAAAACTTGGGTGTGACATTTGACTCCAACCTCTCTTTCTCACAGCACTTTGGCTCTGTGGTGAAGATCTCTGGAAATTTCATTTCATCCCTCCATTCCTGGATAGTTTTGAAAAGACCACCCTCAGCACTGTGATCTCTCGTTTTAACTACTGCAGTTCCATCTTTGCTGGCCTACCAAATACCACTCTTAAATAATTATAGTCCATACAAAATGGAGCCATCTGTCTTCTGGCATCTTCAGGAAGATATGATCATGTCACTTCTCTTTTGATCTCTCATCACTGACTTCCCATCAAATCCCGCATCAAATACAAGATGCTCACCTTGATGCACAAGGTCATTTACCTGGTTACTCCGGAATACCTGTCATCCCTAATCACGCCCTACTGTCTAACCCATCTATTACACTCAGCACATGAAAATCAGTTATGCCTGCCACCATTAGCCCGGGCACACAATAAATCAACTAGACGCTCGATCTTCCTTTTCTGGCCCCAGCCCTATAGAACGCATTGCTTACCGATCTTTGTCTTCAAGTCTGTTACACCAGATTCAAATCATACCTGAAGACCCTCCTTTTCAAACGGATATTTGATCTCCCATGAGTCATTGACATGCAGAATTACCCCACCTGGTCATACACATCACCCTTTCCCTCCTTATGTCCACTGTCTCCCCTAACTTCTGTTTTGGGCCTTCCTAAGTTATGTGTTGTCCTTTCTCTGCTCTGTCCTGTGTCTCTTTCTACCTCTTTCCTGTCAACAATAATGGAGTTCTTTTCAGCCTAAATATTTTATTATCTTTGTAAACACCTTGTTTAATCTGAAAAGGCAGTATAGCAAGCTCAAATAAACCATAAACCGTAATGCGTTCTCCATGTCCGCTCTTCCCCATTCCCTGCCAATTAATGTGTGTTTTAGTGTGCGAAAGCAGATGCTATCGTGCATTAGTGTCCCTGACTGCCTGTAGCAGTGCGTTAAAATGCCCGTTAACCAGCTAAGGACTTTTGTAAAAGAGGTATAATAGGTGTTTTCCTGTCCCCAGAAGGCTTACAGTCTCTTAGCTAGTTACTAGCATGCATTAGCATGTTAATGTTCATGATTAGTAGCTAGATTCCACTGCATAAAATGGCGTTTGCAACTCTAGATAACTGAGGAACTCAAGGTTTAAGTGACTTGCTCAAAGTCAAAAGGAGTGGAACTGGGATTTGAATCCTGGTTTCCCTGGACCTTGGCCTACTGCATGAAGCACTAGGCTAAATGGCAAAAGTATGATTGAGAGGCAAGTAATGTGCAGGCTGGCGCGGACATAGCCATTTCCCTTTCCATTCTCCTCAGAGAGTTTGCTTTTTTTCTTCTCTCCATAAATTATTAACCTTGCTTTCCTTTTGCAACCCGGTGACCCATTCTCACGAGTGAATCATGCACACACCTGAACTACCAAATATTTAAATGAGGTGAGAGTGGATGCTTGCTTTCTGAAATAGTTTTATGCAAAAGATCTGCAGGGTGGCAAAAATCATGGGAGCAAAACCAATATACTGTGCAATATGTAACTAAAGGGTTTTTTTCTCTTTACTTAATACACTTCTCAGTTTTGGCCATATTAGGCTTTAATTCACATTCTTTTCAGAAAATGTACTTGCAACAGTTATCATATTTATTGTTTGGGAGAGCAAATTTGTACTATATGATTAATTATTGATAGCTAATTGTAAGAATTACAGCGAGATAAATGCTTTGTGAGTGAAATGTTCTAGGGAGATAACTAAGAGCTTTTCTTGCGATTAAAGATCTTGAGAAAGGCTCTTACATTATCTTTGAACTGGCTTTTCGAAATACATACTAAAAATTAACATTTCTATAAGAAGCTATTCTTCATTTTATTTGAATTTATTTTTTGGGCAAATAACTGATTATCATAAAAATATATATATTTTTTAAATTTATGATGACTAGTCCTCAAAGAGCAATGAAAATACTGCAGGTATGGAAACCTTTTCTGGAAGGGGAGTTGAAAAGCATAGAAACAGATTCTTGTTAGTCCAAAGGATTCTTCCTGAGCTGTGACATCATTCCACTGGCAGTTTGGAACCCATGACAGACAGGGCAGGAGTGGAGGGGGACTGTTCCTGCCCTAAATACTACTTGGACAACCAGGGAGCCCTGGGCAGGTCCCTTGTGGGTTGAAAGGGTCTGAGGTTGGTCCTTGGGAGGGGCTGTTTCAGAGCAGAGGGTTCTAGGAAGGAGGTCTGATCTGCTGGAATCTGGGCAAGGTGGGGAGGGGGGGATGTTAAGTGCCAGGGAGGGTCTATGGAGACGGATTGAGTACCAAGGAGTGGGTACCACTGCCATGGATGCCTCTTTAAGGGCAGAGGCCATGCCACCGGACTGCCACCTATTGGCAGTTGTGACAGCTAACACGCAGTACAGTCCTTCATGCTAGCTCACCAGCTGCCACACCCTACCCCTGATTCCACCCAAACCCATACTATACACTTAGCTTGTTTTTTTTTACCACACAGAAACCATTGGCATGGGCCAGTGCTAATGGCTAGCACATGGTAAAACACAAACTGAGTTCTTACTGCAGAGTTATCAAGTTACCCAGTTCCAGGAGTGAGATTTCAAGCCAGTCCTGGATTTCTGACCTTCTCATTCAGATGCATTATGGGACCTGAGGCACTGATTCCAATTGGTAAAATCAAGTACTACAAATACCATACCGCATTGCAATGCAAACTTAAAACCAGAACTGGCAAGAAATCTCACTCCTGGAACTGAGTAACTTGGCAACTCCTTTACTGCACTTTAGTACAATGGCTGCTAAATATTTTAGGGTCCACTAATGAACCGAATGTGTGTTGACACATGCATATCCTTGGTCAGGTACCACCCTCCTTAAAAGCTGGAACCAGGGCAAGTCATACTCAGATGCTAAGCAATCTTATACCCTGCATAGAGCCCTCAACTCATAGGGTAAAGGAACATGTACTATCACTAAATAAGACTCCACTGTAAACAGCAATATTCACAAGCGCTTGTGCAGTTAGCATCAGGTGCTAAATTCTTATACAGAATCAGATGTGTTAATCCTGTAAATTAGAAGTATGGCCTTGGCACATATGCTTTATTTTTGTAATTATTTGTAGCCCTTTTGAGTTATTTTATGATAAAAAATAATCTCACAGATCTCTCACTAGTACAACTGGATATCTCCCATTTCTTATTCATGTATTCTTCATTGGAAGACACAATCTAGGACTGGTTTTAATCCTGTGATTCAGGTTCTAATTAAGAGCCTAGGAATCATGCAGTTATCAGCGCAAGATGTAAGCTGTTCCAAGTAGGGTAGTTCTTTGTAGGATTTGTGGAGTTAAGTCCTATAGGTTCAAAATGTGTAAACATTTAGGACGTCCCTTAGGTATAGCTCTGAGACCTCCAACCACAACTGGTATTACAGTAGATTTTTTTCTTCCAAATCTTTTCAACTTCAATCTGAAGGTCTCTATATTTTGTCATTTTTTCTCATTCTTTGTCCTCAATTTGGGTATCACCTGGGTATATATTATTATTATTATTATTATATCCACCCAGATGTATTAATGCCAGCCCAGCAAAGTCTTTGGACATTATGGGGCTCCAACATTAATCGCTCACTAGCGCACCCTAAACAGTGTGGGATTAGAGAAAGTACTGTCACATGCTAAAGCAGCCAGTGCAATAAACTCCCGTGCTAACTGCTTAGCATGCAATGGAGCAGGGGCTGGGTAAGTTAGGGGCAGAGAGTGAGCGTTGACTGCAGTTAGTGTGGGGATGAATGGCACGTCCTATCATTGTTGCAGTTAAGGCGGGTGTCAAATGTACCCATATTAATTATAACTGCAGTTTTTGCACAGTGAGGCGCTTCTCACCACAGTAAATGCAGGGGGACATGTCATGCACACCCCTCAGTAGCTAGCATAGGTCCATTTCACCTCTCATGCTTGTTTTCTCCTCTTAATGCATGCTAAGGTGCTGAACCTTAACCCACTTTATTGCCTGGAACAAACTACCTGAGCCTATATGTCAGATTTCATCTCTGCCCCTTTTCAAATCCATGCTAAAGGCTCAACTCTTTGAGGCTGCTTTTGGATCCTGATCCCTTTTCCTTGTGCTTCCTTAGCCTTCCCTTTTCTTCCTTTATTCTTAGCTTTTGTCTTGTCTGTCTTAACTAGATTGTAAGCTCCGATGAGCAGGGACCGTCATTATAGTGTTGTATATGCTTTGTAGTGCTATATACAGTGAGAGGGTTATTCTGCGCTATGAATAGCGAGGATGGACGGCCCAATGGGATGTCCATCCCTGCTATTCATGCCCTTGCCTGCTCCTGACTAACTTCCCCGCCGGTTGTACGGTGAAGTTAGATGGGGTGGGGAAGGGGTGGTCCGGAGGCAGAGTCTGGGCGGGAAGTGGGCGGTCGCCGGCCCTGGACATACAGGGCCGATTCTAATGTCAGTCCTGTACGTCCAGGGCTGGTGAAATGTCCAGAGAAGTTATTCCACCTCCTGGAGGTTGTTGTTTTTTAAGGCCCGGGGTGCAGATGGAGTAGAGGGGGCTAGGGTTTATTCCCCGCAGCTCGACCCTGGCCTTAGGAGGCCAGATTGGGGGTCGGGCTGCGGGGAATAAACCCTTTTTGCTGGCAGCCAGCATTGCGGCTTTTAAATGGAACCGCGGTGCCATGGTATTGAAAAGCCCTGACTGAGTTAGCTGGGGACAGTCCTGCACGTGCAAGCTGGACTGAATCGCAGTCCCGGCCTGCATGTGCAGGACTGTTCGCAATTCTGATCCTGCAGGGGTAGACGTGCCCCGTGGGATCAGAATCACGATCCCCTCTGTGTGTCCGGTTCAGACTGGACGCACAGAGGGGATCTATGTCCAGGACGAAATCAGGCCCTAAATGTTTAATAATAATAGTAGTAGTAGTAGTAGTAGTAGTAAACATGCAGCTATGTTGTCTGAGGCTTTGCATATGATATTACCTAACCAAAAGAAATATTCTTGGTCAATTATAATTATTGGTGGAATACAGTCTGTATGATTTTTAAATATGAGTCAGTCATGGCTTGCAGATTGATGGATATTTGGTGACTCAGCACTCCGAAGGAACTGATGAAAAACTTTGTATCAAATATGTGTTATTACTGTTATGTATTGTGGTTACTTCATAGAAACATAGAAATATGACGGAAGAAAAAGACCACATGGCCTATCTAGTCTGCCCTTCCATATCAGCTACAATAGTCCCCTTTTTCCTTTAGAGATCCTCTGTGTTTGTCCCATGCTTTTTTGAATTCAGATACTGTCCTCATCTCTACCACCTCCACTGGGAGACTATTCCACTCTTTCTGTAAAGAAATATTTCCGCATATCACTCCTGAGTCTATCCCTTTCACCCTCATCCTATGTCCCTCTCATAGCAGAGGTATTTAAATGTTTCTATCATATCTCCCCTATCTTGCCTTTCCTCTAAAGATTGCATATTAATATTTTTAAGTCTATCCTCAAATGCTTCATAATGAAGACCACTAATCATTATAGTAACCAACATCTGCATCGACTCCAACCTGCTTATACCCTTTTGAATGTGTGGTCTCCAGAATTGCACATAATACTCCAAATGAGGTCGCACAAGAGACTTATACAGAGGCATTATCACCTCCTTTTTTCTGCTGGCCATTCCTCTCCCTATACACCCAAGCGTTCTTCTGGCTTTTGCAGTCACCTTTTCTATCTGTTTAGCAACTTTAAGACTGTCAGACACAATTACACCCAGGTTCTGCTGTTCTTTCATGGACAGAAGTACCTCACCCCCATACACTGTACCGCTTCTTTGGATTTTTGCAGCCCAAATGCATGACCCTGCAAGTTTAGCATTAAATTTCAGCTGCCAGATTTTAGTCTATTCTTCAAGCTTTGCTAGATCCCTCCTCATGTTATCTACTCCTTCCTGAGTGTCTACTGTATTGCAGATTTTGGTATCATCCGCAAACAAGCAAACCTTACCCAACAGCCCTTCTGCAATATCACTAACAAAGATGTTAAAAAGAATCAGATGAAGGACAGATCCCTGCGGCACAACACTGGTAACCTCCTTCTCCTCAGAGTGAGCTCCATTTACCTGTACCCTTTGTCACCTCCCACTCAACCAATTTCTAACCCAATCAGTAACATTAGGATCCATCCCTAGGGTGTTCAGTTTGTTTATAAGTCATCTGTGTGGAACAGTGTAAAAGGCTTTACTGAAATCTAAGTACATCAATTTAGGGCTCTCCCACGGTCCAACTCTCTGGTCACCCAGTCAAAGAAATCAATCAGATTTTTCTGACAAGACCTGCCTCTAGTGAATCCATGCTGCCTCTTATCCTGCAATCCATTGGACTCCAGAAACCTCACTATTCTCTCTTTTAGTAGCCTTTCCAATAATTTACTAACCAAAGAGGTTACACCATCCAGCCTGTAGTTCCCAAAGTCATCCTTATGTCTGCTTTTGTATAAACAGACCACTTTACTCCAGTTCTCTGGCACCACTCCCAGCTCCAAAAAAGCATTGAAAAGGTCAGACAGTGGAGCCACTAGAATGTCTTCAAGTTCCCTCAGTACTCTTGAATGTATCCCTTCTGGACCCATTGCTTTGTCTACTTTTAGTTAGTTACTTCCTCACAAACACAGTCTTCTGAAAATCGTTTGAGATCCCCATCGCTTCTGTTCTTATTTGTGGGTGCCTTCTGAGGTCCTGCTCCTGGCCCTTCATCTGTGAACATAGAACAGAACAGAAATATTTGTTATGCAATTACGCTTCATCCTCATCAGTTTCTATATATTCCTTCTCTTCACTCTTGAGTCTGACAATGCTACTTTTGCTCTTCCTCCTCTCCCTAACATATCTGAAAAATGTCTTATCCCCACATTTTATTGATTGGCTATTTCTTCTTATTGTTGTACCTTTACTTTCCTGTCTACTTTGCTAGCTTTTCTTAGTTTTTCCAAATATAGATGACTGTCTTCCTCTTTCTGTGATTTCTTGTATTTCATGAAGGCCTCCCTTTTTTCTTCACCTTTTCAGCTACTTCTTTTCAGAACCATAGTGGTCTCGTTTTCCTTTTACATTTATTTACCTTTCTAACAAAAAGGTTTCTTGCCCTTAAAATATCCCCTTTCAGTTTTGCCCACTGTTTTTCTACATCCTCCAGCTGTTTCCATCCCGCAAACGATTCTTTGAGGTATTGTCCCATCTTGACAAATGTAGTTTTCCTAAATTCTAAGACCCTCGCTTTTGAATGGATTTTATCAGCCCTAGTCCTAATATTAAACTATATCATCTGGTGATCACTGGATGCGAGATGATCTCCCACTGTAACATCAGAAACACTTTCCCCACTGATAAGCACTAAAGACTCGATATTTGAAGAGCTAGGCATGTTCTGGACGCTGAAAGTCAGGGCTTACCTGTGTAATGATGCCATAACCATGTATACCAAATATTCAACAACATAGCTTGCTTTAAAAATCTGCCATATCCGGGTAACAGCAACTGCTAAGCCATGAGGGCAGAACGGGGCGTGACTGAGGCATGGCTCCGTCATACCCATGCAACACAGATATTCAAACATGCTGGGTGGTGCTGGAAGACGCTATAAATGGTGTAAGGCTAGGTGAGGGTTTGTGATGCATAGGACACCCCAACACTACCCATGAACTGCCGTATGCATGTAGTTAAGCAAATCTGTGCAAGAAAGGTGCTATCAGAGAGGTTTTCCAACCCGTGGAGTACAGAAACCCATGCAGGACAGCCGGGGATGCCATGTGGGCACTCCACAGGCTCCTCCAGAGGTGCAGACGTGCCCATCGTGCTCGGGCACAGAGGAGGATGCAGCTAGCTGTAGGGAGATGGCAGCAGACAGTGGTCCAGCTCCCCAGGCACAGATAGCATGCCCCCCCCCCCCGGGTACACAGGCCCAGGGTGAGATACCTGCAGCTGATCAAGGAGGAAGTGTACCAATGGTACTGGCTGGATGGAGGCACCGTCACGGAGCTGTGCACCAGACTCAGAGGGGACCTGGGTCCAGCCACCATGAGAATCCAGGCACTGCCAGTGGCTGTGAAGGTCAAAACTGCCCTAGCCTTCCTGGAAATAGGTAGCTTTCAGAACGTTGCTGGAGCAACCACTGACATCATGCAGTCCACTGCATACATGCCATCACCGGAGCACTTCTGCGTCTCATGGGCCACCTCATAGCCTTCCCACAGGCACTGCTGGAGCAGCAGGAGATGATGCAGTCCTTTTATGACCTGGATGGCTTTCCATCAGTGCTGGGCAGCATTGACTGCACACAGGTGGCATTGAGGGCACCCAGGCAGGATCAGAGGGCCTACCAGAACCGGCACAATTACACCTCCATGAATATGCAGGTGGTGGTGGATGCCAACATGATGTTCAGGGATGTGTGTGCACATTACCCAGGTGCCTGTCATGATGCCTACATACTTGGCAAGTCTGGCCTGGAGCAAGCAGCAGCTGGTGGACACCTCAGAGATGCTTGGCTGCAAGGTGAGTGTAGACAGCTGTGAGCCCCCAAACATGCACACAACCCTCAATAGATGGCAAAAATGCACAGCTGTGGGCAAACATGGAGGGGTTAGGTGGGACATGCCAGGCCCCACCAAAGCTGTCACAGTTGCAATACTTATGTGCGCATCTCCTCTTGCCCCTACATGTGATCATGGATATCCCCTCTGGCTGCTGACACCACTGCGGAACTCCCAGACTGCACAGGAGGAGCAGTACAACACTGTGTACCAGAGGACCAGGGTGAGGTGGAGAGAGCCATAGGGGTCCTAAAGAGCATATTCCAGTACCTGGACCAGAGTAATGGTGAGCTGCTCTGCAGCCCTGAGTGCATCTGCCAGATATCTTCTGCATGCTGCATCCTCCACAACCTGGCTAGGCAGCGGGGCATACCTGACCCTGATCCTGATGCACAAGAGGACCCGGAGTTCCACAGATGCAGTGGAGGGGGATGGACCACAGCCAGCAGCAGGCCCAGGCACAGGCCAACCGGGCACGGCTCATCTGAGAGACGTTCTAGTGGCTGTGGGGACCCGCAGCACCCACCGGTAAGTGACTATGTGACAGCACAGCATACACAGAGGTTAGGTGGTCCCATTGTCATTCCCTCCCCCCCAACTCCATAGCACGCCATGACCTTTTGGCAATGCGGGCACTGCAACACAATGAAGCAGTGTCAGGCATTGTACTGGCAGCATCATCCTGCTCCCCTGCCTCACATAGTTCTGGCCCACTGTGGTGTTCCAGTGGCACATTTATTTATTTATTTAGCTGTATTTATATCCCGCTTTTCACCGGGTCAAAGCGGTCAATTGGGAGATACATTTAACACGAGGGGATATGACACACATACGCTAATACGTACAGGGAACATCCCCCAACCCAACCCAACCCTCCCCCCCAGTCCCATGTGAGATCCACCAACTGGCATAGGGCACCAGCGGTAGTGGTCTGGTAGGCCACCATCTTTCACATCAGATGCAATTATGCCTACTAGTGGCGCTGTAGACTCAGTCAGTGGTCGCATAATTCCTGAAGCTCTGCCTGCCTCTCCTAGGCTGCAGCATGCAGCTCCTGCTATATGCCATACAGCTCAGACTGGATGTCCTCATGGCATGTCAGCAGCCATGCCCCCTCCTGTAGCAACTCCTGGTCCACATCATCATGTCCTCCATCCTCTGGCTCTTCCTGTATGGGGAACTCTGGAATTTGTTACCGGAGGATGTAGTAAAAGTGTTAGCTGGGTTTAAAAAAGGTTTGGACAAGTTCCTGGAGGAAAGGTCCAATAAACCATTATTAAAAGGGACCCAGGATATCACTGCTTGACCTAATACAAGCATTGAGGAGCCTGTGTCTTTTGGGAGACTGCTAGATACTTGTGACCTGGATTGGCCACTGTTGGAAACAGGATACTGGATTTGATGGACCTTGGTCTGACTCAGTATGGCATATCTTATGTTCTTATGTTCTAACTCCAGTTCTGCAAGGGGTGGGTCGACTGTTCCTCCTCACCCTCAACCACATCTGCCTCTGTGGCTGTGCTGCATCCTGGCTGCACAGTGGTGTCATCAGGGGGGACAATGCTCCTCCCGCCTCATCTGTCCCTGGCTGGGAGGATTCAGTCCTGGGCTGGTCTGTGGGAGTGATATAGAGGTTAGTAACCTGCAGAGCAATGTGGCAGTGGGGGGGGGGGCTCCAGCCCCACAGAAAAATGGCCAGTGGTCCCCTGAGACCATCATCCCCCACCCCCCAACCACATGAATGAACAAACAGGGAGTCAGTCTTTTCAGGGATGGAACCGTGGTGTAGGCACATGCACACATACACACGTGAACAGTGCATAGGTCACAAATATTGTGTTCATAGTCACCCCAAGGTCAAACATAGGATGTCATCTGGGTGCCAATAAGGGTATCCCCAAGCACAGGCAGTGCAGGGGGATGTACCACTGCACCACATGTGCACCCCAGGAGACATGGTGGATGTGCCTGCTGTTTCGCCAGCTGTAAGACACAGATGCTGCTATGTTCACCACAATGTGTGGGGCACACACTAACATTCTCACCCTTCTCTCCCTGTGCAGGTATACAACACTATCACCATGGCGGACTGGACCACAGACAACCCTGATGCCCAGGAGGTGCCCCTAACAGGCTGTGGCTGTCACTGTTTACCAACGGACAACATCACCATTGGGCCCACCCTCTTTGATTTAACTGGCCGCCATGACTGGGGAATGTTGAACTGCCTGGCTCCTGCACCAACCACCCTGCCCGGGTGACTGTACCTAGCCACTGCCTGCCACCCCAGTTATTCTGTCCCTCTGCCCCCACAGGACCAGGTGTGCAGGAATAAGCCACTGTACAGCTGCCACAGTCATGCTGGGTGTACAGAGCCCCTGCCACTATACCACCAACATGACTGCCATACACAGCCTAGCATTGCCATAG
Source organism: Ichthyophis bannanicus (assembly GCA_033557465.1). Classification (NCBI taxonomy): domain Eukaryota; kingdom Metazoa; phylum Chordata; class Amphibia; order Gymnophiona; family Ichthyophiidae; genus Ichthyophis; species Ichthyophis bannanicus. Next base: position 599,625,167 of record CM066035.1, on the reverse strand, counting down.
CAGCTATACAGTGGACAGAGCTGGCAATACACCAACACACACTGTACTGCACACATGTGACACTGAGGCTGGACATGGGTGTGAAAGTGAAGGGAGGGCGGCTTGAGACCTGTGACCCAACTTGCCATTGCCATGCTACCGTGAGACAATGGCACATGTGACTCAGCATAGACAGGGGCAGCCCACACACAACACTGTCACAGTGACGCACAGGGCATGGGGAAAGCATCATTCACCCTCTTGTGAGGCGGGAGTGGAGCTATCGAAGTCGCTGACCCTAGTGATGAGGGCCTCATTCACGAACTGGAGGACCTCTTCCTCAAGGGGGCTGAGTCTGCACTGGTGTCTGATGGCAACTTGCTGTTGTTGGCCTTCTTCTCCTTTGCAGCCTGACGTACCACCCACCACTTTTTCTTGATATCCTCCATGTCCCTATTGTGGTAGTGGACAGAATTCACCCTCCTGGCTATGTCCCTCCAGGCCAGCTGCTGCGTGCTGACATCTTCTGTGCAAAGAGGGTGGCCTGCTGCTGAATTATGAGCCCCAGAGCCATGAAGGTCTCTGAGGGAATGAAGTTGGCCTTCCTGGTGCACTTTGGGCCATTGTGCTGCTCAAACGCTATGGCAGTGGTAGCTTACCCACGTATTCCTTTTCAACATGCACGGCTATGACGCCCAGGCAGACCATGCCCTGTCCAAAACTATATCCACTACCCATGTAGCATTTTAACCACCGCACCTTCGAAAATCCACTTCAGGGTATGCCACCGTATGCCATCTTAGCCATTCAACATGTCGATGATGGATTTTGATATGTGGAGAATGAACTACCTGGGTAAGTCACAGGCGGTGAGGGCTAGGAGCCATATATGCCCACTTACTGTGGCACAGCGGTGGTGGCATGTTGCTCGGGTATATTACTCAGCTGCAGCACCCGGAGATTAACTGTGCAGGCACAGATACCATGATGGCATGCCAGCGTGCCTGTGCACTGTGCCGCGTAGTCCAGTGGAGTACGCGGTGCAGTACAAAGGCATGTCGACATGCTGCCACAGTACCTGTGCACTGTGTAGCATTGTTGGTGGACCTTGAAATGGCTATGGCCCACCCCCTGTCACCTGGAGGCCCCACCACCACCACCATGCCATACACACAGCCCTGTCCCTGGCTACAATGACAACACAGTTGGCTGGCATAACAGATCTTTTATTCAGGAACACAGGCACATACAAATTTAACATTGGCTACATCAGTAGTAAACTACACAGCATTGGCTGCAATAGCAATGGGCTATACAACATCTTAGCAACAACGGTAGCAAACTACACAGCATTGGCTGCTATAGCAGCAGACTATACAACAGTAGCTAACCTGCTATCACATGTGTGGGTGGTTCACAGTGTCCGGATCTACACACTGCCACTCCAACCCCTGCTGAGCTTGGACACACCATTGGCCATGGTGGAGCAGACTGCTGGCTGGTAGCCCACGGCTGCCCATATCATGCCATGGGAGGGCCTATTGTGCAGGAATGTAGATGCCATTGTGTCAATGTGCCTGCAGATGGCTTGTGCCATGGCAAGGACCTCCTCCCTGAGGAGATGCACCTCTACAGCAAGAGTAGCCATGGACACATTGCCAGTTGTCAGTAAGGTTCTTTGTGGTCCACCACTTGGCTTGGGCAGTACATGCTGGGCCCCTGGGTCCAGTGGTGGCATAGGGTGTCCATGGTTGCAGTGTGTAGCCTTAGGGGTATGGTGCCCCGCACCCCAGTTGTGCCAGCCCATGTGTTTGGGGTATGGCCCTATGTTATGGACATGCTCGGCTGGAGTGTGTGGTGCACCGCAGACACCTGTGGTTCCTCCAATGGCTCCACCTCACCTGCACAATGGGTGGCTGTGTGTCCACCATGCTAATCATAGGTTGCCTGGTGGGCAGTGCCTGCATCCCCCCTGCCTCACCCTCAGACCCTGGGCCCACATGACTCTCCCCCTCCAACCCCTCCCCCCTCCCAGAATCCCCTGACTGGTAATCACTCCTGGACCTTTCCCCCTCCTCCTCCTCTTCCTCTGACTCCCCTGACAGATCCTTGCTCCTGGAGCTCCCCCCTCCCCCTCCTCTGACTCCCCTGATTGGTCATCACTCCTGGACCCCTCCCCCTCCTCCTCTGACTCCCCTGAATGGTCATCACTGCCAGAACCCTCCCCCTCCCTTCATCACTGCCAGAACCCTCTGACAACTCCCCCTCCCCTCATATGCGTGCCTCATTTGAACCCTGCAGTGTACCCAGCTCCTCCATGGCCTCTGCAGATGCCCTGGCAATCACCCCTCTACAACCACAGCCACCACCTCCCATACCACTGTCACTTCTGGCTTGTGGTCCCCTGCCCCCTTATCCCACTCCACATCCAGCTCATCTGAGACCTCCATACCAGTACCAGTGAAATCAGCCACTGCCACCTCTGCCTCCATCAGTGTCGCTTGTTCACCAGCTGCCACCCACTCCGTGGAGCTGTCCTCCTCCTCCATTGTGCTGGAGGATGAGCTTCTGGAAGTTGCCTGTTGGCCCTGCTGGTCCGGGGCAGCATATCCACTCAGCGGCAGAACTTGCAGTGGTCCTGCAACATCTGGGGCTTCCCCAGCATGGCCTGTTGGGAGAGAGCTGGGGTGGGTTACAATGTGTTTCCACACATTGGCAAGGGGATGGGACTGGGACAGCACTGGGGCCAGTTGTGGTGTTGCTACAAAAAAGGTGTTCGGTTCTCCAGTGCCCCCTGCAGACCATCCTGTGCCCACCTGCAGCCTGCACTCATGCCACCCACATGTGCCCTGCTGTGGTTGGTGGGCTCCCTCCCCAGAATCTGGGCTCACTGCTTATTGTGTGCACCCCTGTACAGCTGGTCTATGATGTAGAGCTGTTTGGGGTGTTTCCATTCGGGTGCAGTCAGGGACAGCAGGTGCATAGCATACATTGGTGTGCTGTGGTGTGACTGTGCCCCACCATGTGCTGTCCTATCCTACACTATGGGGCATGTTTACTAAACCTTCCTAATGTGCGTGGCCACGGTAGTGTGCCTGTGCCATATAAGGAGTGGGCGGTCCAGGCAGAAAAAAGAAAAAACCGGGAGTAAGCGATCGCACATTTGCGCGACGCGCTATTGTGCGCCGTGCACAATAGTGCGTGGGAAGGCTAAGTGGCGCCCTGATGTGCACACACAAAGGAACAGAGCCATAGTACAATGGTTAAGACACTGACTGCTGGTGCAGCTGCCATGGGTTCAATTCCCCATTGTGTGCAACAAAAAGGGCTGGCTGAGGCATTAACTTTAATGGGTAAAAGTGCTTTAGGAGGCATATTAATTTTGGGCGGCATAAGGCGGTGCACTGTTAATTTTGGGCGGCATAAGACGGCACACTGTTGGGCGGCATAAGGCGGTGCACTGTTGGGCGGCATAAGGCAGTGCACTGTTAATCTTGGGCGGCATACGGCAGTGCACTGTTAATCTTGGGCGGCATAAGGCGGCACACTGTTGGGCGGCATAAGGTGGTGCACTGTTGGGCGGCATAAGGCGGTGCGCCGATGCCCAAGCACAGGAACAGAGCCACAGCACAATGGTTAAGACACTGACCAATGGTGCAGGGATCAGGGGTTCAATCCCCCACAGTGCCCAATTAAGAAGGCTCACTGAGGTAGTGTGTATTATGGGGATGAGTGCTGTAGGGGGCAATTTATTTTTATTTCAGTTATCACTACTAGCAAACGCACTCACAAAGCGTCTTAACATAAGGCGGCTCATAAGGCACATGTTAAAGTTCACTGTCCGCCAAGGCACCCTAGAATGTCCCCTATATGTTGCGTCACAGGATAATGTATAGTGCACCTTATATGGACGGCAACCATAAGGTGCCCTATAGGGCGCCCTATAAAGCACCCTCAGAGGCACCTTATGGGTACAGTACGCTGAGGGTGTTATTGCTGGCATCAACATATGTACATGAAATTAATAAAATGCTTTGGACAACCCTATCAAATAACCCCACTGTGGGTTTGAACCCAGACCTCTGGCTTCACAGGCAGTGAAGTAACCATTGGGACATAGCTCTATAGCTGCCAGCAAGCCCCTGGCTGGCTGCAGAGAGCCTTCACGTCACCACACAGACAGTCTGCTGTGTAACCAGGACAGGGTTAGGCCACCCGTACCCATGATGCACTGCACATGCAAATCAGCTGTCCACAGATGGAACACAAGATGGGAATGCACCCCAACAACTCCCCGGCCTGGTAGGGGGAAGTGTCTGTGTGCACCCACACAGCACCTCGGCCTGGTAGGGGGTACTGACCGGGTGTTGTACTGGCACAGAGTAGCTACACGCCATCACATTGTGCGGGTACTGTGCTCACCCTGAGGGTGCGATGAGGCGCCCAGGACCAGGTCCACAACACCTTCCATGGCTGAAAGAGGCCATGCCGCAGCTCCAAAGCAGCATTAATCTGTGAGATAGGTAGTTTCTGCAGAAACACCTTGGGTATCTCAGTCAGGTGGACACCACCACACACACACACCCCCCCCCCCCATGGGCCATGCACGACCATTCTTTCTCCCCTCCCTCCCCCCCCGTGGGCCATGCACCACCATTCCCCTCCTCCCCCCCCAGGCAGAAAACAGGGTCTCCCATCAACAGATCCACATTCTACCTCCCTGCAATGGTAGCAGTAGAGTGGACCATCAACCCCAGTCCTGCTGGGGAACAGATACCCTACAGGGCATCCAAAGCAACTCTATACACATCCATAACACAATATCAGACAGACATTAGGCCTGGATCTGCTAAGCTGCACCCCACCACCATCAGATATTCTCCTGCAGCAAGCCTTCAGCTGCTACACACCTGCAAGGCACTCCATCAAGACACATACCAGCTGAGAACAGTCTGCTAGTTAGTCCTAGTGGTAATGCATGCACCCAGAACTGGGATGGCAGCACACACAAGCAGATAAGTCAGTGACTGGGCCCCAAAAGGAAACCCATAAATACTACATGAAAGAAATACTATCTACCACTATGGGGGTGCCTAGCCATGCTGTCGCCACTGCACAGTCAGGGTGGAGTGAAACCCCAGCAGCACATACAGAGGTCACCCTGTCTGTGTAGGTGGTGGCCAGCCACTACAATGTCCCTGCCAGTGCCCTATGCCCTGTGCAGATGCATCCTGGCCAGCCACCCTGTCTGAGCTATACCCATGGTACCTTGCTGCTCATTATGCACATTGGCAGGCCATTACTGGCAACAGTGCTGGCAGTGTGGGCTGTGGAAGGTGTTTGCAGCCAACACACACTGTATAGACCAGGGGTGGGCAAACCTAGTCCTGGAGGGCCGCAGACCAGTCAGGTTTTCGGGATATCTCTAATGATATGCATGAGATATATATGCATTAGAGATATCCTGCCAACCTGACTGGTTTGTGGCCCTCCAGGGCTGGATCTGGAGACCCTGCCTTACACCTCTGTCATTTAAGATTGTGAGTGGACAAGGTGCAGATGTCCAAGACATCAAAAAGGTTAGATAGAATTTGTCACAGTCCTCCTCACTTCTCACGCACACCAAAAAATTGTCTATTAGACAACTTTTTGGTGGTGGTGAGAATCGAGGAGGAATGTGACACATTCTATATACCCTTTCGATGTCTAGGACATCTGTACCTTGCCCACTCATGATCTTAAATGACAGAGGTGTAAGGCAGGGGTCTCCAAATCCAGCCCTGGAGGGCCACAAACCAGTCAGGTTGGCAGGATATCTCTAATGCATATATATCTCATGCATTTTCATTAGGGATATCCCGAAAACCTGACTGGTCTGCGGCCCTCCAGGACCGGAGGTGCCCACCCCTGGTATAGACAGACACACACTCCCACACGTATGCCAGCATTGTGCTACTATAGAGGGGCTTATCAACCTAGCCCACCACACCAGTCCTGGGCACAGTACAGGCATGGATATGCTACGCAGTACTGTTGGGGGTCACTCCCCAGGGTGGTAAACACTGTCAGAGACCAGACCTGAGGCACGCACCGCAGACATCAGACAGATTGTTATGTTGGAGCTCAAAGATCAAACTGTGCTTAACAGAGGAATGTCTATCTGCCAGTACTCATAGCAAACATTTGAGAGCTGTGTACCTTATACCCAGGTGTAGGGTGGCATTGCTAAGGTATGCAGGTGCTAGTATTGAGAGATGCACGCAGGGCCTAATGTCCTGCCTCTCCAGGGGGCATTGGCCAATGGGGCCTGTGGGTGTGGGTGTGTTTGCTCCTGTTGGCTGCTGCTTTACGGCAGAGGTTCCCAACTCCAGCCCTGGTGTGCCAAACACTGTTCAGGTTTTCATGCTGTCCCTCATGAATATGCATGAGCTACATCTACATACCATGGGGGTGGTGCATAGCTATGCAGCACAGGCATTTGTATTAGAGGCAGCAGGGAACCTGAATGGTGTGTGGCCCTCCAGGACTGCATTTGGGAGACTCTGCTCTAGGTACTGCCCCTGTTCATGGTGTCTGTGCTCGGTGGGGTAAAAGATAGGCATATTACCAATGCATATGTCCTCGGCACCAAAGGTGTGCCCTTACTATCACTGTTTAGTTGTGGGAAAAATATGTGGACAGGATTGGTAGTAGCCTCAGCTGGGCTTTGAACCTGTGACCTTCTGTTCTTGCACACACTGTCTGTGTGCACTGCACCACTGTGTAGCCATAGATTGGTTGAATTCCCTGGGAGGTCCATGTCTGTACATCCGACAGGGCCTGTCTGTTGCAGTGGATGGTGCCAGCCTGCACATGGCTAGGCCACTGTCTGCTGTGGCTAGCAGCCACTGCCCCTGCCACCACCTGTACCCTTCCGCCAACATGCTGGCATGTCCTTATCTTGGAAAAGCATGTGACCTGATTGAGTTGTGGCACTCCAGGACTGCATTTGGGGGACTCGGCTGTTGGTAATGCCCATTGTTATGGTGTGTGTGCGGTGTTAGGTAAAATACAGGTGTTGGAACCATGCTTATGTTCTCTGCAATAAAGGAGTGTCTTTACTATCTCTGTTTAGTGGTGGGTAAAATATGGGGACTGGGTTGGCAGCAGCCCCAGCTGGGATTTGAACCTGTGACCCTCTGGTCCTAGGGGTACTGGCTCTGTCCACTGCACCACACTGTGGCCACAGAGATAGTGCAGTCCCTGGGGATGGGAAACCTGGCCGTCAGAATCCTAAACCCTGCTCTGCACATATTTACTGTGGGCTCATTCACCTTGTCTGGAGGCAAATGTGCAAATACACCCCACAAATGACCGCGAAAAAAAGGGGGAAAAAAGATAACCAAGCTGGGCAACAGTGATATTAATGGGCAACCATAGAAAACACTCCCAGGAATGCTCCCAAAAGAGGAAATGATTTTTGGAAGGGTCTCCGCTCCGTAGACCCTTCCAGAAATCATTTCTTTTTTTTGGGGTCTTTCCTGGGAGTGTTTTGTGTTGTTGCCCATTAATATCACTGTTGCCCAGCTGACTTACGCTTTTTAGTAATTTTTGTTGTGGTCATTTCCCATTTTTATTTGCACGTTTGTTCTGTTCACATGTATCACACTGCTCACGTTTTTCAGGTTTCCCCGGTTTTCCTGTACATTGCTGACGGAAATGGTTTCTCTTCCCTTTAAATGCCCTCTACCGCGAGTGTTTCACTCACGCTATTTTTAACTTGTAAATTCTGCCCCGATAATGTGCGGGGAGCCTCTCCCCTCCCCTTCCCCGCCCATTGACCCCGTCTCTCCGCCCCTCGGGAGCCTTCCTCCGCCCTCAGAATGCCTTTCCACGCCTCTATCGGACATTTGCGGGCCGGGTACTTGTGCGGGGCCCGTTAGTGCAGCGCGCAATTGTGCGGGGCCCGTTAGTGCAGCGCGCAATTGTGCGGGGCGTTTAAGAGCGTTTATGAGCGTTTGAGTGCCACGTTTCCGTGCGCTATTGTGCGGCGCGCACATTGGCGGTTTTTAGTAAACATGCCCCTATGTGCAATATGAGAGGCAGAGACTCCCGCAGAGAGTCACATGCAGATCATAGCAGAGAGATTGTGGCAGTAGGAACGAGCACCTTTCTTGTAGCGACACCACAACACATTTCAACTTCAACCTTATTTATATTTGCACTTGGGTCTGAGGCATAACTCCCTGAGAGAGGTGGAGGATGAGATGCGTTAGGGTGTCACCACAAGATAAGTACTCAGTCCTCCTGCCATTGATTCTTTGTACTACACTGTGGGCAGTCCTCCACCAGCTGGTCTGCCCGTGCTGCACAATTTGCAATGACTGGTGTCCACTCTGGCTACTGGAGTCTACTGTGTTTCTCACTGACCTGACAACTGTCGTCGGCGGCACTGCATGAGGCTGGGATGCTGGCATCACATGCTGGCGCCGTATTTAAGGGCCTCCAGGGTGCATTGAACACTTTGGTCACTGTGAAAGACTATGGGGGCCATATTGGGTAAGTTGTACATTTCAAGGTCACTTATAGTGCATTCACAGATCCTGCTTGCACATGGTCGGCTGGCCATCTGGCATGCAGGTCCATGTGCATGTATATCCCCTGTGTGGCATATCCACTGGGACACATTCAGCATCTGTCCCAGGTTATGCTCCCACTGCAGCCCCGTGGCCAGGCCCACATACTCCATGCACCCTCCTCCATCCCCAGTGCAAGCCTTACATCCTCCCCTGTCAGGACTCTGGCTCCCATGTTCTGCCGATGTCATCCTCCCCCCATCCTCTTTCTGTTCTCCCACCTGTGGCCTGGGTGGCCTGGGTGGCCTGGGTGGCCTGGGTGGCATGGTATGTGGTTGGTGACAGTACTTGGACCAGCCTGTGCATGTGGCGGCGCACTGCCCATCTGGAACTACACAGACTGCACACTTACATGCTTTGTTCAGCTCTATGCAACATGGGGAGGCTTGGATTGGGTATGGCAGCCATTTTACATCTGCTCTGGCCAGTGATATCACCATGTCACCACCTTTTCGTCTGTTCTGTCTGTGATGTGCTGTGGCTGCTGTGCATTCACACTTTTTGGTGTCGAATGTATGCACCCACTGTAGTTGCACAACCATATCACAGACCCCCCACACCGCCCTGCATGAGGAGTGGCCTAGTGGTTGGGGCAGATTACCTCGGGCCAGCGAGCCAGGGGTTTGAATCCCAGAAGAGGACAGCAACCTTGGGCTGGAAGGACTGGGGTTTCTAGTCCCACAGGTGCTCCTTGTGGTCTTGGGCAAACCACATAACCCTCTGTTGCCTCAGGTACAAAAACAGATTGTGAGCCCTTCAGGGACAAGGAAAAATATATTCAGTACCTGAATGTACACTGCTTTGACTGGTAGAAAAAAGGTATATAAGCCTAGTTTATTGTTTATTGAGAATTTAATAGACCGCCCATCACAACAGCGTCTGGGCGGTTTACAATGAGCAAAGGCTGCTTAGAAAGTTAGGAAAGGAATGCCATAGTGTGATAGGAAAGAAGAGAGAAGAGTAAAAGGTTGAGGTTAGAATACAAGTAACAGTAACATGGGAAACAACATCATGGGGGTGGTGAAAAGGGGTGCGGGGGAGGAGAGAGGCCAAAAGCTAGACAGAAGAGGTGTGTTTTCAGATTTGCCTTGAATGTTTTAAATGAAGGTTCCAAGCGAAGGTCAGTTAAATAAATAAATGCCTCCACTGCCAGCCCACCTCAGATGTAGGCTTTTTGTTGCAGTTGGTGTCATCCCCCACAAGAGGGAGCTCCAGCTTACCCACATGCAGGCTACTGCTTGGGCCAACAAGGGCTGGCAGTGTTATACTCTGTGTGGTACTGGCCCTGGCTGTCCCCTGTCCTGTCCACAATGGTGCCTCTGGCTTGAGACCTGTCCCCACATCAGAGTCTGCATTGCAGAAGCACATCTGTGCCTTTGTCAGTGTGTTTGCTGTGGCCTGCTACCCTGCCCCTCCCACTACCATGCTCTCTGCCCCTTTGTGGCTACTCAGGTGCAGCTGGATACCACTCCAGATAGCCATGTACAGCCTCAGGTTGGGCCTTCAACCCCCACTTGGGTAGAGCACCTACTAATATTGCAGTACTGCTTGTGCTAGGACCTCTGCCTCCTAAGGGGTGAAATTGGCTGTCCTCCTAGATGCCATACTGCTGCTGCTGCTGCTGCTGTCCATCAGCCCAACCAGAGGGGGGCTCCTGCACAGGCCCTGCTTGTTGGAATTCTCCAATATATGGGTACTCCAGCAGCTCACTACAATGGTTTGCCAGTATGTACCATACACACTCATCTGCCCTGGTTATTTGAGGTGTTCTGTTATTACGTGGGTATTCAAAAATCACCTCATTGTGCTTGCCCACTTATGGCGCGTTATGTGCCTGCCACTATGCTTGCTTCGGCTCTCATTTTCGAAGCTTGCCCATGTAGGCGCTGCCTGACTGATGATTCATGCTCTTTTACTGAGTGGGTATCTTTAGCTGGGTAGGGTCTGCATTGCTGCCTTGTTCAGTATCGGGCCTTAAATCCAGTATGGCCCCATCCCGTGTGGGTTCTGTTATCAGTTGCCTGAATTGTTCTCCCTGTAGAGAATCCAGGATCTCCTTACTTCTATATGACACTGCAGCAGGGATGTGCCAATCCATATCTGGCATATTGAAATCACCTATCTGTAGCACTTCTTTCATGACAATACTGCATATGTCTTCTCTTAAATCTTTATCCACTTCTACTGCCTCTGAAGGGGATCTGTATATAACTCCAATACAAATGTATTTCCCTTTCTCTCTTTTTAGTTTAACCCACAGTGCCTCCTCTCTTCCTTTTAAGCCCTGCAATTCTATAGCTTTAATATTATTTTTTTACATATAGTGCCATTCCACCTCACCTTCTTCCTACCTTGTCTTTCCTGAATAAAGTATAATTACATCCCAGTCATGGTTTTCCATGAACCATATCTCCGTAACTGCCACTAAATCCAAGTCAGCCTTTTCCATTAAAGCCTCAACATCTGGAATCGTATTTCCCATGCTACGGACATTTATACACACCACTTTCCAGATGTAGCCTCTTTTACCCATTTCTACAGAAGTATTTAATGTTTCACTTACCCAAGGGTTTTTTTCACTTACCTATAAACATACAAAAAATGATATGCCTTGTCAAGGGGCTGCAGGCCTTCGCCTAGTGCCCCGAGGTTGGAGTTGCCTTGCTATCTTCTAGTAGTCAAAAATAGTCTCAAGTCAAGTGGTTAAGGCAAAACAAAACAAGGGCTTTATTCCCCTTCCCCCAAGGATATCATGTGCATAACCAAAACAAGGAAAAACAAAACAGTTTCTCTCAAAGAAAAATATCTTCCTTTTTCTTTGCTCTTTTTACAGGGCTTCAGCACAAAGACTCAATATCATCCGCAAGACATAATGTACAATCCATAGAAGCCTGTTCTGGAACCCTGGTGTTACTTTCCCATTGCATCTCCTCACATTCAGCATACGTTGTGCTTGGGTTTAAACCTTCACAGCTGTTTTTATGAAAACTCCTCTCTGAAAGTTCAGATAGCGTACAGGGATACAGTTCTGTGCAAGTATGTTTAAGAGTACCTGTATCTGTAGGGTTGCCTCTCCAGCTCTCCTTTTCCACCCTCCAGTTGTTAGGGATTGTTTTATAGTTTCCTGCAGATATTTCTGGTCTGGGGCACTGCTCTGACCCTCCGTTCTGAATGGAGCTTTTTTTTTTTTTTTTTTTTTTAAAGTCTTTATTTAGCCTTTTCACAAAACAACATAAAGTAAAATTTACACACTATACACGTATTCAACAAAACACAATAACTAAAACTCAAAACCAATAATAATCACCCCCCCTACCCCCCCCCTACCCCCATCCGGGCTCACTGGAATACAACTACAACCCTAACTTCAGCAAAACGGGGAATGAGAAGTGTCCACGATGCTCTAGGTGAATTGGGAGCGGGCCACAAAAAGATCCAGCAATTTCCATCTGCGGACATTAAGATCCACGTTATCCGGTTGGTGGAGTTTGCTATAAGTCTTCTCCAATTTAGCGTAGTGACAGACCAAATTCCACCAACCGTCAAGGCTCAGTCTACTGAAATTCTTCCACCTCCACAGAATCATCTTAAGTGCTATAGCCATCATGAAATTGAACAGGAAAGATTGATCCGGGCACCCTACAGGAAATACATTTAATGACCTTAAGAAAAGCGTGCTCCACTTCAGGTCTACCCTGAACTGCAGGACCGATTGCATCCTGTTCCACACCTGTTTCCAGAAAACCTGAACCAGGGGGCAATCAAAAAACATATGCATGTAGGTTCCTGCTTTTCCAGAGCAAGACCAGCATTTGCCAGAAATATCAGAACCCCATCTAGCCATCTTCGATGGGGTCAGAAAGGCCCTGTGCATGAAAAAATATAGTGATTGAGTGATCGCAGCAGACCTAGAGGCTTTGGATACTGGCCCCCAGAGAATTCTCCATTCAGAAGAAGAAAGTTTCCGAGAGATCTCAGACTCCCAAACCCGGGCAAGTCCTATAGGAAATTTGGAAGTGCGCAGCCTCCAAAGGGCATATATCTTAGAAGTAGCCCCTTGTTGAGATGCCGTAGCACCCAGCCAGCGGAGCAAGGCGCCACCCCCGTCAGGCTCAGCTTCCGTAGTAAATATGCGAGAAGCAGCAATACAGTGTTTAAGCTGGACCCATTGGAAAAAGAAGGAGTCCGGTAGAGAGAACGCCTCCTGCAGTGCTATAAACGATTTCCACCCATTGCCATCCATCAGTTGTCCAAGGGACCACACTCCCCGCGCTTGCCATGCTTTCCATGCAAATCTGCGCCCACGGATCCGAAACCGGGGGTTCCACCACAACGGGGTCTGCCCCAAGGGTAAATCATCCTGACCGATGTTCCGGGCAAATTCTAAGAAGGCCCCCTGTGTGGACCTGATAACCCTCCCCGCCGAAGCCCAGTCAGGGTACAACGCCCCTACTAGGTACGGCAAAGGACAGGGAGTAGCCATACGGGCCTCAACCTTTAACCACGTCGGACTTTGCCCATACTCATCCTCAGTCAACCAAAGGGACCCCTGTTTGATCAAAAGAGCTTGGTGGTACCGATGGAAATCAGGAAAATGTACTCCCCCCTCATCTTTAGTTGCTTTCAATTTGTGAATGGCGATTCGAGGTTGCTTCCCATTCCATAAAAAGGAAATAAGACACCGCTCTATCTTACGATACCAAGTCGGAGGAATTGAAAAAGGGAGCATTCCCAAGACATAGTTAATCTTTGGAGTGAGAGACATCTTGATGATCTCCAATCGGCCCCACCAGGAAAGAAGGGAGACCATGAAACAAGTTTTTGCCGAATGAAAAGGAGTAACTCCTCCATGTTTTTCTGTATCATCTCATCCACCGATGCATTATACCACGCCCCTAGATACTTAATACTACCCGCCTCCCATTTAAAGGGGAAATCCGCCATCTCCGTCGAGGTAGCGAGAGAATTAAGGGGAAACGCCACCGATTTGGACCAATTAATCTTATATCCCGAGGCGCTGGAATACCTACCAAACAGGGCTAAGATAGACGAGATTTCCCCAGACTGCGTAAAAAGAAGCAAATCATCTGCATAAGCAGATAACTTAACTTGCAGAGGCCCCAGCTGCACCCCTTTAAGATCCGCCTGACTGCGGATTGCTATGGCCAGAGGTTCTAATGATAAGTTAAATAGCAGAGGAGATAGGGGGCAGCCCTGCCTAGTTCCCCTATGTAGAGAAAAAGGACGCGAGAGGACGCCATTCACAAGTATGCTGGCAGAGGCACAAGAGTAAAGCGCCCTGACCTTATTTATAAAACCCTCCCCAAGGCCAAACCAGCGCAAGGTAGAAAACATGTATGGCCATTCTAATCTGTCAAATGCTTTTTCAGCATCTAATGACAAGGCGAGATAAGGGCAGGCATCCGACGAGACCTGTTCCAACAAATTACATAGAAGACGGGCGTTATCAGACGTGGATCTCCCGGGCACAAACCCGCATTGATCGGGATGCACTAAGTCCCCGACTACCAGAGCTAATCGATGCGCAAGAATACTAGCATAGATCTTATAATCAGCGTTCAAAAGAGATATGGGCCTGTAATTGGCCACAAAACAAGGGTCCCTGCCCGGCTTTTCTAATACCACAATTGTAGCCTCCGAAAACCTTCCAGTGGAACTATGTTCTAACGCTAAATCGTTATAATACTCCAGTAAAAAGGGAGCAAGGTCTTTACGGAAAACTTTATAGAATTCCGGGGGGGGGGCCATCAGGCCCCACCGCTTTCCCAGAGGACATGGCCTGAATTGCTGACAGTAACTCATCGGATGAGAAAGGTTTCCCGAGCTCGCGTACTTGACTCTCCTCTAAAACCGGATGGTCAAGACCATCCACAAAAGCAGTAAATGCGCTGGCGTCAGCGGACGATTCAGAAGTATAAAGCAAGCTATAAAATTTAGCAAACTCAGCCACTATATGCTCATCTTTGATCAGACTCTCCTGAGTACTAGACAAAAGAGAAGCTACTCTAGGCTTGCTCTGCTTTCCTCTTATAGTATGGGCGAGCAACCGGCCAGCCTTATTTCTTTCAACATGAAACCGCGCAGCCTGTTTTAACATAATCTGCTCCACCTCAGAGCTCAAAAGCTCATTATATTGGAATCTAAGTCTTTGCAACCGGAGAAGAATGCCGGGATCGGGTCGGGCAGACCATATTCGCTCACCAGCGCGAATTTGCGCTTCCAAGCTACGTAGCTTCGCCGCCCGCCGTTTGGAGTCCTTGATTGCAAAACTTGTGATCACAGCCCGGATTGAGGCTTTAAAGGCCTCCCACCATGCCCAGGTTGCAGTATCGTCTCTTTTGTTCCAACGAAAAAAAGAGGAGATGGCGCCCCGCACTTCCTCCTGGAAAACAGGGTCAGCCAGCCACGATCGAGTAAAAGACCAGGACTGGTCCAGGCGTGCCAACTCCCCTAGGGTTACCTCCACTAGTATAGCACTATGGTCTGAAACTGACCTACCTAGTATAGAAACACCTCTGCAACCAGGAATCAGAGATTTGGAGAGCAAGAAATAATCTATCCGCGAAAGAGAGCTATGGGCGGAAGAAAAAAAGGTAAAGTCTTTTCCCCTGGGATTGAGTAATCGCCAGATGTCGACCAGGTCACATGTGCTAAGTAAGGAAAAAAGCGCGGAACGCGCACGAGAAGGGCGCTCTACCCTACCAGGACTCCTATCCAATAAGGGATCGCTTACCAAGTTAAAATCTCCACCGGCGATTACCAAAGCCTCTGGGTCTTCATGAATAATCCCACTAAGGGGCATGTTTACTAAACATTCCTAACGTGCGGGGCCGCGGTAGTGTGCCTGTGCCATATAAGGAGTGGGCGGGTCAGGCAGAAAAAAGAAAAAAAACGGGAGTAAGCGATCGCACATTTGCGCGGCGCGCTAATGTGCGCCGTGCAAAATAGTGTGTGGGAAGGCTAAGTGGCGCCCTGATATGCACACACAAAGAAACAGAGTCATAGTACAATGGTTAAGACACTGACAGCTGGTGCAGCTGCCATGGGTTCAATCCCCCATTGTGTGCAACAAAAAGGGCTGGCTGAGGCATTAATTTTAATGGGTAAAGGTGCTTTAGGAGGCATATTAATTTTGGGCGGCATAAGGAGGTGCACTGTTAATCTTGGGCGGCATAAGGCGGTGCACTGTTAGGTTTGGGCGGCATAAGGCAGTGCGCTGATGCCCAAGCACGGGACCAGAGCCACAGCACAATGATTAAGACACTGACCAATGGTGCAGGGATCAGGGGTTCAATCCCCCACAGTGCCCAATGAAAAAGGCTCACTGAGGCAGTGCATAATATGGGGATGAGTGCTGTAGGGGGCAATTTATTTTTATTTCAGTTATCACTACTAGCAAACGCACTCACAAAGCGTGTTAACATAAGGCGGCCCATAAGGCACATGTTAAAGTTCACTGTCCGCCAAGGCACCCTAGAATGTCCCCTATAGGGCACCATATATGTTGCATCACAGGATAATGTATAGTGCACCTTATATGAACAGCAACCATAAGGTGCCCTATAGGGCGCCCTATAAAGCACCCTCAGAGGCACCTTATGGGTACAGTACACTGAGGGTGTGTTTGATGGCAGCAACATATGTACATTAAATCTAAAAAAGCTTTGGACATCCCTATCAAATAACCCCACTGTGGGCTTGAACCCATTACCTCTGGCTCCACAAGCAGTGAAGTAACCATTGGGCTACAGCTATATAGCTGCCAGCAAGCCCCTGGCTGGCTGCAGAGAGCCTGCATGTCACCACACAGACAGTCTGCTGTGGTAACCAGGATAGGGTTAGGCCACCCATACCCATGATGCACTGCACATGCAAATCAGCTGTCCACAGATGAACACAAGATGGGGAATGCACCCCAACAGCTCCCCGGCCTGGTAGGGGGACGTGTCCGTGTGCACCCACACAGCACCTTGGCCAGGTAGGAGGTACTGACCGGGTGTTTAACTGGCACAGAGTAGCTACACACAGTCACATTGTGCGGGAACTGTGCTCACCCTGAGTGTGCGATGAGGCGCCCTGGACCAGGTCCACAGCACCCTCCATGGCAGAGTTCCAAAACAGTCGTAATCTGTCAGATAGGTAGTTTCTGCAGGAACACCTTGGATATCTCTGTCTGTCTCAGTCAGGGGCCATGTACCACCCCCCCCCCCCCAAGGGTGGCAAACAGGGTCTCCCATCAACAGATCTCCCCCCCCCTGCAATGTTGGCAGTAGAGTGGACCATCAACCCCAGTCCTGCACCCCACCACCATCTGATATTCCCCTGCATCAAGCCATCAGCCACTGCACAGCACTCCAGCAGGGCACATACCAGCTGTGAACAGTCTGCTGGTTAGTCCCACTGGAAATGCATGCACCCACAACTGGGATGGCAACACACACAAGCAGATACATCAGTGACTAGGCCCCAACAGGTGACCCATATATATCACATGAGGGAAATGCTATGAAGCACTATGGGGGTGCCTAGCCATGCTGCCGTCACTGCACGGTCAGGGTGGAGTGACAGCCCAGCAGCACATACAGAGGTCACCCTGTCTGTGGAGGTGGTGGACGGCCACTACAATGTCCCTGCCAGTGCCCTATGCCCTGTGCAGATGCATCCTGGCCAGCCCACCCTGTCTGAGCTATACCCATGGTACCTTGCTGCTCATTATGCACATCATCAGGCCAAAACTGGCAACAGTGCTGGCAGTGTGGGCTGTGGACAGTGTTTGCAGCCAACACACACTGTATAGACACACACACTCCCACACGTATGCCAGCATTGTGCTACTATAGAGGGGTTCAGAATCCTTGCCCACCACACCAGTCCTGGGCACAGTACAGGCATGGGTATGGTATGCAGTACGGTTGGGGGTCACTCCCCAGGGTGGTAAACACTGTCAGGGGCCAGACCTGACGCACACACCGCAGACATCAGATAGATTGTTATGATGGAGCTCAAAGAGCAGACTGTGCGTAACGTAGGGATATCTATCTGCCAGTACTCATAGCAAACGTTTGAGAGCTGTGTACCATATACCCAGGTGTAGGGTGACATTGCTAAGGTATGCAAGTGCTGGTATTGGGTGCTGCACGCAGGGCCCAATGTCCTGCTTCTCCAGGAGGCATTGGCCAATGGGGCCTGTGGGTGTGGGTGTGTCTGCCCCTGTTGGCTGCTGCTGTACGGCAGAGGTTCCCAAATCCAGTCCAGGTTTGCAATACACTGGTTGGGGTTTCCTGCTGTCCCTCATGAATATGCATGAGCTACATCTACATGCCATGGGGGGTGGTGCATAGATATACAGCACAGTTATTTGTATGTGTGGCAGCATGGAACCTGAATGGTGTGTGGCACTCCAGGACTGCATTTGGGGGACTCAGCTGTCGGTAATGCCCATTGTTATGGTGTGTGTGCGGTGTTGGGTACAAAATGGGTGTGTGAACCATGCTTATGTTCTCTGCAATAAAGGAGTGTCTGTACTATCTCTGTTTAGTGGTGGGTAAAATATGGGGACTGGGTTGGCAGAAGCCCCAGCTTGGATTTGAACCTGTGACCCTCTGGTCCTAGAGGTACTGCCTCTGTCAGCTGCACCACATTGTGGCCACAGTGATAGTGCAGTCCCTGGGGGTGGGAAACCTGACCAACAGAGTCAAAAACCCTGCTCTGCACATTTGTACTGTGGGCTCCGTCACCATGTCTGGTGACATAAGTGCAAATACACCCCTCAACCGACCACGAACAACTGGGGATAAATATAACCAAGCTGGGCAACAGTGATATTAATGGGCAACCATAGCAAACACTCCCAGGAAGGCTCAGGAAAAAGGAAATGGTTTTCGGAAGGGTCTCCCCTCCGTAGCCCCTTCCAACCTTCAGTTCATTTCTTTTGAGCTTTCCTGGGTGTGTTTCTTATGTTTGCCCATTATTATCGGGGTTCCCCAGCTGCCTTCCTATTTTTAATATTTTTGTTTGGGTCTTTTTCTATCTTTATTTGCACTTTTGTTCTGTGCACATGTATCACACTGCTCACGTTTTGCAGGTTTCCCCGGTTTCCCTGTACATTGCTGACGCGAAATGGTTTCTCTTCCCTTTAAATGCCCTCTACAGTGAGTGTTTCACTCGCGCTATTTTTAACCTGTGAATTCGGCCCCGATCATGTGCGGGGAGCCTCTCCCCTCCCCTTCCCCGCCCATTGACCCCGTCTCTCCGCCCCTCGGGAGCCTTCCTCCGCCCTCAGAATGCCTTTCCACGCCTCTATCGGACATTTGCGGGCCGGGTACTTGTGCGGGGTGCGTTGGTGCGCCGCGCAATTGTGCGGGGCCCACGTGCACTTTTGCAGGGCGTTTAAGAGCGTTTCTGAGCGTTTGAGTGCCGCGTTTCCGTGCGCTATTGTGCGGCACGCAATTGTGCGGCTTTTAGTAAACATACCCCTAAGGTTATTGAAAAAAACGGGGTCGTCAACATTAGGTCCATAAATATTGACAATAGATAACAAGGCTTTCCCCAGCTTAACTAAGGATTTAGACCATCTCCCGACATCATCATGACAGGAGCTGACCTTTTGGGGCCCCAGAGTGGCCTTTATTAAAGTGACGACACCATTTTTTTTGTGTATAGCGGGAGAGCATCCCACTAGCATAAAATGCTTGTCCGCCAGTTTGCTCGCCTCAGATGCAGACAGATGCGTCTCCTGGAGCAAAATGACGTCAGCAGACTGACGTTTGCAATACAACATTATTTTTTTCCTTTTGATCGGTGATCTGAGCCCCTTCACATTTAGGGACAGAATTCTTAGCCCATTAGCCATCCAATCCTTACAATATTTCCAAACACCCAATAATCGGTAGACACATCCCAATCCCACCTAATCCTATCATATACAGTGAGCCCAGAACCCCCCCCAACCAACAATAAAAAAAAGTCAAATAGGGTGAGACAGTAGAAACACATAAATAACATGGAGTAGCCTCTTACAATATACAAAACTTATTCAACTCCCGACCACCCGCCAGAATAGCAATACTAGGTACACCCCAGTTGACACATAGGTTCTGCGCCGCTCCATTCGAAGGCCCCACAGCTGCAAGCTGCATCAGGCCTCAAAGCAAAAGATTGAAAGTCCCCACGTGATCACCAAGCTCAGCTTTGCTGCATTAGGAGCTCCTCCTGATCTTCAATGTACTTGCGCAGCAGGTCAGGATCTTCAAATGACTTGGTGCTATTATTCAAGGTAACTTTGAATCATGCTGGGCTAAACAGACCAAATCGGGCTTGTAAGTTTCGAAGCCTGGGCCTGAGCTCCAGGAACTGCCTGCGCTTCTCCACTGTGCGTTTGCAGAAGTCCGCATAGAAAAAAATTTTGCGCCCTTCGTATTGAAGCGCCGGACTAGCTTTGGCCGCAGCGAATATTTGCAACACCTGTTGGTGCCTCAGCAGGCACATGATGAAAAGGCGAGGTCTCGAGTTGTGCGAGTTAGGGCCAGAGGAGAACGCCGGGATCCTGTGCGCCCGCTCGATTTCTAGCGGAGGATCAAAGGTAATGTTCAGCACTTTAGGTAGGAAAGTCTCCATAAAGCGGATGGGGTCCCCCCCCTCGGCTCCTTCTCCTAGGCCAACAATGCGGATATTGTTTCGCCGGGCCCTATTTCCCATATCTTCAATGCTCCTTTCAAGCCAGTCTACCATAGACAAGGCACAAGGCCATAGACAAGGCGCGTTTAAGTTTGTCGTCATGGCCCGCCACCGTTTCTTCCACTTTTCCCACGCGGGTGGAGAGCGACTGCAATTGCGATCCCAGATCCTTGATGTCCTCCTGCAAGGCAGATAAAGTGTCGCCATTGGAATCAACCCGGCTCCGGATGGCCCGCACCTCTTGCAGGAGCTGCCTCATATCCTCCTGTGGGTCTTGCTGGGGCACAGGCTTATGCGGTGATAAGGGATCAGTCTTGGATCTCTTCGACCCTGTCGTCGTCGGCGCGGGGGAGAATTCGAGTCGGGTTTGCTTGCCCGTTGACATCCCCAATGCTTCACTTATAACTAGAGCAACCGGGGAATTGATAGTTTCGGGTAAGTCGCAGGATTGTGGCAGAAGGCCTAGGAGAAGAGGACTTACACCGCCATGTCGGTTTCGCGCTGGCTCCGCCCCCCCCCCCCCGAATGGAGCTTCTAGTTTGCCCTCTCACAGTGCTAGGCTCCCACCTGTATAATTGTTGAGGTCTTTCCTCTGGCAGTGAGGACTGGGGACTTTCCTGCTCACTCGGTCTAGGCAGCCTCTTAGCCCCAGTTTGTGCCTTCCTTCTCTCTGGAGCACTGGCTTCTCTCCCTGGGCTGTAAACAGGTTCCTTGTAGGACCTCCAGCTACCGGCAGTCTGAGCACTTCCCCTGCCACGTTCCTCTGAAGCCTTGCCTCTGCTGCTTCCTGTTCCAGTGACACGCCCAGTGCTTCCTCTGTTCAGCAGGCTTCTCCCTCTGTGACCTCTGCCTCCCTGGTTGCTGACCTCTGCTCTCTTCTTTTCCTCTTCCTCCTCCACCACTGCTGGATCTACCAACCAGCTTTTATCTCCCTGTTCGCTGTAAGCTGACTGTGCTTTCTTGGACAGGTGATCATAATCAATCCCCAAGCTTTCTGCTACGTCATAGCTTGGGTGTGGTAGTTCTGCTCCTCTGTTCCTTTGCTTCTCCTGAGCTGCACATGCTGGCTGCCTAACAGATTCTAAGGTAAATTTCTCCTTTCTATCTATCTGCATAGGCTCTGTGTGGGCTTCTACGTCACAGCCTGAATTACTTGACCTCTTGGGGGGAGCAGGAACAGAGGAGAGAAACTCCACACAACAGCACCAAATAAACAGAACACAGCAGACATTTGAAGAGTAAGTAAAATGTTATTATCACAGCCTGACATGGCTGTGTTTCAGTACTCTGCGCCTGTGTCAGGGTTTATTCCTTGATGGGCTAAGGCACTGCTAGTTGATTGGACGTCAGAAGTACGTCATCACCATTTAAATCCCTATGAAGACGATGGTTCGCATGCGCAGCGTTTTTTGCACATTGGATGAATTTGAGACTCAAATGTTTTGATGGATTTGAGTGCACTACCCCGCTGCATGTAGAAAGGTGGATGATCCAGTTCAAACATTTTGTGCCTCGGATTAAAACTGCATTTGTAGATTTATAACTTCTTTGTTGTTCTTTGTAGATCGTGCTGTATAAATAAATCCCCCTGAAGAAGGATTCGAAACGCATTCAGCGGTACCCACATGGTGGCGTCGGGGAGTCTTATACACAGCATTGAGATAAGCACAATCTAACATATTTAACAACCTGTTTTATGAATATGGTTAAAGATTGGAGAAAAGTTTGATGAGAGGAACAAAACCACATTATTTCTTGAGTCAAATAGTGGATGTTTAAGGTCATTGATGCGATAAGGCATTTTGCTTTTGAAATATTTCAAGCATTGCCAATGTGAGTCTGAGACCTGCTCCCACTTTTTATATATATAAAGGAAAATAATATAAAAAGTCAAATAAAAAGAAATGCAGGAGGAAATATAGTGACACTTTCATCTAGCAATTTTCTCAATATTTTCTAGAGGGCATATCGTTTTATAGTTAGGGTTTATTTAATGACAACAACAAAAGCCTAATAAAGGGTTCCTTTAAAGGAACATTACCTAATAGTAAATAGCAATAGTATCAAAGTTCACTCATCTTTTCTATTTTAAATTGACATAGTTTTATACTCATTTAAAAATTTTAGTGATTTAACTATTCTGATACTCTTTCATATAGGGTGATATAGAAAGATTTAAATAAACATAAACCTAAACATAAAATATACTTTTTTAGAGACACAATATCTACTCTCACAGGGCTATAACATGCTCCATTACATTCTTTTTTTTTCTTATTGATTGCCTCTAGATTGCTTTGACTTATTATACAAAGAATGAAAGAGTAAGTGCCTTGGCCTCCATGTCTAAAAGCACCTATATGGCTGCTGGCAATTCTGACTGTATAAGTGATTTAAAAATAATCTGAGGCAGTTGAATGAATAATTTTGAATGTATAAATTATTATATGACCATTGCTATGTGTCCAAAGGGGTGGGATTTGGGCTGGCACTATGCAGATAAGCAGGCCTAATCAACTATTAAGTTCATAGGTTATTGAGCCAATATTCGGCTAGCTCATTGACCATTCAACGTAGTACATATATTTAGTGGTAGGGTCACTGAATATTCATGCAGTGTGATCACTGTGCTCAACTAAACTAGGGGCCTGATAGTCAATTGGGATGGCTATGTGCCGCTATGGTGCGTAGCCATCGCCGCCAACCTTTAACCTCAGATATTCAATGCTGGGGGTCATATGCATCCCCACATATTTATATGTGGGGATGCTTCTAAAATAAGATTTTGCCAGTGATCACAGAACCTATCCATGCAGTGCAGTTTGATCTTGTGGCTGCTAAGAGGAACTGCAACATATGTGCTGGATGCCCGCCCTTGCCACTCCTGTGGTTATTATTTCAGGTGTCTGTTCCCACAATCTTATGCTGTTTGAGCTCCTGTCGGATGCATCACCCTGCAGGGGGTTTGTAGTTTCAAATGGCACACACATTCACGAGCATAGTCATTGCTGACCTGCTTTAATGGCTGTGTTACTTCAGCTGAACTGATGTGATTCCTATGTGTGCATGGTGATGTGATGGGGACAAGCAGAGTCACCCCTGCCAGGAATGCCATCACCATGTTCAACCTTAGTTGGACCTTTGTCATAGGGGAGTTGTTGCTGAGAGGTTTTCCAGATGGAAAATGATGGGGGAGGGGGGGAGAGAGATATCAAGGTCTCCAGGGCATCTACATCTATGATCTTCTATCTGTGGGTCCAGTGGGTTTGCACAGAGAAGGGAGGTTGCTATGGTTCTGCATCTTGCTTGATCCCAAGGCTGTGAGCTAAATCTCTTCTCCTGTTTGCATTTAAATGCATAATGGTTGTGGCTGGACTTCTCCTGGACAGCGGAGACACTTTGAGACCCCAGGAGCTTTCTGCACACACAGTTGGATATTAGGGGGTCTATGGATCTCTCGTTGTTAGCATTCTTCATCACTCACCAATATTGCATTCTGACTCTTGGAGTATTTACATTTCAGTAAATGATGTGGATCTGATTATGAATCCATATTTGATAGTTGGCATGACAGTATTTTTGTGCTCTGTGGAAAGGCAGCCATAGTCACCCACTACCACATGGAAGGTCAGGGGTTTGTCCTGACAGGTATAAAGTAGGTGTTAATAGAAAGGGGACATGCCCTAGCTATACTTTCTCTTATAATGGGCCTGCATTGAAGAGCTCACAGACGGGATGGGCATGTTTTGCTTTTGGAGAAGGGATCCAGCTCCCCATTATTGCTCCATTTTCAAGACTACAGCACAGCTGTGCACAGACAGGGGTGTGGTAGTGTGCTAGAGTTACCTACCCAGCAGTCATCCAGGGCCATGCCTCTCCTCCTTGAGCTACTGGAAGATTACTGAATGACTCAGGATAGAGGAATCGTGGTGTGACCCCAGGAACCCGGCCACCACATCATGGGTGCATTACACACCTCTTGTACATTCAGGGAGTGAAAGTGCTTGTGGTTGCAAAATGTCACCACTCTGTCAGTCATAGAAACATAGAAAATGATGACATAAGAAGACCACATGGCCTATCTAGTCTGTTCTTCCATATCAACAACTACAACAGTCCCCTTTTTTCCTTTAGAGATCCTCTGTGTTTGTCCCATGCTTTTTTGAATTCAGTTACTGTCCTCATCTCTACCACCTCCACTGGGAGACTATTCCACGGATCCACCACTCTTTCTGTAAAGAAATATTTTTGCATATCACTCCTGAATCTATCCCCTTTCACCATCATCCCATGTCCCCTCATAGCAGAACTTGCTTTCAATCAAAAGAGGCTCTCCACCTGTGCATGTTTGCCATGGAGGTATTTAAACGTCTCAATCATATCACCTCTATCCTGCCTTTCCTCTGTGTACATATTAAGATCCTTAAGTCTGTCCTCATATGCTTTATAATGAAGATCACTAACCATTTTAGTAGCCACTCTCTGTACTGACTCCATTCTGTTTATATCCTTTTGAAGGAGTGGTCTCCAGAATTGCACACAATACTCCAGTGGTAGAAGAGCCACATGCATGCAATAGATTGCTCCCATCCCATTAGGTGGTCCAACTATGGTTTTAAACTATTCCTTTAGGGCTTCTCACTGTTGCCTATTATTTGGTAGGGTGATATAAGTCCCAACACACCTCCTAATGATCCCTAGTACGTGATGGAGGCATCTGGAAAAGATGGCATGGCTTATGCCCCCTACTATGGCCACAGATATCTGAATGGAGCCGAAGGCAAAGAAATGTAGAAGCTTCATTAGTCCAGGTATAGCATGGGACTTTTCTGTAGGTGGATCCAGGTTTGCCCTGAAATCCTCATAGAGGATGTTATGGTCTCTCAGCTCAGCCGGCAACCACCTAGTCCTCAGGAAGGGTGAGGAGGGACACATGGAGTCTAAATATGCTTAGCTGCCTGGGTTGTACTTCCCTTCTCTGAGGATGCTGTGGCCTCCATACTGGCTGCTGCTGCTCCAGCTCTAGTGGTGGTGCTTGCCCCATCTGGGGCTGAGTTTGTGGCTTTTGCTGCTGTGATGACCTGCACCCTCTGCACAGGGTTAGCAAAGTCATCCTCCATGTCACATAAGTCCCTGTTTTGACTGACAACATGGCTAAGTCTGTGCCACTGTTTTATTGGCTGTTCTGTAGAGAGGACAGGCCAATCTCCTGCGATTCATGGAATGCATGCCTGTGCAATGCATTAGGAGCATGCCAGCATGGTGGTGCTAGTAGTGCTTGATCAGTGGCTGGTGTTATCTGCACTCATGCCAACGGCATCTCTAGTATGGTGGAACTGTTGATGTGTTTTCCAAAAAAAATCTTGATCCTTTGCAAAAAATACAGACCTCTTCAGTTATTGTGTTATTGAATTTATGCCTGTGGAAGGTACTTGCATTGTTGCCCAGTAGCTTTTCACAGGAAATGTAAGATTTTATCCTTGGTTTGTAGGCTACTGGGCGAGAAGGATCCATTATATCTCCAGGAACAAGCAGGAATGTAGTCTTCACATATGGGTATCGTCAGTACCGACGGAGCCTGCGCAGGAACGCTCCCCAGCATCCAATAGGAATGCTTTTGGGAGCATCCCTCAGCACATGCGTGCTGCCTTCCTGCTTTTCCAACTGTCCCTCTTCAGTTCTTCATTTTCCGTGGAGCTTATAGGTCACATACCCTGTCACCGCAGACAATTTCTTCTTTAAATTGTTTTTCTTGTGGTCATGCCTGCCTCTGCTCGACGCCTACCGGTACCGCTGGTTCTCTTTTCTTTTCTTAAAAAAAAAAAAAAAGACTTCTAAAGTGTTTCTCTTCAGAAACCTTTTTCTTTTTGGTGCTAGGCGCCATTTTGGGCATTAGGCCCCATTTTTCCTGAAAAATGGAAAAAACATCTAGTGGTTTTAAAAAATGTACTAAGTGCGTCGGTACCATTTCCGTCACCGACACCCATGACTGGTGTCTCAAATTTTTAGGCCCTGACCATTCTCCATCGGCGTGTTCCTCTTGTATGGGGATGACTAAAAGAGGAAGACAGAACCGGGCTGCAAAGCTCGGTACCCTCTTTTCTTCAGATGCAATGTCCATTGCATCGATGTCTTCCAGAGCCTCGTCTTCCTCCCATGGATCTCAGGTAACTAAACATAAGAGCCGGTCCTCAAAGGGTAAATCTCCTTCTAAGCATCGAGAGGCCATTGGCATTGTCCTTGAGGAAACTACATCGGCAAAACAGCCCCGGTGGGAGGCTTCGGCCTCCAAAGCACTAACGGGGCTCCAGGATGTTCTCGAGGCCTCGACCTTGGCAGAACTACTGGTGCCATGCTCAGGGGTTCCGGACGTTTCTAACACTACCAACACCCAGGCATCGGCAGCGTTGATAGACCAGAGATTCCTCACTATCGAACACAGTCTTGCAGCTCTCCTTACAGCTGCGTACCACTACCGCTTCTCTGGGACACCGCTACCGACGGTTCAACGGGCACCGGTACTGACACCGATACCAATGCCGGTACCAGCATCGATACCGATACTGGTACCAGCACCGACGGTACCGGCCCCGGTGGGAGTTCTGCCCATGCCGACTTGTTCGGGCATCAACAGATCGGTACCGGACCAACTCGGTGCCGACTTCAATCGATACCAATACCATGCTTTGCATGAACATTGGGATCAGAGATACTTTGAATCTTCCAATTCCGATGACTCGGATATCTCTGCCGGTACCAGAGTGCTTCTGCTGGAGTACTCCTCTTCTCCTCAATGCAGAATGTCTCCTCTGGAGGACATGTCGTTTCAGGATTTTATTCGTGATGTGGCCCGAGGCCTATCAATCACGGTAGCTCCTGAAAAAGAACCTAGAGCAAAGGAATTGGAAATACTCCGATACCCTAAAGCTCCCAAAGAGGCAACTACTCTGCCCATTCGTGAGATTCTTCATGATTTTATGCTTAGAATGTGGGAAACACCTATGACCACATCTCCTCATTCTAGGAGACTCGATACTATGTATCGAGTTCCACCATATCCTGGTTTTCAAAAGACTCAGCTGCCACACCATTCAATGGTAGTGGAATCAGCCATGCGTAGGATGAAAAGTGCAAAAAGACATGCATCCAATCCTCCAGGTCGTGAATGTCGAACATTTCAGGCTTCCATGCTTTCAGCTAGGATCAGCTCATATATTTTATATTTGGGGATGTTCCTCAAAGAAGTCACAGGAGACTTGGAGCTTATGAGCCCCCTTCTCCCTGATGGCAAACTACAAGACTTCCTTACTCTTCTCAAGCATGCTCAAGACGTTTCCAAGTTTGTAAATCGTGCAGTCTTTGACTGCTTTGAATGCATCAGCCGGACCTCTGCTATTGCCATTGCTACACATCGGATTGCCTGGCTTCAGGCATCAGACTTGGAAATTTGGGTACAGGACAAATTAGGGAACATCCCTTGCACAGGAGAAAACCTCTTTGGCAAGAATTGGCAGGAGAAGGCTAATGAGATAGATGCTGACAATATCACTTTAGACAGATTGTCAAAATCTACAGCCACTCCAGCCAAAAAGAAACCCTATAAAAAACCCTTTTTCAGCAAAAAGAGGAAGTTTTATCCATCTTATACCCAGCAAGGGCAAGCTCAGGGTCACATTGCCCAAAAGGGACAACAATCCAGGCAACAAAAGAAGCCAAAAGGCCCAAGAGCTCAACCAGATCCACAGGCTCAGCCCCCTCAAGGGCTTTGACTCCTTCCTAGAGTGTTTAGCTTACCTGCCTCTGAAGGGTCCAGAACTCCTAAACATTCCAGGAAAGTTGTGTCATTTTGTCAACAGATGGCACCAAATAATAGCAGAAAATTGGACTCTGTCCATTGTAGGGGAGGTGTACAAGCTTCATTTTCACAGCATGCCCCCTCCTACAATCTTAAGACAGTTCAATTCCCAAACCTCTCCACTTCTGGATCAAGAGGTCTCAACACTCCTTGCTCAGGAAGCAATAGAGGAAGTATCAATTCCCCAACAGGGTACAGGGTTCTACTCCCCCTATTTTCTTATTCCAAAGAAAACAGGAGGACACAGACCCATTCTAGACCTCAGAGAATTGAACAAATATCTGTTCCGAGAAAAATTCAAAATGATTTCTCTGGGAACTCTTTTGCCATACCTTCAAAGTCAGGATTGGCTTTGCTCTCTAGATCTAAAGGATGCATATACTCATATTTTGATCCATCCAGATCACAGGAAATTCTTATGATTCCTTTTCAGCGGAAAACACTTCCAATACAGGGTTCTTCCTTTTGGTCTGGCTTCGGCACCAAGAGTATTCACAAAATGCATGGCAGTAGTAGCTGCATTCCTGCAAACCCTAGGGATATTCGTCTTCCCTTACTTGGACGACTGGCTCATTCGAGCCCCCATGTTTCCAGAAGCCAGCTCTGCACTGTCTCGCACAATGTGAATCCTCCAATACTTGGGATTGGTCATAAACTTCCCAAAATCCAAACTTGTTTCTTCTCAAAACCTAGAGTTTATGGGGGCTTGTTTAGATACCAGACAGTCAAGGGCTTTCCTCCCACATCCCCGCTGTCTTCGAATAGTGCAACTAGCTTCACAAGTAGCGGGAAAGTCCTCCCTAACTGTTCGAGAACTGCTGCAATTACTGGGACACATAGCATCCACAGTTCATGTAGTTCCCTATGCTCGCCTCCACATACAAGCAGCCCAGTGGACCCTATCCACACAGTGGACACAGGCCACAGGACGTCTGTCGGACAAGATATCAAACTCACAGTGACTGATCTTGTCCCTACAATGGTGGCATTCACTGAAGAATCTTTTAATGGGGTCTTCTTTCCAAAAACCCCTATTCCAGGCCACCCTAACAACAGATGCATCACAGGTAGGATGGGGAGCACACCTGCATCATCTCTCTACCCAGGGTACCTGGATGCCACAGGAGGCTTCTCTTCACATAAACCTCCTAGAACTCAGAACAATCTATCTAGCTCTTTGAGTATTCCATGCCCAGCTCAGCTACAAGACAGTCCTAGTCCAGACGGACAATCAAGTAGCCATATTCTACGTGAACAAGCAGGGCGGAACGGGCTCTCTGTTGTTATGCAACGAAGCTTTATGACTATGGGCCCTCGCCAGAGAACATCACATTCACCTCCTCGTGGTATATCTTCCAGGCATTCAAAATCTTTGGTCAGACAAACTCAGCTGAGTACTGCTGCCTCACGAATGGTCTCTACACCTAGACCAGGTGACAAGGATATTTCAGATCTGGGGAACCCCAGACATAGACCTTTTTGCAAGTCCACTGAATGCCAAACTTCCTTGGTTCTGTTCCAGAATTCCGGCTCACAATTGTCAGGCAAGGGACGCCTTCCTCCTTCACTGGGGTCAGAACTTCCTCTATGCCTTCCCACCCATTCCCCTCATTCCCAAAACACTCTTCAAGCTTCAGAGAGACAGAGGTCATATGATCCTCATAGCGCCATGGTGGCCACGACAAACGTGGTATCCCCTGCTTCTACATCTCTCTCAAGCTGCACCTCTAGAGTTAGGGTGTGCTCCAGACCTTCTCTCCCAAGAGAACGTGATGCTATGGCACCCAAATCCTCAGTCCCTGCATCCCAGGGCCTGGTTGATGAAAGCCTAGACCTGCAGGATCTTAACCTTTCCCAACAGGTAAAGGATATCCTTCAGGCTTCGAGGAAACCTTCCACAAGACATTCTTATGCCTTTAAGTGGAAACATTTTACTATATGGTGTTCTCAAAAGGGCTTAAACCCCCTTCTGATACCTTTGGAATCGGTGCTAGAGTACCTACTTCATTTATCAAATTCAGGTTTAAAGACCAATTCAGTAAGAGTCCATCTTAGTGCAATTGCAGCTTCCTATAAGCCTCTAAATAGACAACCAATTTCCTCTCATCCACTCATAGCAAGATTTATGAGAGGTCTTCTCTTAACAAAGCCTCCCATTAGGCCACCACCGGTGGCATGGGATTTAAATCTAGTTCTTGGAAAGCTCATGAAACCACCCTTTGAACCTTTAGCTACAACAACCCTAAAGTTTTTATCCTGGAAGGTCATCTTCCTAATTGCAATCACCTCCGCATGTCGTATTAGTGAATTGCAAGCTTTAGTGACTGATCCCCCTTATACAAGGTTTCACCATGATAAAGTTGTTCTCAGAACTCATCCACATTTTATGCCAAAGGTGGTTTCACCTTTTCATCTAAATCAATCGATTTACCTTCCTGTATTCTTTCCAAGGCCTCTTGCCTCTAATGCAGAAAGGAACCTTCATACTTTGGACTGTAAAAGAGCATTGGCCTTTTACCTACAACGAACACAACAACATAGAAAGTCTTCTCAACTTTTTGTTACTTTTGATCCTAGTCATTTGGGACTTCCAGTCTCCAAAAGAACTCTATCTAAATGGATTGCACAATGCATATCCTTTACTTATGAGAGTAAGGGTCTTCCTCTTCAAGGCTATGTTACAGCACATAATGTGAGAGCCATGGCAGCCTCTATGGCCAACCTACACTCTGTGTCTATCAATGACATCTGTCGGGCAGCCACCTGGACTTTGGTGCACACCTTCACAGCCCACTACTGCCTAGATAAAGCCTCCCATTGGGGTGCCTTCTTTGGCCAGACTGTTCTTCAACATCTCTTTCAGACTTGATTCAACTCCTACCCACCAACCCTGGTAGGATGCCAGAGATCCATGGGAGGAAGCATGGCCCACCCCACTATAGGTGGCAGCTTCCTGGGGACATCTCCCCGGCATCTTCAGCTAGGGAGTCCCCATATGTGAAGACTACATTCCTGCTTGTTCCTGGAGATAGCATAGTCACTCACCTGTAACAGGTGATCTCCGGGAACAGCAGGAATTTAGTCTTCACAACCCACCCACCTCCCCTAGGAGTTGCCTCTCTATCTCTCTGTCTCTTTCCTCTCTCCCTCTATCCTTTCACTCAGCTACAAACTTAACTGAAGAGGGACAGTTGGAAAGGCGGGAAGGCAGCACGCATGTGCTGAGGGATGCTCCGAAAAGCGTTCTTATTGGACGCTGGGGAGCGTTCCCACGCAGGCTCCATCGGTACCGACAACACCCATATGTGAAGACTAAATTCCTGCTGTTCCCGGAGATCACCTGTTACTGGTGAGTAACTACGCTATTTGAGGGAATGATTGAAATTTTATGTGGTGACAAAATGCTTACGTTCCTTTAGAGAGCCGTGAGTTTAAATTGACTAGATCAAGATGGAGATCTGTTATTTGGATTAACATAAGTTTATGGAATTCACTTATGACTTGTTTTAGGAATGAAAAAAAAGTACAACTTTTAGAAAAGAAGTTAAGAGTTTCTTTTGTGTGCATTTTAGTGAGATTTGTGAGGTCTTAATATAAATACTTAGGTGGTATACATAATGATTCCCTGGTGGCAATTTAGTTTAATTTTATCAGTAATTTATATTACTCTATTCTTAGACAAATCTAGTTAATGGCAGATTGCAAAAATAGAAAGCCAATTCTTATAGCAGCATGATATCTGGTACAATGGTGTTATTTTTACAATTGCCCAATTGCTCATCCTTACAAATCACATTAGTTATGTTTAAATGATCCTTCCAAAGAACATCAATACTTATCATAACATATCCTAATAGACAGACATAGTCCTCTTCAATAATGGCACCCTGCATCTTCTTCTTCCTAATAACTTCAAATTCTCCAGTAGGTCTACGAACCAACTTCTTTAGCTACTTTGCCAAAGAGCAAGTTTGAACCACATATTTCAATTCAAATTTTATTGTGGGCAGAAGTGAATTCCACAGACATAGGGGTATGTTTACTAAAGGGCGTTAAGGGAGCAAGTGTGCTGTTAATGCCTGTTATCGGCTTCCTTGCACCCTTAACACTGCAAAAAAGCTGCATTAATGGGCATTAAAGGCCCCTACAGCGTTAAGGGCGCAGTAGGCGGAGAGTGGGAATTAACAACGTGTGTTACCTTAACACCTGTTGCGCTAACGTTTAACGCTGCAAACCCTAACACCAATTAAAACCTCACGGAAAGGGTGTATTTGAGGGGAGAGAGCCTATTTAAATATCTGCAATGTGATGCACAGATAGGGATGCCTCATTAGCAGCAACAGCATAGTGGCCAAGTATGAAAGGGCACCATGTTGATGGTGCAAATGGGGCAAAGGAGGTGGCACATTGGTCATGCAGTGGGGGTTTCTGCGGCACAATTCAGACCAGGCAGCTGCCCAGGTGGCACATCTGTAATGTTCGTCATGATCCCACATCGACATTGATAGCACACAGACATGCTGCTGCTTTGGAAAGGTGATGCACCAAATGGTGTGGGCCAAGTTTTCCTGGAACCCTAGGCAGAGACCTTGGCAACCACCCCCCCACACACTGCCATTGAAACCAGCTCTGGAGGAAAAGGATGATAGTGCCAGCAGCTGTAGCATTACAGGGAGCTGCAAAATGCAGGCATCAGGGAAATACCACATCTGCAGCTGCCTATCTCCCCCCAAGACGAATCAGAAGCAGGCGATGATGAGGTTCTGGCAGTGACAGTTGTTTGGGGGTACAGCGTATCTGTCAGTGTGAGCCTTTGCCCCACCCATCTGGACCTGGTGCCCTAGGCATCTGCCAAAGCCACATGGTGGACCAGTTGGTACTGCACACCACCCCACCGACAGCATGCTGGCATGGCAGCATGGTGTGGGGGTGTTAGTGGCAAGTGCAGCGGCAAGTGCAGCGGCACCCACCTGCATCAGACAAGACCCATGTCACTATCCTGTGTGCCACTAAGAATGCATGAACTAATATGGAGACCAAAGTGGCAGGCAGGAATGCCAACCATCCCCACTTTGGCACAGAGCGGCGATGTGAGTGTGTGTGTGTGTGTGTGTGTGTTTGTGTGTGTGTGTCTCCAGAGTTCTGGAGCCTTCTGCACTGCATTGTGCCCTGCATTACCTAGGCTGATCCTGTTGTTAGTCTGCAAATGTGCATGATGAGGAGCAGAAGATTGTGGGTATGGCCATAAACAGAGCAGTTTACCCAAGATGTATCTACATTGGAGGTAGGGTCAATGGCTGAGACTTCATAGTGCCTGTCTGCCATGTGCATGGACTGGGTGGCCGCTGCAGTTCATGCTGTGAGGACACTCTCACTCTGACTGAGCTGACCATGGCACAGCTATGTATCCACATAGTGTTTATTATAGTTTCTTATTCCAGTGATGTGGTTACACTCACTATTCAGGGAGGCCGATCACTGTGCCACATGCTGGATATCCATGTGGTTTGTTCCAAACTGGAGTGTACATGCTCGACCTGGGCGCATGCAGTGTGTACTGACAAGCAGACTGGCCCCATTTGGTATGTGCATGGCTAAGACAGCCCCGTGATAGGCAGCAGGTGCAGTCTAACTGTGCTTGCAATGGTGGATTGGTAGTTCTAGAAGGTTGGGAGAGGAGCCATTCCTGCCCTGCTCACTGTGATCGTGGTAGGACTAGCAGGATGGTGGGCAGCAGGCCTAGTCAGCCCTCACTGCATTTGGCATGCATGTTACCTGCTGCTGAAACACTGGATCCTGACATATGCTGTTAAAGGAGAGCTCTTGTCCAACATTAGCAGGAACAGACGTGACAGCCACATACAGCAATTCTGCAGCAAACAAGGTAACTAGCATAATACACTAAAGACAAGAACTGCCATACATTAGCAGTAATGTGGATGTGCAATACATCAGCAAACACCATCTCTAGTAGTGCAAGCTCTGTGGACCAGGGGCTAGGCACCCATCCTCACCCTCAGGGTGACCGCATAAACTGCTCAGTAGCATGGTTTGTAGCTGCTCTTTGCTTGTATCACACACTGTCAGTGCATCTTACTGAGCTGAGGTGATGAATCAGTGCATTCTCCATTTGTTGATCAGCTGCAGACTGCTGTTCTACATGTGCACTGCATTATGGGTACTGGAGGGGCTAACCTATACTGGCATACACAACAGACATTTTAGGCAATGATCTACAGTCTCTTTGTATCCAGCCATTGCTGTGCAGAGAGGTGTAGAGGTGTAGTGAAAGCTCTCCATAAGCAGGGGACAGGGGGTTGATTCTTACTTGTTCTTTTTGTGACTGTGTGCTACTCAGATCACTTTCATGCCTGTAACAATCAGGGCTCTGCTGTGACTGGCAGACACACAGTCTTATAGTTTGTTATGCGTTATGCGCACAATTTGGGCCAGCAAACAGATTATTTGCCATCATGCTCTTCTGAGAGCATGGCTTTATTGGCTTTGCTACAGCACATTGCAGGGGGTCATACATGTTCACCCTGCAGATATCTGGCAACTGCTTGGAGATGTGGCAGAATGGTCATGGCACAGGCTGGGGTCCCAGAATAACAGGGTTTGAGGCCCACCAGCACTCCTTTTGTGACACTTTGGAAGATTTTACTGTGCAGTTTAATGTATGCAACTCTCTTCATGAATTGCCTGCACCTGCTTCTGACTTTGGGCAGGTCACCTAACCTTCCATTGCCTCAGCTGACTGCAGGTTCTTACAGTCCCTGTTGTTTATCAGACATTAATACTTTTTCAGTACAAGGTATCCCAAAGTGACTGCACTGATGCAGCGGTATACTAATAGACAGTTACATGCATACAACTGTAAACTGCTTGTGCAACATGAGTCACATATGCCATAATGATTATGACTGTGTAGCTTTGGCTCCATCACATCTGTGCAGTACATGCACAGACATCCTACCTCTCAATAGTCACCTGCAGGTATCACCTCATGTCCATACTGAAGGGAAATTGGCTGATAGGTATGTCTAGTATGGCTGCATCCTTGCCTGAGGCTGTAATACATGGCACGGAAGAAAAACATGTGGTCTAAGAGAATGAGTACCCAGAGCCCAGCACAACAAGAATAAAGGCAGAGGGAACCATACCCTGAGCAGAAGTGCACAGAGAATGGACTCAGCTAAGAAAAGACAAGTGCACAGAGAATGGACCCAGCTAAGAAAAAGAGAGGTCAGGCCTCAACAGGTTGAACAGGCCAGAGCAAGTTGGGCAAGCCTGGACAAGTTAAACAGGCCAAGCAAAGCTGGTGATACAAAGTACTCATAAGTCCTGAAGACTACGGTGCCGGAAGCTACAGTGATTAATGAAACAAAGGGAATGGCAGGGTGTAGTCAGAATCACTCAACATTAGCAAGAATAAAAGCCATTAATATGTTAATGAGGGTGGATCCCAAGGAAAGAGCCTCTGCAAAAGTTTGCAGACAGCTCTGCAGACTTTTGCAGATGGCTTTAAGTTTTTTGCAGACAGCCCTGCAGACTTTTGCAGATGGCTCTAAGTTTTGCAGACGGCTTTGCATCCTTTTGCAGACAGCATAGCAAGTTTTGCACACGGAATAAGACTTTGTGCAGAGGTTGCTGGACATTTGCTACAGAGGGTATATACGACAGCAACTATAGAGAATCAGACGGGCAGCCTTCCCTCTCCCCATCCGGGGGTGGGGAACGTTGCCTGCCATCTCTCAGACAGACATTTGCTATTCTGTATTTACAATTATTTTTGCTATGCTGAATAAAAGTTTTTGTAGCCAAGCAACTGTTGTCTGAACTATTTATTGGTAATTGGTAATATTTGGGGAACATTTGTGGGAAACCAGGCCCACAGTATGTGCCCCATTTTCCCAGTTTGTATGTCCAGTTGTTATCTGCACATTTATATGGGGTGTTGCATGGTGGCTCTGTGTCTGGGACAGGTGTGAGACCCAGGTATCAGGCCTTCCAGGTGCCAGTGGTGCACATTTTCACACACAAATACATTAGGGATGGCACCTATGGCACATCGGTGCTGCCAGCCCATACCACCCTCTCCTCTGACGCCATCCTTCCTTCAGACTATCCATCCGCCTCTGTTGGCTGTGTGCAGTCATGTCGTCTTGTGCAGGCTGCTATACTACATCCTACACTGGTACTCTTTTGCATGTTTCAGCTCTTCATGCATGCTTCTCCTGTGCCTGATCTGCATATCACCACTCCTACTCTGTCTTCCTGTCGCTGCACACATCCTGCCACTGCTGACACTACTGGGGGACATGTCTTCCCCACCCTATGCCACACACTGACATTGCACCATTTTACATTGACACCCCCCTGTGCATTGGTACAGTTGCCTCCCACATACTTGTCCACTTTACTGACTGCCACATAGGGTGCCCACGGATCTGGCAGGTCCATTCAGCTCCTACCTGTCCTTCCATCCATTACCTTTACATCAACTTTCCTTGGTGCTCCTTTATCCAGTGTTAGGGTTACAGCCATTTTTGGATGTTAAGGTGCATGTTTGACACCTTAACACCCGATGTCCTGTTAACGCATGTTAAATGGCCCATAGCACCATTTACCCCTGAACGCCTCCTACCCGCCCAGTGTCCTTTATGCATGTAACACCCCTTATTGCTGCTGTTAACGTCTGTTACCTTAATGCCTTTTAGTAAACATACCCCATAGAGTCAATGTACTTTTTTGGGTGGCTGAGAGTCTATTCTATTGGACTGATGGACTGATGGAAGAGAGTGAGAAGGTAAGAACTGCTTCAGGCAATGGGTAAGATAAAGCAAAGTGAAACCCCATATAATTCTCAGAGCAATTACAATAATTATTAAAAAAATACCCTTCAAGAAAAGCCAATGGAGGGAAATGAGCAAGAGGATCATCCTATACCACACCACTGACTGATGCAAAGTGGTTATTCATCATCTGAAATAACAGGTCAGCGGATTTTATCACCGGAAAACCAGTTGCACATCAGCAAATTCCTTGTGACCTTGGGCAAGTCACTTTATCCTCCATTACCTCAGAATCAAAGGCCTGGCAATCTACTTCTGGTCATACCTTGCCAAGAAAACCAAGGGGCTGCTGGGTCACCAGGAGTCAGCATTGACTTGACAGCACTTAGAAAAATGGTGGTTAAAAAAAGCATTAAACAAGATGGAGACCAAAGGAAACCCTTGTGGTTACCTCTGTAGTACTCCACAAGGTGTTGTCCATGACTTAGAACTTGATCACCAAATTAAACCCTTTCTTGCCTATCTGAAAGAAAGGAAGGAAACCACATTGATAGATTGATTGACTGATTTTATTTTTTTGATATACCGCTTTGCAGAAAACTATTAAACAGTTTATAATTAAAAATAATGAGTAACAATAAAATATTATATTACAATGTCATGTAACAATGAAACACTCAATGCATTAGATATATCATAAAATCCATCCTTATAAACAATAATAAAATAAATCATAAACCACTTTATAAAATCTTTTATGCTAAACCCATTGTGAGCCTCCTTCATATACCTAAAACTAGGCATGTGCAAGGCCAAAAAAACTTTATTTTAATGAAAAATGAACCAAAGTTTCTTTGTTTTTGTCATTATTGCATTCTTACTGGGTGCTCTATAGCTTTTTTCACATACAAATCAATTGTGCACACATTAATTCATAAGTATATGCACACAGAAGTAATTTGCATTCACGCTTAATTTTTAGGTAGCCAAATGGGTCCAAAATGCACATGCCTACCCAAAACTTCCAATTGTTTTAGGAGCAAAGGGTGATACCAGATCAAAGGCTGCCATGAGATCTAATTGCTTCAGGAAGCCCATACCTCCTTAATTCAAAATCAGTCTAAGGTCAACCAGGAAGGCAGCATCACTGTTTTCAGTGCTATAGCCTTGCCTGAAACTCGATTGCAGTGGATCAAGGAAGTTATCGGCTTCAATGGATTGACTATCCAATGCTTCACAATTGTATTTACAGGTATCTACTTTACTTTTAAGTTGCATAATCTTATAAAGCCCAGTTGGCATATAAATACATTTTGCCACCAATTATAGTTATTTTATTAGGTTTTCAAGATAATTGTTTCTATTGCTATGGAAGTGTATGCATTTTGTTATACGTATATCAAGTTTTTATATTTATGCTGAACCTTGGACCACTTTGTGTAAATGGACAGTCACATATATCAAAATAAATAAATACATGCGTACAAAGGAACATTTTAGAAAGGCCGTCTATGAGTTTGCTACTGCAATTCTATATCAGTCTTAAAGAAAAGGGTCATCAAAAAAGTTATCAGTGAAAACAATAATATTACCGAGCTTACCCTTACTTTTTTGTCAGGACCAACAGACCAGAGCTAGAGGGAAGAAAACTCTCTGCTCAATGTCCGGAGAACCCCTTTTATTCAAGTGAAGTAGTGTGTAAACACTTATCCTCTAAAAATAAGATAGTGTAAAAACACTTATCTTAATACATGGCGAAGAGACGCGCTTCATCATAACGTCGGGTTAAATTGGGGTCCCGAAACATGCATGTCGTGTACATTATTTAACCTTGTAGCCAGTAGCAAAAGCACCTTTTATGCATTATTTAACCTTGTAGCCAGTAGCCAAAGCACCTTTTATGCATTACGCCAGATAAGAGACATACATCTGTTTCTTTCTTTCTCTGTTCTAACAGCATTCAGTCTTGCCCTTGTGATCTCTCGACTGGATTATTGTAATATTGTCTATGCTGGTTTTCCCAATTACGAATGAAAAAGGTTACAGAACACTACCATCAGGATACTTGCATACGCATCGAAATATGATCATATCAGACCCCTCCTAATTCAATATTGTTGGCTACCAATCAACTACTGTATTCAATATAAAATTTGCATTCTGATTCATAAAACACTTTATACAGCCATCCCAAGCTATCGCTCCTCCCTAATTCTCCTGCACACATCATATTGTGCAGTCCTTTCTAGTCACAGTATTAGATTCCAATTTCCTTCTGCCTTCTGTGCTAAGTATAAATCTACCCAACTGGCTGCCTTCTACTTCCAGGACCCCTGCCTGTGGAATGCCTTACCTCCAGACCTTTGTCAATAACTTTCATTTAAAACATTTAAAACTGGCCTAAAGACTCACCTAGTTCAAAACGTTTTCAGCCTCTTGCTAGATATTGCAAATGCCTGAATTTCTGTACCACATTCTGCTCTTATACAGTATCTCCTTGTTCTTCTTTTCTTTCACTGAATGTTTCAACTTTTCTTTAATTACATTAAAGTTTCTTTCTGCTTTATAATAGTGTTTTTATGAAAACCGCTCTGCTGTCTCAAAGGGCAGTATATCAAATTTTATGAAAACATCAACTATCTATTTTCAAATCTAATCTAGAGAATGGTAATATACCCCCATTAAATTTTTCATTTTCTCTGTTGATAGTTCTATTCATAGGGGTTTAAGAATTTGACATGGATCACTTTGAAATATGACCTTACCTGACTTTTGCCATTTCTGACCTGGGGCATGTTTGATAAAGCATGGTAGCTGGAAGCGCAGGGTTTAGCACGGGGCTAATGTGTTAGCCAAGAGCATGTGTCCAAAAAGCAACCGTGATAAAAATGCCACACTACCAAGGCAGCGTGCGAATAGGCAAGGTTAAGGCAGAGAATGGGCAGAGAGTGGGCGGTGACATGGCATGCAGCTGGGGCGGCCATGCTAGTCACATCTAAGCGGCACAATGATGGCGCTAGCACGGGTGCGACTACCACCCTGCCTCTCACCAGGTGGTGGTTGCATCCGCCTTGCTGGCAAATGATGAACCTCAAACACAAGCATTAGGAAATATGAAGGGCAGAAGCAGGGCAAGCACCACAACTGCACCATGCAGCCCCTCCAAACATGTGGCCTAGGCAGGTGCCTAGGTAGTCCACTAACATCACCTATTTGCCCTATTATTTCTTATAATGGGGCTGCATGGTGCAGTTGTCATGGAAGTGGACCACAACAGCATGAGACCCACAAAACCAGGGCCTGCAGGAAAGGAGTGGCCCTGCTGGGACAGAGGGCAAATGACCACAGAAACATTAGCAGCTATCTTCCCTGACTGCTGTTCATATCTGCATATGCATTGTTTAGATGTCAGAGGGATGCTGTTGTTATGTGTTTTGCCAGTGTCAGATGATAGGGCCTGTGCTCTGGGTCTCAGTCAGTACTGGCCACAGAGGGAGAGTTGGAGCCAGCAGAGTACAGTGGGAATGAGGCATTGAAATGAGACGTTTCACATCTCATGATGGTGTAGCATCAAAAGGTGCCATCTGGCCCTTACCTCACCTGCATGGTGGGATGTAGCAGTGCATATGTGGACCTCTGGGCAGCTGGCCCCTCACACTGACCATGGGTGGATGTGGCTGATGCCTACCAGCTCTGAGCAGCTACTTAATACTTCTAGAACCAAACATGGGCTTCCAGTGTTAGAGCTGACTGATCAGTGTCCCCTCCCTGGCCCCCATTTCCAGGGGTTGAGGCATTCCATAGAATTGGGGAGCTCTTTAGCACTTCCAAAGTCGTGTGAGCCTCTGCTTTTCTGACAGCTGGGGAACTCAGCCTGGGTTTGGCCATCTCCAAAGGGGTGTGGATTGCATTGCAGTGCTACCTCAGAGACCTTCCCAATGAGGGGGGAGCACGTGTAGATGTAGATGTCTGGCCAGAGGGGTAGATGTCCTATATGGTGGGCTTTATGACCCTATGGACAACATGTGGTAGAGGTGCTGGCTGAAAAGCTTCTCAGAGCATGGGTGCTGAGTGTGCATGCCCTCCAGATCCCCTGGCTCAGGTGTCCCCTTCCCCTCACGTGGAAGACACACTCCACAATGACTATGGTGATGTCCAAACCAGATAAGAGATGTGACTGAGAGGAAGTGCTCATTCCCCCGCACCAGAGACCTTGTACTGTGTTTCCTGCAACTAGCTGAATAGGCACCCTGGGCACCTCAGGGTGAGGGGGTTCATTTAACTGGTCCCCATGATGGCCACTGCAGACACCCTGTCTGATCCTATACAAGACTCTCTGCTCTTCAGATGCCACGTTTGCACCCTATCTCCCACAGTTAGGGGTACAGCACAGACTTGCTGCATGATTTTGCTTTCCTGATTTGCATGTCCCACTTTCTTGTGCTTAGCTCCATTGCTCTGAGCTGTGCAGCCAGTTGTGCTTATTCCCAGTCATCCTTCTCTATTCTGCACTGGCCTGTTACCACTGTCCTGTGGTTGGGGATGGAGCCTATTTATTTCTGTCTGCAGTATTTCTGTAGATTACTGCCATCCTAATAATGGATTTGAGGCTTACAATAACAGGGTGTGCATTGCGAACACATTCACTGTGCGCATGTGCCATGGCCGTGCATTCACAACTACCTTGGTTGTGATGCACCTAATATGGTGGAATATCCCTAGCATGACCTGTTTCCTGTATCTGCTGTGGCTGCTAGGCCCCGCTGTGGTAAAAACGCACACTAATTATGCGTTTCCCTGCGTTACTCATGGCACTTGAATAAACATTCCCCGTAGATGGCTACCCCCCTCCTGATCTAATTTCCCCCTACACATCTGTATGCCTTGTATGCTGGTATTACCATATCATATGATTTAGAACCAATATAGATTTATTGGATAGTAGAAATCAACACCTATTTTTTTTTTTAAATTTTGTCAAATTAATGGGGTGAATCTAAAACTCTTTTACAGTTCTGCACTTTTTTCAGGAAGACATTGGACAATCACAGATGATCTTCACCAAAGTAAAAGCAAACTACAATCAAATTGAGCCCGTATTATCTTTTGAAATGTGAGCAATGCCCGAGGTTTTTAAATGTCAGCCTTCGATAAAAATAAACAGGCACATTTACTAAAGATTAGCATGCATTAATGAAGTTAATGCACGTTAAGTGCCTCTGTGTCCATTGAAATACAAGGGTTGTGGGCACTTAATGCACATTAATATTATTAATGCATCTTAAAACCTTTAGTAGACATGCCCCAAAGAAAGAAATTTTACCAAAAGTCATCATGTTTACTTCATGATATATTTATGGTCCATTTTTTGAAAGTTAAAATTAAATTATATATTGTTATGCTGCTTATTGAGATCAATTGCACTTGTCACTCTATTGATTTATCATTACTTATTACTACTACTACTGATCATTTGTATAGCACTACAAGGCATACATAGCACTGTACAGGTACATGCAAAAGACGGTTCCTGCTCTTCAGAGCTTACAATCTAGTTAAAACAGACAATACAACAGCCGAGGGCAAGAATACATCTAGGGGTATAGTGAGGAAACACATAGAAGACTAAGCGAATCAGGAACCAAAAGTGGCCTCAAAGAGTTTTCAGTCTAGATTTGAAAAGGGCCAGGGCCAGAGATGAAGCCTACGGTATAGAGATGAAGCCTAGTTTATTCCAGGCATAAGGAGCAGCAAGGTGAAAGGATCGAAGTCTGGAGTTGTCCGTGGAAAAAAAGGGCACAGACAAAAGTGATCCGCCAGAAGAGTGGAGTTCCTGAGGAGAAGTGTAGGGAGAGATAAGAGAGGAAAGGTAGTGAGGAAAAGCAGAATGAGTGGCCTTATAGGTTAGAAGGAGAAGTCTGAATTGGATACAAAAATGGATAAGGAGCCAATGAAGTGACTTGAGAAGAAAGGCAATATGAGCATATCGAGGCTGCAGCCAAGTTTTAACAGATTGAAGGGGAGAGAGGTGATTCAGAGGGAGGCCAGCAAGGAGGAGGTTGCAATAGTCTAGATGGGAGGTGACTAAAGGGTAGATAAGTGTCTTAGTAGTGTTTTCAGAAAAGAAGGGGTGAATTTTGCTGAAAGAAAGAAATGACAGGTTTAGCTATCAGTTGGATGTGTGTGGAGAAGGAGAGGGAGGAATCAAAGATGACTCCATGGTTGTAAGTCGAGGAAACAGGGAGTAATAAAGTGCCATCCACAGAGATTGAGAAAGGAGGAAGGGGAGAGATGGGTTCAGGGGGGGAAATAAGAAGCTTGGTTTGGCCATGTTCAA
Source organism: Ichthyophis bannanicus (assembly GCA_033557465.1). NCBI lineage: Eukaryota > Metazoa > Chordata > Amphibia > Gymnophiona > Ichthyophiidae > Ichthyophis > Ichthyophis bannanicus. The sequence continues at coordinate 599,581,889 of CM066035.1, read as the reverse complement.
TTTCAAATGGTGTTGAGGCATCAAGGCAGCAATGTCAGATAGGCAGGCAGTGATCCTGGCTTGGATTACTGGAGAGATTTCAGGTGTAGAGAGCTAGATCTGAGAGTCGTCAGACTAAAAATGGTACTGAAAACCAAGGGAGAAGATGAGTGCACCAAGGGACTGGGTATAGAGAGAGAAAAGGAATGGATCCAAGACAGACTCTTGGGGTACATCAACTGAGAGTGGGATAGCAGTAGAGGAGGATCCAACAGAACAAACACTGAAAGTGCAGTGGGAGAGATGAGAACCAGGATAGCACACAGCCCTTAAAAGCAAGCGAGGACAAGGTGTCAAGGAGAAGGCAGTGGTCAACAGTGTTAAAAGAAGCAGAATGGTCAAGAAGGATGAGGGTTGAGTAAAGGCCCTTGGATTTTGCCAGGAACAGGTCGCTGGAGACTTTGGCAAAAGCTGTTTCAGTAGACTCCACCCGACACAGTGCTGCATTTTGAACAGTAGCCCGTTATACCACATCCTTCTTCAGGGTAAAATATTTTTCAAAAATACTTGTCTGTCTTACTGAGACACTGCACTGATATACTGTATTTGACCTTTGGAAGGTGCCTTTTGGTAGAATATTGGTCTGACAAAAAAGTAACATTTTAATATTATTCAAATGGATTCTTCATTGGAAGACACAGTCTAGGACTTGCTTTAATCCTGTGACTGGTGTTTTAAACAAGAACCTAGGAATCATGCATGTATTTGCGCAAGATGGGATACCCATCTTGGGGTACCCCAAATAGGGTAGTCTTCTGTAGGATTTGTAGAGTTGTCGGGTAGGTCCAAAATTTGTAAATATTTAGGGAGTTCCTGAGGTATAGCTCTGAGAGCTCCAACCACAACTGGTATGAAAGTAGATGTTTTCTTCCAGATCTTTTCAATTCAATCTGAAGGTCTCTATACTTTGTCAATTTCTCTTGTTCTTTGTCCTCCCGCCATCCGTCTAACCTGTATTTTCAATGCCGGGGTCATATGCGGTCCCAGAATTGAAAATCCGTGTCTCGCCGCACAACCCAGAAGCTGCAGAAGCTAGCCGGGTAGCACCAGTTTTCGATGCTACCTGCTTAGCCCCTGCACCTGAAAGATAGATGAGGAAAAACCTCATCATATATTTAAGGCACAGCGGGCTAAGCGGGTAGTATTGAAAATCAGTGCTACTTCTTTAGCTCTTTCCTCTGCCTCCACTCCGCCCCAGAATGCCCCTAACACGCCTCGGAATGCCCCTAACACGCCTCGATGCTAACTGCATTGCATCTGGGCGCGTTAGAGACTTGTCCGGGATTTTTGAAGGACACTGCCCCCACCCACCAGCATGGCCACTGCCTGGACCTGATATTCTTCTCTAGTTGCTCACCCTCGAACTTCAATAACTCTTGCTCCGCCCATCCCACGTCCTGTGAGACGTTCTGCACCCCAGCCCTGACCCGCAATCTACGTACCTGTGCCATTCTACTGAGCATGCTTGACTCAAATCCCGTGCCCTTGCCGACTTTCTACACTTCAAATTTATGCTTGTCTCTTTCCAATCAGCCATAGCTCTTGCCAAACAAAACTACTATGTCCATCTGACTAAGGGGCATGTTTACTAAACACCGTTGCTGTGCGGGTTCCCGTTAGTGTGCTGGTGCCATATAAGGAGTGGGCGGGCCAGGCAGAAAAAAGCAAAAAACTGGACCGTACGTGTGTGCGTCGCGCTAATGTGCGGGGCCCACATTAGCGCGTGGGAAGGCTAAGTGGGGCGCTGCTATAAAACCAAACAACAGAGCCATAGTACAATGGTGAAGACACCAACCAATGGTGCAGGGGCCAGGGGTTCAAACCCCCATTGCACTCAACAAAAAAGACCAGCTGAGGCACCAACATTTATGGGCAAAAGTGGTTAGGGGGCATATTAATTTTGGGCAGCAGAAGGCGGCGCACTGTTATTTTTATTACGGCATGAGGCGGCGCACTGTTTAGTGTGGGCAGCAGATGGCGGCGCATTGTTAAGTTTGGGCGGCAGAAGGCGGTGCGCTGATAAATGTGGGCAACAGAAGGCGGCGAGCCGGTGGGCAGAAGGCGGCGCGCTGATGTGTGAGGGGGCAGTCCAATAGTGGGAGGGATAAGTGGTGCGCTGATGTGTAAATAACAGGAACAGAGCCATAGCACAATGGTTAAGACACTGACCACTAGTGCGGGGATCATGGGTTCAATTCCCCACAGTGCCCATTGAAGACAGCTGGCTGAGGCATTATTTTAGGGGCATTTCCATGTTGTGCGGCATAAGGCGGCGCGCTGTTAATTTAGTGCGCCACAAGATGGCGCGCTGATGGCTACAAGGCTGCGCGCGGATGCACAAACACAGGAACAGAGCCACAGCACAATGGTTAAGACACTGACCAATGGTGCAGGGGCCAGGGGTTCAACCCCTCACAGTGCCCAGTGAACAAGGCTGGCTGGGGCAGTATGTATCATGGTGAGGAGTGCTGTAGGAGGCCTTCCATTTATATTTTATTTCCCACCACTAGTAAACCCGCTCTCACAGTGTGTTAACATACGGATGCCCATAAGGCACATGTTACAGTGCACTGTCCGCCAAGGCACCCTAGATTGTCCCCTATAGGGCACCATGTATGTTGCGACACAGGATAATGTATAGTGCACCCTATATGGATGGCAACCATAAGGTGGCCTATAGGGCGCCCTATAAAGCACCCTCAGAGGCACCTAATGGGTATAGTAAGCTGTGTGTGGTTTTGCTGGCATAGACATATGTACAGTAAATAAAAATAAAGCTGTGGATAGCCCTATCAAAGGGCCCCACTGTGGGTTTGAACCCATAACCTCTGGCTGTACAGGGAGTGACATAACCATTGGGCTACAGCTCTATAGCTGATAGCAAGCCCCTGGCTGGCTGCAGAGAGCCTGCACGTCACCCCACAGACAGTCTGCTGTTGTAGACAGGATAGGGTTAGGCCACCCATACCCATGATGCACTGCACATGCAAATCAGCTGTCCACAGATGCACACAAGATGGGGAATGCACCCCAACAGCTACCCGGCCTGGTAGGGGGAATTGTCCATGTGCACCCACACAGCGCCTCGGCCTGGTAGGGGGTCCTGAGCGGGTGGACTACCAGCAAAGAGTAGCTACACACCGTCACATTGTGCGGGTACTGTGCTCACCCTGAGGGTGTGATGTGGCGGCCAGGACCAGGTCCACAACACCAGCCATGGCTGGATGAGGCCATGACAGAGCTCCAAAACAGTACTAACCTGTGAGATAGGAAGGTGCTGCAGAAACATGTTGGATATCTCTGTCTGTCTCAGTTAGTGGAAACCACCCCCCCCACCAAGGGCAGCAGAGTGGACCATCAAACCCCAGTCCTGCTGGAGAACAGACACCCTACAGGGCAGTCCTAGCAACTCCACACACAATATCAGACAGACTTTAGGCCTGGATGTCCAAAGATGCACCCCAGCACTATCTGATATTCACCTGCAGCAAGCCATCAGCCGCTGCACCCTGCAAGGCACTCCATCAAGACACATACCAGCTGTGAACAGTACTGGTTAGCCCTGATGGAAATGCATGCACCCAAAACTGGGGTGGCAGCACACACAAGCAGAGAGTTCTGTGAGGAGGCCCCAACAGGAAACCCATATATATCACAAGAGAGAAACACAATACAGCACTATGGGGGTACCTAGCCATGCTGTCATCACTGCACACTCAGGGTGAGAGTGCTCCCCCAGCAGCACATACAGAGGTCACCCTGTCTGTGTAGGTGGTGGCCTGGCACTACAATGTCACAGCCAGTGCCCTATGCCCTGTGCAGATGCATCCTGGCCAGCCCACCATGTCTGACCTATACACATGGTACCTTGCTGCTCATTATGCACATTGGCAGGCCAATACTGGCAGTAGTGCTGGCAGTGTGGGTTGGGGAAGGTGTTTGCAGCCAACGCACACTGTATAGACCAGGGGTGGGCACCTCCGGTCCTGGAGGGCCACAGACCAGTCAGGTTTTCGGGATATCCCTAATGAACATGCATGAGATATATATGCATTAGAGATATCCTGCCAACCTGACTGGTTTGTGGCCCTCCAGGGCTGGATTTGGAGACCCCTGCCTTACACCTCTGTCATTTAAGATCGTGAGTGGGCAAGGTACAGATGTCCTAGACATCGAAAGGGTATATAGAATATGTCACATTCCTCCTCGATTCTCACCACCACCAAAAAGTTGTCTAATAGACAATTTTTTGGTGGTGGTGAGAAGTGAGGAGGACTGTGACAAATTCTATATAACCTTTTTGATGTCTTGGACATCTGCACCTTGTCCACTCACAATCTTAAATGACAGAGGTGTAAGGCAGGGGTCTCCAGATCCAGCCCTGGAGGGCCACAAACCAGTCAGGTTGGCAGGATATCTCTAATGCATATATATCTCATGCATATTCATTAGAGATATCCCGAAAACCTGACTGGTCTGCGGCCCTCCAGGACCAGGTTTGCCCACCCCTGGTATAGACAGACACACACTCCCACACCTATGCCAGCATTGTGCTACTATTGAGGGGTGATTAGCATTGGCCACCACACCGGTCCTGGGCACGGCACAGGCATGGATATGGTATGCAGTACTGCTGGGGGTCACTCCCCAGGGTGGTGAACACCGTCAGAGGCCAGGCCTGGAGCACGCACCGCAGACACCAAACAGATTATTCGGATGGGGTCAACTAGCAGTATGTGCGTAACGTAGGGATATCTATCAGCCTGTACTCTTAGCAAACGTTTCAGAGCTGTGTACCTCAGGTGTAGGGTGACATTGCTAAGGTATGCAGGTGCTGGTATTGGGAGATGCACTCAGGGTCCAATGTTCTGCCTCTACAGGAGACATTGGCCAATGGGGCCTGTGGGTGTGGGTGTGGGTGTGTCTGCCCCTGTTGGCTGCTGCTTTACGGCAGCGCTTCCCCACTCCAGCCCAGTTTTGCATCACACTGTTCGGGTCTTCCTGCTGTCCCTCATGAATATGCATGAGCTACATCTACATGCCATGCATAGATATACAGCACAGGCATTTGTATGAGTGGCAGCATGGAACCTGACTGGTGTGTGGCCCACCAGGACTGCATTTGGGGGATTCTGCTGTAGGTTCTGCCCCTGTTCATGGTGTCTGTGCTCAGTGGGGTAAAAGATAGACGTATTACCATTGCATATGTCCTCGTCACGAAAGGTGTGTCCTTACTGTCACTGTTTATTTGTGGGAAAAATATGTGGGTAGGATTGCTGGTAGCCCCAGCTGGTCTTTGAACCTGTGACCTTCTGTTCTTGCATGCACTGTCTGTGTGCATTGCACCACTGTGTAGCCACAGCATGGCTGAATTCCCTGGATAGTCCAGGACTGTGGATCCGGCAGGGCCTGTCTGTTGCTGTGGACTGTGCCAGCCTGCACATGGCTAGGCCTCTGTCTTCTGTCGCTAGCAGCCACTGCCCCCTGCACCACATGTACTCGTCTGCCAACATGCTGGCATGAGCTTCTCCCATATAAAGCAGGTGACCTGATTGGAATGTGGCAGTACGGGACTGCATTTGGGGTACTTGGCTGTGGGTAATGCCCATTGTTGTGGTGTGTGTGCGTTGTTGGGTAAAATATGGGTGTTTTTCCCCATGCTTATGTCCCCTGCAATACAGGGGTGTCTGCGCTATCTGTGTTTACTGGTGGGTAAAATATAGGGACTGGGCTGGCAAGTGCCCCAGCTGGGCTTTGAACCTCTGACCCTCTGGTCCTAGAAGTACTGACTCTGTCCGCTGCACCACACTATGGCCACGTAGACAGTGCAGCCCCTGGAGGTAGTAAGCCTGGCAGGATGGAGTCATAAACCCTGCTCTACGCAAATTTACTGTGGGCATATGCACCCTGTCTGGTGACAAACGTGCACATAAACCCCGGAAATGACCAAGGGAAATGGGTGATAAAATATCACCACGCTGGGCAACAGTGATATTAATGGGCAACCATAGCAAACACTCCCAGGAAAGCTCCACAAAAGGAAATGTTTTTTGGAAGAGTCTCCGCTCCGTAAACCCTTCCAAAATTCATTTCTTTTTTCTGGAGCTTTGCTGGGTGTGTTTTCTGTATTTGCCCATCACTATAACTGTTCCACAGCTGAACTACTATTTTTACTAGTTCTGTTGTGGTCATTTTCTATTTTTATTTGCACTTTTGTGCTGTGCACATGTATCACACTGCTCACGTTTCGCTGGTTTCCCCGGTTTTCCTGTACATTGCTGACGGAAATGGTTTCTCTTCCCTTTAAATGCTTTCTACCGCGAGTGATTCCCTCGCGGTAGTTTTTACATGCAAATTCGGGCCCGATACTGTGCGGGGAGCCTCTCCCCTCCCACTCTCCACCCATTGACCCGGTCCCTCCGCCCCTCCGGAGCCTTCCTCCGCCCTCCTTTAGCCGTTCCACGCCTCTATCGGACATTTGCGGGCCCGCACTTGTACGCGGCCCGTTAGTGTGCCGCGTACCTGTGCGGGGGTGACACGCACGTGTGCGGGGCATTTAAACGCGTTTATGCGCGTTTCAATGCCGCGTTTCCGTGTGCTATTTTGCGGCGCGCACATTTCCGGTTTTTAGTAAACATCCCCCTAACTCATTGGGTATGTTTATTTATTTATTTAAACAGATTTGTATACCACCTTATCCTACAATCAAAGTGGTCACATCACAATTGGAGGGTTACATTTAACATATTTGAAAGATAGCGTGGGCTCAATTTGATTATAGTTATATAAGAGTTGACCCCATGATATTGGACTGTTGGTTGGAAAGTAAAAGCAAAGCCAGAGTTCCAGTAGTATCTGTGGTACTGCGACAGAAAGGGAAACTATGAAATTGTTCCTGTCTTACCCTATCTTGATCTTTCTATCAACATTTGCTTACTTTGTCCTATAAATTTTTGTTATTTGTATTATGCAACTTATTTTGTTTTCTGTCTTATTAGATTGTGAGTTCTGATGAACAGGGACTGTCTTTCTTCTATGTTTGTACAGCGCTTCGTATGTTGCGGCGCTTTATAAGTCTTTAATAATATAATAAAATCTTGTTGACTTTGAACTCTTTTATTGCCATCAGATTTTATGTTTTAGGTAAAACCTGTCTGGTTTCCCATCATAAACAACTTCTCATATTATAACTGACCTCATGATGTCAGCAGACATGTATTTAAGTCAGCCAGTTGTTTAGTTATAATATACATGCTTTATCAGTTCACACGGTATAAAACTGTCATTCTAGAAGATCAGCATTCAGAAACAAAGGTAAGAACAAAACCAGCTAATTCTTCCAGTCGTTGTAGATCATTTATCACAGAAATAAATACGTAAGATTCACAGAGCCCAGATCTCTGAAGAGAATAAATGAGAGAAGCTGCACTACTAAGAATCTAGTCACATCCCTTTGGTTCCATATTACACTCCTACCAGGGGACTGGAGATTCTTTCCTTTCTCTCAAAGTTTTTTGGCCTAATAATGTGCTACAAAAAAGATTTTTAATTGGTTGACCATATGAAATATATTACACCCAAGAAAATTCCAGTTCTCTTCAGGGCAAACACAGGTACTAGAACTCTAAACTTCATTTTCTCCAATATTATCCTAAGAAAAACAAATAAAAAATTTTTGTTTTAGCATTCATATACATGTTTAGTGAACACATTTTTCAGTATTCTTTTAGGTTAACTGTAAAATTAAAGAGTTTCATTTTGGTGGCTTGGGGAATGCTTTGGTTGGGCCATGATTTTTCCTCTGCGGTCTGACTTATGATTCATCTCTAGGTTGTGGTGGAGTTCTTGGCTCTTCTGGCCCACTGCTTTCGGTAAAATCTTCCTCTCTCACACTGTCAAACTTAGATACGAAGAATATCGGTTTGGTTTGGTTGGATGCTTGAGGTTCAGAGAATTCTCCTGCCCCATTGTCACTGCCTTCTTCAAAGATGACCGAGTGCCCGCCTCCTTCTGTAGCTCTCCTATCTTCATTGCTAGCAGTTTTCTTTGACACCTCTCTTGCATGGCAGTTTCCTTCAGTTTCATTTCTGATGCTGAATAGCTTCTGCTTCTTCCTTGAGGAGTGCAAGTCCACTGTATTTCATAGAAAAATGGGTAATAATTATTATTACAGAGGAAGGCTCTACAGCCATAAATACATGATGCCAGCTATTGTTTTATATTCACAAACAGCAGTCATGAGTAATGATTAAATCTTTCTTAATGAGCACGATAATATTTATGCAAAATATGGCCTCAGTTACTAACATGAGTTAACACATTTTAATGCACATTAATACGTTATTTAATGCACGTCTCAATAGGCTTATTCCCTAAGCTCCCTACTTAGTAAACCACATTAACGTTTTGCATGTTAAACACTAAGGTTAACCCATGATGCCTGCAAAATATCTATGGTGATTGTTTGGGGGCATCCCCAGTACTTGAGGGAAGGCTACCATGCTACCAATCGGGGGCAGTGGGAGCAACATAAAAGAAACGTCCCGATCGGGGACGCCAGCAGCAACACCCGCTCCTCCCACCAACAAAAAGCTCCCCAAGTCTGGGTCGAGCGCCTGAGCGGGAAGCTGTCCTGCTCAGAAGCTCCTGCCCAATCGGGGGCAGTGGGAGCAACATAAAAGAAGAGTCCCGATTGGGGACGCCAGCAGCAACACCCGCTCCTCCCACCAACAAAAAAGCTCCCTGAGCCTGGGTCAAGTGCCTGAGCGGGAAGCATCCTGCTCAGAAGCCCCTGCCCAATCGGGGGCAGTGGGAGCAACATAAAAGAAGTGTTCCAATTGGGTGCACTCGCGCCTGGTGGGCCCGCGCCTGAGGGCCTCTCCAGAGGGCCCTTTGGCGTGGCCCTTAGGCACGGCCACAGAAGTGGCCCACAACCACAAGAAAGCCCAACAAACACCGACATCATCACACCACACGGGAAGACCCTGGAAGGACACAAAATCACCAAGAGCTACAAAACATCCTAAGAGGATCACGAACGAGCACAAGCAAGACCTACCTACAACCCACCGACTCCAACACAAACAGCCACAACCCACAAACTCCCAGGTATCTCAAAAGCCATGCCATCATTCTTAGCTCCAATATACCCCCAAACACTGATCCCAATCCCACTTAACTACTACCTCATTAGTGCCAACATACACCCCAACAACCCCACCCCAAAGCAACACAAACACCCAACACACAAACACCCCCAACCCCCCAACTACAAGGACCACTCACACACACCCCACGTAAACTCACACCCCCAATCCCGCAAACAACAAACCTCTCTCGATCACACTAATAAACGCACGCTCAGTCAGAAATAAACACCATATGCCTCAGGACCTGATCTCAACAGAAAAGATCGACATCCTCTGTATAACGGAAACATGGCTAACAGATGCTGATACAGTGATCATGAACCAACTTATACCTAATGGATACAGTCTTCACAACTGCTCCTGAGCCCATGCCAGAGGAGGAGGAGTAGCCATAATTGCAAGAGCCAACCTTCACCTCAGAAGCCACGCGGCCGAAACAACCAACGAAGCAGATATACTCACACTCACCAACAGACACCTCTCCATATGCCTAGTCTATTTAGCACCCATACCAAGCACTGATCTATCATACATAATAAAACATATATCTGATAGCACCATCTCCACAAAAGAGCAACTAATTCTTGGAGATTTCAACCTTCCCTCACTACAAGATAAACATGCCGAAGCCTTCATCAACGCCATGGAAGCAATGGACTTAACACAGATTATACAAGACCCAACTCATGAAAAAGGGAACACACTTGACCTAATATTCCTGAACTCCCACAGTACCTTTGATTCAACGAACCCAAAAATTACATGCATGCCCTGGTCTGACCACCATCTCATCAACATCACCTATATTAGACAATCACAAAAAAAAACAAAGAGAACAACCAACATAAAATAAGATTCAAACCATTCAACAATGAGGACTTCCTAACACAAACACTGCCCAAACTCCAATCAAACTCCTCAAACCTTGAAGACCTGATCAACAACTGGAACACCACAATCGCTTCTGCATCCTGTGCAACAACTACCAACACCAAAACAAGAACTACTATGACAAAAGCAAAATGGTATACCCAAGTCCTACGGAAACTAAAGACTCAACTCAGAAGAACCGAAAGAAAATGGAGAAAAAACAAAAAAGAAGCGGACAAAGCAAAATACATAACCAACCTTGACTCATACCACACTGAAACTGATAAAGCAAAAAGAGTCTACCACTCAAAAATCATACATGCCACACTAAACAAACCACGTAAACTCTTCGGGATAGTAAAGAAGCTAACAAAAGCTCCCGGCCACCCTGATCAGCTACCAAGCATCCCACCTGAACTACTAGCATGCCTATACAAACAGCTTCAGCCACCAAAAAAAACACAACAGAATGCAACACCAACAACCTACCATACCACCAAAACCACGGATTGGTGTACATTTCAACTGATTACAAATAAACAAATAGAATCCACTATCTCCTGCCTAAACACCACCACCTCTCCACTAGACCCCTGCCCTGCTGAATGGATAAAGAAATCCAAAGAGGACATAAGCACACCCCTAACCCACATTATCAATGAATCCCTAAAGCAAGGACATATACCAGACATTCTTAAGACCTCTATCATCCGTCCAACCCTAAAAAAACCCAACCTGGACCCACTCAACCCAGCCTCCTACAGACCAATAGCAAGCCTCCCATTCACCACCAAAATTATGGAGAAGATCATTCAACAGCAACTCCAGGATCACCTAGACACCAACAAAATACTAGACCCGCAACAACATGGATTTCACCCATATCATGGAGTAGAAACCCTCATGACGACACTACTGAATACCCTCACTAAAGGCACACAGGTCAAACACTCTGGATACACCATGCTCTTCCTAGACATATCCGCAGCCTTCAACACCATCTCCCACAGCATTCTCCTACACAGACTCCATGAAATAGGAATTAAGGATACTGTGCTACAATGGTTCCGCTCCTACCTGACTAACAGACAACAACTGATCCGCACAAACACAACAACCTCCCCCCCTTCCAACAACATCAAGGAGTTCCACAAGGATCCACACTATCCGCCATGCTCTTCAATATATATCTACAACCACTCTGCACAATAATACAAAAACATAACATCAACTACCATATATACGCAGGTGACATAATGCTCTACGGACCAATCACAACCACCAACCCAACAAATAACCAACTATCAGACTGCTTCATTGAGATCTCCGACCGGCTGCAAAGAAACAATCTAACCATTAACATCAAAAAAACTGAAGCCCTCATAGTAACAAAGGATCCAAATTTCACCCCTCCACCACACCTCAAACTGGGAACCACCCAAATAAAGATTCAACCCCAAATAAAATACCTAGGAATCACTATAGACCAAGCACTCACATTTAATCCACAGATAAAAAAGACTGCAAAAACAATATTCCACAAAGCGAAAACAATACAACGGATCAGACCACTCATTACTCCACAGGACTTCAGAACTGTCATGCAGGCCATGACGCTCCCCCACCTAGACTACTGCAACATAATCTATCACGGACTTCCTGTAACCCACACCAGCCCACTACGGACTGCCCTGAATACCACCGCAAGGATCATCCAAAGAGCAAAAAAACATGACCACATCACCCCAATCCTGAGGGAGCTACACATACTCCCACTCAAAGCTAGGATCAAATACAAAGCTGCCCTGCTTACACACAAGGCCCTCCACCAATCACAGACCTCCCACCTCCGCTCCCTACTACCACACCCCACCCACAACAGACCAACCCGACAAACCACCAGCAACGTCCTCACCATCCCCTACGAACGAACAAAATATAATCAACGAACCTGCAGCAAAGCCTTTGAGCTATATGCACCTTCCATCTGGAACTCACTACCGAGTCAAATCAGAAACACATCCTCTTTCAGGAATACCTTGGACCAGAAGCAAACAACCTCCACTGACATCCCCAAAATACCCTAGAAGAGACCTATGTCTATTACCTAAGTCTTTACTACCTGTTCGAATCATCAATGTTGCCCCCCCCCCCCAACCCCCGGTGATGGCTCCCTTTCCCTTTATACACTGATCACTGTCTAACCCCCCTTCTTTGTTAACCCGCTTTGACCCGGTGAAAAGCGTTATATAAATACAGTTAAATAAATAAATAAAAATGCTGCTAATGAGGAACAATGTTCGTTAACACACTTTAAGGTACTGCACAGCTGCTAATGTAGTTAACTATGCCTCTGGAGTTGTAGTTCACTGCTAACATGGCAGATAAAACAGAACAGTTAATAGGCGTTAGAAACACCTATTTAACTGCAAGGCACGCACCCCATCTCTTTCCTACCTCTTCCCTGGCCCCATTATGAAGTTATTTGTTGGGTGTTTAACAGGTGGCATGCATTAATAGTCACGTTAATGTGGCACATTGACTGTTTATTGAGCTTCACATTTAAAGTTTACTTAAAACACCTAAGGCAGGTTAGTAAATACACTCCTAAAAGCATAACACACAGTAACACAGGCAAGTGTTTCCACCATGGCATCAAGTCCTAGGACAAAGGTTGAGCTTTCTGCAGAAGACCTGTATGGCATTTAGCCGGAAGCAGAATGGAAGGTCGGGTCCTGGCTGTTCCACTCATTCTTATGCACTGCTCGTTTAGAATCTTAAGACGTTTGGAGGAGTGGATTGCTCTGTGTTGTTTAAGACGACTAGCTATTGCCACATGATTGTATTGTTGGAGAACACTGAAGTACAGAAAGCTATGACTGTGGCATATATTATACTGTCTTTGTGGTCCTTACTGAAAGCAACATTGCTGAAAAGTGCACACGCAAGTATGTGCATGTACGCTTCTACATGTGTCCTTTTGGAAAGTACACGTGTACGTCAAGGGTCACATATACCTATTTTATTAACTGCATGGCTCCTTCCATACAGTTTATAAAATATTGACATACACTTAAGGGGCCCATTTTTCAGATTTACATACAGTAACTACAGTACATTCTAGACATATATAAATTAACTCTGTAGGCCTTGCTCTAGTAAGCAGTACATTAGAACATTCTGGATCAGGGTGTTGCAGGGTAGGTCAGAGGTGTCCAGGGACCACTGGACCACCTGGGAATTTTTACAAGATGGGTTGGGGGGTGTTGATGGGTATGCCTTCAGACACCTCCTGACACCCTTTTGCTTCCACACTGTGTGTTCACTCCAGCCCTGAGCTGGCATTAAAATTCAGCACAAGGAGAAGAGTAAAAGATCCTGCTAGATTTAATATGGGGAACAATTTATCATTCAGCGATTTGCATGTGTTTTGCATGCCCACTATATTATCCTTTGTGGCTTAGCGCTCATTTGCTCACACTAAAACTTAGTACATCAGGAGTAGGGCTGCTAACGTTTTGAAAGAAAAAATTGCCACCTGCAGATACTTGCGCCCCTCCCCCTCTCCTGCTTTCTGCTCCTCCCCTTGCCCTGTCCCATCCCCAATAAATAACTGCAAAGAGGGTAGCAGTGCAGGCTTTATTGGGGGGGGGAGGGGGTAGTACTAGAATAGATGTTGCATTCTTCCATATCCACTCAGTCACAGACCTCCAATACACATATGCTCACCCATATGGTATTAAACCCAAACATATATTTTGCATCCACAGACTCCCCCACCCCCACCCCTTCCCCAACAATCTGTACAGAGCAGAGCTAGGTCACTTATGTTTATGTTTATGTTTATTAAAACTTGATTGACAGCCCTTCAGTAAAATCAAAGCGGTGTACAATAAATAAAAATCAATAAAAGGCACGAAGCCGGAAAGGAAAGGAAATTTACAATTTAAAAGCAAAGTGGGGTAAGAAGCAGTAGGGGAGAGAAATAGAATTATAGGGGGGAAGAGGAGGTAGGGAGGTTAAAGGCCATGGAAAAAAGGTGGGTTTTTAGCTGCTGTTTGAATGCTACATGACAGGGTTCTAAACGAAGGGAAGTGGGAAGGGAATTCCATAGTGCGGGGCCAATAAAGAAGAAAGCTGAAGAGCGGGTGGATTGAAGACGGGCAGCAGCAGGGGAAGGAAGGGTGAGACGGTTCAGATGGAATGAGCGGGGGTGTGTCTGGGAGTGTGAAAATGAATAAGGTCAGCTAGATATTGTGGGGTACTGGTGTGAAGGGCCTTGTGAACTAAGGTGAGTAGTTTGTACTGGGAACGAAAGGAAACGGGTAACCAGTGTAGATGGATGAGAAGAGGGGTTATGTGGTGATAGGGGGACGAGTGTGTGAGAAGGCGAGCTGTGGTGTTTTGGATTCTCTGAAGGCGATGAAGTTGGGAAGAAGACAAGCCAGTGAGGATAGAGTTAGAGAAGTCGACCCGGGACATAACTAAGGAGAGAAGTAGTGTGGAAAGAGCAGAAATGGAGAGGAAGGGACGAATGGCCTGAATTTGGCGTAGAAAATAGAAAGAGGTTTTAGTGATATGGGAAATATGAGCGTGGAAAGTGAGGTCCGAGTCAAAGAGAACACCGAGATAACGAAAAGAGGTGACCAAGGATATAGGGGTGTTGGAAAGGGATGGGGCTAGAGGGGGGGAAGGGTGACTGTGAGGGAACCAAATGGCGGTGGTCTTAGTCAGGTTAAGGTGAAGACAGTTCTGGGTCAACCAGTGTGTGACGGCTGAGAGGCAGTTATTTAGAGGAGTGAGGTCGGGGTGGGAAGGGGATGTGTGTGGAGAAGAAGAAGAATGTCATCCGCATAGTAGAAAGCAGATATCCCGAATTGCTGGATGACTAGTGTAAGGGGTACCAGGAACAGATTAAACAGAAGAGGGGCCAAGACAGAACCCTGGGGGACCCCACAAGGTAGAGGAAAGGGAGCGGACGGTGGCATGGTGGAGGAGGCAGGAAGGACTGAAGCTGAGCGGGCATAGAGAAAGGAGTGAAACCACCTGTAGACATTGCCATAAAGACCAGCTTCATGGAGACGGGTTAGAAGGAGGGAGTGATCAACTAGATGAAAGGCCGCAGAGAGATCAAGTGCTACCGCCAACGAAATGTCCCCACGATCATGTGCCACATGCAGGGAATTAGTGAAAGCGAGAAGGGTGGTTTCGACACTGTGCCCTGGACGGAAACCTGATTGACGGGGGTGAAGATAGTTGGTGGAATCGAGATGGTGAGAGAGTTGGGCGAAGACAATCTTTTCGAGAAGCTTAGAAAGGAATGGGAGGTGAGAGATTTGGATCATGCGGGTCAAGGGAGGATTTCTTGAGGATGGGATGGATTAGAGAATGTTTCCAGGGTTGGGGAAAGGTTCCTGTGGAGAGACTATTGTTTAATATGGAAAGGATGTAGGGAAGGACGGCAAGAGAGGGTGTAAGCAACCACGAGGATGGGATGGGATCAAGGGGGCAGAAAGTCTTGTTAGAGGTGGAGATGAGTTTATGAATTTCAGCAGATGAGGTTAGCGCAAATGATGACCAGGTGTGAGAGAGGTGGGATGAAGGAGGGGGGGAAGCTACGGGGGGCGGAGAGGAAATAGGTGAAGTACAGACCGGCAAGGACGCTCTTAGAGAGGCGACTTTTGCACTAAAAGTAGAAGCTAACAGAGAAGGGTCAGGAGTAGGATGAGTGGGTGTAGAAGAGGAATTGGGACGGAGGGAGGTGAGAGATCGGAGTGTAGAATAAAGGTGGCGAGTCTGATATGGGGCACTGGTGATGGCATCCGAGATAAAAGTGCGTTTCGCAAGGAGAGTCTGGGAACGGTAGAAAGCATGATGAGCTTTGAAAAAAGACAGAGTAGTTGGGGATGGATTTTTGCGCCATTGGCGTTTGGCTCTACGGAGTTGGGAACGGAGGAGACGGAGACCAGGATGAAACCAGGGTTGGGAGATGCGACGCTTAGTTGGGCGGGGGCGAAGGGGGGCAATGGAGTCAAAGGCGGATGAAAGGGAAGAAAACCATGAGGATGCTTGGGCGTTGGGAGATAAAGAGGCAAAGTCTGGGGGAAGAAAGGTGGGGGCAGGGGGAAAACTATGGACTGTATCAGGAGTGATTAGCCTAGATAGTCAGGGGGGCGAGGGACATGAGGGGAGGGGAGGGGGATGGGGAGGGAGTGGATGGGAGCAGGAAACAGTGAGACAGACATGATCAGTCCAAGGGAGGGGGAGAGCAGCTAGATCGGAAAACAGTAGCTGGGATGTTGCTGGGGTGATGAGGAGATCAAGGGTGTGTCCAGCAGAGTGGGTAGGAAAAGAGACATGCTGGGTAAGGGAGAGATCTTGGAGGAGGGCTAGAAAGGCGTGTTCCCTTGGGGAAGAGGGTGAGTCAAGGTGGAGATTGAAATCCCCAGCAATGAGGAGGTGTGGGAAGGCCAGAGAAATATCAGAAAGGGTCCGAAGGAGGGAATCCCAAGGATCGGGACGGAGGGCAGGGGGGGGAGTAAATAAGGAGGATGTATAGTGAGGGCACAGTATGCAGACGAAAAAGGAGGGATTCCGGATAATAGAGTAGAGGAGAAGGGACCTGAGAGGCCCATACAGCTAACCATACAAAACAAAGATCTCAGTAACGGCACTACAAACCCTCCGAATATCAGACCTATTGGAAATTAAAACAAACAAAAAAATCCTTCCGAGCCAATAGCAAATCTACCTTGCCAGCACTACCTTCCGAAACTCACCCAAAGATCCTACAAGGAAAAGACAGCACTGTAAATATTGCAGTGGGCTCTACTGTATAGTATCAATAAATCTATTAGGAAAGCAGAGCAAGCCAGATTACTACATGTTCTTAAATAGAAATTCTGTGCTAACAGAATACCCAGCCTTGGCTGCACATGCAGAACATAGATGGACCTTCATCATATATAAAATAAGTTACCAAAAAGTGAAAATAGAAGTATGTACCCAAAATTGAAACGGAAACTTCAAAAAGCCAGACCCTGCATGTAGTGCTAGACAGAGCAGAGGAACAGAAAGAGATGCATTCCCCCCTGTGCAGTACAGAACAAAAGACAGCAGATGTCAGGACTGGTGTTAGGAGGAACTCAACCAGGGCAACTGCTCTGGACCCCAAGACAGAGAAGGCCCCCAACCAAGGGGTATGTTTACTAAACTGCGTTAGTGCGATTCACGTTAGGAGCCGCGTTAGAGACAGAAATCCCAAATAAGGACATGGGCGGTACATCGTTGCCGAGAACGTGCCGAGAACGCGCGTTACAAGGCGCCATAAATTAACTAGCGCTACAGGGCACGTTACCGCGCATTAATCTTAAGAAGGCGCGCAGGCATACAATCATAGCAAGCAGAGCTGTAGCACAATGGTTACAACACTGACGGATGGTACAGGGGTCATGGGTTTGATTCCCCAGTGGGCCTAATGTATAAGGCTGGCTGAGGCAGCACCCTTTACATTTAAGTTGTGATTGGTGAGGCATTTAACATGTATTTTAATTTGTGCTGCCAGCAAACACACCCTCACGGTGGCATAACCTAAGGTGCCGCATAAGGCACTCCATAGGGCACATTAGAAAGTGCACTGTCCGCCAAGGCACCCTATAATGTCCCCTATAGCCTATAGGACACCTTATAAGGCTGTGAACAAAGCCCTGGCAGGCTGCAGGACTGCACGTCACCACACAAACTGTATGCTGTGGTTACCAGGATAGGGTTAACTCACCCATACCCATGATGCACTGCACATGCAAATCAGCAGATGAGAGATGGGCACAAGACTGGGCATTCACCCCCATAGCACCTTGGCCAGGTAGGGTGAACAGACCGTGTGTGGTACTGCCACAGAGTAGCCACAGACAGTCACATTGTGCGGGTACTGTGCCCACACTAAGGTTGAGGTAGGGCGCCCAGCACCAGGTCCACAGCACCATTCATGGCTGAAGTACGCCATGCTGCAGGTCCCCATCAGTGTGTGATAAGTAGTTCCATAGGATACATCTGTGCCCTCCTGTATGTCCCGGTGATGTCTAGTCCCTATGGGCGATAATGCACTCAGAATAGTGCATAGCCTGTGCTGGTGCCATGGTTATCTGCTGTAGGTGAAGGAGGGGGGGAAGTGTATGGACCCATGGGCAGATCATGTACCACCACACAACCCACCCTCTGGGGCACAGGGTGGGAAACAGGATCACCCATCAATAGATCCACAGTCTACCTCCCTGCAATAGCAGCAGTAGAGGGGACCAGCAACCCCTGTCCTGCTGGGGAACAGACAGAGCAGTACACATCCATAACACAATAGCAGACAGATGGCAGGCCTGGAAATGCTCATCTGCCCCCCCACCATTATCTGATAGTCTCCAGCATCAAGCCTCCAGCCGCTGCACGGTGTTCCAGCAAGACACATACTAACTGCAGACAGTCCACCAGCTAGTCCATAGTGCATGGCCCTGGAGGAGATGCATGTACCCAGAACAGGGATGTCAGCAAACACACCAAGCAGATAAGTCAGTGATTGGGCCCCAAAAGGAAACCCATAAATATCACATGAGAGAAATGTTATATAGCACTATGGGGGAACCTAGCCATGCCATGGTCACTGCTCAGTCAGGGTGAGAGTGACCTCCCAGCAGGACATGCTATGTCCACCATGTCTGTGCAGGTGGTACCGGGCACTGTGCAGATGCGGCCATGCCAGGCCACCCTATCCAGGCTATTCCCACAGTACCTTGCTCCTCATTATGCACATTGGCAGGCCAATACTGGCAACAGTGCTAGCAGTGTGGGCTGTGGAGGGTGTTGGCAGCCACCACACACTGGATAGACAGACACACACTCCCCACACCTATGCCAGCATTGTGCAACTATAGAGGTGTTGGGCAGCCCAGGCCACCACACCAGTCCTGGGCACAGTGCAGGCATGGCTATGGTACGCAATACTGTAGGAGTCACTCCCCAGATTGGTAAACACTGTCAAACACACGACCTGTAGCACACTCCACAGACATCAGAAAGGTTGCTATGATGCAGCTCACTCCGAAAATTGTACTTAACCTAGGAATTGCTATCTGCCAGTACTCATAGCCAGGGCCGGATTTACCTATACGTCATGTATGCCATGGCGTAGGGCCCACAGCTGGCAAGGGCCCACCTGGGGCCGGCCCACACACCGCAGGGCTTCAGAGGGAGCAGGGTAAGCTCGCGCAAGGCCCCGGCTCCCTCTGTACAGAGGCCAGCGTGAAGAGCCTTTTCCTTCACGCTGGCGGCTGTATCTGTAAAGCCGTGATTGCTGGGAAAGGTTAAAGGCAATGCCCTTTAACCTTTCCCAGCATTTGCGGCTTCACAGATACAGCCGCCAGCGTGAAGGAAAAGGCTCTTCACACTGGCGGCTGTACAGAGGGAGCCGGGGCCTCGCGCAAGCTTACCCTGCTCCCTCTGAAGCCTCTCAGACAGCCGCGGTGCTGGTCGGGGGGGCCAAGGACTGCATGGGCTGTGATTGGGGGAGAGGGGGGGGACCTGGACCGGAAAAGGGCTAGGGGGGGAGGGACTTGGACTGGAAAGAAATGGGCTGTGATGGGGGGGGACCAGAACAGTAAAAGGGATATGGGGGGGGGGGGGGGACTTGGACTGGAAATGGCTTGTGATGGGGGGGGGACCTGGACCGGAAAAGGGCTATGGGGGGGACTTGGACTGGAAAGAAATGGGCTGTGATGGGGGGGACCTGAACTGTAAAAGGGCTATGGGGGGGGGGACATGGACTGGAAATGGGTTGTGATGGGGAGGGGGACCAGGACCGGAAAAGGGCTATGGGGGGGGGGGACTTGGACTGGAAATGGGTTGTGATGGGGGGGGACCTGGACTTGAAAAGGGCTATGGGGGGGGGACCTGAACTGTAAAAGGGCTATGGGGGGGGGGGCATGGACTGGAAATGGGTTGTGATGGGGAGGGGGACCTGGACCAGAAAAGGGCTATGGGGGGGGGGGGTAACTTGGACTGCAAATGGGCTGTGATGGTGGGGGGGGGGAACTAGGACTGCAAATGGGCTGTGATGGTGCAGGGGGACTCGGACTGCAAATGGGATGTGATGGTGGGGGCTAGGACTGGAAATAGGCTGTGATGGGGGGGGGCTAGGACTGGAAATGGCCTGTGATGTGAAGGCTAGCACTGGAAATGGGCTGATGAAGAGCTAGAATAGGACTGGAAATGGGCTGATGTGGGGCATGGGAGAATGGGATTAGAAGGGAGTGGATGCTGGGTGGGTCTAGAACTATAAGGGAACTAATTTTGGGGGAGGACTAGAATGGATGGGGAATGAGAATGGAGAGGGGAAAAATATTTTGTGTGGAAGAAAAGTCTATGATGGGCTGGGTATTGGGAGAGTAAGAGAGGCTTGAAAATGGAAGGGTGAAATTTAAATGGATGATAAAGGAATAAGGAAAGAATTGGGGGAAAGAGCAAAAGGGAAACAATCAGTATGTTAAAGCAGAAATAGAGAGAGAATGGAAAACATCTAAAAGAGAAGAAAGGACAAATGGATAGCTAGCAGAAGACACGAAGAAACCAGAAGAAAGTGACTGGAGCAATTGCAACTGAAAAAATGCCCAAACAGAAGGTAGAAAAATACTTTTTATTTTGAATTTATTAACTGGAATATGTCTTTTTTAATGTATTTCTTGAATTCCGATGCTGATTTTGTCCCTATTGCCTCTTTATGTAAGGCAATTCCATACATCTATTGCCATTTCTGTTTTGGTAAGTTGATCTCGTTTTTATTTTTTCTGGGGGCCCACAATTTTTGTTGGCGTAGGGCCTCACTCAAGGTAAATCCGGCCCTGCTCATAGCAACCTTTTGATAGATGTGTACCATATTCCCCGGTTTAGGGTGGCATTACTAAGATATGCAAGTGCTAGTATTGGGAGATGCACGCAGAGCCCAAAGTCCTGCCTCTCCAGGAGGCTTTGGATAATGGGGCCTGTGGGTGCGAGTGTGTCTGCCCCTGTTGGCTGCTGCTTTACGGCAGAGGTTCCCAACTCCAATCCTGCGGTGCAAAACACTGTTCGGGTTTTCATGCTTTCCCTCATGAATAGTCAAACTATATACAAAAAAATCCTCAAGGAGCCAATGTAACCAAAGCAAACATCCAAAACCCCAAACAAGGCAGACAACAATAAGAAACAAAAAAACAAAAACAAAAACAAAACGTGAGACAGAAAAAAACAGGTAGGATGACTATAATAGAGGAAAAAAGACCTCAGTAACCCTCCAGATATATAATGTAGGAAACGAGTCTAACATAAGGGAACAATTCCCATAAATAATGAAAAGACTCTTTTTACATCAAAGGTCAACAAAAAAACCTCTATCATGCAACCAATGGGTATAGTTTGAACATAGCACAATGAAAAAATCATTCCGCTTATTGAAAATCCCCGCAGACCAGCCAGAGAGATCCAAAGAAATCCAAAACTTATCTGAAGTCAGGGTGTGAAGAGAAGATATCAGATGAGCCCCGACATGAGCTCCGACACCAGATGTTTCGCCTTGCGGCTTCCTCAGGGAGCTTCAACATGTGTGGAACTGCGATTTGAAAGAAGAACGCTGACTGTGAATGCTATGTATGTGGAGCAATAAGCCATGCCAGATCACGGCGTCAGAGTAACCCCAAAACCCCGGCGTCTTTTTGATTTTGGGGTTACACTGACGCCGCGATCTGGCATGGCTTATTTTTTCACTGTGCTATGTTCAAACTATACCAGTTGGTTGCATGATAGAGGTTTTTTTGTTGACCTTTGATGTAAAAAGAGTCTTTTCATTATTTATGGGAATTGTTCCCTTATGTTAGACTCGTTTCCTCCATTATATATCTGGAGGGTTGCTGAAGTCTTTTTTCCTCTATTATATTCATCCTACCTGGTTTTTTCTGTCTCACATTTTGTTTTTGTTTTTGGTTTTTTGTTTCTTATTGTTGTCTGCCTTGTTTGGGGTTTTGGATGTTTGCTTTGGTCCCTCATGAATATGCATGAGATACATCTGCATACCATGGGGGTGGCGCATAGAAATGCAGCACAGGCATCCTTATCAGAGGCAGCATGGAACCTGAATGGTGTTTGGCCCTCCAGGACTGCATTTGGGAGGCTCTGCTCTAGGTAATGTGCATGTTTATGGTGTCTGTGCTCTGTAGGGTAAAATGTAGGTGTTTTGGGCATGTTTACATCATCTGCAAGAAAGGTTCTGTTTGTATTAGCATGTTATAGTAGTGGGTAAAATATGAGGACTGGGTTGGCAGAAACCACAGCTGGGACTTGAACCTGTGACCTTCTGCTTCTGAATACACTGGTTTTGTGCACTGCACCACCATGTTATCACCAAGGTGGTGCATTCCCTGGTGATACCATGACTGTTGGTCAGACAGGGCCTGTCTGTTGCAGTGCATGGCACCCACCTACACAGGGCTAGGCCACGGTCTGCTCTGGGCAGCTGCCACTGCACCCTCCACCACCGGTAACCCTCTGCCACCATGCTGACATGCCCTTCTGCTGGTGAAGCTGGTGGTGCGCAGTCTCAGGCCATCCAGTGTGCAGGTAGGCGACTGCCTATGGTGCGGGTTATGGGGTAGGGGAGCCTGCATCGACGTCCACGCTCCCCCCCAGCCCCACCTGCCAATGTTCTGTGCCCTTGGGGGTAGCTGTTGGGTACTATCCCCTGTGACACTTTGGGAAACACACTAGTGCCCATGTTGGGCCTTCAGCAGTTGCTGTCTGGCTGCTCCGCTGTTTCAGCATTCATATGGGCCACCTAGGCATCACCCTAGTCCGCACTGTGGCCCAGCTGCACCACAGCATGTGCCGCCTGCGGCCCTCTGTATCCCCTTTTCCGGCATCTGTCCAGTTGCCGTTCTGACATGCCCGCCCTGATGTTGCGGGACATGTGCATGCCATAGGAAACCTGTCCGATGGTGGGGAAATCCCTGAGCAGCGCTATTTCACTGTGGGCCCATTCACCTTGTATGGGGACGGTGTATAGACCCTTCCACGATTTATATCTGTTCTATGGAGCTTACTCGGGGGGTGGGGAGGGGTTGATGTTTCTCATTGATACCACTATTGGCCAGCTTGGTTATTGTTTTTTTCCAGTTTGTTGGGGTCATTTTCAGTGTTTCTGTGCCCTTTTGTTCTGTGCACATGTATCACACTTATCACTTTTTTTTTGTTTCCCTGCCTGGGCTGTACATTGCTGACACTGAAATGGTTTCTCTCCCCTGTTGTTGTTGTTAAGTGCCGTCGAGTCGGAGTTGACTCATGGCGACCCTCTGGATAACTATCCTAAATTGTGTTCAGCCTTCAGTCAGGCGGCTCATTGTTGACAGACTGGTACCCGTAGCTGCTGTTATTGTATCGATCCAACTCATTGCTGGCCTTCCTCTTTTGCGTTGACCTTCTATCTTGCCAAACATAATGTCTTTCTGTAATGATCTCTCTCTTCGCATGATGTGTGCAAAGTATGAAAGTCGAAGTCTTGTCATCTGAGCTTCTAAAGAAAGCTTAGGTTTGATCTCCTCTAGTACCAACTGGTTTGTTCTTCGGGCAGTCCATGATATACACAGTATTCGCCGCCAGGACCATAATTCAAAGGCATCAATTTTCTTCCTGTCTATCTTTTTCACTGTCCAGCTTTCAGATCCATATGATGTTATTGAAAATACCATGGCTTGAACAAGTCGAATCTTTGTATGGAGAGAGACATCTCTGCTCTTGAGAATCTTATCTAGGTCTTTCATAGCCATTCTGCCAAGAGCAATGCGTCATCTGATTTCTTGACTGCTTGTTGCTTCTTTATTGATAGTTGATCCAAGTAGGTTAAAGTTGTTCACAATTTCAATTTCTTCTCCTTCAACGATGAACCTGTTGATTATGCCAGTTGTCATGATCTTTGTCTTCTTTACATTAAGGTGCAGGCCCATTTTGAGACTATGTTCTTTGATTGTAAGAAGCAAATGTTTCAGATCATCTTCACTTTCAGCCAGTAATGTGGTATCATCAGCATAGCGAAGGTTGTTGATTAGTCTTCCACCAATCTTCACACCTCTGTTGTCTTCATATAATCCTGCTTCTCTGATGATTTGTTCTGCATATAAATTAAACAGGTAGGGGAAAGTATGCAGCCTTGTCTTACACCTTTGCTTATTTTAAACCATTCTGTTTCTCCTTGTTCCGTTCGAACTGTTGCTTCTTGATCAATGTACAGATTGCGCAAGAAAACGATCAGGTGTTCTGGGATACCCATGCTTCTTAATGTGGCCCAGAGTTTCTCATGGTTTACACAGTCAAAAGCCTTGCTATAGTCCCGTAATGTGCCTTTAACGGCAGGTTTTCATTCTCGTTGGAATTCAGCCCTGAAATTCAGCGCGTTAGTGTGAGGGGAGCCTCTCCCCGCCCACTCTCTGCCCACTGACCCCTTCTCTCCCCCCTCTCTCCACCTTCTGCGTTGTTTTACTGTGCCGCGGGGCTTTATGATCGTTAGCGCATCATAACGCACGTTATATGATGTTAACGATCGTAAGCGCAGCATAACGCGCGTTATGCTGTGCTTACGATCGTTAATGTTACATAACGTGCGTTATTCACGATTACCGCAGTTTAGTAAACATACCCCCAAGTCTGTTGCTGAAGAAAGAACAGCTTGCTAGTAGGGTTTAGGATCCCCTCCATATTTTACCATACCTCTTGAGTGTGCAATGTCTGGAGTTGAAGAGCCTATAGGTCTCTGCCTAAACTGTTGTGTGTGCTGGTATAGGTTAACTCCTCCAGTACCCATGATGCACTGCACACACAGAACAGCAGTCTGTAGCTGATCACCAAATGGAGAATGGACAGATATATCACATCAGCTCAGTATGATGCACTAACAGTGTGCACTGCAATCACATAACAGCTACAATCCGTGCTACTGCACAGTTTCAGCGGTCACCCTGAGGGTGAGGACGGCCGCCCAGCACCTAGCCCCCAGGATGTGCTGTGCTGGAGATGGTCTCTGTTGTTTGTGCTGTAGATTCACATCATTGCCAGTGTGTTTGGCTAGTCACCTTACTGTGCCAATTACATCTTGTCTTGTGACCTGCCTCTGTTGGAGAGTAACCTACGTAAAGCAGTGCATGTTAATACCTGGTGTTAAACAAGTGATACTGCCTATAGTGAGGACAGCTGGGGTTGTCACTAGAGGCCTTCTGGGCCTACCATTACGACAGGAGTAGGGCTGGAATATCAACTCTCCCAACCAGCTAGGTCTAGCAATCACAGTCAAATTGCATCTGCTGCTATCACTGGGTTTTCCAGCCATGCACATACCAACTGCAGACAGTCCGCTGGTCATTACACATTGCATGTGCATAGAGCAGGGGTGTCCAACCTTGTCCTGGAGGGCTGCAATCCTGGCAGGTTTTTGGGATAGCCCTAATGAATATTCATGAGATATATATGCATTAGAGATATCCTGCCAACCTGACTGGTTTGTGGCCCTCCAGGACTGGATTTGGAGACCCCTGCCTTACACCTCTGTCATTTAAGATTGTGAGTGGTCAAGGTACAGATGTCCTAGACATCAAAAGGGTAGATAGAATTTGTCACATCCCTCCTCGATTCTCACCACCACCAAATAGACAACATTTTGGTGGTGGTGAGAAGCGAGAAGGACTGTGACAAATTTTATCTAACCTTTTTGATGTCTAAGACATCTGCACCTTGCCCACTCATAATCTTAAATTACAGAGATGTAAGGCAGGGGTCTCCAAACTAGTCAGGTTGGCAGGATATCGCTAATGCATATATATTCATGCACATTCATTAGGGCTATCCCAAAAACCTGCCAGGATTGTGGCCCTCCAGGACAGGGTTGGACACCCCTGGCATAGAGCAACCATGTGCTCCCAGCAGTTGGGTCAGTGATTGGGGGGCCCCTAGGACAGGAAATGCACCCATGTTACTAGAATCAAACACTATACAAGCACAATGTGGATACATAGTCGTGCCATGGTCACTGTTTGGTCAGAGTGAGAGTGCCCTCCCAGCAGGACATGCTGTGGCCACCCAGGCCATGCACGTGGCAGATGGGCACTACAGCATCTCAGCCATTGACCTTATCTCTGATTCAGACCTATCCTGGCCAACCCACCCTGTTTCAGGCCATACCCATAATACTTTGTTCTCATCATGCATATTTTCAGACTAACACTAGAAACAGCTTAGTCACCATGAGGCTCAGTGAGCTGGAGAAAGTCACAAAACAATAGATAGGCATATGCATACACATACTCATATTGCCATGCTGTGCAAAAATGGGGATGGTTGGCATTCCTGCCTGCCACCTTGGTCCCGATATCAGCTCAAGCATTGTTAATGTGTGCCCCTTGTGCAGGAGCTAGTAGTGTGTTCTGATGCAAACACCCACTCGGTGTGCTGGTGCTGTCAGCCTGACTCTATCCCTAGTTGTGGATAGTGGAGCCTGTCTGCGTGGCTGATAGGTGTTTGTGCCCTTGCTGGCTGATTCATTGGGGGTTGCACATGTTGGTGTTGTACCTGCACTGTGGGCTAAAGTTTAATCACAGGGACATGCAATGCATAATCCACAGCCCAGACCCAAGCCTGTGACCCTCCACGCATATACACACACCAACTGTGTACATGGAGCCATAGTTCTGCCATATGGTTGCAACACTCCCTGGGGCTGACATACTTCACATCAGAGAGACCTTGGCACATGTTGCATTGCGCACGGTGCATAGGACCAGGGCATGGTTTTGGTCTGCTGTAGGTGGGTGCCGCTGCCCCCTCCACCAACACCCCATACCATGCTGACATGTCCATGTGGGTAGTGTGCAGTGCCAGACCATCCAACATGCGGGTTGGCGGGTGGCTAGGGCACAAGGTATGGATGGGGAGGGGAGCAGAAGCAAAAATGGACAACCACACATCCCTTCTACAATCATCTGCCTCTGCAGGGATCCCATTACTGCCTGCTAATGTTATGTCTTGGTTGGCTCTTAGTCCAAAACATGCGAATTAATCTCAAAAAGACAGAAGTCTTGATTGTCACCAGAAACAAGCTATTCTCCCCACCAGTTTCACTCAAAGTAAGAGACGCTGAGCTCCCAATCAAGAAGTCAATCCGCTACCTAGGTGTTATACTAGATCAATGGCTAGATTTTACTGAGCATATAAAAAGTACAGTAAAAACGATTTACTTTAAGATAAAAAGCCTACGCCACCTAAAACCCATGTTAGAAGCAAATGACTTCCGTTCAATATTCCAGGCAATAGTCACTCCTCACTTTGACTATGCAAATATTGTCTTACATGGCCTACCAATGAACACCATCAACCCGTTGCAACTAGTAATGAATGCTGCGGCACGTCTCTTAGTTGGTGCATCAAGAAGAGACCATATTACGCCAATCCTAATGGACCTACACTGGCTCCCAATAAAATGCAGAATTACTTATAAAGCGCTCCTTATCACATTCAAGGCCTTCTATAAAATTTTGCCATCAACGATCGCTGACCTCATCTGTCAAGCACCTAGTACAAGAGCAAGAAGACCTCTCACTGAAAACATGCTAGTCATACCCAGCGAATCTACAAATTGGTCCCAATCGACGATCAACAGGGCATTTAATTCTTTTGCTCCTAGATGCTGGAATAAACTCCCCCCAGATATTAGAGCAATACGAGATATTAAACAATTCAGAAAGGCTATCAAGCACTATTTATTCACGGAATACTTTCAGCCACCGTAACATAGATCACCTGCAACATATACCTCCAATGCTTAACAAAAACCCAAATGTATTAGAATTACGCAATGCAGTTGTATATACACTTAGAAATACTTATGTTTTTGTTGATCTCATGTAAATTTAAATACATATGTTTTTGTTGATCTTATGTAATTAGTTTATGGAATGGTTCTACAAATAGAGTATACCAGTTATCCAAGTTCTTAAACTGTTATCTGTAAACTCATACTTGTTAAATGTACTGAGATGTTTTTGTTCTATGTAAACCGCGCTGATGCCGAATAGTGCGGTATAAAAGAAACATTAAATAAATAAATAAATAAATGTCTCTTCCACCTACGGAAGAGACGGCTGAGGGGTGTTTTGTTAGAGGTCTATACAATATTGCATGGAGTGGATTGGGTAAACGTGGATCGATTGTTTATGCCATCCAAATGTAATAGGTCTAGGGGACATGCAATGTGGCTACAGTGTAAGCCATTGAGGAATGAATGGTTTCTCAGTCAATGCATAGTCAAACTTTGGAATTCATTTCCGGAGGATGTCATAAAGGCTGTTATTGTAGCTGGGTTTCAGCTATGTTTAGACAGGTTCCTGGGGAATGGTCCTTAAACCATTACTGATGAAGGGCCCAGAATACCCCCTGCTTGCCCAGTACACGTGTTGTGGATCCTATGTTTCTTCTGGGGAAACTGCTAGATACTTGTGACCTAGATTGGCCACTGTAGGACACAGGTTACTGGGCATGTTGGACCTTGGTCTTACACAGTCTGACATATTTGCACATCTTATGTTCTACTTAGGCAGCTGCCTGGTCCACCTTGTGTACCAGCAACCCCCACTGCATGACCCGCATGCACCCTCCTTTCCCCCATTTGCAACATCAACACAGTGTCCTTTAGGACTATCACTTTCTTGGGTTCACCTGTCCGTACATCACATTGCAAACTTTAAATAGGCTCACTCTCCTCAAAATACACCTTTTCCGCAAGATTTGGATCTGCGTTAGGGTTCCCGGCATTAAGGTGCCGTCGTTAAGGGAGCAGGCCTTGTTCCTGCCCACTCCCCGCCCATTGACCCCCAATTCATCTCCACCACTCTTCCTAGATCCATTCCTCTCAGTACTAAGCCTATTTGCACTAGCCCTCTTTATTTCTCTTTCCTGTCCTATCTCTACCAATCTCTCTCTTTCTCTCTCCCTCTCACCTAACCAGTCCCCACCAGTCTGTCTCCTTACTCTCCGCTTCTCCATAGTTAGTTCCATCGAGTCTCTCTTTCTCTCTCTTTCCTTAGTCAGGCCTACTAATTTCTCTCTCTTCCCCACAGCTATCCCCACCAGTCTCTCTTTTCTTCTTTTCTATATCCTATGTACCCCCTGTAATGGTCTCAAGGATCCCCATGATTGTGAACCACTGTGCTGGACAAATTGAGCTGCAATGATAAAACTGTTTAACAGATCTCTCTAGCAGGCTACACGTACAGTAATTTTAGAAATCCTAATGGAAATGTAATCACTACACACTTCTTGAGGGTAATTTTATAAACTACCACACAGGCAAAGCACATTGTTATGAGTGTATTTGGGGCCTATTTTATAAAGAACAGGCAAAGCTGGCCACACTTAGATTGCCGCAGAGACACATGCAAGTCATAGTATTCTATTACTTATGTAGGTTAATTGAGGTCATGCCTACATTCCACCAAAGTGCCACCCCCATACATATCTGAATTCAAAAAAGCATGGGACAAATGCAGAGGATCTCTAAAGGAAAAACGGGGACTGTTGTAGTTGTTGATATGGAAGGACAGAATAGATAGGCCATGTGGTCTTTTTCTGTCATCATTTTTCTATGTTTCTATATCCCAAATGTGCATTTACATACACGTTTACAGAATAGGGACGTGCTAAAGCATGTCTAAGTGTTAGGGTTGCCAACTTTTTCACCGAGAAAAACCTGACACCTGTGGCTCGCCATGCCCCACCCATTCTCCGCCCCTAGTCCCACTCCTGCCATGCCCCCAGTCCCACCCATGTTGCACCCCAGCCCCACCCACAAAAATTACCAAGGATAAGTGTAGGCTAACTCCCTTGGTCAGATAATAATTAAACTGAGAACCCCAAAAGCCAAACATGAAATGTACAACACCGGAGAAATAAAACTATAAAGTAATTTCCTCTTGCACTAAACAAAAACACAAAGATGTTAGCAATACACACTTCCCAGACCAGACATATTCCAGTTAATATATTCAAAATAAAAAGTATTTTTCTACCTTCTGTTTGGGCATTTTATTTTTCAGTTGCAATTGCTCCAGTCACTTTCTTCTGGTTTCTTCGTGTCTTCTGCGAGCTATCCATTTGTCCTTTCTTCTCTTTTAGGTGTTTTCCATTCTCTCTCTATATCTGCTTTAACATACTGATTGTTTCCCTTTTTCTCTTTCCCCCATTTCTTTCCTTATTCCTTTATCATCCACTCAAATTTCACCCTTCCATTCTCAATCCCCTCTTACTCTCCCAATACCCGGCCCATCGTAGACTTTTCTTCCACACAAAATATCTTTTCCCTTCTTCATTCTCATTCCCCATCCCCATCCCCTTCTAGTCCTCCCCCAAAATCAGCTCCCTTATAGTTCTAGACCAGGGGTTGGCACCTCTGGTCCTGGAGGGCCGCAGACCAGTCAGGTTTTCGGGATATCCCTAATGAACATGCATGAGATATATATGCATTAGAGATATCTTGCCAATCTGACTGGTTTGTGGCCCTACAGGGCTGGATTTGGAGACCCCTGCCTTACACCTCTGTCATTTAAGATCATGAGTGGGCAAGGTACAGATGTCCTAGACATCGAAAGGGTATATAGAATATGTCACATTCCTCCTCGATTCTCACCACCACCAAAAAGTTGTCTAATAGACAATTTTTTGGTGGTGGTGAGAAGTGAGGAGGACTGTGACAAATTCTATCTAAACTTTTTGATGTCTTGGACATCTGCACCTTGTCCACTCACAATCTTAAATGACAGAAGCGTAAGGCAGGGGTCTCCAGATCCAGCCCTGGAGGGCCACAAACCAGTCAGGTTGGCAGGATATCTCTAATACATATATATCTCATGCATATTCATTAGAGATATCCCGAAAACCTGACTGGTCTGCGGCCCTCCAGGACCAGGTTTGCCCACCCCTGGGCTAACCCCACCATACCCATGATGCAATGCACATGCTGAATAGCAGTCTACAGCTGATCACCAAATGGGGTCTGCACCTCTCCAGTACCTCAGCTGGGAAAGATGAACTGACAGTGTATGATACTGGCACAGAGTAGCTACAGACCATGCCATTGTGCAGGTTCTGTGGTCACCCTGAGGGATAGGATTGGTGCCCAGCACTAGGTCCGCAGTACATGTGGTACTAGAGATAGGTCCTGCTGTACATCCCCATCACTACTAGTGTGTGACAGGTGTTCCGTGCAGTACAGCTGAAGGTAATTTGGTGTCCATCTGTATCCTACAGTCACATGCGGCCCTGTGGGACCAGACACCAGCCAGATTAGTGTGTACCCTGTGTGAGGGTCTAGCTGACATGGACAGCTGTTATCAGGGCAGAGGGGTTGCTAGAATTGCATGAGGTGTGTGTATCAGTGGCTGTATAGGTCACAGTGGTATACACTACATACCCCAAAGGACCCACATCGCCCTTTTGTAGGTAAAGAACAGTGCCCCACCCCAGGGAAGCAACCTTCATCTTGTTTGTACAAGCCATACCTATGAGTGGGACAGTGGCAGACCAGCAGCGATGCTGGGATTAGGTCTGGAAACCCCATTTGCCTCCTATCACTGTCTGCCAGTCACCATCAGCCAGACTGCACCTTAAAGATGTTCCAACCATGCACAGTCTAATCACATACAGTCCACCAGGAACCATGTGCAGCAAGCAGGCATCTCAGCAATTGGAACCCCAGCACAGGAAAACACAAACATATCACTAGAGACAAATAGTGTAGAGTGCTATGTGGGAACCTAGACCTGCCATGGTCACTGCTCATTCGGAGTGAGTGCCCTCCCAGCATGCCATGCTGTGGCCACCTTGTCCATGTAGGTGGTGGTCAGGCACTACAGTGTCCTAGCCATTGCCCCACACCCTGTGAAGATGCATCCTGGCCAATCTGCCCTGTCCGGGCCATACCCAGAATACCTTGCTCCTCATTATGCATCTAATCAGGCTAATGCTGGTAACAGTGGGACATTTTGGGCCCAGTGAAGTGTGGGCAGCCACAGAACAAAGGATAGACATACAAACATGCTCACTCCTTTTGCAGCATTATACAAAGATAGGGGTGGTTGGCAGCCCTGCCCGCCACACTAGTCCTGAGCACAGTGCCGACATTGCTAAACTGTGCAGGGGGTAGTAATATTGCTCTGTTGATAACATCATCCCAATGCTGGGGCCAACAGCCTGCCGCTCCATGCATCATTGGATTATGGAGCCTGTGTGAGTGGGTGCCTGCACCCCTGTTCGCCGCTGCTTTGGGCTTTGCACATGTTGCTTTTGTATCTGCATTGTAGGGTAAAATATAGGGACATGCTCTGCAGGAACCACAGCTGGTACTTGCACCTGTGACCCTCTGCTCCTGGACACACTGGCTGGGTGTACTGCACCACACTGTTGCCACAGATGCATGATAGTCCCTGGGGCTACCTGCACTTTTCCTCAGCCAGACCTTTTATGTTGCACTGCACACCACGTACTGATGCAGAGCATGGCCTAGGTCCACTGCAAGGAGGTGGCACTGACGCCTCCAGTATGGGCACACGCCCCCCTGCCAAGCTGACGTGGCCATTTGCTGTTGGTGCTGGTAGTGCGCAGTCCCAGGCCATCCACTGTGTAGGTAGGCGCCCGCCTAGGGAGCGGGTTCCGGGGTGGGGGGGCATACATGGACATCCTCACATCCCCACATCACTGCCTACCACTATTATGTCCCCTCCACATGGGGGCGGGATGGCTGGGGGGATGTCAGGTCAGTGCCCTAGCATCTATTGGCTAGGGTGAACCAGGTAGATATAGGTGGACTGTGTTTGGCCTTGGTCAGCTGCTGTCTTGCTGATTTCCGGTTTCTATGTTCCTATGTGCCACCTAGGCGCCCGCCTGGTCCACCCTGTGCCCCAGCTGCCCATGCTACATGTCCTGCCTGTGGCCCCCTATGTCCCATTTGCAACATCGCCATAGTGGCCATTCATACTTTGGCACTATGGTATTGCTGTACATGGAGCACTACTATCACAGTTTTTGGGCTCCCTGCCTGGGCTGCACATTGCTGACACGTAAATAGTTTCTCTCTCCTGCATATGTGCATCTAACGGCAGGTTTTCAATCGCGTTAGGATTCAGTTCTTCAGATCAGCGTGTTAGTGTGAATGGAGCCTCTCTCCACCCACACTCCGCCCATTGACCCCTTCTCTCCGCCCTCTCTCCACCTTCTGTGGTGTTTACCGCATCGTGGAACGTCAACGATCGTTAGGTTACGATACTGCGCGTTAATGTTACATAACGCGCGTTAACGTTACATAACGCGCATTTTGTAACGTTACCACAGTTTAGTAAACATGCCCCTTAATGTACAATGTTACTATCATTGATGATTTTCTGCCAGGATATCAATCCAGAGCATGTTTGAATAAATCTATTGCAATTCAAAACTCTAGTTACAGGGAGATCTCTAGATGACACTACAGAAATTTTCAAAATTCATAGGCTAGTGCTTTCTACCTGCCGATCTCATGCTTTATGATCTCAGCCTTCAAGATTTTCTACCAAAACAGTGATGGGGCTGCTGATGAGCTCATTCCGATGGTCGCTGAAGAAATAAGGAGACCTGCAGTGGCTGGCAAACTCATCGCACTGATCTAGGAAGGAATCAGTGGGGCCACAGCAACTGGCACATGTAATTCAGCCAGCAGCTGAAACTGTAACTAGGAAGATGGGGAGGGGAGGGGAGAGGAAAAACATTTGTGTAGCTGGTTGGAGGTAGAAAGGGAAAATGAGAAGCTATGGAAAAGATAATTACAATATTATTGTTGCGTTACCTATAAAAGATTTTCTTCTTGTTCTTTCTGTATCAAATAGGACATTCAAAGGCAGTGACAGACGAGGCTGGTAAGAAGTAGCCTGTGCAAACAGCAAAAATTTGTATTTAATGACACTATGAGAAGGACATAAGTTTTAAAAAATATGATCTTACTAGATTCAAAATTTCCAGGCAAGTGGATTCCAACAGATGCATGATATCATTAGAGCTTTGAGTTAACAAGGAGTAGATACTACTACTAATGTTTGGATACCTCTAATAGACACGTGGAGGCACATTCCAACATGTGCATCCAGGCCCCTGTGCGCCCAATCAGAATTGGGACGCACAGAGGTAGACCCGATTCTGATCCCGTGAGGGCTAGATGTGCCCCATAGGATCAGAATCAGATCTAGGGTCTGTATGTGCAGGCTGGGACCTGATTCTGATTGGCCTGCACATACAGAGCCATGTTCAGTTAACCCAGTCAGTCTCCATGATTCCTGGTTACTGACCAATCTTTCCTTTCCCAGCAGCCCGATCCCTGATTTAGCCTTCCATAGCCAAAGTCGGGCTGTGGGGAACCCCCTGCACCTCCTCACCTTTCTTGCGCTGCCAGGGCCTGCTGTCCCCCGTCCAGTCTGCTGATCCCAGACGTACAGGGCCGACTTCAGAATCGGCCCTGTATGTCCGGGGTCATGGACCGCCCACTGCCCACCCTAACTCCACCTCTGCAATGCCCCTCCCACCCCTGTCTAAGCCTCCCCATACAATCTTCTTGTTCGTACGGGGAAGCTATTGACAGATCCGGCAGAGGGGTGAATAGCGGGGATGAACATCCCAACGGGATGTCCATCCCCATTATTTGCAGGACAGCATAGACCCCTTAGTGTCCGATTGTCATTTGGGCAGTGCTATGTGCCGCATTGGCATAGAGACTTGATGCTGTCATGTGGATATCGTTCTGAATAATTCAGTCATCACTATGGACAGAATGTTGCTTCTGTCCATGTTTACAATGGAAGAACAAGGCTTAGCCCCGGGGTTCTCAACCCAGGCCTCGAGACACACCTAGTCAGTCAGGTTTTCAGGATAACCACAATGAATATGCATGAGATAGATTTGCTTGCACTACCGCCATTGTATACAAATATCTCTCATGCATATTCATATATCCTGAAAACCAGACTGACTAGGTATATCCTGAGGCCTGGGTTGAGAATCCCTGGCTTAGCCTTTAGCATCTAGCAGTCAGCCCTCAATCAATTGACATCAAATACCAATCACAAAGGTATTTGATGTCAATCTACTCAGCAAACTAAGATTAACTCTTACTGATACATAGCTAAAACTTAATTACCGATCTAAGTTCAGACAAGCGGCGATCTTTCTTTAGACTGGCCCTCATGCTGTGTCTTCGACGGATAAGAATTTCCTTAACTTGTTTTTCACATGTATTTGCAGTCAGGTTATGTCTATTATAAAACAGGATCTGAAACAGAAAATTAATTTAGACATTTCGAAAATGCTAAATTGTAAATTTCATGCGATGGGCAGCTTAACTTATACTAGTTTATTTAACCCTTTAAAATATTTTTCTGTTTCAAAAATGAATGGAGCTCTGAAATAACATGTAGATGAATATCAGTTCTATGGATTTACTGTACATGGAATACACAGGGAACTTAGAGGTCTGTGTACTAAACTGCATTAGCTGCTAACGAGATAGTGCAAGTTATCTGGCCACGTTAACAGACAGCAAATGCACAAAGCGGATAACGCAGCTATTTTCTATGCTATTTGCAGAATACACATGATCTGCATTGGTGGGCAGGATAAAGGTGATGATTGGGTAACTGTCAGATCTACCGACAGCACGGGTGTCACTAATGCCATCTCAGTTGGTGGCATTAGCTGCATCAGGCTGCTGTTCCACCATGCGCTCTTCAAATTTGGTGCGTTCTCTACTTGGAAATACTATGCATACCCACATCAGATAATGCACAGCTTTTGCAGCTAACATCACGCTATCTGCACTTTTTTGCCATATTAGCTGCAAAAGCCTAAGATACTTTGGTAAACAGACACATCAGTAGCATGTTATACAACATATGTAACTTTTCATTATGACCAAATTTATAAATGTTCTCTTTTTCGAATTCTACCTGAAGATCAACCAATTCAGAAACACAGTCGTCTAGCTGCTAGAGAAATAAAAAGTGCCACTAAGACCCAAAGGAGCCTATTATATACATATACATATAAATATAAATATACATACATGTGACCAGGGCCATACCAAGCTAGAAATGTGCCCTGTGTAATTACCGAATCTGGTGTCCCCTTCCCCCCTCCACATTCAGTAACTCACTCTTTTTGAGCTTTCTGGAAGCCCAGTGATGATATCAGCACCCCCTGCTGTGCTTGCACCCTGTGCAGCCGCACCACTCGCAAAGCCCTTGGTACGGCCCTGCATGTGACTACGTGGATCCAGGACAAGATACTCATGCCTGACCCCTCCCTCATGCCTTGTTGCCTGCTGATTCTTGGTATCTGACCTTTTTTTTTATCTATAGTTTCAAACCTATTCTGACTGCTTTGAATTCTGCCTGTTCTTGGACTCATCTTCTGCCTGCTGTTTTGGATTGGTTTCTTGCCTGGTACTTCTCCTGCCTTCTCCTTTGCCTTATATCTGGTGACAGCTCCATCCTGCTTGGAACACCCGTGCTTCAAGTCCTGACAGCTTCTGAATACCAAAGCTTTCAACCCAAAGTGAAAGAGAACAGTTATAGGTGAAGGTGCATGTCCATGGTCTCTGATGTTCCCCTAGGGTGGGCCTGGACATGATAGGTGCCAGGTGTAGTGATCATTAGGCCTTCATGGAAGCGTTAGCTAGGGTAAGGCAGGCAAACAGGAAGATGGTATTAGCAGTCCAAGGGAGCAGACGCCAACAGCCCTGTGGTACCAAAGTTGTAAGGTAAGCACCGTGTAGCTGTTTGCAGCCAATGCCACCATTTCAGGTCCCAAAGAGGGGCAGCAGCAGTGGCAAAGGGTGCTGGAGAGGGAGGGGCGCAAGGGAAGGTTCACCTAGTGTGACTTATCTCTTTGAGCCCGCCCTCGAAGGAGGAGTGTAAATTTGAAGGGAAAGTGTAGGGGGTATAAAACCCCAGTTCTGATTCTGATGTGGGTGTTCAGCTCCATAGCTGTTGCCCTGCAGCTTGGTGTATCTCACTTCTGGCCAAGCACCTAAAAAGAAAGGAGAAGTGGTACAACCCTCTGTTCATGTAAAGGGGTTTCTGATGAGAAGTGTCTGAGGCTGTTTAAGCCAAAGCACTGCAGGGTGTCTTTTCAGGCCAGGAACTGCACCGGTCTCACTGTCCAAGGGCTTCTTAGGAGAGGTGTTCAAGGTACCACAAGTGGCCTCATCAGGAACTATGGGATGGGACAGCCAGAGGCAGCTTTTACTGAGGAGGGGGATTTTCAGGGAAGTACAGAGAGCTTGGGTTTCTGAGCCACAGAGAGGCTGCACACTGAAAGGAAACAGTGTCTGCAGTATTTTCTAGACCAGAAGGACCCTATTGGTTTTTGCTCTAATCAGGAGATAGATCAAGTTTAGAGTGTGGAACACTATTGGGTGAGAGCCCAAGGACTTGGACTGGAGTAGAGAGTTATGAGGCTGTAAGCTGACCTGTTGAAGTTGATATTTTCTAATCTGTTAGAAAGCGGCAGTTTGTGCACTACACTGGGTTCAGAACGAATTCTTGGCTTGGACTGTTTTAAGAGTAGAGAGAGTGACTTTTTACTGTAATACACCTCACAGGATGTCCTGGTTCTACCCCAAGAATCCTTTTCAACCTCAGGAGTCAGATTTTCATGATGTATGTGACTTCTGGAGATCAGGTCCCTAGGACTGTCATAGAATTCCTAGCTGCTGCAGGAAACATACAGCCTGGTAAGGGTTAGACTGGGGTATATTTTAATATATTGTTTCTGGCTTATTGGTATTTTGAGCAGTTCAGCAATTTGATGGAACCCAAGAAAGGATGTGGGGCATGATGGTGGCAAGCCAACCTTCCTGAGCACCAGGTAAACAGGTGTTCAAGAAGCCTGATCACCTCCTAGACCAAGAATTTAAAAGGCAGGGAGTGAAAGGAATTGAGTGTTTCCAGGGGGAGAAGGGGAGGAATGTTCAAGCTAATGATAGGTTGCAGAGGATAATCGTGACTCTGTCCTTGCCAGCCCCAGAGTCTTCCAGTAGTGGTTTGACATTGTGTGCCAAATCTGTGATGGAGTAGGCTCTTTCAGCTACCAGAGCAACAATATCTTGTTCCTCTGAATAAGCTGCGATCAGGATGAGAAAGAGTGATGAGGACAGTCTTCTCACCAATGGTGACTAGACCACAGTAGAAGCATAGGGTCAATATTTACACTAGATGCTTCTCTACAGGCTCAAAATAGGAGTAGGGTGAGGTTTGGGACAGCTAGTAGTAGTACATAGTCTAATTCTAGTATTCTTCTTGAAGGTCAAACAGATCTTTGCAACTCAACTCAGAGTGGAGGAGTGGCCTAGTGGTTGGGGCAAGGTACTTCAGGCCAGAAGGTTGGGGGTTCAAATCCCACTAGAGGACAGCAACCTTGGGCCAGAAGGACTGGGGTTTCTAGTCCCACAGGTGCTCCTTGTGATCTTGGGTAAGTCACTTAACCCTCCACAGCCTGTGTTCCCTGTAAAATAGTTATCTCCAAGTTATAATGCCTTGTTCAATGTAAACTGCACTGATGCAGAATAGTGCAGTATATAAGAGAATGTAAATAAATAAAATAACGTGGAACGCTGTGAGCATCTATCATGTTGTTTTTGCCACTGATGCAGCTTTTGGGCAGTTCATCCTCATCTCGCGTGCCTCCGAATACTCAGGGAATGATACAGCTGTGCCATTCTGAACAGTGGATCATCCCTTAGCAGTTTTTATTTATCAAGACTCCACCAATTAAATTGCCTGCTTTAGAAGATTGATTGACCTGAGCAAGTAGCAGCCCTCTCACTGTATTATAGAATGTTTTCAAGTTTGCTTTTCTTATTCCTTTTGAGGGGTTGCAGTTGCAAGATAGGGCAAGTAATTCCCTGGCTGTGCATCTTCTGAGGGAAGTGGATGTTCAAAAACTGCAGGAAAAATTGGAATTGGGTAGGATAGAGGGCCTCAACTTGGTACTAAGGGGTATGTTTACTAAACTCCGAAATTGTGCGGGGCCCCGTTAGTGTGCCTGTGCCATATAAGGAGTGGGCGGGTCAGGCAGAAAAAAGAAAAAAAACGGGAGTAAGCGATCGCACATTTGCGCGGCGCGCTATTGTGCGCCGTGCACAATAGTGTGTGGGAAGGCTAAGTGGCGCCCTGATATGCACACACAAAGGAACAGAGTCATAGTACAATGGTTAAGACACTGACAGCTGGTGCAGCTGCCATGGGTTCAATTCCCCATTGTGCGCAACAAAAAGGGCTGGCTGAAGCATTAATTTTAATGGGTAAAAGTGCTTTAGGAGGCATATTAATTTTGGGCGGCATAAGGAGGTGCACTGTCGGGCGGCATAAGGCGGTGCACTGTTGGGCGGCATAAGGCAGTGCACTGTTAATCTTGGGTGGCATAAGGCAGTGCACTGTTAATCTTGGGTGGCATAAGGCGGTGCACTGTTGGGCGGCATAAGGCGGTGCACTGTCGGGCGGCATAAGGCAGTGCACTGTTAATCTTGGGTGGCATAAGGCGGTGCACTGTTAAGTTTGGGCGGCATAAGGCAGTGTGCTGATGCCCAAGCACAGGACCAGAGCCACAGCACAATGATTAAGACACTGACCAATGGTGCAGGGATCAGGGGTTCAATCCCCCACAGTGCCCAATGAAGAAGGCTCACTGAGGCAGTGCATATTATGGGGATGAGTGCTGTAGGGGGCAATTTATTTTTATTTCAGTTATCACTACTAGCAAACGCACTCACAAAGCGTGTTAACATAAGGCGGCCCATAAGGCACATGTTAAAGTTCACTGTCCGCCAAGGCACCCTAGAAGGGCACCATATATGTTGCGTCACAGGATAATGTATAGTGCACCTTATATGGACAGCAACCATAAGGTGCCCTATAGGGCGCCCTATAAAGCACCCTCAGAGGCACCTTATGGGTACAGTACACTGAGGGTGTGTTTGATGGCAGCAACATATGTACATTAAATCTAAAAAAAGCTTTGGACAACCCTATCAAATAACCCCACTGTGGGCTTGAACCCATTACCTCTGGCTCCACAGGCAGTGAAGCAACTATTGGGCTACAGCTATATAGCTGCCAGCAAGCCCCTGGCTGGCTGCAGAGAGCCTGCATGTCACCACACAGACAGTCTGCTGTGGTAACCAGGATAGGGTTAGGCCACCCATACCCATGATGCACTGCACATGCAAATCAGCTGTCCACAGATGAACACACGCTGGGGAATGCACCCCAACAGCTCCCCGGCCTGGTAGGGGGATGTGTCCGTGTGCACCCACACAGCACCT
Organism: Ichthyophis bannanicus; assembly: GCA_033557465.1. NCBI lineage: Eukaryota > Metazoa > Chordata > Amphibia > Gymnophiona > Ichthyophiidae > Ichthyophis > Ichthyophis bannanicus. Next base: position 599,541,386 of record CM066035.1, on the reverse strand, counting down.
TGGCCAGGTAGGAGGTACTGACCGGGTGTTTAACTGGCACAGAGTAGCTACACACAGTCACATTGTGCGGGAACTGTGCTCACCCTGAGTGTGCGATGAGGAGCCCTGGACCAGGTCCACAGCACCCTCCATGGCTGAGAGAGGCCATGGCAGAGCTCCAAAACAGTCATAATCTGTGAGATAGGTAGTTTCTGCAGGAACACCTTGGATATCTCTGTCTGTCTCAGTCAGGGGGACCCCCCAGCTGAGGGTGGCAAACAGGGTCTCCCATCAACAGATCCCCATTATACACCCCCCCCCCCCCCTCTGCAATGATGGCAGTAGAGTGGACCATCAACCCCAGTCATGTTGGGGAACAGACACCCTACAGGGCAGTCCAAGCAGCCCCACACACACCCAGACCACAATATTAGACAGACAGTAAGCCTGGATATGCTAAGATGCACCCCACCACCATCTGATATTCCCCTGCATCAAGCCATCAGCCATTGCACGGCACTCCAGCAGGGCACATACCAGCTGTGAACAGTCTGCTGGGTAGTCCCACTGGAAATGCATGCACCCACAACTGGGATGGCAGCACACACAAGCAGATACATCAGTGACTAGGCCCCAACAGATGACCCATATATATCACATGAGGGAAGTGCTATGAAGCACTATGGGGGTGCCTAGCCATGCTGCCGTCACTGCACAGTCAGGGTGGCGTGAAAGCCCAGCAGCACATACAGAGGTCACCCTGTCTGTGGAGGTGGTGGACGGCCACTACAATGTCCCTGCCAGTGCCCTATGCCCTGTGCAGATGCATCCTGGCCAGCCCACCCTGTCTGAGCTATACCCATGGTACCTTGCTGCTCTTTATGCACATCATCAGGCCAAAACTGGCAACAGTGCTGGCTGTGGACAGTGTTTGCAGCCAACACACACTGTATAGACAGACACACACTCCCACACGTATGCCAGCATTGTGCTACTATAGAGGGGTTCAGAAGCCTTGCCCACCACACCAGTCCTGGGCACAGTACAGGCATGGGTATGGTATGCAGTACGGTTGGGGGTCACTCCCCAGGGTGGTAAACACTGTCAGGGGCCAGACCTGACGCACACACCGCAGACATCAGATAGATTGTTATGATGGAGCTCAAAGAGCAGACTGTGCGTAACGTAGGGATATCTATCTGCCAGTACTCATAGCAAACGTTTGAGAGCTGTGTACCATATACCCAGGTGTAGGGTGACATTGCTAAGGTATGCAAGTGCTGGTATTGGGTGATGCATGCAGGGCCCAATGTCCTGCCTCTCCAGGAGGCATTGGCCAATGGGGCCTGTGGGTGTGGGTGTGTCTGCCCCTGTTGGCTGCTGCTGTACGGCAGAGGTTCCCAAATCCAGTCCAGGTTTGCAATACACTGGTTGGGGTTTCCTGCTGTCCCTCATGAATATGCATGAGCTACATCTACATGCCATGGGGGTGGTGCATAGATATACAGCACAGTTATTTGTATGTGTGGCAGCATGGAACCTGAATGGTGTGTGGTCCTCCAGGACTGCATTTGTGAGACTCTGCTCTAGGTAATGCCCCTGGTCATGGTGTCTGTGCTTGGTGGTGTAAAAGATAGGCGTATGACCAATGCGTATGTCCCCAGCAATAAAGGATTGCCCTTACTAACATGGTTTAGTTGTGGGGAAAATATGTGGACAGGATTGGTAGTAGCCCCAGCTGGGCTTTGAACCTGTGACCTTTTGTTCCTGCACACACTGTCTGTGTGCACTGCACCACTGTGTTGCCACAGATGTGCTGAATTCCCTGGGAAGTCCATGACTGTACATCCGACAGGGCTATGTTGCAGTGGATGTGCCAGCCTGCACATGGCTCGGCCACTGTCTTCTGTGGCTAGCAGCCACTGCCCCCTCCACCACCTGTACCCTACCGCCAACATGCTGGCATGTCCGTATCTTGGAAAAGCATATGACCTGATTGAGTTGTGGCACTCCAGGACTGCATTTGGGGGACTCGGCTGTCGGTAATGCCCATTGTTATGGTGTGTGTGCGGTGTTGGGTACAAAATGGGTGTGTGAACCATGCTTATGTTCTCTGCAATAAAGGAGTGTCTGTACTATCTCTGTTTAGTGGTGGGTAAAATAATATGGGGACTGGGTTGACAGGAGCCCAGCTAGGATTTGAACCTGTGACCCTCTGGTCCTAGAGGTACTGCCTCTGTCCGCTGCACCACATTGTGGCCACAGTGATAGTGCAGTCCCTGGGGGTGGGAAACCTGACCAACAGAGTCAAAAACCCTGCTCTGCACATTTGTACTGTGGGCTCCGTCATCTTGTCTGGTGACATAAGTGCAAATACACCCCTCAACCGACCACGAACAACTGGGGATAGATATAACCAAGCTGGCAACAGTGATATTAATGGGCAACCATAGCAAACACTCCCAGGAAGGCTCAGAAAAAAGGAAATGGTTTTTGGAAGGGTCTCCCCTCCGTAGCCCCTTCCAACCTTCATTTCATTTTTTTGGAGCTTTCCTGGGTGTGTTTCTTATGTTTGCCCATTAATATCGGGGTTCCCCAGCTGCCTTCCTATTTTTAATATCTTTGTTTGGGTCTTTTTCTATCTTTATTTGCACTTTTGTTCTGTGCACATGTATCACACTGCTCACGTTTTGCAGGTTTCCCAGGTTTCCCTGTACATTGCTGACGCGAAATGGTTTCTCTTCCCTTTAAATGCCCTCTACAGTGAGTGTTTCACTCGTGCTATTTTTAACCTGTGAATTCGGCCCCGATCATGTGCGGGGAGGCTCTCCCCTCCCCTTCCCCGCCCATTGACCCCGTCTCTCCGCCCCTCGGGAGCCTTCCTCCGCCCTCAGAATGCCTTTCCACGCCTCTATCGGACATTTGCGGGCCGGGTACTTGTGCGGGGTGCGTTAGTGCGGCGCGCAATTGTGCGGGGCCCACGCGCACTTGAGCGGGGCGTTTAAGAGCGTTTCTGAGCGTTTGAGTGCCGCGTTTCCGTGCGCTATTGTGCGGCACGCAATTGTGCGGCTTTTAGTAAACATGCCCCTAAGTACCTACATGATATGCTGATGTCATCTATTTATTTATTTATTTATTTATTTATTTATTTATTTTACATTTCTTATATACCGCACTATTTACGATCAGCGCGGTTTACATAAAACGAAACAGAATCCGACAATGAACAAGAGTCAGGTCATTACAATGAACAGGAGCAATCAACTTGGATAACGGGGGAAACTATGTACATATTTGAGTGTGTTAAGCCAATCGTGGGTAATACTGGTATGGCATCATTATTTGACTATGTTAAGTTTTTGGGGTCAATATTCAGCAGCAGCATTCAGTGCTTTTAAAGCCTCTAACTGCCACTGCTGAAATTAAAGCTGGATATTCAGCAACGGAGCCTATCCTGCATGCTTGATTGCACCAGAAAAAGTACACTGATTTTTTTGTATTCTTAAAAAGCACCAAATTAGTTGGGAATAAGCACCTAACTTACAATTTGTAAACATCTAGGAAAAGAAGTCCAACATAGAAACTTAAAGGGCCTGATTTTGTCCTGGACATCCCGGCCCTCTGTGCGCCCGGTTGGAACCGGACACACAGAGGTAGACGGGATTCTGATCCCATGGGGCACATCTAGCTCCACGGGATCAGAATCGCATCCAGGCCTGTACATGCAGGCAGGGACCCCGATTCTGGTCTCATTTCGGAATGACCCCAAAAATGCATAAACACTTAAAAATAGAAGCTCTGTTTGGAAGCAACTGGTGTATGTAGAACAGCATTTTTTGCGCTCAAATAGACGATTATAAAATTATCTGGGATATACATACATAAGAGTAGGAACTCAGACAATAGAGACACTACTTTTTTGTGATATAGATGTAGGGCTTCTTTGATAAAGAGAATTGTAGGGGCAAAGCTCTAATCAGCACTTATGCATGCATTCTATACAACGGGGGTCATTTTAAATCACTTAAATGAGATCTGGATGTCGGAAAACGTGCACGTGGACATCCAAATCAAAGAGACACCCTGGAACAATTTCAGAAATGGTGTTTTTAGACATCTCTGCTGCAGTGATGTCTAAATAGGCAGGGTGTGTGAAATAGGCATGTCCAAGGTGGCGCTATAGAGATAGACGTCCTATTTTAATTTTAGAACCCTCAGGAATGTCTGTGCCTGCGTCCAAACGTAGGCCTGCTCCAGGCACAAATAGGCATTGTAAAGTACTCGTTTCTGCACTAAAACCTCTGGGGTGTATCAAGAGGTTGACACTATACTATCCTCAGTACTCTTCACAGCGTTACTTTTGCCTCAGAGCAGGTGTAACTCTGGGAAAGGGTTTTCAGGTAGGCTATTTTATAAAGGCACCTAGGCATATATGTTGTCTTTACAAAATAAGTGTAACATATATGCTTCTCCTGCCTGGGTGCTCTGTAGGGGTAATTTTATAACAGGCAACCTAACTAGGGATTCATCTCTCTCCTTCCATTTGCTAATCCAACATTCTTTTTTCTTCCTCCGTCTTATTCACGCCATCCACCCATTTCTGTCCCTTACTTTCCTCACTTTGCTTCTCCTCACATTAGTTCTGTCCCAACTTGACTACTGCAATACTGCTCTTCTTGGCCTTCCTCAGTACCAGATCCAATGTTTTCAGTTAGTTCAAGATACTGCCACCCGCATCATTGCCCATGCCACTCGATCCGACCACATAACTCCTCTGCTTATCCGACTTCATTGGCTCCCCCTCCACTACCATTGGTTCATAAAGACTTACTCTTCTATCTCTGACAATCTATACCTTCATGCCCCTCCTCGTGTCCTCCATACGATACATGCCAATCGACTCTACCTTCCCCATTCCTCTGCCACTCACTTGGAATCCACTCACATCTCAGCCCTCTACTATCTTGGTCCCACCCTCTGAAACTCCCTGTCTGTAGCCCTACACCTTGAGCCGTCATATAATAAATTCAAATCCCATCTTTTCCAAACCACCTTTAATCTTTCTCCTTCAGAGTTTTTGTCCCCTCCCCTCCCCTTCTCCTTCTCTATATTTTTACTCTCTTTTGTGTGACTGTAATGTTCTCCATTTAAACAATGACATTCTTTTCAACTTTTTTTATTTTTTGGAATTAAATTGTAGACCGCCCTGCTACCTGGTTAAAGGAGTGGTATATCAAGCTCAGTAAACATAAACATAAATAATAGGTGCATAGGTTGTACAGTTTCCAAAAGGAAAGTGTGTGCATGCGTTCCCTTTGAAAATTATCCCATGCCTTGGGACTCAAAACACTGTGAGCCCAATTCCATCCTGGACATCCTGGTCCTCTGTGTGCCCAGCTGAAACTGGATGCACAGAGGGAGCCTGATTCTGATCCTGCGGGGCATGTCTAGCCCTGTGGGATCAGAATCACGAACAGGCCTGTATGTGCAGGGCAGGAACCTAATTCCATCTGGCCTGCATGTACAGGCCTTCCCCTGGTTAACTCAGTCAGGACTGTTCAATGGATCCACGGTGCCAAGACATATGGTTGCCATGGCACCACGGCTCCACTGAACAGTCGCGATCCCCAGCCGCCAACTGCAAAGGTGCTTTCCCCGCAGCCTGACCCTTGATCTGGCCTCCTAAGGCCAGGGTTGGGCTGTGGGGAATCTCCTCTGCCCCCTCCCGCCACTTCCCAATTAGGGTTACCAACTTTTTCACCAAGAAAAACCCGACACCTGTGGCTCGCCATGCTCCACCCATTCTCCACCCCTAGTCCCACCCCTGCCCCGCCCCCAGCCCCACCCACAAAAATTACCGAGGATACATGTAGGCTAACTTCCTTGGTCAGATAATAATTAAACTGGGAGCCCCAAAATCCAAACATGAAATGTACAACACTGGAGAAATAAAACTATAAAGTCATTTCCTCTTGCACTAAAGAAAATCGCAAAGATGTTAGCAATACACACTTCCCAGACCAGACATATTCCAGTTAATAAATTCAAAATAAAAAGTATTTTTCTACCATCTGTTTGGGCATTTTATTTTTCAGTTGCAATTGCTCCAGTCACTTTCTTCTGGTTTCTTTGTGTCTTCTGCGAGCTATCCATTTGTCCTTCCTTCTCTTTTCCATTCTCTCTCTATTTCTGCTTTAACATACTGATTGTTTCCCTTTTGCTCTTTCCCCCAATTCTTTCCTTATTCCTTTATCATCCATTTAAATTTCATCCTTCCATTCTCAAGCCCCTCTTACTCTCCCAATACCCAGCCCATCATAGACTTTTCTTCCACACAAAATATTTTTTCCCCTCTCCATTCTCATTCCCCATCTATTCTAGTCCTCCCCCAAAATCAGTTCCCTTATAGTTCTAGACCCACCCAGCATCCACTTCCTTCTAGTCCCATTCTCCTATGCCCCACATCTGCCCATTTCCAGTCCTATTCCAGCTCTTCATCAGCCCATTTCCAGTGCTAGCCCTCACATCAAAGACCATTTCCAGTCCTAGCCCCGCCCCCATCACAGCCCATTTCCAGTCCAAGTCCCCCATCACAGCCTATTTTGAGTCCTAGGCCCCCCCACCACCACATCCCATTTGCAGTCCTAGCCCCCCTAATCACAGCCTATTTCCAGTCCAAGTTCCCCCTCCCTCCACCATAGCCCATTTCCAGTCCAGGTTCCCCCCCCCCCATAGCCCTTTTCCAGTCCAGGTCCCCCTCCCCATCAAAACCCATTTCCAGTCCATGTCCCCTCCCCCCCACATAGCCCTTTTACAGTCCAGGTACCCCTCCCCATCACAGCCCATTTCTTTCCAGTCCTATGCCCCCCCATAGCCCTTTTCCATTCCAGGTCCCCCTAATCACATCCTATTTCCAGTCCCACGTCCCCCCCCCTCCACCATAGCCCATTTCCAGTCCCAGGTCCCCACCCCCCCCAGCCCTTTTACACTCCAGGTCCCCCCCCCCCATCACAGCCCATTTCTTTCCAGTCCAAGTCACCCCCCCCCCATCGCCATTTTCCGGTCCAGGGCCCCCCCCATCACAACCCATTTCCCGTCCACGTCCCCCCCCCTAGCCCTTTTCCAGTCCAGGTCCCCCCCCCCATCACAGCCCATGCAGTCCTTGGCCCCCCCCCCCCACCCCAAAACCGCGGCTGTCTGAGGCTTTAGAGGGAGCCGGGGAAGCCCGTGCGAGGCCCCGGCTCCCTCTGTACAGCCGCCAGCGTGGAGCCTTTTCCTTCACGCTGGCGGCTGTTTCTGTGAAGCCGCGAATGCTGGGAAAGGTTAAAGGGCATTGCCTTTAACCTTTCCCAGCAATTGCGGCTTTACAGAAACAGCTGCCATCGTGAAGGAAAAGGCTCTTCATGCTGGCAGCTGTACAGAGGGAGCCGGGGCCTCACGCGGGCTTCCCCGGCTCCCTCTGAAGCCCTCCGGTGTGTGGGCCGCCCCGGGGAAGGTTTTTTTTTTTTTGGACGGGTTGAGAGAAAAGCCGGTTTTTTGCTCTGGCCGCTCCCGATCTTGCGGCCATAGCAAAAAACCGGCTTTTCAAGGGCCGGTTTTACCTCTGCGCCGGCAGCCGGCCTGGCCATGGAAAAACCGGCCAGGCCGCTGAAAACTGGCCAGCTGGCAACCCTATTCCCAATCCTGGACTTGCCGTTCCCTGCCGACTAGGGAACTTATTCCACCTCTGAGGTGGAATAAGTTCCTTGGGCAAGCTGCCAGCTCTGAAGTACAGGGTTGACATTAGAATTGGCCCTGTATGTCCGGGGCCAACAACTGCCCATCTTAAAGCCGCCACCGATCTGTCCCTTTCCCACTTCCATCTACCTTCCCCATACAATGTGCAGAGAAGGTAGATAAGGTCAGGAAAGGGCCCAAATAGCATGTTGGGACATCCATCCCTCCTATTTGTGCCTCAGAATGACCCCTTGTACCTCCACATATGATGTGACTTTCTTCTGAGCCATGGAGGCTTAAATGGGTTTTGTGGCAAATGATTCAATGGCTTTGCCTCTCAGTCACCTTAAAGCAGTGTCTGCTATACCTGTCCATGATTGGTTCCCCAGTAACATGGGCACCACATCAAGCAGCTTTGATGCTTAAAACCCTCTGATGAGTACTACCTGCGTTCAGTCTTGGAGTTGAGCTCCTGATCTTGGCCTCTGTTCTGCTGCCTGTTGACATTCTTGACTCCAGCTTGTCTTTGACTGCCTGCCTGTGCCTTTGACTTCTGCCAACTTTTGACCATACTGCCTGCTATTGCCCTGGACCTCTGGCTAGTTTTGTGATCATGCTTTTCCATCTGTTACCTGACCTCTTCCTCTGGCCCTCCCTCTCTGCTCTGTACCCTGGTGTATGAGGCCAATCACTGGCAGCTACCGACATACAGAGGCTCAATCAAATGGCGGGGTGGATGCTATAGGTGAACACCATGCTTCCCTGCCAGGGATAGGGTTCGTAGAGCGAGGCCTCACGTGGGAACACATTTAAAGCTGCTATTTTACAGCAGCTTGAATATTTATGTGCATACTTTTGAAAATCCACAAGTAGGGAAGTTCAAATCTCACCCCAATTCCACCTTCAGGAATGCTTCTGCTCATTGTGGGTAAAAGTATGCACAAAATGGCATTACATGCACATAAGCCAAGCAATTTTAAAAGATGCCATTTTTGCACATAAACCCCTTTAACCCCTTAATAGCTAAGAGAATCATTTTATAAGAGGGTTCCTAGGTAAAGTGAGCAAGAAGGCACCAGTTTTTCCATTATTTAATAAAGACAATAGGCGCCTATGTGACTTTTTGAAATACTACCGTGAATCTAGCATCAATATTGCCTACATTCAAGATAGGGATATTAACCTGCTCGAGAGCAGGTGTAAATGTTAGTGTTCATGCATATGCACTTGTACTTTATAAAGGAAGTGCATAAACGCAACTCTGCCCAGGCTCCAAACGCACGCCCACTGCACAGGACCTAATTCTATAACAGCCCATTTACGTGTGAAAATGGTTTCTAAAATCACTTTCTAAGTGATTGTGCATTGAATTCATGTAAAGGTTTTGGGAGATGTCAGGGGCTAGGAGGATCAGATTCTGATATATTTTCCTGTACTCATTTAGACATATGAAGATGAGTGTAGGCAAAAATTGTTCAGTTTGTTTAGTTTCCCGTGCCATTTGTGGGATTTTTCAATTTGCTTTGTTTTCTTTTAAACAAAATTTTGTGTCAGGGAAATTTTGTTAATAGTTCGAAATATCGCTCAGTAGTGCATGCTATTGAACAATAGTGTGCGCTATGGACCAATAGTGTTTTCTATTGGGTGAAAATGTGCGCTATTGAGCACTATTTGCCCATAGCACACACTGTTATGTGATAGTGCATGTTATTATTGATAGACAAGAAGTGACAACATTTCCGGGCTCTTTCATCCATTTTTGTTCAGAAACAACATGAAAGAATATAGAAAACGTCATTGATATTTCATATGTCGTTTCAAATGACTGCTCAAAACTAGTTCAGGCACATTCTGGAAAATAGGTTCCCTTACTTCATCATGGATATTCAAACTTTCACTATTTAATGAAATATCACCTATAAGAAGAAACAAAAAGTCAAGCATGACACAAAAATATTTATAAGCAACAAGGAAATAAATATTTCTAACTCTTACTCGCTGATGTATTTGATACAAATTCTTTGTTAGCAGATCTTGTAAGTTTTCCAAGTTATCCAGAGACAGTAGACGTATATCTTGATCATTTCTGTTGGAAGTTTAGAAATCAGTATTGGTTATCATTCATTAGCAGTGACGTTGATCATTTTTCCATAAGATATTAGTCTATCAATGCAGGGGGGGGGGTAGGGTGATATTCAGTCCTGGCAGCGGGTTAAACCTGGATATTCGATGCCAGGGTTATATCCGGCCTCAGCATTGAATATCTGGGTTTGCCAGATTGTCGCAAGGCTAGCACAGCAGCAGTGATATTGAGCCTCTGCCCGGTTAGCTAATGCAGCAAACGTTAGGCCAGGGTTACCTGTGCTTGACTTTTCTGCTGCCTGGTTAGCGATGAGTGTCACCTTCACTCTGCCCTGGAAAGCCTCCAGAATGCCCGATGCTAACCGCTTAGCGGCATTTACATGGTTTTCAGGTTTGCAAACGATGTAAATGCCTTTGAAAATGCCCCCTGGCATTTCTTAAAGGTTAACCATTTGTGTTACAGAAGGGGTATAAAAAAAACTAAGCACTGTTTATAAAAATGTGTGATACACTTTATAATACTTAAAAATCATAAGATAAATAGTTACATCGATCAACTATAGTATGAACTAAAGAAGTGATTTAAAAAATGCAGCCTTATGTTCTCTACCAATCTTTGTACCCCAAGATACAAATTTCTTTAAATTATCTGCAGCTAATCTATTTTGCTTGTGTTTTCTCAATCTTGATGCTCTTTTGCAGGTGGAATAAGCACTGCCTGCCTCTCCGCATCGGCCGGCCAGCCAGCCCCCAGCAGCAACAACAGCAAGCCAGGTGAGTCCCCGCCACCCGATCCGGGGGTTGGGCGGTGAGGAATCTGGGGTCTGCACTTTGGCAGCTGGATGTGCCGCAGGGAGGACGTCCCTACGGCAATGCAGGGGCATGCTGGGCCGTCTCCCAGTGCCCGATCTTGCACCCGTGGGAACATCTTGCTCCCATGGTACAGAATTGCTGCTGAAGGACCCGTCCTGTTTGGGGCCATCCAGATGGTCCAGACATGCCCCATCTGAGTCTGGGCTCTTAATGGGGTTCCTCTGAGCTTAGAAACACAGCTGTTATATTTTTACAGTGCTGACTGATCATTGTAGGTTTTGTGATACGGATGGATTATGTTACACTGATGGGTATTTGGGGAAGGGGGTATTTTGGTCTTTTGTGTACTGTATACAGTATGGCAACAGTTGTACAGTTACTATGCAACTTTGTAAGTTACCTTGATTGACCGAAAGATAACATAAATATGATTAAATAAAGAAATAAAGGTCTGCTATTCAAAAGGGTTTATGTGTTTAGCAAGACCCGCTAACTGCATAAACCCCAGTGAGTCAGACATTCAGCAGCCCTGGCTGCCCAGTGCAGCTGAATATCCCCATTGACCCCCTTGGCACAATATGGATAGGGGCTCCCGGCACCCATGCAGTCGCGGTGATTTTTAGACCACTAACTGGATTGGTAACCGCATAAAGTCAGGACATGTCAATGGCTGTCCTAACTGTATGCAGTTTTGCTTTCTGGTTAGCAGCTGAATATCGTTGCTGAGTGGAGGTCGATGGAGAAACCAGATAATCAGCCCCGGTGAATATCTGGCATTTGGTGCTGAATATCTGGCATTTGGTGGTTTCATTTTTTCCTGCAGCTGCCAGGCACTTTACCATCACTGACTGCCACGGGCTGAATATCGGATCCTAAGCTCGTAAGCAGAACTGTAATCCATCCCTTGAGTACTTGGAAATAACTTTTTCAGAAATCGCTCCTCAGTTTGCTTGAAAATTTCTGCCTTGTGCCCATTGAGAAAAGTAACAGGGAATGTGCTGTGAGAAATGCAAAGCACTCCTCTGAGCTTTCAGACCTTTAAAATACGATTTTGAGATGGCTTGCCTAGACACTCGGTGTTACAGAGTACTGCTTCTACTACTACTACTATTGAGAATTTGCATAGCACTACAAGATATATGCAGCGCTACACAGACATGTAAGAGACAGTCCCTGCTCATCAGGGCTTACAGTCTAGTCAAGACAAACAACACAGTAGCGGTAGACATGGGATACCTCTCGGGGAATGGTAAGGAAACACAAAGGAGATCAGGTGAGTCAAGATCCGAAAGCGGCAGCGAAGAGGTGAGTTTCCAGCCTGGATTTGAAAACGGTCAGAGAAGGCATCTGACGTACAGACTCAGGTAGTTTGTTCCAGGCATAAGGAGCAGCAAGCTGAAAGGAGCGAAGTCTGGAGTTAGCAATAGAAGAGAAGGGCACAGATAGAAACGATTTGCCAGAGGAACGGAGTTTCCAGGAAGGGGTTAGGGAGAGATAAGGTAGTGATTTGCTGCAAAGCACTTATAGGTCAGCAGGAGAAGTTTGAACAGGATGTGGAAACGGATAGGGAGCCAATGAGGTAACTTGCGAAGTGGGGTAATATGAGCATGATGAGGCCACGCAGCAGAGTGTTGAACAGATTGAAGGGGGAGAGAAATGATTCAGTGGGAGACCAGCAAGGGGTAGTTTACAATAGTCAAGACAGGAGGTGATTAAGGAGTGGATAAGTGTCTTAGTAGTGTGTTTAGAAAGGAATGGGCGGATTTATAGAGAAAGAAATGGCAGGTCCTAGCTATCAGATGGATGTGTGTGGAGAAGGAGAGAGAGGAGTCAAAGACGACCTCAAGATTGTGAGCCAAGGAAACAGGGAGGCGAGAGAGTTATCCACAGACACTGAGAAAGGAGGAAGGGGAGAGGAGGTTCTAGGGGGAAAAATAAGAAGCTCAGTTTTGGCCATATTAAATTTCAAGCGGCGGTGAGACATCCAAGCAGTAATGTCAGAAAGGCAGACAGAGATCCAGGTCTGGATTGCCGGCGAGATTTCAGGTGTAGAGAGGTAGATCTGCGAGTCATCAGCATAAAGATGGTATTGAAAGCCATCGGAAGAGATGAGCGCACCAAGGGACTGGGTAAAGAGAGAGAAAAGGAGTGGACCCGACAGATCCTCGCCAAAGGAGACTTCCCATTCTCGCTGAAGACTCTCCTGTGAACTCCACTGGTCCTACCTTTCTATTCCCTAGTGGTCTAGTGTGTATAGGGTAGGAGTGATCACCAGTTGAACCTGTCATATGTGGCTCTGGGTTCAAAATGGAAGTGCACAATCTCTAACGGTAGTCTCATGGTACTACTGCTAGGATTCAAACTGCCTGAGTAACAGGACATAGAGTGTTGTGATAAAGGGTGCGCATTTATCACCACACTCTATGGCTGGCTGACTTAACAGATAAATCCAACCACTGAATGCTTCCAGTAAAAGTTATCCCAGATAAATTTATATGGATAGCTTTAGAACAGCTATTTTCATGACTTGACTTAAGGTTAACCTGATGGTGCTGATATTCAGTGCTTTCCAACAAAATTTACACCACATCCCCATAACACCCCAAAAAAACACTCAAAGATAAGCAGCTTAACTTTTTGCAGTACAAAATGTATACAGTCAGCATGGAGGATGGAGGTGTCAGAGATTTTTATAATCAAACATTTCTCTGGGTCAGGGCTGGTGGATGCGCTAGAAAAACCTTCAGCCTTCTGCTCCCCTCCATGAGATTTTGATAATTAAACCCATCAATCATGATCATCCCACAACGATTCCTGTAAAAATGCATAACCAGAGATCATGCTTTAAATATTAATCTTTGCATTGTAAGCATGTGTGTGCTCACTCTCCCTGCAGGTAAAAGAATGTCCGATAGCTCTTTGAGTTTGTGCAGCTATCAAGATCTATTGTTTTGCTTTGTCTGCTGCTGCTCTTTACTGCCCTCCAGAGGCTGCTTCTCTAGGCCTGGTTTTGCCTAATGGCTGGGCCAGCCTTGGTCCAGGAAAACTCCAAAGCTACTTAGATAAATCTTATGAATATCGACCCTAATAATAATATTAATATTTCACCACCATTTTTTGCCTCCAGTGAGTACATGTTGAGTATTTTAGCATTTGTAGGCGTTATGTTGCAGGCACTGCGTAAATTGCACCCAAGTAGCCCTCATAATGCAGGGGGGCCTGGGCCGAAAGGTTGCCTACACAGCGGAGACAGCAGCAGTGTTGCAAATTTGCTTTAACTTGTTTGCCGTGCTGCTCCGCTCTTGTAAGTTTGTCTTGGGGAACGTGGGCCCGGCAGCTATTCCCTGACAGGCCAAAGTGTTGCAGGCCAAGTGGCAGTTCCCTGATGAGGAATAGCCGCTGGTCCCACATTCCTTGCAGTGAACATACAAGAGTGGAGCAGCATGGCAAGCATGACAAAGTAAATTTGTCATGCTGCTGCTGCCTCCACCACCCCATGGGGGGGCCCACTGCACGAAAGGAGGGCCCACACAAAGGGGTGGGGGAGGGAGGGATGCACCACTGCCGCAACAATGAGGGGCCCTCAGAAAAATTTTGCTTGGGGGCCCCTCATTGTAACTTATACCACCGGTTGCAGGCCTTGTCATTTTCCTGAAATGCTTCTCTCAATGGCCTTACAAAGGTGTAACTTTCAGAACTGACTTCACTACACAAGATAGGATCTCACTATTGACATCGACGAGCAATATTACCCTGCTGATGGATCCTCTGTTTATGCAATTGAGTATGTTGTTAGCTCTTTCCACTTCTTTTATTACATTAACTAGGTGATTTGAGGCCATATCGGATGATTATGCTAAGATTTATTTCTTGTTTGACAGTTTCTTCCTAACTGATATGTGGCTAATGAACCTTTTGTACTAGATGCATGTTCAAAGCTCATAACTATTTGTCAAAGCCCCATTTTCATTTTTTTTACCCCTTTCATGGTGTTCACTCTGTTACAAAGTTTTGTTATCATCTGCAAACAAGCATATTTCTCCCTCAAAATCCTCATACAGTATAAATCGTCAATATAAATATTGTAAAAAAAACTGGTCCTGGTATTGGGTCCTGGATTACCTCATTGGTTACTTTGTCTTTATCAAAGTGGACATCATTTATCACCACACTCTATGTCCTGTTACTCAGGCAGTAGTGCCGTGAGCCTACCATTAGAGGTCGTACACTGTTATTTTGAACTCAGAGCCAAACTCCACAGGTGCAACTGGTGATCACTCCTACCCTATACATACTAGACCACCAGGTAATAGCAAGGTAGGACCAGTGGAGTTCACAAGAGGGTCTTCAGGGATGATGGGGAGTCTTCTTTGGCGAAGGGGGAGTTTGAGATGGAGAGATTTCTCCAGGGGGAGAGGATGCAGGGGGTAACTTTGGGGGCAGGGAGAGCTTGAGTGGTATTTGGGAGGGTCTTTATGTGATGGAGTGGGTATTGACTGGGAGGGGAAGGGGTGGTACACATGCCTTGTTTAGCAAGCACTGGTCCCTGTGTTAGCAGCCAGCTGCTGTAGTTTCATAGAATAATGCCGTTTGTGAGGCTGTTTACAGGTTATTTTATGTTATTTATTGACTGTGGTAGTCCCTAACTTGCAGTACTGAGTTGCCACAAGTTAGTGACTCCTGCAGTAAATTAATGCAACATTTTGCAAAAAATTTTAAATTTTACCACAGTTTAGTAATTTTACCACAGCTTAGTACCACACTTAGTTGGAGCTCATGAGATGGGCCTTTATTAATCACAGTTGCAACATTGTATCTTATATATTGTGCAGTCTACAACTGTGTTGGAAAAAGAGTTGCAATCACTGAACCTTTTGTTTAAAAATACAGGGTCAATATTCCCATTTTTGCCCACTTATCATCATGAGTAAACAGAAAAAATCTCCAATTTTAAATGTCCCGCACCGAAGATTATCTTTTGTCTGGACAATTCAGGGGTAAGTCTACTAAGCTGGGCTATCTGAAACTAGGTCCCACTGAATGACATGGAACCTAGTAACAGATAGCCCAGGTTAACTGTTAGCATGGCTTAGGAGACATACCCCTTATTTCCTAGCAAAAAAATGCTAGTTGCTAGAATTATACTGATTGGAGGATGGTGGGGGGCAGGGCATGGGAGAGTGCTGATGGTCAGCATTTTCTAACCTTTTGAAGGCCTACTTTAAATTTTTAATCCACATTCTGCAGCCGGGTTAATTTTTGCATATTTCAGAAAAATTGTACCCATCTTATTCAATATGTTCTAATAGTGATTTTCCTTCTGCTATGGTCATGTATTATATACCATTTGATAGGAATATTTAGTCAGAATTTTGGATCCCGAGAGTTTTGGGCTCGGCCTGGAAAGGGTTAAAGATAACAAGTGGGAAATGCAATTTTGCATAGGGCATCCAAGAAGGAAATGGAATGTCCAGTTCAGGAAGCACAAAATTCTCCAGATATTTTACAAAAGCATTGCCAAACATGGAGCCTTCTGTTAAATATGTGGAAGGATGGCAGGAATTACACAAGTAGATTGCAGCTTGTACAGTGGGGCGTCATTTTAGAAAGGGACACTAAAAAAAGAGCATCATCACTCATAGTTTGAATGTGTATATGCTGATTTCACATATAACATGCAAATTGGCACTTATTGTATATACGTAAGAGCTAGATTATAGAAATCAGAGTGTCCGGGAAGAGCCAATTAGGGCATCTAAGAGCATGTTAACTACTAGAATGGGATTCAGTGTTGGAAAGCTCACCACGCTGAAATTTGGTGCAATGCTCCTCACTGAAAATCCCCTGTTAGTAGGTTAGCCACAACTGGGCAAAGACTGGGCAGGTTGGAGTAGGACATGGGCATTGATGGCGCACTGTGATTAACATGGACATAAGGGGCATGCACTAACCATGATTTTTGCCATTAGCACAGGTTTTATTTAATTTCTGCTCAATGGGTTGTGCTAGTTGCTCCCGCGTGCCAGTTTACTGCGATGCTGCATGTTTGCACCGTGCCAACAGCAGGAGGATGGACTTGCATGCCCCCTGAATATGGCACAGACATCCATACAGGTTTCATGGCCCAAATGGGCGCTACTGGTGCCATCTTTAGTAAACACACCCCCTAGTGAAAAAAACTTTAATGTGCATTAAGGTGTTGTGTAATTTAGTAACTATCCTATAGAACCATGATAATAAGAACTAATGTTTTATAGAAGACAGTAAAACTGTCTTTAAAAATAAATGCTCAGAAACTATTTAGTTAGTACCTTAAATACTGTTACAAATACCAATCATATAATTAATACTTACAAGAGAGATGCTCCAGAAGCATTTCCTCTTAATCCTAGTTCTGCCATCTCAATGGCCTCTTTTATTTCCAGTTTCTTGTAAAGAGAAACAATACTGGATTCAGGCTGATAGCTTCGGAGAAGCAGTTTCTGTAAGTACTTTTTATCAAACCTGCTAAACCTGCATGCATAAAACAAATATTGAGAATATTAAAGTTATTAGACCATACTTGGGTCTGCTGTTTGAGGCAGGTTTGTGAGTTTGCGAGCAAGTCTGAGAAAGAAGGAAGACAATGGGGCACCAATTGGTCAATTGATTGCCCTGAATGAGTCCTGGTACTACCCCTTGGAGATAAAGCTCTGGTTTTCCTATTTAAATAAAAATCAACCTCCTATCCTGACACTTTGATACTGTCAACCACCAGATTTTGGAGGGGTGACTAGC
The DNA here is from genome assembly GCA_033557465.1 of Ichthyophis bannanicus. Classification (NCBI taxonomy): domain Eukaryota; kingdom Metazoa; phylum Chordata; class Amphibia; order Gymnophiona; family Ichthyophiidae; genus Ichthyophis; species Ichthyophis bannanicus. The sequence continues at coordinate 599,524,019 of CM066035.1, read as the reverse complement.
AGTTCTAGGAATAGAGGGAAATGTTTTTTACATACTTATCAAGTAACTATTGTAATATTTCATTTTACATCACACCTCATGTACTGTTGCATACTACAGAGTTCAGTGTTGCCCAACCAGCTTTCTAAAATTTATATCCAACCCTTAGTAGATGTCATCGGGAACTTTGATCTATATGTTTAATTATATGCTGATGACCTTTAGATCAGTGGTTCCTAAACCTGTCCCCGGGAACCCCCACCCTGGCAGGTTTTCAGGATTCCCACAATGAATATGGATGAGAGAAATTTGTGTGCAGTATAGGCAGTGCATAGAAATCTATTTTGTGAGTACTCACTGCGGAGATCTGAAAATCTAACTGGCTAGGAGTCTTCTAGAATAGCTTTGGGAACTGCTGATCTAAATTGATGCCACAATGGAAGTCGATAAAAATGTTGCCATGCTTGGAGAATGTTCAAATATGGACAAATATAGTAAACTCAAATTAAATCCCAATAAGTCCGCCAAAGAGTCAAAGCAGGTAACCAGGACAATCCAGCTCTGTTCCTTTAATTTTGTAGTCCATAATCTGACAGTAATTACTAAAGTCCATGTCGATGGATTTAGATTCCCAAACCTGTATGATAGCAAAGCCTTTCTGTAGCTTTGTTTAGTTAGGCGATCAAAGTTCTATCTCAGTTAATATAATTTGACCACAATTATCCATGCGTCAAGGACTTTAACACTGGAGTTTTGTAATGGCTAGGAATGTGCATTTTGGCCTTGTTTGGGCTACAAAAATTAAGTGTGCAAATTTCATGTGCATGCATATACCTATGAATTAGCATACATAAAATCAATTTGCATTGGCATAAAACTTGGAGCACACATAAAAGGTGTGCAATTAAGATGAATATGTGCAAAAACATTAAAGAAACCACATACAAATCACTAAAACTTTGTTTTGAATGAAGACTAACCATAAGAACTTCCATAATGGGTCATACAAAAAGTTCATCAAGCCCAGCGTCCTGTTTCCAACTGTGGCCGATCCAGGTCACAAGTACCTGACATATCCCAAAAGTAGCCATTTCCATGCTACTTATCCCCAGGGATATATATTGATTTTCTCTCGGTCTCAGTCTATGAACATTTCTTCCAGGAATTTATCAAAACCTTTTTTAAACCCAGCTACACTACCCGCTTTTACCCATCCTCCAGCAATGAGTTCCAAGGCTTAATTATACGTAGAGAGAAAACATATTTTCTCCTCTTTGCTTTGAATACACTACTTTGTAACTTCATGGCATGCCTATTCCTTGTACTTACTGAAAGAGTAACCCATTGGTTCACGCTTACCTGTTCCTCTCCACCCAGGATTTTATAGACCTCTATCATATCTCCTCTGAATGTATGTTCTCCAAGATGAAGTCCTAAATTCTTCAGCCTTGCACATCCCTAGTAATGGCTTATATGTTCTTCTGCCACTCTGTGCAATTAACATTTTTAGTTAGCACAGATTAATGCCCCTGCTCAGATAGTGGCATGTTGTGGGTACAGAGGTAATATCATTCCATTCCTGAGGGATCTCTACTGGCTGCCTCTTAATCACTGTTCACAATATAACCAGGGCTTCTGATCCTAGGGGCACCTTTTACTAATGGGCACTAGAGTGTTGCACCTAATGTGCCAAAAGCACCACGTTAACTGTCAGGTGTATGGAAAGTATCTCCCTAACAGTTAACATGGAGCACTTTCTCCTTACGTGGGCTATATTAGCATGGGCACACTTAGCTCCACCATTTGAGATTGGGTTCGGTGAACTCGCGCTAAAGCAGTTACCGTGTGATGTGAGTAAAGCGCTAACTACTCTGAGCTCAACATGCTCACTCTCTGCCCCTAACCCACCTACTAATAACCCTAACACGGCAGTCATGGCAGTGCTAGCTGGCAACGTGTGTCCAGCGCATCTTCAGCATGCATCACTTTCAGCTTGTGCCCCTAGTAAAAGACCCCCTAGGTGTTTAGCAATGGAAATATAGAGGTTTCTTTTTGAGGTAATTAGGTGTTTTCCCAGGTTCAGAAAAACAGGACTTATTGGTGTATCTGTGTGACAAAAAAAATTATAGCTTTTTAGGTAGATTCCAGGTGGATTCAGTTCAATGACCAAATACAATTTTCCAGCAGTTGCTTCCTTCTCCCAGCACCAGTCTCTCTTCTTCCAGCTTCAGTATTGGCCCCTCCCCTTCTCCCAGCACCAGTCCCTCTTCTCCCAGGTTCAGCATTGGCCCCTCCCCTTCTCCCAGCACCAGCCTCTCTTCTCCCAGCTTCAGTATTGGCCCCTCCCCTTCTCCCAGCACCAGTCCCTCTTCTCCCAGCTTCAGCATTGGCCCCCTCCCTTTCTCCCAGCACCAGTCCCTCTTCTCCCAGCTTCAGTATTGGCCCCTCCCCTTCTCCCAGCACCAGCCCCTCTTCTCCCAGCTTCAGCATTGGCCCCTCCCCTTCTCCCAGCACCAGCCCCTCTTCTCCCAGCTTCTGCATTGGCCCCTCCCCTTCTCCCAGCACCAGCCCCTCTTCTCCCAGCTTCAGTATTGGCCCCTCCCCTTCTCCCAGCACCAGTCCCTCTTCTCCCAGCACCAACCTCTCTTCTCCCAGCTTCAGTATTGGCTCCTCCCCTTCTCCCAGCACCAGTCCCTCTTCTCCCAGCTTCAGCATTGGCCCCTCCCCTTCTCCCAGGACCAGCCCCTCTTCTTCCAGCTTCAGTATTGGCCCCTCCCCTTCTCCCAGCCCCAGGCCCTCTTCTCCCAGCTTCAACATTGGTCTCTCCCCTTCCCCCAGCACCAGTCCCTCTTCTCCCAGCTTCAGCATTGGTCTCTCCCCTTCCCCCAGCACCAGTCCCTCTTCTCCCATCTTCCGCATTGGCCCCCTTCCCTTTTCCCAGCACCAGCCCCTCTTCTCCCAACTTCAGCATTGGCCCCCTCCCCTTCTCCTAGCAGCAGCCACCCCCTTCTCAAGCTGCAACATCAGCACCAGTCTCCCTAGCCTCATCATCAGTCTCCCATTTTCCTAACTCCAACCCCCTCTTACTCCCTTTCCAATGAGCTGGGGTAGCATGTTCCCTGCTTCTGTGGCTCTGTGCTGCTGCTTCCCCAGTATCACTATAGGATTTGAAAAGGTGAACAGTGCCTGATAGATACAAGCTCCTATAGCTGCAGAGATCATACAACAGCACCCGACTGCAATTGCAGCTGCCAGAAGATGTCATTTGAACCCTCATGGCAGAGATTTTTGGGACTTTCATTTATAATTGGAAACCCCGATTTTTCCATCAGATGCATTATTGGGGTTTTACAGTTATAAGTGAAAATCAGAAGTCCCATATAACATTCTTATGTTAGTATTACAGGCACTAAATGATCTCAGTCCTAAATGGTTGTCAAAATGTTCAACTGTTTGCTTGCCAGCGAGATCACCTAGGTCTGACAATGAAGCATATTTGCAAGTTCCTATAGCCAACTGTCAAGGAATCACAGACGTGTTTTTTAGTGTTGTGTCCCCTTCTATGGAACAAATGGCCGAGGACAGCATGCACAATAAAAGATCGGCACATTGTGAAAACTTGTGGGATGATATTTAACTGCAGTGGTCAGTGGGGTTTTAAATGCCGGCCGCTATGGTTATGTAAAATCTGGATATCCAGCACCAGTATCCACATAGTGGCCAGCTCTGACTTTTTGGATTTTGTGGTAAGTGTGGTGCCTATCCAGAGAGCAGTGATATTCAGCTGATTTCCCGTTAGCCTCTCTGCGAGGAGGCCCATTCTGTTCTGTGCGTCCCCCACCTGTGCATGCACCCAGAATCTGGACGTGCCCCAGTTGCGCCCAATTCTGATCCTGTGGGGGCTAGACGTGCCCACAGCATCAGATTGTCATTCCCGCACACTCCCCACCCACTTTCTGCCCTCACTCCTCCGCAGGCCCACCCCCTCCCACCCAAGAACAGAGCTCCCCGTACAACTAGCCTGTATGTGTGGGGAGCTCTGTCTTCCGGGCCGCTAACCTGGCGGACAGTGCTACTAAATATTCCTCTCACCGGTACTGTAGCTAGATAAATGGCTTCCAATAACGAGGCTTTGCTTTTCTTAAATAAAATGATTTTACTGAATACTTTAAGGGGATCTTTTCCTAAAGGACCCTAGCTGGCAGCGCATGTCTGATGCATGCTACAAGCATACCTTGGACGCATGTTGCCAGTCGGCATGGGGCTATGACAGATAGCATGAGCCGATTTCCCATGTTAACTGTGCATCTTGTGTTAGGGATGTGAGCAGTGAGTTAGGAGTGGAGAGTGGGCATAGTGAGCTCTGTGCAATTAGCGCAGGGTAAACACCGACTGCTAACTGCATCCCATGCGATTAGCGCAGGTTCACCTAATGCTACCTCAACAGGTGGAGTTAAGCGCAGCTGCGCTAATGCAGTGTGCATTAGAGGAAAGTGTTCCACATAACTGCGGGGGAAATGCTTTCCACACCCCTGACAATTAATGCAGTGGTGCTGTACCTAATGTGTCATAGTTTTGGTGCATTAGATGCAAGATCTTAGTGTTCTTTAGTCAAAGGGCCCCTAAGTGTTTCTCACTGGAACGTCTTCATCTTTCGACTTTACCAAAAGCATTTTCTCTCTCTTTCAATTTCTCTCCTTCTCTCTATTTTAATACCTTCCACGCAAAAAAAAAAAAATAAGTGCAAGGAAACATTTGTCTGACATATTCCAAAGAGGTCCATGTTAGAAATCTAAATCCTTTGCACTTAGAGGATCTGAATTAGCCAGTCATATTTAAGAATCTGAATGTAGTCTTACTTGTCTCTCCAGTAGTTATGAGCCAAGTGTCCACAGATATCTTCAATTCCTGCTTTTATGTGTTCTAGAAACTAGGAGGTGAAATACAGGCTGATAACAGATTCTTAAAATCATTTATAAGGATCAATAAGATATATTTTACTACTGAGTCGTTTTATGAAGCATTGAGGTTTCAGTTTTCTCCATGATTTATCGATTCCATTTTTTAAAAGAGCTCATAGCAGAAACATTCTTGTCATGAACTCTGTGAGATTCTTATGGATCGATAAATTTAACTGCACACGTTGAGGCCAGTGGACTAAGGCATAGCCAAATTTGCAAACTTGATGCACTCTGTAATCACCGATATCAAGCATTATCATACGAATGATTTTAATACAAAAAGGGCAATGTTTACTAAACGTTAGGGCATGCTAATGGGAGGTAGCATTGCACTATTTGCCACTGCACTCATAAGAATTACATGGATGGTACAGCAGATAGCATGTGCTAACATTTTTGTGCACAACGATTAGTAAACAGGGACTAATATTTTTTGTTTATAGATTTGTCATGCTGTCTATGCAAAACAGGAAATAAAACACATAATTGTGCAAATCATCTCATTTAAGTTAATATCTAGTTAAGATTTCTTGCATTAATACCTGCAATTTCTTGCAAACTTTAATACAAAAATTTGCCACAATTTGCACAATACACACATGGCCCTGGAATGCAAGAAAAATATCTCTCCTCAGATCATTGCCATGGAGACATCCATGTTTTAGTACATTGGCCTCCTCTTCTTTGAACTAAACTGGCCTGCAGTGTGTCACAGTTGGGGGCCTTTACAAGACCAGTACTTATGGTTTTCTCTGCAGGACAAGCAACGATTTTTAAACAAATGCACTAGAAATTATTCTTTTATCTTTTTAAAAAGTCTTAGAAATGAATTCAGGTGTAGAAACAGTATAATAGGCAAGACATTTGAAAACTGATGTTAAAACTGAACACATATATTCTTTAATAACATTTAAAAAAACTGACTTAGGGGCCCTCTTACTAAAGTGTTGTAAGTTTTTGCAATTACCGCATATTAGGAGTAAAACCAATGCACAATAAGTGCTAAAGGTATGCAGTAACTGATACGGACATGGCCAACATGTCTCCCACAATTGCCACACTGAAAAGTTCCTATCATTCCTTAGGTTCATGTTAACTGGAATGTGCAATCCATTCCCATTCTCTACCCATAGCTCTCCCAGTCCCACTTCATCACACAAAGAGCAGTTAGTGAAGTAACAGTTGCCATGGCCTTTCACTGTTAGCGCTCACTAATTCCTGCATTTACTGCCTACTGCACTTTAGTGAAAGAGCCCCTTGCGGAAATAGGTGACAATGAACCCAGGCATAATTTACTCTTTATTTTTAAAAAATATTAATGAATAAATAATTACTATACATTTTATGATTCCCCTGAGAGAGTTTATCAGTCACTTAAATGTAATCAATACTTTTTAAATTCAAAATATTTATGTCTGGGATAAAATAGTTTATGAAACGTAAACATCTCAACCAGTACAGAGAGGTGTTTCAAGAAGTAAAACAACCACTTTTGGAAGTCAGTTTCTTCCTACTATTTCTCTATTTTCATTTATAAGTTTTTTATTTATTTATATTTAATACTAATGTGCCCTAAAGAGTAATGTAGAGTTTAGGATGCTCCAAGTGCGCTATGGTAACATTTACCATGCTCCCAAAATGAGGCCTTGCTAAAAAGCCAGGGCTAATCACACAGCATGAGCTGGGACAGAGACTGTGCTGCTCAGGGTACAGCATACGCATTATGGTTAGTAGGCATCTAACGTCCACTAACTGGCAATGTTGCACTTAGCACGGGTGCACTTAATGCCACCTCAGTCGGTGATGGTAAGTGCACCCTCATTGATTGTGCCAAACAACTTCGCACAAGGATGCCATGGAACCCATTCTTGCTCCATTTTTTAGTGTGAGTGCAGCACCACCCCTGTGATTATTGTTGGGGCTAAATGTACTGCATGGTAAGCATCCACATTTTAGTAAACATGCTCCTTTGTATAAATAAATTCATGCAATTTAAATCAAATTGAAGAGTTCATGCTCTAAGCATGGTATCATAGCATGTTTTGCTGATGGCGTGTGTGGTTGGAAGGTGTGTGTGTGTGTGTGTGTGTGTGTGTGTGATTGGATGAGGGCAAGGTTAAGAACAATGGGAGAGCTGAATGAGTAAACAACCTCTTCATCAGGCCTGGGCACCTCATGGCGCTATTTTTTTTTGACCACCAGTTGGTTGCTTTTTCTTGTGCCCGTGGGCCTGGAAACTTCCTTCCTCTTCTTCTGGTTTCCCTGGTACCCCTCTGTTAATTTGTGCATGCACAAATATACAGATGTATACAGATAGATGGACAAGACAGACAGACTGACCCTCAACAACAGGAGGTATCGCTGATGAGAAATGCTCCCAAGCAAGTACTCCAAGCAAGAAACCTCCTTATTCATTTTTCACAATGACTGATAATCCATAGGATCACACATAGATCCAAAGTAAATACAAACCTACCCGGCTGTGAATTTCTTCACCGATAACTGGCTGTTTTTCACTTGACCTTTTCACATCAAGGAACTTCACCAATGGGCAAATTGTTATCCCCTGAAAAAAGAACAGCAACTATTTCCTTTTTTATTTCTTCATTTATTATCCAGTAAATGGAACACCAAAAAAGGGAACGTGGGTAATTGCAATAACATTTTTCAATGAATCTTCAGCAGAATTGATAGGTTGGATCAACTGAAGTTTAGCTGCCCCTTAATTCTGTCTGTAATTAAGACCCTATATGAAGAACCTATATGTAAGAATACACAATATGATGATAATGATATTTTCTGTCTCTACATCTTTGCAAATGGTGTGCGTTTAGGGCTGCCCCTAGGCATGTGTAGGCATGTCGCCCACACGTGGCCCTGCTCCCGGAGAAGCCTTGTGGTGCTGGCTGGCTTAAGAGTTGAGCCAATGAGGCCCAAAGCCTGCCTCTCCAGGTCACCTCTGCACAGCCTTGGGAACATTTTTCTTCGCTCCTGCGGCTGTGCTAAGTTGCAGCTGCCAACACTGCGGACTTCCTAGAAGTGAAACTAGGGCACTTCCTGCCTTGTGCAAGAGACAGGAAATGCCCTGGTTTCACTTCTATGAACTTTGTGATGCCAACGGTTGCAAATTAGCACAGCTACGAAAGCAAAAATACCATTCCTGCTGCTGTGCAAAACATGCAGACTGTGGCAGGACTGCAGGGGAGGAGGAGATGCCAGGATGAGTTTGATGCTGGGGAGAGGGGGGCACTAGAATAGGATGATTGGGGAACTAGGACTGGAAATGGGCTGATGCTGGGGGATGGGGGCACTGGAACTGGAAGGAAGCTGATGCTGGGAAGGTCTGGAACTAGAAAGGAGATGAAGCTGGGAGGATCTGAAATGGAGCTGATGCTGAGAGGAGCTGCAACTACAAGGGAGCTGATGCTGGGAGGGGGGCTGGGACTGAAAGGGAGCTGAAGCTGCAGCTGGGAGCTGAAAGGGGGCAGAAGCTGGGGTCAGGGTGAAGAAAAAGAGGCAGAAGCTGGGGGAGTGAGGATGGAGAGGGGGACACATATTTTGTGTGGGAGAGAAGAAACAAGCTCATTCAGATGGAGAGGCATACAAATAGATGCTGTGGAAAGAAGGAGTAATGGCAGGGCAGTGAATATTGCAGAAGGAAAGAGATGAGTAGGTGTGGGGAAGGGATGTAGGAGGCAAATGAATAAGTACTGGAGACACGGAGATGGGAGTGGGCAGGGACTGGGACTTAGATGGAGACTTTAAAATTCGGTGGGAGAAAAGAAGAAGACAGACTCCTCCTACTGGGAGAATAAGTGACGACTTAGGCGACCGGCCCAGGACTGGCACAACACATGGTGCATTCAGCTCCAGCAGCAGAAGGATTGCGGTATTGTATCCCACCGTCCCCTTAGACTGGATGTTTGGCAGTTGGGCCCCAAAATGATAGCATGTGAATAGGAAAAAGCACTATAAACGCTCCACTGATGCGATATACTCAGTCTACAAACACAAATTCATCATAATCCACATGGGCATTTTTTCACCTCTTGGAGCTAGGGATGTGCATTTGTTGGTGCACTTCAGAACTTTACTGCATACTAAATTGATTTAACATAGATTAACTAAAAAACTAACATGTGTAAAGTCAATTAGCAAAGGTTTAAAAGTTATAGCACATTACTTTTTTTATTAAAATATATGTATGAAGCAAATTGAAAAAAAAAATCAAAAAATCAGAATAAAAGCTCAAACAAAACGAAAATGAATAAAAACCTTTTCCCATATTCACCTCACTACTTGGAGCCCTCCTACCCAGACATTCATAAGTAAGTATATCTCAAGCACTGAAGATTGAAATATAACTCTGTGGGATACTTAACAGCTGTGGTAAAATTGTCCATTTCACTGCAGCTTAGTTTACCACTGCAATCACTAATCCTGAGGATCAGTACCACGGGTTAGTGACTCCCACAGTAAAGCAATAACATAGCTTGTGTTGAACCCCACAAGCTGTGTTAATCATTTCCTTATACTGAAACTCCTTAGGCCAGTGTTTGTTCTGTTTGTTATGTCTTGAATAGATGGTAGGCTCTGTTGAGCAGGGATTGTCTCTTACGTGTATATATACAGTGCTGCATATGGCTAGTAGCACTATAGAAATGATAAGAAACAGTAGAAATACTAGCACATAGATTTTAGTTGAGTTATGAGAATTAAGCATGAATGGAGTGTTGGAGTAGCATAATGGAATGGAGTGTTGGAGTAGCATAGTGGTTAGAGAAGTGCCCTGGTGCCCAAACACATTGACGTTCATGATCCCACTGGCACACCTTGTGGCCTTGGGCAAGTCATTTAACCCTCTTAGATTGTGATATCTGTGAGAGAAGTGAAATGTTCACTATACCTGATTGTAACTTGTCTTGAACTATTAATGGAAAGCATGAGCTAAGTGCTACTAGATCAACTATCATTCTCACACCTTCTTCAAATACGTTGGCATGTTGATCAATTCTGAGCTTTCATTTGTGAAGCAAATTTCTTCAGTCATGTAATCTACTGTACATTTCCAGTTTTGCATCAAATCCGTCCATTCTGTACTTTTCTTGACACCCCTGCTCTCCATACCTTAACCCATGTGTTCATTATCTTTAGACTGGACTGCCACAAAATTGTTTATTCAGGACTCCCCCCAAAATCTCCTCCAACGTTTACAGACAATTTGAAATACTACTCTTAGAATTCTGGCTCACACAATCAAATCAGACCATGTCTCTCCCTTCATTCATTTTTACGGGGTCCCAGTTAATCCTTGTTATCCAATTTAAGATCTGCATGCTGGTACATAAAGTTCTTCATACTTCCTGCCCCTCTTATTTGACCTCCCTGGTTATTCCTCATTATCCAGAATGCTCTCTCAGGTCAATTTACGACAATAAACACTCTCTTCTATCCATTTCTTTTGCTTGTCTGGAACCCACTCGTTCATCAGCCTTTTACTTCACTGCTCCTTTTTATGGAACAATCTCCCTCCTAATCTCAGAGCAGAACTGTGCTACCCTAGTTTCTGGAGTCTCTTAAAAGCTCATCTTTTCATGGTGATGTTTGGGGGTTTGGGGTTATGGGTTTCAGACATGCAGTTCTCCTGTCCTCCTAATCTGTTCATGCCTTTACTTATCTGTTCTAAGTATTGGCATTCCATTCTGTTTCCCTGATGGCTTTTAATTTGTAAATCACCTTGTATTTGAAAAGGTAGTATATTAAGTGCTAAATAAACCATAAACCATAAATAGAGTAGGCTTTGAATTAGAATAGGTGAAGGAAGAATGTCCATAATTTGTATATAGTTTTCCTGGTTCATCCAAGTTTACTACCCCGTTCAATGTAAACTCAATGTGACCTGCTGCATTGCTGTATGTTTTGTTTAACTGTAAACCGCACTGCTTACAATAGTGTGGTATATAAGAGATATAAATAAATAAAATAATTAAATAAGAGGTTTTAGCACCTATAAAGCTACGATTATCCCAGGGGTGGGTGGGTGATGGGGAGGGAGGGAGGGAGGGAGGGAGGGAAGAAGACTTATTAAAAGCTGGCTGCTACACAGTACCCTCTCCTGTGCTTCTAAGGTAATCTGTGACCAATCTCCGGAGGGAGTCCCACAGCCCTTGCTTGTATAGATGTAGTTTTGGGTTCTAAATTTAACCAGAAAGCTCTCCTCTGTGTTTTAAATGTAAGTAAACTAGGCCCTGACCGACTATTGAATTTAAACTGGAAGCTCTCTGCTGGGTTCTAAATTTAACCAGAAAGCTCTCCTCTGTGTTTTAAATTTAAACTGAAACTCTTTGCTGCTACTAGGCCCTGCTTGATATAACAAATACACTGGGTTCACAGATTAATCAGCTTTAATCTAAAGAATTCCTTTTCACCAAGATTTAGAAACATTCCCAGAAGTAATACTTACAATTACAGATCTCTTTCCAGAAGGAGCAGTCCCCTTTTCTAGTCCTTCAAGACTGAGAGCAGCACAGCACTCTGGCTGAACTATTTATGCCTGTGCTTCTGAGGTAAGCTGTGACCAATTTCCTGAGTGATTAACACTGTCCTTGCTGGAAGATGGGAGTCTTTCAAAATGGCCTTTTGATCTTTTGCCTAGCTTTAACACCTATATAAAAAATTTCACAGATCTCTTGACCCCTATGTAGAAGGCCTCTTTGTAAGGGTCTCTAGAAATAATTTATTGCTCAAGGAATACTGACCCTGTTTTGCCTTTTATGCTAAGTTATATTCTGATTTGATTTAAATTAAAGCTCTTTTCTGCTACTAGGCCCTGGCTGACTATTAACTTTAAACTGGAAGCTCTCTGCTTGGTTCTAAATTTAACCAGAAAGCTCTCGTCTGCGTTTTAAATGTAAGTAAACTAGGCCCTGACTGACTATTGAATTTTAACAGTCAAAGAAATTAATCAGATTTGTCTTTCAAGACCTGCCTCTAGTAAACCCTATGCCATACCTTGGCCTGTGCAAGTGTTGCAGCTCCACAGGGTGAAAAAAATAGTGGTGCATTTAGGGTTGCTGACTGCTAGTCTTGGCTCACCTCCACACTGCCTGCCCCTCCTGCCCTTGACCTTCCGCCACTTTTCCTGTTCCCCTGGTGGCAGCAGTGGTGGCAGCAGACTTTCAATTAAAAAAAATAAACGCGGTCTTTGCAATTCTGCACTTGCATGGCTGGTCTGGTGTTTCCCTCCTCTGATGAGAGCAGAGGAGGGAGGAATCAGACTGGCCATGCAAGTGTGAAGACAGAAAGACCTCTGGTTTTTTTTTGGTTTTTTTTTAAATTGGAGGAGGTCCGCTGCCACCTTTGCCACCAAGGGAACATGAAAAGCAGCAGCGGAGCCAGAGCAGGCCGAGCAGGCAGTGGGGGGAGGGGGGAGCCAGCTGGGCATGAAGAGGTAGAGTAAGATGGGTACTGTATATGCTGAGTTTGGGGGATGGGGCAAATAAGAAAAGCCTGTTATCACTGGGGGACGCCAGGTTTGCAAGTTGCACAGGGCCCTTTTATGGCTTGGTATGGCCTTGAGTAAACTCATACTGCCTCAGATCCTGCAATCCATTGGACTCCAGAAATCTCACTATCCTCTGTCTTAGCAGGCTTTCCATTAATTTACTCACCAGAGGACAGACTAATCGGACTGTAGTTCTCAACCTCAACTTTCTTGTCTGCTATTTTAGGAGAAGAAGAGCTGATTGGTTCCAATGCACAATCCATATCCATTCCCCCCTCCCCCTCCATAAGCTCAGCATTTTTTTGCACCGAGACAGGCTAGGCAGTGAGCATGTGAATTAGCATGTGATAACTCTCATGCTAGTGTGGTAATGAATGATTACTGTGGCCGTGTGCTAATAGTTGCTAACTGAATTGCACTGATTACCGGTTAATCAAAGGGTCAGGTTTAAAATGTTGTCTTTAGCATTTTGGTGTTTGGGCATTAGTAAGCAGCATATTTGGCAAATCTGCTGTTTTCATGTGTTTGTAATTACTCGTTATGATCTTTTCAGAAGGAGCAGATGGTCTCTTGTTTTCTCCAGATTACACTGAAGGCAATACAAGATGGTGCTTTTCATTGCTTTGCGCCAGAATGCTGGAACAACTTAGGTTAAAGGAGATCTAAACCAGTTGAGATTCAGGAAGCTGGGCAAGGCTTGGCTTTTTAGGCAAAAAACTAGTGCTTGGTGCTACTTGATACTTTTGGTAAAGAGTGAACATTGCTTGCCTGGAATGTGACTTATCAGTTGAGGGTAAATAATTTTGAGGAAAGTGTGTGGGCAGTGGGTAGGAATGTTTTACTGGTCGCTCAAGGGTTTTAAGTAACCATGGGTGGGATATCAAGAGACAGTATATAAATAAATATATAAAGTTACCATGTGCTAATTCACATACTAACTGCTTATCACACTTTAATAAAAAGGCCCCTTTGTTTTGATTTAATAAATATTTAGGGGTCTATTTACTAAAGTGGGGTAAGGTTTTACAGTTACCATGGGTTAATGGCCAAACTTAAGGCATGGTAAAATGTCTCGTTAATGTTGGTGCTGTAACTAGTATTTTACCATTCAATTAAGACAGAGAAAATTTCCTTACTGTGCATTGACATAAACATAAACATTAAGAGACTAGTTCAAATGGGGGGGCAGTCTAGACCGTCCAGATGTCCAAAAATTGGATGTGCCCCACAGACACCCAATTTTGAAACTGCAGGAGTTATTCGTTCCTGCAATTGCATAATCGGGGCACTTGGATAGGCCGGAAGGACCCCAATTCTGCTGTGGGAGACATCCTTCGCCCTGCACGGCCAGCCCTCCCTTTGCTCCTGCTGGAACGCTGGTGCTGTGGCGTCCTGTTGCCATGGCACCGGGTTACCCAGCAGGAAACTCGATTCCCTGCACCTCTGAAAGACAGTGTTTCCCTGCCACCCTACCCCTGTAGGGGCCTGCCAGGGCTGGGATCGGGCAGAGGGGAACCTCTTGCTGCTATACACCTCATTGTGGAATTTCTCTGTGACGATCGCCGTCTTCGGGGGGGGACTTATGCAACCTCCGAGGTGGAATAAGTCCCCCGTCCATCTTGGCCTCCCCAGATGTGCAGGGCCATGACCTGACTAGGCCCTGTACGTCCAAGATCATGGGCCCACCTCTGCTCCGCCCACTCTCCGCCTCCAGAACTCCCCCTCCCGCCACTGTCTAGCACAAACCCTCTGTAAGTGTGGGGAAGGCTGGCTCCAGAATCGCATCCAGGGTCTGTTTGGGGGTTTGACATCCATCCTGGATGCTCAACCCTGCTATTCGTGGGACAGAATGACCCTCTAACTGAATGGCAGAAAGTATCATGCAATTTGCACATCTCTTGAGGTGACCTTAATTGCTGTTTGTTTTCTGCTACATTAACAGTTGGCATGTAGTAACTACCTCTGTGTTAACTATAAAACACATCTCTTACCCATGTCCTGCCCATTCAATCCCCCTTCCTTTGATTTAATAATGCACTAAGGGGTATGTTTACTAAATCGTCTTAATGTGTGCCCGGCGATAGTGTGCAGGCTGCCATAAAAGGAGTGGGCGTTTCAGTCTTAAAGTAGCAAAACGGGATTATGACGCGATAACGCGCGCTGCTGCGCATATTAACGGGCTAAGTGCCGCTAAGTGCGTTAACGCGTGTAATCTTAAGTAGGCACCCAGACATGCAAAAACAGAAACAGAGGTGTAGTACAATGGTTAATACACTGACTGATGATACAGGGGTCATGAGTTTGATACCCCAGTGTGCCTAATGCATAAGGCTGGCTGAGGCATCAGCTTTGACATGTAAGTATTGTTTCTTGAGGCATTTTATTTGTATTTTAATTATTGCTGCCAGCAAACACACCCTCACGTGCCATAACCTAAGGTGCCAAATAAGGCACCCTATAAGGCACTCCATAGGGCACATTATAAAGTGCACTGTCTGCCACGGCACCCTATAATGTCCCCTATAGGGCACCCTATAAGGCGCTCCATAGGACAACTTATAAGGCACCTTATATGGACTGTAACCATAAGGTGCCTCAGAAGGTGCTTTATAGGGCACCCTATAAAGCGCCTTCTGAGGCACCTTATGGTTACAGTACTCTAAGGGTGTTTTTGCTGGCAGCACTAATGTACATTAAAAATTGACAATGCTCCTGATAGCCCAATCAAATAACCCCACTGTGGGTTTGAACCCATGATCTCTGACTCCACTGGCAGTGAAGTAACCAGTGGGCTACAGCTATTAACAAGCCCCTGGCTGGCTACAGAAGGACTGCATGTCACCACACAAACAGTCTGCTGTGGTTACCAGGCTAGGGTTAACCCACCCGTACCCATGATGCACTGCACAAGCAAATCAGCAGTCTACAGATGATCACAAGATGGGGTATGCACCCCCAAAGCACCTCGGCCTGGTAGGGGGAACTTACCGTGTGCACCCCCACAGCACCTCAGCCTGGTAGGGGGTACTGACCATGTATGTTACTGGCACAGAGTAGCTACAGACCGTCACATTGTGCGGGTACTGTGCTCACCCTGAGGGTGAGGTGGGGCACCCAGCACCAGGTCCACAGCACCTTTCATGGCTGAAATAGTCTATGCTGCAGGTCCCCATCAGTGCTAGTGTGTGTGATAGGTAGTTCCTGCAGACACATCTGTATTTCTCAGTCAGGTTTAGCCCTTATGGGCTATGATGCACCCAAAATAGTGCATATCCTGTGTTGGTACCATGTTCACATGATGTAGGCGAAGGGGGGGTATTTGGACCCATAGGTGGATTATGTACCACCACCCAACCCACTCTCTGTGGCTCAGGGTGGGAAACAGGAACTCCCACCAACAGAGCCACACTCTACCTCCCCGCAATGGTGGCAGTAGTGAGGACCATCAACCCGAGTCCTGCTGGGGAACAGACACCATACAGGGCAAGCAATGCAGATCTGTACACATCCATAATGCAAGGCAGACAGAAGGCCTGGAAATGCTCAGCTGCCCCCCACCACTATCTGACATTTTCCAGCAGCAAGCCTCTAGCTGCTGCACCCTGCAAGATGTTCCATCCAGACACATACTAGCTGCACACAGGCTGCTAGCTAGTCCATAGTGCATGTTTCTGGAGGAAATGCATGTACCCAGAACTGGGACGTCAGCATACACACCAAGCAGACAAGTCAGTGATTGGGCCCCAAAAGAGAACCATAAACAACACATGAGAAAAACACTACTTAGCACTATGGGGGAACCTAGCCATGCCGTGGTCACTGCTCAGTCAGGGTGAGAGTGACCTCCCAGCAGGACATGCTGTGGCCACCCTGTCCGTGCAGGTGGTTGTCAGGCACTACAATGTCCGAGCCATTGCCCTATGCCCTGTGCAGATGCATCCTGGCCAGGCCACCCAGTCCGGGCTATACCCATGCTACCTTGCTCCTCATTATGCACATTGTCAGGCTTACACTGGCAACAGTGTGGGCTGAGGAAGGTGTTGGCAGACACCACACACTGGATAGACAAACACACGCTCCCACACCTATGCCAGCATTGTGCAAATATAGAGGCTCTTGGCAGCCCTGGCCACCGCACCAGTCCTGGGCACAGTGCAGGCATGGCTATGGTACGCAATACTTTTGGGGGTCACTCCCCATGGTGGTAAACACTGTCAGACATCAGACCTGAAGCACACTCCACAGACAGCAGAAAGGTTGCTATGATGCAGCTCAATCAGCAAATTGTGCTTAACTTAGGAATTGCTATCTGCCAGTAATCATAGCAACCGTTTGATAGGTGTGTACAATATTCCCAGGTTTAGGGTGGCATTGCTAAGGTATGCAAGTGCTAGTATTTGGAGATGCACGCAGGGTTCAACATCCTGCCTCTCCAGGAGACTTTGGATAATGGAGCCTGTGGGTGAGGGTGTGTCTGCCCCTGTTGGCCACTGCTCTAGGGCAGAGGTTCCCAACTCCAGTCCTAGTGGGCCAAACACTGTTTGGGTTTTCATGCTGTCCCTAATGAATATGCATGAGATACATCTGCATACCATGGGGGTGGTGCATAGACATGCAGCACAGCCGTGTTTATTAGAGGCAGCATCGAACCTGAATGGTGTTTGGCCCTCCAGGACTGCATTTGGGAGACTCTGCTCTAGGTAATGTTCATGTTTATGGTGTCTGTGCTCTGTAGGGTAAAATGTAGGTTTATTGGGCATGTTTCTGTTATTTGCGATAAAGGTTCTGTCTGTATTAGCACGTTTTAGTAGTGGGTAAAATATGGAGACTGGGTTGTCAGGAACCACAGCTGGGACTTTAACCTGTGACTTTCTGCTCCTGAACACACTGGCTGTGTGCACTGCACAATTGTGTTGCCACAGAGACAGTGCATTCCCTGGAGACAATGTTCCCTCTAATTTTCTGTAGGCTGTGTGCGCATAAAATATCAGCTGTGCAGCTTTTGAAGGAAGGTTAAATTTTTGTGCGCCACATAACGACACTCGGAGTTATATACTTTAAAATTTGACTACACGTCAAAATACAGTATGTACACCACATTGATTGCACTAGAAAATATTGTAGAACTTGTGAAAACCGTAAATACACAACAACTTTTAAATTTTAAGACATCTGTGTTGTTTTCTATCAGAATCAGAACTGTAATTTTTGTGCGCTCTGTTATAAAGTATGTGCGCTCACTCGGCGAGGTGTGTGCGCGCGCACACGCACACAGCTTAGAGGGAACAGTGCCTGGAGATACCATGACTGTTTGTCAGACAGAGCCTGTCTGTTGCAGTGCACGGCACCCACCTAAACAGGGCTAGGCCATGGTCTGCTCTGGGCAGCTGCCACTGCCCCCTCCAACACCAGTACCCCTCTGCGACCATGCTGACATGCCCTTCTGCTGGTGGTGCTGGTGCTGCGCAGTCTCAGGTCATCCAGTGTGCGGGTAGGCGGCTGCCTATGGTGCGGTTTCTGGGTAGGGGTGCCTGCATAGCTGTCCACGCTTTCCCCAAGCACCACCTGCCAATGTTCCGTGCCATTGGGGGTACCTGCTGGGTACTATTCCCTGTGACACCGTGGGAAGCACACTCTTGCCCATGTTGGGCCCTCAGCAGTTGCTGTCTGGCTGCTCTACTGTTTCAGCATTCCTATGGGCCAACTAGGCATTACCCTAGTCCACACTGTGCCCCAGCTGCACCACAGCATGTGCCGCCTGCAGCCCTCTGTGTCCCCTTTTCCAGCATCTGTCCAGTTGCCCATTCTGACATGCCCGCCCTGCTGTTGTGGAACATGTACACACCATAGGAAATCTGTCCAATGGAGAGGAAAACCCTGATCAGCGCAATTTCACTGTGGGCTCATTCACCTTGTATGGGGACAGAGCATAGACCCTTCCAAAATTCATATCTTTTTTTTGGAGCTTTCATGGGGGTGTTTTTTGATGTTTCCCATTGATATCACTATTGCCCAGCTTGGTTATGTTTTTTTTTACATTTTCTTCTGGTCATTTTCACTGTTTATTTGCCATTTTGTTCCGTGCACATGTATCACACTTATCACTTTTTTGTCAGTTTCCCTGGTTTTGCTGTACATTGCTGACGGAAATGGTTTCTTTTCCCTTTAAATCAGCTCTAACGCCAGGGTTTCACTGGCGTTGGTTTTCAGCCTCGGATTTCACAGCGTTAGTGTGCAGGGAGCCTTTCCCCTCCCACTCTCCACCCATTGACCCTCTCTCTCCGCCCCTGGGGAGCCTTCCTCCGCCCTCCGGGAGCCTTTCTCCGCCTTCAGTGCTCGTTTGCGCCTTAGCGCAGGTTAACGTGCGCTAAGGTGCCTTATCACGCGATAAGGCACCTTATCATGCGATAACGTGGGAGAGCGTACATTAAGACGGTTTAGTAAACATACCCCTAAGTGTTAAGGCACCAAGCTGTTAGCTACCTAAAGTAAGAATTATCATGCGCTAACACAGTTTAGTAAATAGATACCTTATTGTTTAAACAGGCACCTTTCTTACCAGCACTTTTCAGTTCCAAGAGAAAATATCTCGCAACAAATAAACCAAACCTAGGCCTCAGGAATGAGATCTTAAACATCCTGTGGACCTGGACCTTGAATTACAAAATGGTGTACTTGTTGCTTGCAAGCAAAGGTTGCCACATCCAATTCAGCAGGACATTGTATTACAAAATGAGATTGGATAAGAAGACAGCATCTCACCTGAAAGAAAATGGTAAAAAAGATCACCACAATGGTAGCAGTGATGAATAATTTCCTTCTTGGGAACACTGAAACAGGAAGCAGAAATACCAGAGCAAAACAGATGGCTCCACGTAGGCCTCCATAGGCAATAATGAACTGGTCCTTCAAGGAAAGACGTATGGTTCGAAAGCAGTTAATGATGGAAGTCAGGAGAAATACACCTGTGTAGAAAATCAATCTCATTTAGATATGACATAACTAAAAGTGTTCTGTATAATTTCACAGTTTCTTTAACCATGAATGCGTACTAGAGTTCAGATATAGCCACAGTAGATGATTCATCGTGTTCTAGAAATCATATTGTAGTGAAGTTGTAATTAATATCACCCACAAGAGCAAACTTTGAGTTCACTGACCCAATAAAATGTATCAAAACCAGGGGCGGCCCAAGGGGGGTGCGGGGCCATGTGCGGAGACTCGGTGCAGGGTCTCATTTGCATAAGTGGCCTTATTTGCATAAATATTTGCATAATGTTACCATACACTAACTTTTAGTAAACATGTCTCTTAATGAGTGTATGGATAAAGAAAGACTAAAAGATTTCTACATTACTATAATCCAGTGCCAACCGCCAGGCACATTAGGAACTACTATAAACGCTGCCCATTTAGAACCCATAGCAAACCCGCCGTATCCTGACAGCATTACCAGGACTCACAAAACACCATACCCTACCTATCAAAAGGCAACACTGCAAATATTAAACCAATACATTTCAGAGAATACTGGGGAAAGAGAACAAGTTGCAACGTCAAATAGGAATTACATAAACAGAATACCTCAGCTCAGTTACACATGCAGAACATAGACCATCACCAAACAAGGAATCACAATTTAGAAACAGGAAGGCAATAATTAAACTGGGAACCCCAAAAGCCAAACTTGGAATGTACAACAACACTGTAGAAATAAAACTATAAATTAATTTCCTCTTGTACCAAAGCGCAGACGTTAATGATGCACATTTCCCAGAGCTGACATATTCCAGTTAATAAATTCAAAATAAAGAGATATCTTTCTACCTTTTGTGCATTTTTTTTCAGTTGCAATTGGTCCAGCCACTTTCTTCTGGTTTTTTAATGTTTTCTGCTAACTCTCCATCATCTGCTGTCCATTTGTCCTTTCTTCTCTCTTCTAGTTTTTTTCCATTCTCTCTCTCTACATCTGCTTTAACATACTAATCTTTCTCCTTTTGCTCTTTCCTCATTCCTATTTCATCCACACAAATTTTACCCCTCCATCCTCAATCCCCACTTACTCTCCCAATACCCGGCCAATTGTAGATTTTTCATCCCTCCTACACAAAATATTTTTCCCCTCTCCATTTTACTCTCCCAGCCCCATCCCATTCTAATCCTCCCCCAACATCAGCTCCCTTCTAGTTCCAGTCTCACCAAGCATCCATTCCCTTCTAGTCCCTGCATCAGCCCATTTCCAGTCCTAGCCCCCCATCAGCCCATTTCCAGTCCTAGCTCCCCCATCCATTTCCAGTCCAAGTCCCTTCATCAGCTCATTTCCAATCCTAGCCCCCCATCAGCCCATTTCTAGTCATTGCCTAGCCCCACCATCAGCCCATGTCAAATCATAGCTCCCCTCCACTCAGCCCAATTCCAGTCCAAGCCCCCCCATGAGCCTACTTCCAGTTCTAGCCCCTCCATGAGTCCATTTCAATTCAAGCCCCCACCACAGCCCATTTCCAATCTTAGCTCCCCCCAACAGCCCATTTCCAGTCCTATCCTAGCAGTTCCATCAGCCCATTTTCAGTCCTATCTCCCTTCCCTCACAGCCCATTTCCATCCCAAGCCCCCTCCCCATCAGCTATTTGCAGTTCAAGCCTCCCCTTCCACTCAGCCCATTTCCAGTCCTAGCAACCCCCCAACCCATTACCAGTCCTAGCCCCCCGTCAACTTCCAGTCCTAACCCCCATCACCCCATTTTCAGTTTAAGCCCCCCCTATAACCCATTACCAGTCCTAACCCCCCATCAGCCCACTTCCAGTCCTAACCCCCCATCAGCCCATTTCCAGTCAGCCCCCCATAGCCATTGCCAGTCCTAAACCCCCCCATCAGCCCACAACCCATTACCAGTCCTAACCACATCAGACCACCTCAAGTCCTAACCCCTCCCCATCAGCCCATTTCCTGTCCTAGCCCCCCCATAGCCCATTATCAGTCCTTACCCCTGCATAGACCTTTTCAAGTCCTAACCCCCACATCAGCCCAATAACAGTTTTAACCCCCCCATCAGCCCACTACCAGTCTTAACCCCTCCATAGCCCATTACCAGTCCTAACCCCCCATCGCGCATTTCCAGACAGCCCCCATCAGCCCACAGCCCTTTGCCAGTCTTAACCCCCCCCATAGCCCATTGCCAGTCTTAACCCCCCCATAGCCCATTACCAGTCCTAACCCCCCATCACCCCATTTCCAGATAGCCTCCATCAGCCCACAGCCCATTGCCAGTCTTTACCCCCCCATAGCCAGTCTTAACCCCACCCCCCCATAGCCCATTGCCAGTCTTAACCCCTCCCATAGCCCATTGCCAGTCTTAACCCCCCCATAGCCCATTGCCAGTGCTAAGCCCCCATCACCCCATTTCCAGACAGCCCTCATCAGCCCACAGCCCACTGCCAGTCTTAACCCCCCCCTAGCCCATTGCCAGGCTTAACCCCCCCATAGCCCATTGCCAGTCTTAACCCCCCTAGCCCATTGCCAGTCTTAACCCCCCCCAGCCCACTGCCAGTCTTAACCCCCCCTAGCCCATTGCCAGTCTTAACCCCCCCCAGCCCATTGCCAGTCTTAAACCCCCAGCCCACTGCCCCTCTTTACCCCCCTCCTCGCCCATTGCCTTTATTAACCCCCACTTGCCCATTGCCAGTCTTAAACCCCCCCAGCCCATTGCCAGTCTTAACCCCCCCTAGCCCATTGCCAGTCTTAAACCCCCCAGCCCATTGCCAGTCTTAACCCCCCTCCTAGCCCATTGCCACTTAACCCCCCTAGCCCAT
The DNA here is from genome assembly GCA_033557465.1 of Ichthyophis bannanicus. NCBI lineage: Eukaryota > Metazoa > Chordata > Amphibia > Gymnophiona > Ichthyophiidae > Ichthyophis > Ichthyophis bannanicus. The sequence goes on along the minus strand of CM066035.1, from coordinate 599,501,766 downwards.
TGCCAGTCTTAACCCCCCCCCCAGTCCATTGCTAGTCTTAAACCATCCCCCCTAGCCCATTGCCAGTCTTAACCCCCCCCTGCCCATTGCCAGTCTTAACCCCCCCCCCCCCATCGGCTCATGGCAATTAAAAAAAAAAAAAAGCTGGTCGCTGCCGTCGCAGCGGCATGGAGTGTCCCGCGGGGCCCCCTCTGCCCGGCTGAACTCTCCCGACGCGGCTGAGCCCCTCTGCGCTGGCTTGCAGATACGCAAAGGGAGAGTGTCTCCCTCGCGTCTCTGTTAAGCCCGCAGGGGCAGATGGGAAATTTCCCATCAGCCCCTGCTTCCCATCAGCCCCTGCGGGCTTAACAGAGACACGAGGGAGACACTCTCCCTTCGCGTATCTGCAAGCCGGCGCAGAGGGGCTCAGCCGCGTTGGGAGAGTTCCGCCGGGCAGAGGGAGCCCCGCGGGATACTCCATGCCGCCGCAGCGGCAGCGGCCAGCTTTTTTTTTTTTTTTTTATTTAATTAAGAAAAAAAAAGCAGAATGTTCTTTGCGCGGGGCCCCCCGAAACGCGGGGCCCTGTGCAAAAAACATTCTTGTTCAATGGACGGGCCGGCCCTGATCAAAACCTATAAGGATTCTTATTGTCTCCAAAAACAAATATGGCTACTAGAACTGTGGCCATCTTAAATGCATAATCTGATATGGGCATTAGGAAAAGGTGATGTTATATATTTTTTGACCTGGTAGCCTACCTTCTACACTTTGGGCTTTCAGTCTGCTGAGAAACTCCCTCGACCCCACTGCCATCAATGTCCAGGATGGTGTTGGCTCAAAGCCAGGACGTATGTGCACAGGACAAACATTTTCCGTTCATTTGGGTCTCTTTACCAATATTTGGAATTTTTTTGATTCATTTCACACATTCTTTTTAATAAAAGATTTTTGTTTATTTAATTAAATGTTTTATATTCCGCCTCTCATATTCTGAGCAGATTACCATGCATCATTTGAAATAATTAATGCACACCAGAGCTTTAATGCATGCTAAGAACTTAACTCATTTAATTCATATGTTAATGAATGTTAAATAATTTAGGGGCCATTTAATTTCTATGGGCCATGTGGCAGAGAGTGTATGCTAATGCCTGTTAGCACATGATAAGCATTTAGTAAAAGGGCCCCTTATAGTTGACAGTTAATCTTTAGATATACCACCTTATCAATTATATCAAAGTTCATCATTATACAATCTTCAAAAAAAAAGAAATACATTTTTTTATTTCATATTTTAAAACAATCTTTATGTGGGAAGAACCACAAGTTAATAAAAAGGAGAAAAAAACAGCACCACATCCAGATTTAAAAACTGAGAAAGTAAAGTGAAATTCTGGGGTAGTGAATTCTCTAAAGTGGGTCCTAAATAACCAAAAAGCAGAGCAACGTGTTACCTCAAAATGAATGTTTACTGATGATGGAATTGTCAGTAAACCTAAATAAGAGGAATCCAGAGTATGAGCTGAGCTACATAGTAAAAGAGGATTAGCTAAATAATGAGGCCGACCTGTTAGCACAGTTTTGAATAGTGTGCACTATGGGGTATGTTTACTAAACCGTCTTAATGTGCGCTCTGTGACGTTATCACGCGATAAGGTACCTTATCACATGATAATGGCGCTTTATCAGGCGCACAGGTATCTTATCGTGCGATTACGTGTGCAGCGGCGCAAACGAGCGCTGAAGGCGGGAAAAGGCTCCCGGAGGGCGGAGGAAGGCTCACCAGGGGCGGAGAGAAGGGGTCAATGGATGGAGAGTGGGAGGGGAGAGGCTCCCCGCACACTAACCCTGTGAAATCCGAGGCTCAAAACTAACGCCAGTGAAAACCTGGCATTAGAGCTGATTTAAAGGGAAAAGAAACCATTTCCGTCAGCAATGTACAGCAAAACCAGGGAAACCTACAAAAAGTGATGTGTGATACATGTGCACGGAACAAAAGGGCAAATAAACCTTGAAAATGTACAGAGGAAAATGTAAAAATAAAATAACCAAGCTGGCCAATAGTGATATCAATGGGAAACATCACAAAACACTCCCAAGAAAGCTCCAAAAAAAAGATATGAATTTTGGAAGGGTCTATGCTCCGTCCCCATACAAGGTGAATGAGTCCACAGTGTAATTGCGCTGAGCAGGGTTTCCGAATCCATTGGCCAGGTTTCCTATGGCGTGCACATATTCCACAACAGCAGGACGGGCATATCGGAATGGGCAACTGGACAGATGCTGGAAAAGGGGACACAGAGGGCTGCAGGTGGTACATGCTGCGGTGCAGTTGGCCCACAGTGCAGACTAGGGTGATGCCTAGGTGGCCCATAGGAATGCTGAAACAGTAGAGCAGCCAGACAGCAACTGCTAAGGGCCCAACATGGGCATGAGTGTGTTTTCCACAGTGTCACAGGGGATAGTAGCTAGCAGGTACCCCGAAGGGCACGGAACATTGGCATGCGGTGCTGGGGGGAAGCGTGGACAGCTATGCAGGCACCCCTACCCCAGAACCCGCACCATAGACAGTCGCCTACCCGCACACTGGATGGCCTCATACTGCGCAGCACCAGCACCACCAGCAGAAGGGCATGTCAGCATGGTGGCAGAGGGATACTGGTGGTGGAGGGGGCAGTGGCAGCTGCCCAGAGCAGACCGTGGCCTAGCCCTGTGTAGGTGGGTGCCATGCACTGCAACAAACAGGCCCTGTCTGACGAACAGTCATGGTATCACCAGGGAATGCATTGTCTCTGTGGCAACACGGTGATGCAGTGCACACAGCCAGTGTGTTCAGAAGCAGAAGGTCACAGGTTCAAGTCCCAGCTGTGGTGCCTGCCAACCCAGTCCCCATATTTTATCCACTACTAAAACGTGCTAATACAGACAGAACCTTTATTGCAGATGACGTAAACATGCCCAAAACACCTACATTTTACCCTACAGAGCACAGACACCATAAACATGCGCATTACCTAGAGCAGAGTCCCCCAAATGCAGTCCTGGAGGGCCAAACACCATTCAGGTTCCATGCTGTCTCTAATAAAGATGCCTGTGCTGCATTTCTATGTGCCGCCCCCATGGTATGCTGATGTATCTCATGCATTTTCATGAGGGACAGCATGAAAACCCAAACAGTGTCTGGCCCACCAGGACTGGAGTCGGGAACCTCTGCCCTAAAGCAGCAGCCAACAGGGGCAGACACACCCGCACCCACAGGCTCCATTATCCAATGCCTCCTGGAGAGGCAGGATGTTGGGCCCTGCGTGCATCTCCCAATACTAGCACTTGCATACCTTAGCATTGCCACCCTAAACCTGGGAATACGGTACAAAGCTATCAAAAGGGTGCTATGATTACTGGCAGATAGCAATTCCGAGGTTAAGTACAATTTTCTGAGTGAGCTGCAGCATAGCAACCTTTCTGATGTCTGTGGAGTGTGCTACAGGTCTTGTGTCTGACAGTGTTTACCACCCTGGGGGGTGACCCCAACAGTATTGCGTACCATAGCCATGCCTGCACTGTGCCCAGGACTGGTGCGGTGGCCAGGGCTACCAAACACCTCTATAGTTGCACGATGCTGGCATAGGTGTGGGGAGTGTGTGTCTGCAAACACCCTCCACAGCCCACACTGCTAGCACTGTTGCCAGTATTGGCCTGCCAATGTGCACAATGAGGAGCAAGGTACTGTGGGAATAGCCAGGATAGGGTGGCCTGGCCTGGATTCATCTGTACATAGCATAGGGCAATGGCTCAGACATTGTAGTGGCCGGCCACCACCTGCACGGACAGGGTGGCCACAGCATGTCCTGCTGGGAGGTCACTCTCATCCTGATGGAGCAGTGACCACGGCATGTCTAGGTTCCCCCATAGTGTTATATAGTATTGCTCTCATTTGATATTTATGGGTTCTCTTTTGGGGCCCAATCACTGACTTATCTGCTTGGTGTGTATGCATCTTCTCCAGGACCATGCACTATGGACTAGCTAGCAGAATGTCTGCAGCTAGTATGTGTTTTGCTGGAACACCTTGCAGCAGCTGGTGGCATGCTGCTAGAGAATGTCGGATAGTGGTAGGGGACAGCTGTGCATTTCCAGGCTTACTGTCTGCCTGCTATTGCTTTATGGATGCATACAGCTCTGCATTGCCTGCCCTGTAGGGTATCTGTTCCCCAGAAGGACTGGGATTGATAGTCCTCTCTACTGCCACCATTGCAGGAAGGTAGAATGTGGATTTGTTGGTGGGGGATTCTGTTTCCCACCCTGAGCCCCAGAGGGTGGGTTGTATGGTGGTACATAATCTGCCTATTGGTCCAAACTCCCTCCCCCTCATCAAGTAACCATGGCAACAACACAGGATATGCACTATTCTGGGTGCATCATAGCCCATAAGGGCTAGACATGACTGAGAAATACAGAAGGACACAAATGTATTCTAGGTGTGTCTGCAGGAGCTACCTATCACACACAGTAGCACTGATTGGGACCTGCAGCATGACATATTTTAGCCATGAAAGGTGCTGTGGACCTGGTGCTAGGCGCCCCACCTCACCCTCAGGGTGAGCACCGTACCCGCACAATGTGACGGTCTGTGGCTACTCTGTGCCAGTACCACACACGGCCAGTTCCCCCTACCAGGCTGAGGTGCTGTGGGGATGCATACCCCATCTTGTGCCCATCTGTCGACTGCTGATTTGCATGTGCAGTGCATCATGGGTACGGGTGGGTTAACCCTATCCTTGTAACCACAGCAGACAGTTTGTGTGGTGATGTGCAGTCCTTCTGCAGCCATCCAGGGGTTTGTTGGCAGCTGTAGCCCACTGGTTACTTCACTGTCTGTGAAGCCAGAGGTCATGGGTTCAAACCCATGGTGGGGTTATTTGATAGGGCTGTCTGAGGCATTGTCTATTTTTAATGTACATTAGGGCTGCCAGCAAAAACACCCTCAGAGTACTGTAACCTTAAGGTGCCTCATAAGGTGCTTTATGGGGTGCCTTATAAGGTGTCCTATAGGGGACATTATAGGGTGCCTTGGCGGATAGTGCACTTTATAATGTGCCCTATGGAGTGCACCTTAGGTTACGCCACCGTGAGGGTGTGTTTGCTGGCAGCATTAATTAAAATAAAAGTAAAATGCCTCAAAAAGCACTACTTAAACAGTGATGCCTCAGCCAGCCTTTTGTATATTGGGGGATCAAACTCATGACCCCTGTACCATCATTCAGTGTATTAACCATTGTGCTACACCTCTGCTTCTATGTCTGCATGTCTGCGCACCTACTTAAGATTATCACGCGTTAACGTGCTTAGCGGCGTTTTGCCCGATAATGTGCGCAGTGCGCGTTATCGCGTGATAATGTGCGCAGTGCGCGTTATCGCGCGATAATCCCATTTTGCTATGTTAAGACCGAAACGCCCACTCCTTTTATGGCATCCTGCACACTATCTCCGGGCGCACGTTAAGACGGTTTTGTAAACATACCCCTATGTTTTTTAAGCCATGCTATTGAATGCACATCCCCAGCGGGTAGGGTTAAGGTGCCATAGGTCTTCAAGAAAATAGTTTTTACCCAGTGCACGCCAGATCAAGCAGAAGAGCAGGGTGAAGCACACAAAGGCCCAGTTCCACTCATGGTTCTTTCCAACTGTAGACACTCCCATGAAAATAAAGATTAGCGTCTCACTGACACTGCTCAGCATCTTCATGAAATACTTGATTGTAGTATAAGATTTCTGTGAAACATTTTCTGCCACATATTTATTCATAGTTACAGCACAAGTTGCTATCCTGCAAAAGAAAAATATTTTTACAAATTATTACAAAAATTCATGAAAAAGGAAACATCAAAGGGTCAATTAACTCACTCTGAGGTTGGAAAAGAGGCTGAGATGTTCAGGACTTTTGTTGAATAAATACTTTTCCTATTTGAAGCAGGAGCAAAGTCTAATTGGGGGGGACAAATAAGGTGCTACAGGGGGCTGGTTACTAAGTTGTGCTAATGTTAACCCGTGTTAACTCACCATAGCTCATGTTATTTCTAACGAAGGTCCCATATTATGTGGCTGGTGGTAGCTGTACCCACCTTGCCAATGCATCACAAACGATCATTCCCTTTGCAAATCCCACACAGTTTAAAGAACATAACCATCCCACACATAAATCATTCATCACAATGCAGGATAGCAAAGTTCATATGTGAACTGGGTGTGCCCCTAAAGCAGCAGTATCAGAGGGGTGGCATGTCGAGGCTGCCATAGCTGCGGAGCACCACAGCGTGAAAGCCACATACCCAGGGTCTGCAACACATGAAGGTACCATCTGTAGTGAAATCAGGAGATCATAAACTAACAGTGCACACTAATTTTATTATTTATTTAACTGCTTATCTACCGCTAATCTACGAGTCTAAGCAGTTTATATATAACAACTTGGCCAAGGTGGCTTACATAAAACAGTATTAATGTAGTGCTTTTAGTGCTAATGCCTTTAATGCATATTATCTACCACAGGACTCAAACATCTAGAAGTGTGCATTATCTACTACAAGACCCATTATATAAAATGGGCCCTGTGATATATAAAGCACAATGACAGTGTTAGAACATGCTGTTACTTCATTATAGGGTTATTTTGTAAACTTTTAGTAATAGGAAAACATGTGAACACATCTTATCTTGTAACCTTAAATAATAAAAATAAACTGAATGATGTAAGGCCCCAATTCCCTTGTATTTGTCTATCCAGGGATATTATCAATAGTCTCTGGGATATATGCATCTAAAAATATTGAGATTGCGATATTAAGTGCACCCTTTTTCTGTTCGTCATATTTAAATCTATTTTGCCAAAAGAATGACTGAAGTCTATTTTTCAGCACAGTATGAAGGCTTTATTTATTTATTTTCATATGCTTGAGCTGGTGCTGTCAGAGTGGTTTACAAAAAAATCAAATAGCATAGCAAAATAGAGGGAATGCATGAGAGAAAAAAGAGGTGGAGAGGACTGGGCTTATAATATTATTGGAAATAGCAGGAAAAATCAAGAAGGTGGGGAGAGGAAGAAATGAAAGCAGGCATCCTCGAGAGAACATAGATAAGAGCTGGGGAGTGGGGAAAGGTTTGTTGGAAAACCACGTTTTTAAGTTTTTTTAAAGTGGAAAATGAGGATTTAAGGTGGAGGAGAAAGGGAAGGGAGTTACATAGGGAATGCTTCTGGCGGTAACAAGATGAAAGGTGGAGAGAGGAGGCATGGAAAGGAGAGTGGTGCTGGAAGAATGGAGAGCATGAGACGGTTGATAAGGAGTAATGAACATAACTAGATAAAGAGGACAGCAGGTACACAGAGGTCGTGGACCAAGGTAAGAATCTTGAAGCACATACAATAAGAAAATTGAAGCCAGTGGAGGGAGAAAGGCAGAGGAGAGACATGGTCAAAATGATGACCTTTGAGGATTAGTTTATTCGACTTAGATTGAATAAGTTGGAGATGATGAAAAGAGTATTGAGGAAGACCCAGGAAAGAGATTTGCAGTAATTAAGGTGGGTGACAATAAGGGCAATAATGAGTTGAGTGAATTGGGAAACAGTTAAGGCAGAATGGACTGAGTGCAGATGGCACAGGATGAAGAAAGCAGAGATAGCATTCAAAGCGGTTTGATGGAGAGAGCAGAATCCATGGTGACACCAAGATTTTTAATGGAGTCCTTGAACAAAGCAGAGATGTCAAAGGAGAAGGAAAAATGGCCTCGCAATTAGAAATATTAAGAATAAGGTGGATGTCAGTAAGTCAGTGGTGAATGGCCTGAAGGCAAGATTGTAATGGTGTGATATCAGATAAAAGGAACCGAGTATCAGAACCTGAATATCGTTGATGTAAAAGAATGGTGTGCAACCTAGAGACTGACTTAAGAGGGGTAAAGGAGCTATAAATACATTGAACAAGGTGGGAGATAACAAGGAACCTTGGAGGACTCCAGAGAGGAGTGGGAAAGAAGCAAAAAATCTACAATTTAGAATGAACTTGGAAAGAGCAGTTAGTCAGGTAAGAAGTGAACCAACTGAAGATAGAGGCATGGAGACCAATTCAATAAATACACCAAAGAAGAAGAGGAGAATTATCTACCAGGATGAAGGCAGAAGAGAGATCGAGAGAGACCGAGATGATAGAGTTGCCATGATCTAGAGAGGACCAAATCTCATTCAACAGAGAAGGGGTCAGTGCTGTGACCAGAATGGAAACCAGCTTGACTAGGTTGCAGAACAAGAGTTTTATCCAGAATGAGTGAGAGTTGAGAGACGACAATGTGTTCAAATTGCTTAGAAAGAAAAGCTAGGTTAGAAATTGGTGAGGATAAAAGGGTCCAGAGAAGGTTTTTTGAGGAGAAAGCAAATAACTGTATATTTCCATGGAGGGGTACATAGCCAGACTCAAGGCTGTCCTGAGAGGACAGTTAGGAAACCAGCTGAGCAGGGCAAGGATCCAACAGGGAAGCAGAAAGATGAACTGCCTTAAATGGATGATTCAGGAAAATTAGGACAAAGAAGGGAAAGAGGACCAAGTGGATGAGAGTAGGAGGTGGTCAAGAGCAGGGGAAGAGGGAGTGATAGCAGAAGAGGAAGGAGCCGAGGAGAAGGAGGTATGGAGCATAGAGAATTTATTGAACAGAAATGTAGCATAAGCAGTGGGAGAAGGGGAAGCAGAAGGAGCCCCAGAAACTGAGGAAGGGACTAGAGAGTAGAAATGAAAGAGTTGATGAGGTTTGGAGGTTTATTGCTAGAGGCAAAAATTAAGTCTTTGAATATATTTAGAACAGGCATACCAAAGAGCATGTTGGTAGAAGGAGGCTGAGTTTTCCAAAGAGCATGATCAGAGTAAAAAATGGGATTTCCGCCAGTGGCATTCAAAATGACAGAGCTAGTGGCACAGGATGAAAATACCCAAATGGAAACACAGTTTGGAAGCTGAGGGGTGGAGTCTAGAAGAGTGGTGGGGGCTACTGAGTTGAGGATAGGGTAGAACACCTGATAGAGAGTTGTGAATCCAATGAGGCAGATGGGGGAGCAAAGGAGGTGGTGAGGAGAGAAGAGCAAAGGGGGGAAGGACAAGAGAGAAGGTCAGGAGAAAATGATCGTACCAGGGAACAGCAAATACAGAGTGAGGAGAAGGCTGTGGAAAAGGCGGGACAGGGGAAAAATGCAATCCAGAGTGTGATCATCCTTGTGGGTGGGAAAAGAGACCAGTTGAAAGAACCTATGATCAGGAGTGGTTCTATCATTAGGCCAACTGAGGCGGTGGCCTCAGGTGGCAGTTTCTAGGGGGCGGCACTGATTTGCCGCGCCCTAGAAACTGCCTACAATAGAAGCACCATCTGCCACCAATCTTCCTTCTGGAGCTGGCACTACCTGGTAAGCCGGGTAAGCATGGCTTGAGGGCGCCAGCAGAGAGGGGGAGGTTGAGGTTGTTGCTTCTGCTGCCCTTCCGCTTCCGCTGCGGCTTCTGCTTCCATCGCCGCAGCCGTGGAAACATTTCTCTGTTCCACGACTCTGCTTTTAAACTGCTGGGTCGCGGAGTTTCTAAAAGCCTTTAGAAACTCCGCGACCCAGTAGTTTAAAAGCAGAGCCACGGAACAGAGAAATGTTCCCGTGGCTGCTTTCTTTTTTTTTTTAAAGGATGAATCATAGAAACATAGAAATATGACGACAGAAAAAGACCACATGGCCTATCTAGTCTGTCCTTCCATAACAACTACAACAGTCCCCTTTTTACCTTTAGAGTTCCTCTGTGTTTGTCCCATACTTTTTTGAATTCAGTTACTGTCCTCATCTCTACCACCTCCACTGGGAGACTATACCACGGATCCACTACTCTTTCCGTAAAGAAATATTTCCGCATATCACTGCTGAATCTATCTCCCTTCACCCTCATCTCATGTTCCATCATAGCAGAACTTGCTTTCAATTGAAAGAGGCTCTCTCCCTGAACATTTATGCCACGGAGGTATTTAAACATCTCAATCATATCACCTCTATCCCGCCTTTCCTCTAAGGTGTACATATTAAGATCCTTAAGTCTGTCCACATATGCTTTATAATGAAGCCCATTAATCATTGTAGTAGCAACCCTCTGCACCGACTCCATCCTGTTCACATCCTTTTGAAGGTGCGGTCTCCAGAATTGCACACTATACTCCAAATGAGATCGCACCAAAGACTTATACAGAGGCATTATCACCTCCTTTTTTCTGCTAGCCATTCCTCTCCGTATGCACCCGAGCATCCTTCTAGCTTTTGCCGTCGCCTTTTCTACCTGTTTAGCTACTTTAAGATCATCAGACACAACCACGCCTAGGTCCCGCTCTTCTTTAGTGGACAAAAGTACTTCACCCCCTATACTATATTGCTCCCTTGGATTGCTGCAGCCCAAATGCATGACCTTACATTTTTTAACATTAAATCCCAGCTGCCAAATTCTAGACCATTCTTCAAGCTTAGCTAGATCCCTCCTCATGTTATCTACCCCTTCCTGGGTGTCTACTCTATTGCAGATTTTGGTATCATCAGCAAAGAGGCAAACCTTACCTGAAAGTCCTTCCGCTATATCATTAACAAAGATGTTAAAAAGAATAGGACCAAGGACAGATCCCTGGGGCACACCAATGATAACATCCTTCTCCTCAGAGTGAGCTCCATTTACTTGTACTCTTTGTCACCTCCCACCCAACCAATTTCTAACCCATGCAGTAACTTTAGGGTCCATCCCTAGGGTGCTCAGTTTGTTTATAAGTCGCCTGTGAGGAACAGTGTCAAAGGCTTTACTGAAGTCTAAATACACCACATCTAGGACTCTCCCTCGGTCCAACTCCCTGGTCACCCAGTCAAAGAAATCAATCAGATTTGTCTGACAAGACCTGCCTCTGGTGAATCCATGCTGCCTCGGATCCTGTAATCTGCTGGACTCCAGACACCTCACTATTTTCTCTTTCAGCAGCGTTTCCAATAATTTACTCACCACCGAAGTTAAACTAACCAGCCTGTAGTTTTCAACCACATCCTTACTTCCGCTTTTGTGTAAAGGCACCACATGAGCCTCTCTCCAGTCCTTTGGCACCACTCCCAACTCCAACGAGGCATTGAAAAGGTCAGTCAGTGGAGCTGCTAGAACGTCCCCAAGTTCCCTCAGTATTCTCGGGTGTATCCCATCCGGTCCCATCACTTTGCCTACTTTATGTTGAGATAGTATCTCACAAACACAATCTTTTGAAAATTGTTCAAGATGTCCTTTGCTTCTGTTCCTATTTGTGGGTGATTTCTGAGGTCCTGCTCCTGGTTCTTCATCTGTGAACACAGAACAAAAATATTTGTTAAGCAATTCCACTTTATCCTTATCAGCTTCCACATATTCCTTCCCTGCACCCTTGAGTCTGACAATACCACTCTTGCCCTTCCTCTTCTCACTAATATATCTGAAAAATCTCTTATCCCCCATTTTATTGCATTGGCTATTTCCTCCTCCTTTTGAATCTTTGCCTTCTTGACTACTTTGCTAGCTTCTCTACGTTTTTCCAAATACAGATGCCCGTCTTCCTCTCTCTGTGATCTCTTGTATTTCATGAAGGCCTCCCTCTTTTTCTTCACTTTTTCAGCTACTTCTTTCGAAAACCATAGCGGTCTCCTTTTCCTTTTACCGTTATTTACCATTTTAACAAAAAGGTTGGTTGCCCTTAAAATATCCCCTTTCAGTTTTTCCCACTGTTTTTCTACATCCCTCAGCTGGTTCCATCCAACTAACGACTCCCTGAGGTATTGGCCCATCTTCACAAAGTTAGTCTTTAGGAAGTCTAAGATCCTCGCCTTTGAATGGATTCTAACAGCCCTAGTCCTAATACTGAACCACACCATCTGGTCATCACTGGATGCAAAATGATCTCCCACTACAACATCAGAAACACTTTCACCATTGGTAAGCACCAAGTCCAGTATGGCCCCTTCACATGTGGGGTCTCTTACCAATTGCCTGAATAGTTCTCCCTGTAGAGAATCCAGGATCTCCTTACTTCTAGATGATACTGCAGCAGGAATGTGCCAATCAACATCTGGCATATTGAAATCTCCTATCAGTAGCACTTCCCCTTTCCTAGCAATGCTGCGCATGTCTTCAATTAACTCTCTGTCCACCTCTTCCTCTTGTGAGGGAGGTCTGTATATCACACCAATGTAAATAGATTTCTCTTTCCCTCTTTCTAGTTTAACCTACAATACCTCCCCTCTCCCTTTTAAGCACTGTAATTCCAAAGCTTTAATAGTAGTTTTTACATATAGTGCCACTCCTCCTCCCCTACTTCCTACCCTGTCCTTTCTGAATAAAGTATAGCCAGGTATAGTTACATCCTAATCATGGTTTTCTGTGAACCATGTTTCTGTAACTGCCACTAAATCCAAGTCAGCCACTCCCACCAAAGCTTCAACATCAGGGATCTTATTTCCCATGCTACGGGCATTTATACACACTGCTTTCCATATGTTACCCCTGTTACCCATTTCCATAAAGGTATTTAATGTATCACCTACCTTGGGGCTTTCACTTACCTGGGGGCTTTCTTCACCCATCCCCAACGAATCTAGTTTAAAGCCCTCTTCAGTAGATTAGCCAGTCTACTACTGAAGACGCGTTGACCTTTCTTGGACAGATGGATGCCATCTCTGCTCTGCAACCCTTAGAACAGCATCCCATGGTCTAGGAAACCAAAACACTATCGATGACACCATCCACGCAGCCATGCATTCATCTCCAGGATGTGAGCCTCTCTGCCTTGGCCTTTACCCTCAACAGGGAGGATTGAAGAGAACACCATCTGTGCACCTAACTGCTTCACCCTCTGTCCCAGAGCCATGAAGTCACTTTTGATACGTTCCGAGGTATACCTAGCAGTATCATTTGTTCCAACATGGATTAGCAACATTGGGTAATAGTCAGTGGGCTTGATGAGTCTCGGCAAACTCTCTGTAACATCTTGGACATCAAGTCTGGTCGGCAGATGGACGCCTCAATACCCCTTAGAAGAGAGTCTCCAACCACCACTACCCTTCGTTTCCTTGTGGTCACTGATTCTGCAACTTTGGGGTATTTGAGCTCTGGTTCTTCCCTTTCCAGGGATGCTTTCACCTCCTCCACTTCCAGGGCTGCATAATGGTTCTTCAGTTCAAGGGCTGGAGAAGTTGGATTGGTGATTTTGCAGGCCCTGGTGACTTGTGTCCAACCATCGACATTCTATTGGCACCCATCTTCTCCTGTTCTGGAGAGCTTGGTTGCTGCAAGCAGCATCTCATCAATGTACTTCTCACTGTCTTGAATGCTCCTCTGCCTCGCCACCTCCTCTCTGAGTTCCTCCACTTGTTTCCTCAGAGCTTCAGCATGCAGGCACCCTGCACATGGAACCAGTCCTTCAATTGGCATTAGGATCTCTATCTGGACCGAGGCAGAAGCTGTAACGGGGGCAACAGCTTTAGCAATACGATTTTTCCCAGCCATTGCTCTGTTCGTGGAGCTTAGGTATCTGTTAAAGCAAAAGAGAGAGATCTACCAAGTACCATCCGGTTTCCCAGCTGTCCTTTCAGAGAAAAAGCAGTTAAATCAGTGAGGGAGGGGAGGAGGGAAAGGATCTGGAAGGGAGCAGACAGGGGTTGCTGGAAGGGAGCAGACAGGGAGGCCTGGAAGGAAGCAGACATGGGGGGAGTTGCAAGGGAGTAGACAGGGGGGATCTGGAATGGAGCAGACATGGGTGGAACTGGAAGGAAGCAGACAAGGAGGCCTGGAAGGGAGCAGACATGGGGGGGGGGGAGCTGGAAGAGAGCAGACAGGGAGGCCTGGAAAGGAGCAGACATGGGGGGGGGCTGGAACGGAGCAGACAGGGGGGCCTGGAAGGGAGGAGACATGGGGGGAGCTGGAAGGGAGCACACAGGGGGGCCTGGAAGGGAGCAGACATGGGGGGAGCTGGAAGGAAGCAGACATGGGGGGGGGGAACTGGAAGGAATAGACAGGGGGAGCTGGAAAGGAGCAGAGCAGACATGGGGTGGAGGGGGAGCTGGAAGGGAGCTGACACCCGGGGATGGCACTGAAAGGCGGATGGACAGAGGAGAGGGTGACTCGAAGGGAACTAACATGGGAGGGGGCACTGGGACTGGAGGTTCGCTGATACCTGGGATGGTATTTTAACTAGAAGGGGCTCGATGATGGGGAAAGAGGGGGACTGGAAAAGAATAGACACCAGTGACAGTACTGGGAAGGCAAGGGGGTTGGTACTGGGAGGGGAGGCTGTAAAGGATGCTGATACTAGGGAGAGTTACTGGGACTGAAAAAAGGCTGAAGAAAGCAAAAGGAGAGACAAGAAATGGCATATGGACTATAGACCATAGAAAAAGAGCTAAGAGAAGACAGAGGAAAACAGAAACCTCAGATTGGGACCAGCATGATCAAAAATCATCAGACAACAAAGATAGAAAAAATAATTTTATTTTCAATTTAGTGAATGGACTTTGTGCTATCTATATTTCACACAGTATGGGGAACTGCATCTCTTATCTGGTGTGGCACCGCATGCAGAGTCTGGCTTCTTGTGGTTTCATTTTAATTTTTATCTACATATTTTTATTTTTGCTTTAGGTTGTGGTCACTTATTCTGTACTTGGTGAGGGTCTGTATTCTGAGTGTGTGAACAAGGCCAGGTGTTCTGTTAACATGGAGTTTGTATTTAGGGATCTGTACTGTAGTAATTTGACTTGTTCAGCTTTTCAAATAGGCTTTGGGGCCCATTGCAGTGTTTATAGTGCTGCGTTTTTCTTGGTAGGCCCCTTATTGTATGAGATTTGGAAGTAGATGCTGGTATGGTATGGTAGATTTGCCTTGCAGATCTTAGTGACTTTAGTAGGGTTTTATATTAGTTCCCAATATGCCTGGTACTGGAGAATGTTTGTTGTTGAAGATGTGACCATAATCAGATTTTTTTTTTAATATATTGAGTTCTGTGGGTGAATGTCCTACCTCTGCTCTGCACCCATTGTTGAGGAGGGGGTTCTGAGAATGCAAAATTTATGTTCAAAAAGAAAAAGCAAGCACCATAATGCAGTTTATAACAACAAAATAGAAATTAATTATAATTTGGAGTTATAAACTGCTGTGGTTCTCGCTCTTTCTTTTAGTTCTTTGGTGTGCAAACATCTTACATTTGCTCCACATTATCTAATCAACTTTTTGATTTGGTTCAGTCCCTGACTGGAGTTTTGAGAAAGTTCCTCACCGGGAGGGGGGGGGCACCATCTCATCCCTCACCTCAGGCAGCAGATTGCCTTGAGCCGCCCCTGCCTATGATGGAACATAGGGGTATGTTTACTAAACAGCGTTAACATCATAGCGGCGATGTTATCGCGCGATACATGATGTTATCGTGCGATAATGGCAATTTACCGTGCGAGAATGTCACGTATCGCGCGATAACGTCTCCTTCGGCGTTAAGGTGCGCAGAGGGTGGAGTAAGGCTCCCCAGAGGGCAGAGTAAGGCACCCCAGGGGCGGAGGGAAGGGGTCTGGGTGGAGAGTGGGTGGGGAGAGGCTCCATGCACACTAACGCCGTGAAATGAAGGTCTGAAAATTAGCACCAGTGAAAACCTCGCTCTAGAGGCACATTTGCAGGAGAGAGAAACCAGTTCAGTCAGCAATGTACAGCAAAGGCAGGGAGACCCAGATCAGTGATAGTAGTGATACATGTGCAGCAACCAAAAAGGCAAAAACCATATATAATGACCAGAACCAAAAGTGAAATCCAAAACACCGAGCTGGCCAATAGAACAAATAATGACAAACGGTAATAAACACAACCTATAAAGAATAAAAAGGACGAGCACACATTTGGAAGCATCAATTCTCAGTCCCCCTACAAAATGAATGTTCCAACATAGAAATAGTGCTGATGAGGGTTTTCTGTAGTGTGTATGGGGTAGCTTGCTTTTGTGGCTTTCACATGTGCAGCAACAGCAGAGTGGGCACGTGGGAAAGGGCACTCTGGTGATGGTGTAAATGGGGTACAGGGGGTACAGGGGGCTGCATTCATCACATGCATTGGGCCAGGTGGGGCACAGTGTGGACTAGGCAGATGCCTACCTGGCACATAGGAATGTAGAAACTGAAAAGCAGCAAGACAGCAACTGACCAGGGTCCAACATGGCCACGAGTGTGAGTCCCACAGTGTCCCAGGGGACAGCACCCAGCAGGTACCCCCAAGGGCACAGAACATTGGCAGGCAGTGCCGGGGGGGGGGGAAGTGCTGATGTCCATGTCAGTACCCCTACCCCAGACCCCACACCATAGGCACCCACCTAGTGGCACACTGGATGGCATGGGACTGCGCACCACCGGCATAAGGGCATGTCAGCATGGTGGTGGAGGGGGTGCCGGTGCCAGAGGGGCCAGTGGCAGCTTCCCACAGCAGAGCAAGGCCAAGCCCTGTGTAGGTGGATGGCGTGCAGTGCAACAGTTAAGGGCTGTCTGAGGAACAGTCATGGGATCCCCAGGGGACATCCTGTCTCTGTGGTAACAGCTTGGTGCAGTACACACAGCCAGTGTGCTCAAAGGCAGAAGGTCACAGGTTCAAGTCCCAGCTGGGGCCCCTGCAGACCATGTCCCAGTATTTTACCCTACAGAGCACATACACAATAAACATGTCCACTGCCTAGAGCAGAGGTTCCCAATTCCAGTCCTGGAGGTCCAAACACCATTTAGGTTGTCAGGATGTCCCTAAGAAATATCCATGAGATGCATTTACATGCACTGCCCCCATTGTATGCAAATGTATCCATGCATATTCATTAGCGACATCCAGGAAACCAAAATCATGTTTAGCCCACTAGGACTGGAGTTTGGACCCTCTGCACCAGAGCACTGGCCAACAGATGCACAAACACCCACACCCATGAGCTCCACTATACAAAGCCTCATGGAGAGTCAGGCTGTTGTGCCCTGCATGGAGCAGCAGCTACCACTATCTGCCCCTGTATACCTTAGCAATATGGTCAGAACCATGGAAACACGTTCCATATATGTATCAAAAGGTTGATGCTTAATGTGAAACCACAAATCCTAACTTAAAACAATTTGGTAAAAGAGACTCATCATAGCAACCTTTCTGATATATGTGGAGTGTGCTGCCATATGTGTTTACGACACTGTCTACCACCCCAGAGAGTGACCCTACCAGTATTGCGTTCCTTTGCACTGCCTGCACTGTGCCCAGGACTGGTGTGGCGGCCAGGGCTGGCAGCCACCTCTATTGTTGCACAATGCAGAAATAGGTGTTGGAGTGTGTATATTTCGATCCAGTGTTTTGTGGTTGCCCACTCCTTACTGAGCCCACAATGCTTGCACAGTTTCTAGCATTAGCCTGCCATTGTGCATAATGAGGGGCAAGGTATTGTGGGTATGAGCCAGACAGGGCGGTCTGGGCAGGATACATGTGCACAGGGCATAGGGCAATAGCTGGGCTATTGTAGTGTGCGTCCACCACCTGCAAGGACACAGTGGCCACAGCATGTCATGCTGGGAGGTCACTCCCACTCTGACTGAGCAGTGACCATGGCATGTCCAGGTTCCCACATAATGCTGTACACTGTTTCTGTAAGTGATAGTTGTAGGTTTCTATTTCTGGGGCCCAATCACTGACAAACCTGCTTGGTGTGTGTGCCAGATCCCATGTCTGGGTGCACATTGTCCCTTTTGGGACATGAACTATGTATGTGCTAGCAGACTGTCTGCAGTTATCATGTGTATGGCTGCAACACCTAGCAGGATGAAGCAGGAGCACACTGACTGACTGCCCTCTGCTGGTGAATGTCAGATCGTAGTGGGGGGCAGCTGAGCTGACCAGGCATGCTGCCTGTCTGCCAGTGGTCCTGGTCCATGTGCAGATCTGCATCAGCTCTCTGTTTGCCAGTTGGATGGGGGTGGATGGTCCCACAATCGGTCATCATGTACCTCCACTATTGCAAACGGTGATAGTGTGTGTCTGTTGTTCGCAGGTCATGTTCCCTACCCTGACCCAGAGATGGTGGGTTTGTTACATATATCTTTGTCATGTGAGTCCAGACACGCCCCTGCTCCAAAAACAGGTGTCCATGGCAACCTCACTGAATATGCATTATGTTGTGTGCATCACGGTCCATAAGAGCTACACATTATTGGCAAAAAGAAATGGACATAGAAAACTCCTAAGGCTGTCTGTAAAGACTACCACCCACACTGGCAAGGATGTTGAACTGCAGCACAGCCTACCGCAAACAACCCGAGTACTGTGGACCTGGTGCTGGCCACACGACTTTACCCTCAGGGTGATCACAGAACATGCACAATGGCATGGTCAGTAGGTACACTGTGCCAGTAACATGCACGGTCAGTCCCCCTACCCAGTTGACGTGCTGTAGAAGTGCAAACCCCATCTGGTGAGCAGATGTAGACTGCTGTTCTGCATGTGAATTGCATCATAGGTACTCTTGATGTTATCCTATGCTGGTAGCCACACCAGACAGTATGCCTGGTGACCTGCACTGGTTCAGTAGCTAGCCATAGTCTAGCTGCAACCAATATTGATGTAGGACAATGGTTAATACAATGACCTCAGTGAGAGAGCTTGTGGGTTCAATACCCCAGTGAGCCTGTATATTTATTTATCTGGATGGATATAATATACCACATTATCATTACATCAAAGCGTTTTATCGCATGAAACAATTTTTAAAAGTGTGGTCAGTCGCATGCAGTGGGTATGTTGGAAGAGTGATGTGGGCTGCAGGTTGCTAGATTTGCTGGTGAGCTATATACAAAGTGTGTCCATTAGTAAAACTGTCCGAGGCTATGGTCGTTTATGCCTGTAACAGTCTGACATAAATATGAAATCAGTGTTCACACCCCAAAGCACCCTCACCTCAGTTGCCCAACCTAAGCTGCCCTGTATAGTTCCTTAGCTGTGGCCTTACACTATCCCGGTAAGCAGAGCAGAAAGTGCGTGCAGATGACCTGGTGTTGGTGTGTAGCTAGCCATTGCTATGTTAAAAGGCATAGCACACTGGTTAATACAATGCCTTCACAGCCAGTGGTGATGGGTTTGATACCCCAGTGCACCAACATCAAGAAAAATGCCTAAGATGCAAGAATAGGCAGACAAATCTCTGCAATGTGTGTCTGCAGCATAAAACATTTTCACTGTAGCCTACCAAGGTGCCTCACAGGACGGCGTGGCAGAAAGTGCGTCATAAGGTGCCCTATAAAGTGGCCTGGACAAACGGCAGAAAGCCTGTTACACCGTGTATCTTGGCGGCACCACTGTTTTTTGCCATGTACCGGGCGTGGCACTGGCACATAGCTAGTGCGCATAAGCGATGTGTGTGCATGCATAAGCAAGGCATCTGAGAAAATGGCGATGCGGTCAAGGAAGCCTGCCTTCACCTGTTGGGAGCTGCGACACCTTGCAGCACTAATCTGCGCTAGGCAGCAAAAATTATTCCCAGGCTCCTCCAAACACCAGGACCTCTGCTGTGTTAGGAGGGCTTGGGAGCGCGTCACGAGGCAGTTCAATTGTATTGCAGACTACCCACGTGAAGTAAGTGTATAGGGACAGGTCACACAATACAAAATGTGCAACACAATATTCAGCAATGAACATACATTATACATGTACAACATGGTATAGACACCAGTCTGTGGGCCAACCAGTGCTGAATGTAGCTGTGTATGCTGCAGTGGGTAAGTATGCCCTATCCCCAGGAGGCTGTGGACCTGATCACAGAGGTCTAGTTGTCATCCTGGTATTATGGTACCTGCTGCTGTTGATGTGTTTAAATCAACCCTACCCCCAGGAGGCCTTAGACCTGTCTAAAGAGGTCTGTTAAACAGCATGCTGATATGGTAGTTTATGCAGTTAAGAACATAAGAACATAAGATATGCCATACTGGGTCAGACCAAGGTCCATCAAGCCCAGTATCCTGTTTCCAACAGTGGCCAATCTAGGTCATACGTACCTAGCAGTTTCCCCAAAAGACACAGATTCCACAATGCTTGAACTCGGTCAAGCATTGATATCCTGGGTCCCTTCTTAATAATGGTTTATGGACATTTCCTCCAGGAACTTGTCCAAACCTTTTTTAAACCCAGCTACACTAACAGCCTTTACTACATCCTCCGGTAACAAATTCCAGAGTTTGATTACACGTTGAGTGAAAAAATATTTTCTTTTATTAGTCTTAAATAGTTTACTCTGTAGCTTCATTCCATGTCCCCTAGTCTTTCTATATTCTGATAACGTAAACAATCGATCTACGTTTACCCGTTCCACTCCGTTCATTAATTTATAGACTTCTATCATATCTCCCCTCAGCTATCTCTTTTCCAGGTTAAAGAGCCCTAAACCTTTTAGCCTTTCTTCATAGGAGTATCCTTCCATCCCCTTTACCATTTTGGTGGCTCTTCTCTGAACCTTTTCTAAAATCGCTATATCCTTTTTTATTTTTTTTTTGAATCTTTATTTAGTAATCATCGTAACCATAACATCCAGTACAATGCAGATTAAGATACGGCGACTAGAATTGCACACAATATTCAAGGTGCGGTCTCACCATGGAACTATATAGAGGCATTATAATATCTTTTGTTTTATTTTCCATTCCTTTCCTTATCATACCTAGCATTCTATTTGCTCTCTTGGCCGCCGCTACACACTGGGCACACATCTGCCCTATCCCCAGGAGGCCTGAGACCTGATTACAGAGGTCTGTAATAAATACTGTTGTCATGGTAGTTTATGCAGTTGCAGATTTAACACATCTTCCCTACCCCCAGGAGGCCTGAGACCTGATGAAAGTGGTCTGTTATTCACCCTGGTGTTATGGTAGTTGCTGCTGTTGATGTGCTCAAATCCACCCTTACCCCAGGAGTCCTGAGCCCTGACCAAAGTGGTCTGTTAGACATCCTGGTGTTTTAGTAGTTGCTGCTGTTGATGTGTTCAAATCCACCCTAACCACAGGAGTCCTGAGACCTGAATAAAGTGGTCTGTTAATCATGCTGGTGTTATGGTAGTTGCTGCTGTTAGAACATAAGAACATAAGATATGCCATACTGGGTCAGACCAAGGTCCATCAAGCCCAGAATCCTGTTTCCAACAGTAGCCAATCTAGGTCATACGCACCTAGCAGTTTCCACAAAAGACACAGGTTCTGCAATGCTTGTACTGAGTCAAGCATTGATATCCTGGGTCCCTTCTTAATAATGGTTTATGGACCTTTCCTCCAGGAACTTGTCCAAACCTTTTTTAAATCTAGCGACACTAACAGCCTTTACTACATCCTCCGGTAACAAATTCCAGAGTTTGATTACACGTTAAGTGAAAAAATATTTTCTTTTATTAGTCTTAAATAGTTTACCCTGTAGCTTCATTGCATGTCCCCTAGACTTTCTATATTCTGATAAGGTAAACAATCGATCTACGTTTACCTGTTCCACTCCATTCATTAATTTATAGACTTCTATCATATCTCCCCTCAGCCGTCTCTTTTCCATGTTAAAGAGCCCCAACCTTTTTAGCCTTTCTTCATAGGAGTATCCTTCCATCCCCTTTACCATTTTGGTGGCTCTTCTCTGAACCTTTTCTAAAATTGCTATATCCTTTTTAAGATACGGCAACCAGAATTGCACACAATATTCAAGGTGCGGTCTCACCATGGAACGATATAGAGGCATTATAATATCTTTTGTTTTATTTTCTATTCCTTTCCTTATCATACCTAGCATTCTATTTGCTCTCTTGGCCGCCGCTGCACACTGGGCCGAGGGTTTTAACATGGTGTCCACAATGGCGCCTAAATCTTTTTCCTGGGTGTTGGTTCCTAATATGGAACCTTGCATCGTGTAACCACAGTTTGGGTTGTTCTTCCCTAGGTGCATAACCTTGCACTTGTCCACATTAAATTTCATCTGCCATTTTGATGCCCAGTCTTCTTATTTATCAAGATCCTCTTGCAATTTTCCACAATCCTCTTGGGTTTTAACAACTTTAAATAGTTTTGTGTCATCTGAAAATTTGTCATTCCACTTTCCAGGTCATTTATGAATATGTCAAAAAGCTGCGGACCCAGCACAGATCCCTGGGGTACACCACTATTCACCTTTCTCCATTGGGAAAATTGGCCATTTAGACCTACCCTCTGTTTTCTATCTTTTAACCAGTTCCTGATCCACAATAGTACACTGCCTCCTATCCCATGACTCTTTAGTTTTGCCAAACGTCTCTGATGAGGGACCTTGTCAAAGGCTTTCTGAAAGTCCAGATACACAATATCAACCGACTCACCTTTGTCCACCTGATTATTCACTCCTTCAAAAAAACATAACAGATTAGTAAGACAAGATCTTCCTTGTCTAAAGCCATGTTCGCTGTCTCCCATTAGGTCATGACTATCTACATGCTGAGTAATTTTATTCTTTATTTATTTATTTTATTTTATTTATTTATTTTATTTAGTATACATTTGTATACCGCTACTTCCAGCGATCAGCAGCGGTATTGATTACAGATTGGAAATTGTCAAATCATGACAGGAAATTTTTGAGGTATAAACACATTGATTAGACAGGAAAGCACAGCACACAGAAAACTATTTTACAGGGAATATGAGCTATAGAGGGTTAAGTGGCTTGCCCAAGACCACAAGGAGCACCTGTGGGACTAGAAACCCCAGTCCTTCCGGCCCAAGGTTGCTGTCCTCTAGTGGGATTTGAACCCCTGACCTTCCGGCCTGAAGTACCTTGCCCCAACCACTAGGCCACTCCTCCACTCCATATGATGGTTTCTACCATTTTTCCCGGTACTGATGTCAGGCTCACCGGTCTGTAGTTTCCCGGATCACCCCTGGAACCCTTTTTAAAAATTGGTGTTACATTGGCGATCCTCCAATCTTCAGGTATTAGAGATGATTTTAATGATAGTTCACAGATTACTAATAGCAGGTCTGCAATCTCGTATTTCAGTTCTTTCAACACCCTTGGATGTATACCATCCGGCCCAGGTGATTTGCTACTCTTCAGTTTATCTAATAGTTGTAATACATCTTCCCGATGTATCGATATTTCCTTCAATTCTTCCGCACCTTTAAATACCACTTCAGTCATGGGTAACATCCCTACATCTTCCTCAGTAAAGACTGAAGCAAAGAATTCATTCAATCTCTCCGCTATCGCCTTGTCGCCTCTTAGTGCTCCTTTAACCCCTTTATCATCTAATGGGCCAACTGACTCTCTCACAGGTTTTTTGCTACGAATGTACTTGAAAAGGTCTTTACTTCGCGTTTTTGCTTCCGCAGCATGCTTCTTCTCAAATTCTCCCTTTGCCTGCCTTATCAATGCCTTGCATTTGACTTGCCAGTGCTTGTGCTGTTTCCAGGTTTCGTCGTTTGGCTCTTTTTTCCATTTCCTGAAAGATGCTTTTATGGCAACAACAGCCTCTCTGACCTCACCTTTTAACCATGCTGGCAGTTTTTTGGATTTCCTTCCACTTTTCTTAAAGCGTGGAATACAGCTGGTCTGGGCTTCCAAGATAGTATTTTTCAACAACAGCCAAGCCTGATGTACGTCTTTAACCTTTGCAACTGCTCCTTTTAGTTTTTTCTTAACTGTTTTCCTCATTTTATCATAGTTTCCCTTTCGAAAGTTAAAAGGTAGTACTGTGGATTTCCTTACTATCCCTCCTCCACTAATTAAATCAAAGGCGATCATGCTATGATTACTATTGCCAAGTGGCCCCAACAACCTTATCTCTTGCACTAGATCTGGTGTTCCACTAAGGACTAGGTCTAATATGGCTTCCCCTCTGGTCGGTACATGAACCAGCTGCTCCAAGAAGCAGTCATTTATTTCATCTAGGAACTTTATCTCCCTAGCATGTCCTGACGTGACACTGACCCAGTCGATACCAGGGTAGTTGAAATCACCCATTATTATTACTGCACTGTAACTTTTGTTAGCTTCCTTGATTTCTTTGAGCATTTCATCATCCATTTGGTCATTCTGGCAAGGCGCTCGATAGTACACCCCCACTGCCATTGCCTTCCCCCGTTTACATGGAATTTCAATCCATATAGATTCTACCGCAGATTTTGTTTCCTGCAAAACTTTAATCCTTTCTGACTCAATGCCCTCTCTAACATAGAGAGCAACCCCTCCACCAATTTGATCAGCTCTATCATTGCGATATAGTTTGTACCCAGGTATCACAGTGTCCCACTGATTGTCCTCCTTCCACCATGTTTCTGATATTCCAATCATATCTAACCTTTCATTTAGTGCTATATATTCTAACTCTCCCATCTTATTTTTTAGACTTCTAGCATTTGCATACAAGCATTTTAGAGAATGTCTTTTACTCATATTAATTTGGCTATTGTTATACATGGATAATTTGGGATCTTTAAGCTCTGTCTGCTCCATACTTGAGGGCATTTGGGCTACTTTACTCTTTTGTGGAACCTCTCTGCTTTTGGTAGTATCCTTCAAAGATACATTCTTCTGAACCATCCGCTCCTGGGCGACTGTCGGCTTTCCCCTAATATCTAGTTTAAAAGCTGCTCTATCTCCTTTTTAAAGGTTAATGCCAGCAGCCTGGTTCCATCCTGGTTAAGGTGAAGCCCATACCTTCGGAAGAGCCCCTCCTTTCCCCAGAATGTTCCCCAGTTCCTAACAAATCCAAAACCCTCATCTCTGCACCATTGTCTCATCCACGCATTGAGACTCCGGAGCTCTGCCTGCCTTTTGGGTCTTGCGCGTGGAACAGGAAGCATTTCGGAGAATGCTACCCTGGAAGTTCTGGATTTCAACTTCCTACCTAAAAGCCTAAATTTAGCCTCCAGAACCTCCCTACCACATTTTCCTATGTCATTGGTACCGACATGTACCAAGACAGCAGACTCCTCCCCAGCACTATCTAAGACCTTATCTAGGTGGCGCGTGAGGTCCACTACCTTCGCACCAGGCAGGCATGTTACCAGGCGATCCTCACGTCCACTAGCCACCCAGCTATTTACATGCCTAATGATCAAATCACCTACTATAACGGCTGTCCTAACCCTTCCCTCATGGGCACATGGCCCTGGAGAAACTTTCTCATTGCGAGAGGGTTTTACATCATTTGGAGGACAGGTTCTAGTTACAGGATCACTTCCTGCCACACCAGGGTGATGCTCTCCTGTCACGTGACCTCTCTCCTCCATGGCAACAGGGATGCTGCCAGACTGGAGGTGGGACTTCAGGACTATATCCCTGTAGGTCTCGTCTATGTACCTCTCTGTCTGTCTTATGCTTTCCAAGTCTGCTACTTTAGCCTCTAGAGAACGGACTCGTTCCCTGAGAGCAAAGAGCTCCTTGCACCTAGTGCACACATAAGACCTCTCACCAACTGGGAGAAAATCATACATATGACACTCAATGCAAAAGATTGGAAAGCCCCCATCCCGCTGCTAGACTGCTGTCTTCATCTTAGTTTTAAGTTTGTGTTTAGATCTAAGTTCTTTACTTACTAAGGGTTGCTATGGATATTTATACTAATAAAACTGTACCTAATACGTGTAATATACCTTGTTCACCTGAAGCTTAACTAATCTCAGGTCCTCAGTGTATGACTGATTTGGGTAATGAGCTTCACCTGAGAGCACCTTCTGTCTTTTAAGATGTGTAAGTACCTATAAAGCTACGATTATCCCAGGGGAGGGAGGGAAATAACACTTATTAAAAGAGGGCTGCTACACAGTACCCTGTCTTGTGCTGCTGAGGTAAGCTAAATTCTGATTTGATTTAAATTATAGCTCTTAGCTGCTGCTAGGCTCTAACTTCTTATGAAATTTAAACTACAAGCTCTCTGCTGGGTTCTAAATTTAACCAGAAAGCTCTCTTCTGTGTTTTAAATTTAAGCTAAAAGTACTTTGCTGATGCCAAGCCCTGAGTGACTATTAAATTTAGACTACAAGCTCTCTGCTGGGTTCCAAATGTAACCAGAAAGCTCTCTTCTGTGTTTTAAATTTAAACTAAAAGTACTTTGCTGTTACTAGGCCCTGAGTGACTATTAAATTTAAACTACAAGCTCTCTGCTGGGTATGAAATGTAACCAGAAAGTTCTCCTCTGTGTTTTATATTTAAACTTAAACTGCTGCTACTAGGCCCTGACTGATTTAACAAAAAATAGTGGGTTCACAGATTAATTAGCTTTAATACAAAGAATTCCTTTTAGAAAATTACCAGAAGTATATACTCACAGTTGCAGATCTCACTTCAGATGTAACAGTCCCTTTTTCTAGTCCTTCAAATCCACCCTACCCCCAGGAGTCCTGAGACCTCATGAAAGTGGTCTCTTAGTTACGCTGGTGTTATGGTAGTTGCTACTGTTGATGTGTTCAAATCCAGCCTACCTCTAGGAGTCCTGAGACCTGATTAAAGTGATCTGTTAGTCACCTTGGTGTTATCGTAGTTTCTGCTGTTGATGTGTTCAAATCCATCCTACCCCGAGGAGTCCTGAGACCTGATTAAAGTGGTCTGTTAGTTACCCTGTTGTTATGGTAGTTGCTGCTGTTGATGTGTTCAAATCCACCCTACCCCCAGGAGTCGTGAGACCTGATTACAGAGGTCTGTAATAAATCCTGTTGTTATGGTAGTTTATGCATTTGCAGGTTCACACATCTGCCCTATGCCCAGGAGGCCTGAGACCTGATTGCACAGGTCTGTTCGTCATCCTGGTATTATGGTAGTTGCTGCTGTTGATGTGTTCAAATCCACTCTACCCCCAGGAGTCCTGAGACCTGATTAAAGTGGTCTGTTATTCATCCTGGTGTTATCGTAGTTTATACAGTTACAGTTTCACACATCTTCCCTATCCCCAGGAGGCCTGAGACCTGATTACACAGGTCTGTTAGTCATCCTGGTGTCATGGTAGTTGCTGCTGTTGATGTGTTCAAATCCACCTTACCCCCAGGAGTCGTGAGACCTGATTACAAAGGTGTGTAATAAATCTTGTTGTTATGGTAGTTTATGCAGTTGCAGGTCACACATCTGCCCTACCCCCAGGAGGCCTGAGACCTTATGAAAGTGGTCTGTTAGTCACATTGATATTATGGTAGTTGCTGCTGTTTTATGTGTTCAAATCCACCCTACCCCCAGGAGTCCTGAGACCTGATGAAAGTGGTCTCTTATTTACCCTGGTGTTATGGTAGTTGCTGCTGTTGATGTGTTCAAATCCACCCTACATCTAGGAGTCCTGAGACCTGATTAAAGTGATCTGCTAGTCACTTGGTGTTATGGTAGTTGCTGCTGTTGATGTGTTCAAATCCATCCTACCCCCAGGAGTCCTGAGACCTGATTAAAGTGGTCTGTTAGACATCCTGGTGTTATGGTAGTTGCTGCTGTTGATGTGTTCAAATCCACCCTATCCCCAGGAGTCGTGAGACCTGATTACAGAGGTCTATAATAAAACCTGTTGTTATAGTAGTTTATGCATTTGCAGGTTCACACATCTGCCCCATCCCCAGGAGGCCTGAGACCTGATTACAGGGGTCTGTAATAAATCCTGTTGTTATGGTAGTTTATGCAGTTGCAGGTTCACACATCTGCCCTACTCCCAGGAGTCCTGAGACCTGATGAAAGTGGTCTCTTAGTTACCCTGGTGTTATGGTAGTTGCTGCTGTTGATGTGTTCAAATCCACCATACCCCCAGGAGTCCTGAGACCTGATGAAAGTGGTCTCTTAGTTACCCTGGTGTTCTGGTAGTTGCTGCTGTTGATGTGTTCAAATCCACCCTACCCCCAGGAGTCCTGATACCTGATTAAAGGGGTCTGTTATTCATCCTGGTGTTATGGTAGTTTATGCAGTTGCAGGTTCACACATCTGCCCTATCCCCAGGAGGCCTGAGACCTGATTACAGAGGTCTGTAATAACTCTTGTTATTATGGTAGTTTATGCAGTTGCAGGTCACACATCTGCCTTATCCCCAGGAAGCCTGAGACCTGATTACAGAAGTCTGTAATAAATCCTTTTGGTATGTTAGGTGCTGCTGTTGATGTGTTCAAATCCACCCTACACCCAGGAGGCCTTAGACCTGCCTAAAGAGGTCTGTTAAACAGCATGCTGTTATGGTAGTTTATGCAGTTGCAGGTCACACATCTGCCCTATCCCCAGGAGGCTCAGACCTGATTACACAGTTCTGTTATAGATCCTGTTGGTATGGTAGGTGCTGCTGTTGATGTGTTCAAATCCACCCTACCCCCAGGAGGCCTTAGACCTGCCTAAAGAGGTCTGTTAAACAGCATGCTGTTATGGTAGTTTATGCAGTTGCAGGTCACACATCTGCCCTATCCCCAGGAGGCCTGAGACCTGATTACAGAGGTCTGTAATAATTTCTGTTAATATGGTAGTTGCTGCTGTTGATGTGTTTAAATCCACCCTACCCCCATGATGCCCAGACCTGCTTACAGAGGTCTGTTATTCATCCTGGTGGTATGGTTGTTGCTGCTGTTGCAAGGTTCACACTTCTGCCCTATCCCCAGGAGGCCCATACCTGATCGCAAAGGACCAGTATAGATGCTGGTGTTAAGTTACCTGCATCTGTTGGGGTTTGGCAGCTCTGCCCTAACTCCAGGAGGCCCCAGACCAGATCACAGATGTCAATAGCTCAGGTAGGTATGGTGGTCCATGCTCCTGTTGCATTCGCCCACATCTGCCCTATTCAAAGGAGGCCTTAGTCCTGACCATAAAGGTATAGTAGAAAGTCTGGTGTCATGGTAATGGCTCCTGGCGATGGGTTCAGGGCCACCTAATTCCCGCTCTATCTCAGAACATATCACACATGTTTTGTAAAGATATCATGGTGCCATGGCGGGTGTGTCGGCTGATGTGTGTAGGTCAGGCAAACACACAGGTGTGTGCCGGACCACACAGGGAGTTAGGAAACACCTCCCCTGGAGACCAGCATGCCTACCCCACACATGGATGTGCTGCCATGTCATGCAAGGAGAATCTAGGAACAGGGTATGGGGGGTCTGGGAGGTTGCACACAGTACACATAGGTGGCACCCCACACATGCCCAGACCCACAGTCACACATGCAGGCGGCTCTGGCAACAGGTAGTAGACGACACACTGGCCAGAGCAGCAGCAGCACCCTGCTGCTCACAGTGATGTGTGATATGCATTGGACACCCACCAGAGATATCTGGCCCCTAATGCTCCCACCCATTGCATTCCTCCACAGGTAGAGGACCTACGGAAAAAGGGATGGGAGTTGCGGCTGCACTGCCCCAATGTCCTTGCCCACCTTCGAAGGAGGGCACTGGAGCAAAGTTGCAGTGAGTGTAGTGGCCTCTGCAGTGCAGTATAGCATGTCACAGTGGCCCAACAGCCTGTGGGAGGCCACACTATGTTTATGTGGTGTGTGAATCACATGATAGTGTGCTAATGACTGTCTTCCCCCACAGAGGATGCTGCTGCTGGTGAGGGCCCATCTACATCAGGATCCACCACAACAGGCCCCACAGCTCCAGTCCAGCTGGAGGAGGAGGGGGCAGAGGCTGAAGAGGAAGAAGACAACATGGAGGGGGCAGAGGGTGGGGTGTGGTGAGAGGGAGGGAGGGAGGGGAGGGGGAGGGTGTTTTGTATGCGGCCAGGGGTGAGGAGGGTGAGGGGGAGAAGGAGGAGGAGGCAGAGGAGGAGAAGGAGAGTGGGGAGGGGGGCAAGGGAGAGGGTGGGTGGGAGGTGTCACGGGGAGGAGGGTGGGAGGGTGTCCCTGTGGGTGGGAGGGGACACAGGACAGCACAAGGCACTGTGGGTCCCTGCCAGCTGCCACATGTGTGCGACGATGTTGGCCGCCTGTGTGTAGTGTCACCACCCATTGCCACAGACAGGGCCCACGCACATGCCACCACATAAACACCGAGCACCTGGTGTGGATGTGGTGGCAGGTGCGTCCAGGACCTTTCTGTGGCAGTGGTTGGTGTGCTGCAATGCCAGCAGTCCCAGGACCACACCATCCAATGGCTGGCAGGCACCATTCAGTGGATGGCCGCCGAGATGCACATGCAGTGTGTAGCTGGTATGGGCGGTGCATCTCGACAGCCATCACCTGATGGGCACCCCAGGAGCATTTGAGGGCCACAGGGGCACCCACACACGTATCCTGTGCTGCCCTGTCACCCAGGACACATCATGGGGTTTGTTGTAAATATTACGCATTGTACAGTTAAAAGTAAACAAGTTTGTAAGTACAGCACAATAGTCATGTGTCTCCCTTACAGACAGACTGTATGTGAGCATGGGACATGTGTGTAGATCCCTATGTGTATGCATGGTAGACATAGGTAACATACCTGAACCGTCTCCACACTCAGGTGTGGGGGCTGCCCATGTGCATAGGTGTCTATGTCCCCTGGTGTCCCTGTGATGTACTGATGTGCTGTGTGTCCCAGCAACTATGGTCACATGCATGCTGCTTGTGATATGTAGGCTGCATATCTGATGCACCATGCTTGGGGGGGAATGGAGAGAAAGGCTAGCAGCAGGTATGTGGCAGGAAGGATAGGAGGGACTTCTGTACCCAGGAGCTGCATAGGGGGATAGCTGGTGAGACCGTGACAGGTGGATGTTGGTCAGGAGGATGAGAGACGGCGCACTACAAGCGCTGGGGATGAGTAACCAGCTGACTATAGCTAGATACCTTTGCCTGCCTGTGCCCCCGCAAGCATAGGTGGGTAAACAGCCACGTAGGCTCTGGTGTGGGCAGAGAGGATGGTCACACATGTGGGTAGACTAATGGAGAGCATATGGGGTGTGAGAGAGTGACAGATCCATACAACATACATGTACCACCTTAAAGATATTGCTGGTCGATGGAGAGGTAGAGTATACCCACACTCATAGGTAGAAGGGTGCACACATGGCACGGTGCATGGCACACAGGGAATGGTATAACGTATGTGCGGTGATTGGTGGCAGTGCAGACACCACACCCCTATGGGAAACGGGGAGGCGCATGTGGCCAGGGTGACAACATGGGTTGCAGGGTACGCAGGGGAGCACAGTTGCACACACTGAAGACATAAACATAGTTATAAGTAGGTTTTGATGTCTTTATTGACACAGATGTCGTGACCAGTTCCCCAAGCTCACATCCTGCTTCTTCGCCCATGTCCACGGTGCCCACAGGCCAACCCACCCCTCTGTGCTGGGTCCGCTGGTGCCGCCTCTGGCGCTGGTGCTGGCTGCTGGGGATGCTGAGCCATGGCCTCCTGGGCATATGCAATGCACACTAGCGCTGCTGCCATCATCTCAGCTGTGGCACGCAGCTGGCTCACCTCCTCCCGAATGGCCATCAGAGCCTAATGAGTGACTGTGGGTGAGACACAAAGTGATGTGTGAGACATGTTTTGCACCCCACACCGTGACGCATGCACATGTCTGGCGTATCTCAAAAGACCGGTCTGCAGAGCAATCATGCATGCGACAACTAGCAACACAGTACCATGTTTACATCTGTGTGTCCCCATGATCCATCCTCAGGCCAGGAAATGATCCTGCTGAGGGGGTCATAGGAATCACAGATATGACACATGGTACTGTGTCACAGTTCATTGTGTCACTGCTTGATCTGCACACTAGTCATATGGGATAGGCCGGATAACATGGGGATTCATGGCACACAGATAGATATCTGAGGGGCGCTGTTTGCTCTAAAGCTGCCACATGGTACTGATTACCCTGACTATCTATGCTAGGTACCATTACCTAGGGAGAGGGGTCCGCTGAGTAAGCTGTATAGGTGATATGGGATAGGTGTGTACCACTGTACGTCTCCTTGGGTTATATGGTGGTGAATAGTAAGCGGATGTATGAGCTCATTAACATGATGACACCAGATGACCCATGCTACAAGAGGGGGGAGTGCACATGGCACAGACCTCCACTAAACATTCTATCCTACATGCTATGGTGTCATAATATTGGGGAGCACATGGAATGTCATTGTGGATGTTACGTCAACCCCCAGGGGGCTTGTTGTGTATTCTGTTATCCACCTTACGCATCGTGCCTTGATGAGGCAGTATAAGCCCGCAGCTCTGCAAGGATGACATCCATGCTGGTGTGTGAGGTGCCTGATGTCCTCAGTGCCTGCATTGTGTGGTGACTCCCCTCCGTCTCTGCATCGTCCATAGCCCGTGTGCTGCTGCTTCTACTGGCCCCCACTTGTGCATCGGCATCTGCTGCACTGTCCTGTGCTTCGGGCACCACATTGTTTCCTGGGGTCTCCCCACCAGTGTTGGCCGCGTCCCCGGACTCTGCGGCCTCTGACCCTTCAGCATCTTCTGATGCCGGCACATCCTCCTCCTCATATGCTTCCATGGCCTGGATGTCACCTGGGGGGTGGAACAGGGTACACAGCAAAGATGAGTTTGCGCAGGGCACATATGTACACCTGTGTAGTATATCCCCGCCAAAAGCAATGTGGTGTCCACCTTTACCTGCTGTTGCTGCACCTACCATGGGGAAAGCACATGTGCATACAGTGTGCTGTACCTGGCAGGGGGGAGGAGGAGCGGCCTCTTGCACTGGTGGAGCTGTGACACATTTGCTATTGTGTTTGAGGGGATGGGGTGGCGAGTGTCGGGCCCACTATATGCAGCACTAGGTATGCACTGTGCTTGTGACCTTGGATGTAGGCTCAGCGCGACATGTGGCCAGGGTACGTGTGGGAGCCCTGAGTGGGATTGTGACCTGTCATAGTTTGTGTGAGCGATGTGTATGCATTGGCCTGAGTGGTATGCACAGTAGGTGTTGCAGCATGCATCCGGGTCAGCCAGACTTGTGTGGGGACTGCCGCTTTGGTAGCCACTGTGCGGTGTGGGTGGACAGCTATCACATACTCAGTGTGTGTGGTGGGTTGTTTCAGGGGATGGGTGGAGCGATGCTGGTCATGGGGTTGCACCGTAGGTGGGCGTCATGGGAATGTGTCTGTGGCACTGCGGTACCTATATATGAGCTGACCCCAGGTGGTGTGGGGGTTTGGCTAGTTGGTATGACTGTGGCAATTTGCACCCCAATGTCTTGTGAGGGTGGGTGGGGGATCCCCACTGTATGTTGGCTAATGACAGAGTATTATGTGTCTGACATCTGTGTGATGTGGTCATTGGAGTTTGTTTGTGTCTACCTTGTCATCACAGTGTGATAGGCCTTCCTCTGTCACTCGTCTGGGATATGTCCCTGGACAGGTAATCGCAAACACACATCATAGCTGTTATAGGTGGTGTGTATGGGTCCCCCCAGGTCAATGTGTTCTGGCCTAGTTGTATGTCACTCCTGTCTGTGTCCCCCTGTCATACTGTGTGCGTGTCTGGCTGCAGATGCATGATGTTCTGTGTGACATATATGCCAGGTATGAATAGCTGCTGCATATGCTGGGTTCATGGGGTGGAGGGTGTTGGGCCTTCCACGTATGTATGGTCATCCTCCCCACTCATGTGCAGTGGAGGGGGATGGCACTCTGCCTGGCTGAGGGACTGCCCGCCCTGGTTCTGTATACCTGTGCAGTGCTCTACAACATCCAGGACTGTGGCTGCCGTGCACACAGCCCCAGGTACCTGTCACACCTACCCTGTACTTACCCAGCCATATTTTGCAGAATTTCTGGCCCCCAGTTGCCTGTGTTAGGACACACATGTTCTCAGGACATAGGCCCCCACCTTCCCGTCCATAGCCGGCATGTGCTGGGCCATGAGCTGTGCATGTGTTGCATATCTGACTTACCTGCCTGTGGATGGGCAGTGTCCAGCACTTCAGTCAGTCCACGCAGGTAGATGGGGCCAAGACAGTCTGCAAGCTCCTGCTCCAGGGGTGTCAGGGCTGGAGCAAAGGGGGCACCCCCTCTGGTGCCCATGGCATGTCACCTCTCTGCCACCGTGTGTGCACGGACACCACGCTTAATGTTATTAAATCTTTTCCTCAGGCTGTCCAGATCCCTAGTTGGTCCCCCTGCCTGGGCTATGGCTTCCTGTACCTCCTCCCACGTGTGTGTGTGTGTGCCCACAGTGGTGCTGGTGCTCAGCCGGCCATAGAGCACCTCATACCGCTCCAACACACTGGACAGCAGGATGTTGTTTTCCTGCTGGCTGAATCTAACAGCCCGGATACACAAAAACAGCAAGAGACAAAGTCATCAATGGATGGTCAACAGGCGTTTATTCATGAAAAACCCCGACGCGTTTCGGCGAAACCGCCTTCTTCAGGGGGTATACAGCTTAAAAACATAAAAACAGATGTAAATAAATATACATATAAATAATTTAGTTAATAAATAAAAAGCCCCATAAAAATATCTTTAACAATATACCTATAAATAACAGATCACATAATACAAATAAAACCTCCAAAGTAAATCCTATACTGTGAACGCAGGACATAAAACCGTAGAACCATGCTTCAGTAGGAATGTATAGACAAACATACAATCATGTATAGTCTTAAAAATAACAATAGAGAATGTATTTACTCACACCATTTGATAGTGTGATACTCTCATATGGTGACTTGATGCGGACTACCTTATACTAAATAAAAATCATGATGATAATATTAGTAATAATAATGATAGATATTTGATTAAATGTGTGATCATTAAGTTACATCAATATGTAATGTGACAATTATTGTTGTTACTGTATTAAAACCTGCCAAATTGTTAAGGCAATCATTAACATGATGTAAAACCCTTCTATGTTTAAAAAAACGTTATTGTGCTCTAAAGCTATTATAAAAAATTGTTTACTACTAACTCACTGTGTATTCTTCAAGAAATACGTGCTGGGTCAACTGACCTGAGGTAGTAGACTTAAATCACTGTTTAATTAAATATGGTCTTTAGGTTACATCAGTGTGTAATAAAACAATGATTATTGTTATTATCTTAAAAACCTATTGAATTGGTGGAATTGTCTTCAATGTAATATAAAATCCTTCTAAGCTTGAAAAACATTATTGTGCTCTGAAATTGTTATAAAGAAATGTGTACTATTTCCAACTCACTATATCAACTTCAAGAAATACGTGCTCGGTCGACTGACCTGAGCTTGTAGACTCAAGTCATCATAGCGTAAACCGTCAAGGTTCAGGTAGAAGTTGCTGTTATAGAACTTTAGAATTAAAAAGAGCACCATCAATGGTTCTGCATCTATAGCATACATAAAACGTTTGAAGAGCAAGCGCTGAGTTATACCGCCGTCAAATACGCGCCAAAGAGGAGGAAATTAAATTGTGAACAAAACTTGTCAGATACATGGAGAAACATAGACATCAAGATGAATTTACGGCAATAAACTTACTAAAGGGCTAAGGGACATTATATCGTATGTTGTACCGCAGGAATGAAACAAAGCTTTCTGTGTGCTGTAACTCGAAAATTATAACACTGAGAACCATGTAAAATCTAAGAAACATATGTTGAACTGATGTATATAAATTTAAAATTAGAAAGAAATTTTTTTTACATCCAAACAATATACAGGAACGTGGCAAAGCCATGGCTGTCCATGAGATTTGAACTTTGGTCATTCATATACTAAACACTTTGGGGCATGTTTACTAAAACCCCGGTAAAGTGCGGGCCGTGGTAGTGTCATATAAGGAGTGGGCGTTCCATCCTGAAAAAGAAAAGCCGGAATTTACATATGCGCTAAGGTGCG
This sequence comes from Ichthyophis bannanicus, assembly GCA_033557465.1. Taxonomy (NCBI): domain Eukaryota; kingdom Metazoa; phylum Chordata; class Amphibia; order Gymnophiona; family Ichthyophiidae; genus Ichthyophis; species Ichthyophis bannanicus. The sequence goes on along the minus strand of CM066035.1, from coordinate 599,465,960 downwards.
CGGCGCCCATGTGCGCCCCGCACCTTAGCGCATGCGATAGCTTCGCGGGAGGCATAAGTGGCACGCTGAAAAACAAAAAAAACAGCAGAGCCACAGCACAATGGTTAAAACACTGACCAATGGTACAGGGATCAGGGGTTCAATCCCCCACAGTGCCCAGTGAAGATAGCTGGCTGAGGCATTAATGTATGAGGCACAGAAATACTGGGCAGCATAAGGCAGCACGCTAATGTTTTTGGCGGCATATTAATACTGGGCGGCATAAGGTGGCATGCTGATTTTTATGGAGGCATTATAATAGTGGGCGGTATAAGTGGCGCGCTGATGTGCAGGAAGAAGAGCAGAGCCACAGCACAATGGTTAAGACACTGACCAATGGGGTAGGGATCAGGGGTTTAATCCCCCAAAGTGCCCAATGAACAAGGCTGACTGAGGCATAACATATTATGGGGAAGATTGCTTTAGGAGGCATTTTATGCATATTTTAATTATCACTACTAGCAAACGCACTCTCAAAGCATGTTAACATAAGGAGCCCTATAGGGCACATTTTAAAGTGCACTGTCATCCAAGGCATCCTAGAATGTTGCTTATAGGGCGCTTTAGAGGGTGCCGTATGAGGTACCGTAAGGTCAGTGTACTGTTTTTTATGGCAGCACTGTGTAGTTTAAGGAATGAAAAGCATAAGTAGGTGCGCTGACAGGCAAGGAGGAGCAGCAGTGGAGCACAATGGCACTGACTGCTGATACAGGGGTCATGAGATTGCTCCCCAGTGTGCTTAATACGTAAGGCTGGCTGTGGCATCAGCTTTGCATTGTACGTATTTTGTCCTGCAGCACTTTATTTTTATGTTATTAATTGCTGCCAGCATACACGCCCTCACGTGCCGTAATTGAAGGTGCCGTATAAGGCACCCTATAAGGCACTCCATAGGGCATATTATAAATTGCACTGTCTGCCATGGCACCCTAAAATGTCCCCTATAGGGCACCCTATAGGTTGCATCACAGGATAATGTATAGTGCACCTTATATGGACGGGAACCATAAGGTGCCCTATAGGGCGCCCTATAAAGCACCCTCAGAGGCACCTTATGGGTACAGTACGCTGAGGGTGTTTTTGCTGGCATCAAAATATGTACATTAAAAAAAGATATTGCATTGGACAACCCTATCAAATAACCCCACTGTGGGTTTGAACTCATGACCCCTGGTTTCAGAGGCAGTGAAGTAACCATTGGGCTACAGCTGCTAGCAAGCCCCTGGCTGGCTGCAGAGAGCATGCATGTCACCACACAGACAGTCTGCTGTGGTCACCAGGATAGGGTTAGCCCACCCATACCCATGATGCACTGCACATGCAAATCAGCTGTCCACAGATTAACACAAGATGGGCAATGCACCCCCACAGCACCTCGGCCTGGTAGAGGGAAGTGACCATGTGCACCCACACACCACCTCGGCCTGGTAGGGGGTACTGACCGTGTGTTTTACTGGCACAGAGTAGCTACACACCGTCACATTGTGCGGGTACTGTGCTCACCCTGAGTGTGCAATGAGGCGCCCAGGACCAGGTCCACAACACCTTCCATAGCTGAAAGAAGCCATGCCGGAGATCCAAAGCAGTGTTAATGTGTGAGCTAGGTAGTTTCTGCACAAACACTTTGGATATCTCTGTCTGTTTCAGTCAGGAGTACCCCCAGATGGGCCATGCACCACCACCACCACCACCACCACCACCCTCCTCCAGGGCTGGGGGTGGCAAACAGGGTCTCCCATCAATAGATCCACATTCTACCTCCCTGGAAAGGTGGCAGTAGAGGGGTCCATCAACAGGGCAGTCAATGCAGCTCTATACACATCCATAACACAATAGCAGACAGACATTAGGCCTGGATATGGTGATTTGCACCCCACCACCATCTGATATTCCCCTGCAGCAAGTCACCATCTGCTGCACCCTGCTCCATCAAGACACATACCAGCTGCAAACAGTGTGCTAGTTAGTCCACAGTGCATGTTCTCAGTGGAGATGCATACACAGCAAGAAGTTAAATCAGTGTCTGGGCCCCAAAAGGAAACCCATATCTATCACATGAGAGAAATACTATATGGCACTATAGGGGTGCCTAGCCATGCTGTGGTCACTGAACAGTCAGGGTGAGAGTGATCTCTCAGCAGGACATACTGAGGTCACCCTGTCCGTGTAGGTGGTGGCCGGGCACTAAAATGTCCCAGTCAGTGCCCTATGCCCTGTGCAGATGCACCCTGGCCAGGCCACCCTGTCCGGCCTATACCCATGGTACCTTGCTCCTCATTATGCACATTGGCAGGCCAATACTGGCAACATTGCTGGCAGTGTGGGCTGTGGAAGGTGTTTGCAGCCACCACACACTGGATAGACAGACAACCACCCCCACACCTATGCCAGCATTGTGCTACTATAGAGGGGTTCAGCAGCCATACCCACCACACCAGTCCTGGGCACAGTACAGGCATGGATATGGTACGCAATACTGTTGGGGGTCACTCCCCAGGGCGGTAAACACTGTCAGAGACCAGACCTGCAGCACACACCGCAGACATCAGAATGATTGTTATGGTGGAGCCCAAGGAGCAAAATGTGCTTAACGTAGAAATTGATATCTGCCAGTTATCATGGGAAACATTTGATAGCTGTGTACCATATACCCAGGTGTAGGGTGGCATTGCTAAGGTATGCAACTGCTAGTATTGGGAGATACAGGCAGGGCCCAATGTCCTGCCTCTCCAGGGGGCATTGGCCAATGGGGCCTGTGGGGGTGTGTCTGGGTGTGTCTGGACCTGTTGGCTGCTGCTTTACGGCAGAGTTTCCCAAATCCAGTCCTGGTGTTCCATACCCTGTTTGGGTTTTCATGCTGTCCCTCATAAATATGCATGAGCTACATCTGCATACCATGGGGGTGGTGCATAGATATGCAGCACAGGCACCTGTATTAGAGGCAGCATGGAACCTGAATGGTGTGGGGCCCTCCAGGACTGCATTTGGGAGACTCTGCTCTAGGTAATGCGGCTGTTTATGGTGTCTGTGTTTGGTGTGGTAAAATATAGTCATATTAACCATGCGTATGTTCTCAGCAATAAAGGTTTGTCCTTACTATCATGGTTTAGTTGTGGGAAAAATATGTGGACAGGATTGGCAGTAGCCCCAGCTAGCCTTTGAACCTGTGATCTTCTGTTCTTGCACACACTGTCTGTGTGCACTGCACCACCGTGTTGCCATGGATATGCTGCATTCCATGGGGAGTCCATGAATGTACATCTGACAGAGCCTGTCTGTTGCGGTGGACGGTGCCAGCCTGCACATGCCTAAGCCACTGTGTGCTGTGGCTTGCAGCCACTGCCCCCTCCACCACCTGTACCCTTCCGCCAACATGCAGACATGTCCTTATCTGGGAAAACGCATATGACCTGATTGAGTTGTAGCACTCCAGGACTGAATTTGGGGGACTCGGCTGTAGGTAATGCCCATTGTTATGGTTTGTGTGCGGTGTAGGGTAAAATATAGGTGTTGGAACCATGCTTATGTTCTCTGCAATAAAGGAGTGTCTGTACTATCACTGTTGTGGAGGGTAAAGCTATGGGGATTGGGTTGGCAGGAGCCCCAGCTGGGATTTGAACCTGTGCTCTCTGGTTCTACAGGCACTGGCTGTGTCCGCTGCACCACACTGTGGCCACAGAGACATGGCAGTCCCTGGAGGTAGAAAACCTGGCCGCACGAGTCAAACACCCTGCTCTGCACAATTTTACTGTGGGCTCATTTACCTTGTTTGGGGACAAAAGTGCAAATAAACCTCAAAAATGACCTCCAAAAAAGTGGACAAAAAACCAACACCAAGCTGGGCAACAGTGATAGCAATGGGCAACATAAAAAACACTCCCAGGAAAGCTCCACTAAAATGAAGTGATTTTTGAAAGAGTCTACGGAGCGTAGACCCTTCCAAAAATCATTTCTTTTTTTTTTAGCTTTCCTGGGAGTGTTTTTTATTGTTATCCAGTGATATCACTGTTGCCCAGCTGAATTATAATTTTATTCAATTTTTCTTGTGGTCATTTTAAGGTTTTATTTGCTATTTTGTTCTGTGCACATGTATCACACTGCTCACGTAAACTAGGTTTCGCCGGTTTTGCTGTACATTGCTGACGGAAATGGTTTCTCCTCTCTTTAAATCGGCTCTAACGCGAGGGTTTCACTTGCGGTATTTTTTTTGACGAAATTCAGCACTTTGTGGTGTATTTAATAGTATGCCCCTTTGGCTTAAACTATGTGGGGCGCACCTCGCGATCTTTTAAGATTCGCTTGGGGAACATGCTTCTTGACTCCGAACTAAGTCGTTGTCAGGTCCCCTCGTAGACCATTGCCTCACCAACTCACACACCTTTGAAGATCTTCATTGGTGAGTACTGGACCTAGTATCGCTTAACCCGCGTGGTGGTGATAGAATTCAGCTTTTACAGAATCTTGAGCAGAAATGGATATTTATGTTAAATTCGATCTATCCGAATGGACTGAATATGCAATTAGATTGGCACAAGATCAGGTGAACTGCTGTGATTTTTGTATTTTGCCGCTGTCAAATCAGTAGGTGTGGCCTGATTAGTGGCTCCCCCTTCAACTGATCTGATTGGCTTCTTCTGCCTCAACAGACTCCTTTGATTGGTGACTCCGTGTAAAGCAGAGCAGTAGCAATTAATGCCTCTATAAAAACCGCTTCATTTAGCGTTTGGTTTTAAGAAGGCTGGATTATACATTTCTTGACAACTGGACCTGAGGCAGGGGAAAACTGAATGATCCCCGAAACGTGACACGTCGTTCCAATTGTCGTTTGGTAGATTTACAGCAGCCTATCTCAGCTAAGTAAAAAACTAACTGATATTTAACGTTTTTCTAATAAAAAGGTGGGCCGCAGCGGTAGGCGGTGGAGTCCTCCATACTGTGATGTCTTTTCCGACAAAAACTTTTTGAAAATTCTGAAATTTGATTGGTGTTTTTTTCTTGTTAGACCAGGTTCTTCTTTTTATGGTGCATGTATAGGTCAGCAGGCGAGCCTAGACATGGATGCGGAGATCGATAGGGAGCCTGTTAGGTGTCATGACAGGGGGAGTATTATTGCCATTATGCATCTGGCGTTAGATTGGCCAGGCAGTGCAGTGTTGCATATTTCCAGGCAGACACAGATGATTCAAAGGCAGATCAACAAGATGTAGATTACAGTAGACAATCCGGGAGCTGATTAAGGGGTGGGTTGGCGTCTTAGTTGTGTGTTCAGGGGAGACTGGGGAAATATAGCTGATGTCATCTAGAAAGAAACCGCAAGCCTCAGCTACAAGCTGGGTATGTGTGGAGAGGAGGGAAGTGGAGTCCAAGACCCCTACATTGAGGACCCTGGAGAAAGGAAGGTGTGCCCACCCACACACAGACGCTGTAATGGGAGGGTAGGGTTTAGGTGGAAATATGGAATATCCGTTCTTTGCCATTGTCAATTTCACGCAGTAGGGTGACATGCAGCCATCAATGTCAGGTGGCAAGCAGACAGTGGGGTGTGGTTTGGCAGATATAGCTCAGGCATGGAGAGATATATTTGCAACTCATCAGCATACAGCTGGTAATGTAAGTCAAGGGATGAGATAGCCACACCAAGGAACTGGATAACGAGAGAGGGAAAGGAAGAAGCCCCTGGATATATCCCTGTGGTACATTAAATGGCAGCAGGGTAGCAGAGGACATGGAGCCACCAGAACACACACTTAAGGTGCAGTGGGAGGGATATGGTGGGCACAGGATAGTACAGAGGCCTGAGAGATGAGCAGGGACATGGTAGCGAGGAGACGGTTGTGTTCAACAGATTTGGAGGCAGCAGAGAGGTCAGGAAGGGGAAGGACAGAGTATGGGCCCTTGTATTTTGCCACACACACTTTAGTGAGAACTTTAGCATGAAGCGAGTCGGTACAGTGTGATGGAGAACAGCCGGTCTATAAAGGATCTTGGGGGGTATGAGAGCTGAGGATGTGTAGGTGCTGTGTGTGTGTTGCACAGCTCCAACATGGCATATGTATGTTTCTCTTGTGTTTCTCAATCCACAGGACATCCTTGGTGACTCTCCTGGTTCTGTGGTGCAGTGCCAGTTGACTGTACGTCATTCAACATACAGTAGTCTGGGGTAGGTGGACCTACAGGTAATTTGTCTGTGAGGACAATCAGGGGGAGCACATGTCTGAGGAAATCTGTTATAGTGCACATATGTTGCTGCTTACCTCTTTGCCCTTCTCCCAAGCCCCATATATTGCTGTTGGCACACATATCCACATGTGTGCCTGGCCAGTTTGTCGTCTCCAGCACTGTCTCTGGGACACATCCAACAGAGCTGCATGTGTCTGCAGGTCCTAGGTGTTCTGGTGGTGGGCTGCACATACACCCTTACCTGACATTGTAGCATCAGCCAACAGCAGTGTATCATTGCATTTGACAAGCCTTTATCTCCACTAATCTCTAATTGTGCACATACAGGCCATATGCTACTGGTGGCATGCTCACCTTAGCATACTGTGTGTGTGTGTTTTTGGGTTAGCTGTGTGATGATACAGTCTGCAGGCATTTTGCATTATCACGTGGTGTGAGGGGTCTGTACACCTGTGGAGCGGTGGTGACTGTGCTATCTGTACCTTACTGTTGTTGACCTTGTGAACATTGTGGGCATGTGTTGTGTGTTGTGAGCTGACCTATCTCTTGTGTGCTGACAGACCACTGTGCAACAGTATTTATGTATCACAGATATCTCCATAATTTGGACATGCATCAACAGTGGCTGGACATGGGGACATGGTAATTCTACACATTTTGATGACATCTTCTCCCTTCACTGTGACGTATTGTGGCCTTTGCCAGCCTCAGAGGATCCGAAGCAGACACTTGCAGCAGACACACAGTAGGTTGCACCTTGGGTCTTTTGGGAATGACATCAGCCCTTACATGTTAGTGATTTGCTGTTTGTTTCATGCACCTTTCCTTTTGAGTCTCTGTACACCAATGCTGATGCACATGGGGTGTAGCTGTGCAACGCCTGTGTGACGTGGGCATGGACATGAGCATATCCATGTGACACCCTCAACTGCAGTTGCATTTCCAAATGTCCCACGACATGCAGTATGCTATGTGTTGTGATCATGTTATGTTTGCCTGTGTGACGTTTCATTACATACATATTGATGTTTGACTCCCTGCAATTTGGCCTGATGTTGCGAGCAGCATACCAATACATTGTTTCTCCTTTGTCTGCACAGGGCAGAGGACACACACAGCACATCTACTACAGTGCATCCACGGTCACCATCAACCACCTGTTGGTGGACACAACAACACCATGCAACTATCCCTGGGAGATGGTGCCATAGGATGTTTGACCTCTGCAAGTGGGACACATGCCTCGGATGGACATTATTGTTGGACTGCTACTTTGAGCATAACAGGCCTGTCCAACACACCGTTGCTACCATGCTCTGGCTGGGTGTCGTGTTCATCGCAGGAAACACACATGACCTTTGCAGTACTGTGGCATTCTGAGATGACACACTTGACTATGCATGCCCAAGGTTTCAAGGACAGTCTTAACAGGACTTGTTTGGTTGCAGACACCCTTTGCACTGTGGACACTGTGCACTGGTCCCTACGTGTGCAGCAGGTACTGACATTGTCGCTGTATGTTGTACATCCATCTGACACTGTGTTGGTGTGTTTTGCCCATGTGTGTGACCTGCACCGCAGGATACCCTCATCTGTTTAATTCAGCAGGAGCATACAGCCATGCGTGTGGCACAGGGGGCACATTGGAGAGGTCCTCTTGTCCATGTCAGCCTACCCTCCACTTGGACATGACACAGTATTTGCCACCACACTACTTTACTGCACACCAACATCTTGGATTGATGTTTGCCCTCACCAAGGGTGTTACAGTGCATGTGTGGCATCACTGTATCATGTTTCAACGTACACGGTGCATGTGCATGTGACTGAATATGTTGGTGCAACACAGCATGTGACAATATGGCTTCTATGTGGGTTACTGGAACATGTTTGACCTTTCTTTCAATCTCTATATACAGGTTGTCGTGTTTGTTTACTGTACAGACGTGTCACTCTACATTGATTTACAAACCTAGCATTGCATGTCTGCACAGTCCTATTTATCCCCTGAGGTTCCGGCACTCACATTGCCCCGTTGTATTTGGAGTGTGGCAGTATGGGTGTCCATTTTCTTCCTTCGTTTGTGCATTCCACGTAATATATGTGTACAGACACTGTATCCACACCACCCATTGCAGGGGATGTTCTGCATAGTGCTATCTCTGCATGTGTCTGAGGTTCATTTTATATGAATTCTCTGTGTTCATGTGCCTCTTGTACCTGTTATCATATCCTCATTTTGCATTTGGCAATTGTTTTGAGTTACATTGGTGCCACTTTGATTCCTATATCAGACATTATGTGACAGCTGTAACATATATTTCTATATCCATGTTTACACTTGCTTACTTTTAACAACGTATGCTGTTGCATTTTTGTGCCTCCTGTATTTGTGGACAGATATGGTTTTTGGGGACAAATCATGACTGATGTGTGTTGGGCCCTCATCATGCACCGCCTACTGTCTACATGCACACATATGTGGCTAAGGCATTTGGGGCATGCGGCAGCATGTGGGGGGTGGGGGATAATGCATACTGCAAACCATGCACCTAATGCACATTATCTCTCCTGCACATCATCTGTAGACGGCCCAGTGACTTTTCTGTGACATGTGGGTTGCTGCCCTGCCAAATGTGTTTTCACTTTTTCGCTGTTATCCATATACTTTGATATTATGTAAGGTGGTATCTATGCTATGTCTCATGGTTAACCAAAATAAAAATATGTGTTGGACGTACATTTGTCTCTGCTGCTGCTTGACCACACTAACACACATATTTAGTGATTTCCTGGTCAGGTACATGGCCCACCTGTGCTCACATCCTTGTACGGTGCCAGCTGTCTATCTGCCAGCTGTCTGCCATATCACTGGGTGTTACGGGTTCCAATGCACACATTCTCTTTGAGGTAATATCTTTGGATAGTGGTTACAGACATGTGTTGGAACACCATAGGTTGCAGGTTTGATTCCTGCATGTTTTTTTTTTTTTTTTTGGGGGGGGGGGGGGGTTTTGCTAACCTGACCATGAGCTGCCTGCAGGTTTGTCACCTCTCCAAACACCCTTCCATCTCTTCACTGTACAACACAGTGTGCCCTCTGTGCTGCCTATCCATCAAATATTAGCTGTTACATATGTCTCTTTCTTTGTTCTGTTCATGTAGGTAGTCTGCTTGGGGGATTGGCATTGCTGTTGTTCAGCTGGTCTGGGCCAGATCTGTTTGCAAGTTCAAATCTCACATGCTTCTGTTCTGTTCTCTATTTTGCCCTGCTCCACAGAGCATCCCCTGCCGCCCTTTGGGTTTAGGTTCTTTCCTCTTTTGCAGGCTGTATCCACTGCATAACATTTCATTGTGTATATGCATGTAGTTATATGTGGCTCTCGTCCCAATTACAGACTGTGATCTGAGCTGTACACACCAGTTCTGCATGTGCATTCCATCATGGTTACTGTTGGGGGTTGCCCTATACTGGCAGACAGCAGGCTTTTTGTGTGGTGCCCTGCAGTGTTCTTGTATACAGTCTTTGCTAATGAGCTTACTTTGGTGGTGTAGCCTACTGGTTTGTGCATTAACATTTGTACTGATGGTCATGGGTTTGATTCCTCTCTGTTCTCTTTCATTTGTATGCCTGTCCTACACAGCTACTTTTCATTCTTGTAACAGTCATATCTGTGCACATCTGTGCTGTTGGCGCATTATACCCTTATCACAGTTGCCAAACATACTTCTGTCCGTCTATGTGTGTCTGCCAGCTGTGTGGTGCCCTGCCCTGATGTGCAGGCTGCTACCCCATGTCCTGCACTGGTACACATTTTTGCATTACGGCTCTACCTGCTTGTCTCTCCTGTGTCTGCTCTGCATGGCACTGCTACTCCTCTGTCCTCCTGTCATTGCACCTATCCTGCCACCTCTACCTCCTCTGCTGGACACGTCTTCCCATCCTCTGCCACACACTGTCATTCTTGCACGATACATTACCATCACCCTGTGCATCGGTACAACTGCCCCCGATATGTTTGTACACTTTACCAGCTGCCACATGAGCTGGACGCAGATTTGTCTGGTCCATCAGCCCTGATCTACTTCCTTCCATCACTTGTGCATTGCCTTTCCTTGATGCTCTGTGCAGTGTTAGGGTTACATCTGTGTTTGGGCCATACCTTTATTGCTTGTCAACTTGGGGCATCTTACTGCCCTTGGCCACCATTTCTTGAGTCACCTATACATCCTTGGGGCATCTTTAGCAGCACCATAGATTCTGACAGCTTATGGGGTGCCTTATATGGTGCCTTGAGGGTTGCCAATCTTTCGTGCCGCCCTCTGGGGCACATTATGACCTGCCTTGGCTGACGTGGTGGTTTATGATGTGCCTTCTGGTGCACCCTAAAAGGTGCATTAGGTTGCTGCACTGGGATGCTGGTATTTTTAGCTGGCAGCACAGATTGTTGGAATGTGGCTGACTGTTACAAGCAGGAAAAGGAATTGCCTTGGGCTCCCTTATCCATTGAGCCCACTGAGGGATTGAACTCATGACCCATGCAGTCATTGCATTAACCAGTGTGCTACACCTCTGTTGCTGTGATTGCAGGTCAGAGCGTGAAGTTACGGTTAACACGCGATAACGTGCCACGGCTCCCTCTATCGCGCGATAACCCACCATTGCTACCTTAAGACCAAAACGCCCACTACCTTTTATGGCATTCATCACAGTAACGCTGCAACTAACGACAGTAACATTAGGACGGTTTAGTAAACATATCCCATAGTCTCAGATAGGGAAGAATGTGCATCAGCTGAATGGAGGCCAAATAAAATCTCCTAGGATCAGGAGAGGGGAAAAATGGTGGGAGAGGTCAGCTAAGAATGAGATGAAATACAGAAAAGAAAGGGTGGAGGGGGGGGCAGAAAAAATGAAGAGGTAAAAGGGAAAAGTGGCAAGGGGGACATGGGCCAGGACAGCCTCACATGATGGGGAAATCAGGCAGAGAGATGGATGAGACTGAAATAACAGAGAGAAAGAAAAGAGCCAAGCCTCCCAAGAGGTAGGAGGGGCAATCCTTGTGCAAAACAGAGTGACTGGGTGGGCAAGCATCGAGAAGATGGGCAAGGTCAGCAGATCTGAGCTAGATCCCAGTGAAGGATAGAAAAGAGAGGGTTTTTGTTTGAGGGGGGAGGGGGTCTCTTTCTTAAATTTTAGACCCACATGGAAGTTGGGGAGGAAGGCTTGCATGTTGCTGATCCACCAAAGCATGGAGATCCCCTCCCCCCAGGAGAATACCCAGGGTTTCCAATTTAGGTCAGTAGGGCCATTTAAATAACTACCACCACCATAGGTCGATAAAAAGTTAGACGAGACATGGAGAAAAAAAGACAAAAAAGAAGAATCAATGTAGGGGGCAAAGGGAAGAAGGCAGGGAAGTGGTAAAAAAACAGGAAATGAAAATGAGATCCTATAAAAGGATTTCATTGAAGATCAACTAAAGGAAATGGTAAAAGGAGACCAAAATCAACCTAATGAGAAACATGGAATGATCAGAAAAACATGAAAAAATCAGGGACGACCCGTCCATTTTGCGAGACTTTTGTTCGCACAGCGCCCCGCGGCCTACACTAGAACACAGCTACTGGAGTGAAGAAAAATGGTTTATGGACTTTTCCTCCAGGAACTTATCCAAACCTTTTTTAAACCCAGCTACACTAACAGCTTTTACTATACCCTCCAGTAACAAATTCCAGAATTCGATTACACGTTGAGTGAAAAAATATTTTCTCTTATTAGTCTTAAATAAGTTACCCTGTAGCTTCATTGCATGTCCCATAGTCTTTCTATATTCTGATCTATGTTTACCCGTTGGACTCCATTCATTAATTTATAGACTTCTATCATATCTCCCCTCAGCCGTCTTTTTTCCAGGTGAAGAGCCCTAACATTTTTAGCCTCTCTTCATAGGGGTGTCCTTCCAAGCCCTTCTATGTACCTTTACTAATAATGCTATATCCTTTTTAAGATACAGTCGCACTATAGAACGATAGAGAGGCATTATAATATCCTTTGTTTTATTTTCCATTCCTTTCCTTATGATACCTAGTATTCTATTTGCTCTCTTGGCTGCCGCTGCACACTGGGCCGAGGGTTTTAACATGTTATCCATGATGATGCCTAAATCTTTTTCCTGGGTGGTGGTTCCTAATATGGAACCTTGCATCATGTAAGCATAGTTTGGGTTATTCTTTTCTAGGTACATAACTTTGTAGTTGTCCACATTAAATTTCATCTGCCATTTGGATGCCCAGTCTTCCAATTTATCAAGATCATCTTGCAATTTTCCACAATCCTCATAAGTTTTAACAACTTTAAATAGTTTTGTGTCATCTGAAAATTTGATAATCTCACTCGTTATTCCCATTTCCAGGTCATTTTTGAATATGTTAAAAAGCAGCTGACCCAGCACAAATCCCTGGGGTACTCCAATATTCACGTTTCTCCATTGGGAAAATTGGCTATTTAGTCCTATCCTCTGCTTTCTATCCTTTAACCAGTTCCTGATCTACAATAGTACACTGCCTCCTATCCCATGGCTTTTTAGTTTTGCCAAAAGTCTCTGATGAAGGACCTTGTCAAAGGCTTTCTGAAAGTCCAGATACACTATATAAACCGACTCACCTTTGTCTATCTATTTATTCACATCTTCAAAAAAACAACAGATTAGTAAGACAAGATCTTTCTTATCTAAAGCCATGACTATCTATATGTTCAGTAATTTTGTTCTTTATGATAGTTTCTACCATTATTCCTGGTACTGATGTCAGGCTCACAGGTCTGTAGTTTCCCGGATCACCCCTGGAACCCTTTTTAAAAATTGGCATTGCATTGCCCATCCTCCAGTCTTAAGGTATTACAGATGATTTTAATGATAGTTCACAGATAACTAATAGCAGGTCTGCAATCTCACATTTCAATTCTTTCAACACTCTTGGATATATACCATCCAATCCAGGGGATTTGCTACTCTTCAGTTTATCAAATAGTGTGTATTGATATTTCTTTCATTTCTTCCGCAGTATCACCGTTAAATACCACTTCAGTCATGGGAAACATCCCTACATCTTCCTCAGTAAAGACCAAAGCAAAAAAATTAATTCAGTCTCTCTGCTATGGCCTTGTCCCCTCTTAGTGCCCTTTTTACCCCTCTATTATCTAATGGTCCAACTGACTCTCTCACAGGTTTTTGCTATGAATGTACTTGAAAAAGTCTTTATTACGCATTTCTGCTTCCATAGCAAGCTTCTTCTCAAATTCTCTCTTTGTCTGCCTTATCAATGCCTTGCATCTAACTTGCCTGTGCTTGTGCTGTTTCCAGTTTTCGTCATTTGGCTCTTTTTTCCATTTCCTGAAATATACTTTTTTGGCAACAACAGCCTCTTTGACCTCACCTTTAAACCATGCTGGTAGTTTTTTGGACTTCCTTCCTTCCTTCCACTTTTCTTAAAGCATGGAATATAGTTGATCTGGGTTTCCAAGATCATATTTTTAAACAACCCCCTGCTTGATGTAAGTCTCTAACCTTTGCAAGTGCTCTTTTTAGTTTTTTCTTAAATATTTTCCTCATTTTATCATAGTCTCCCTTTTGAAAGTTAAAAGGTAGTACTGTGGATTTCCTTACCATCCCTCCTCCATCATGCTATGATCACTATTGCCAAGTGGCCCCAACACCCTTATCTCTTGCACCAGATCTGGTGTTTCACAAAGGACTAAGTCCAAAATGGTTTACCCTCTGGTTGGTTTATGAACCAGCTGCTCCAAGAAGCAGTCACTTATTTCAACTAGAAACTTTACCTCTCTAGCATGTCCTGCCGTGACGCTGACCCAGTCAATACTGGGGTAATTGAAATCACTCATTATCATTACTGTACTGTAACTTTTGTTAGCTTCCCTGATTTCTTTGGGCATTTCATCATCCATTTGTTCATTCTGGACAGGCACCCCCACTGCCATCACCTTCCCCTTGTTATATGGAATTTCAATCCATAGAGATTCTACAGCAAATTTTGTTTCCTGCAAAACATTAATCCTTTCTGACTCAATGCCCTCTCTAACATAGAGGGCAACCTCTCCACCAATTTGATCAGCTCAATCATTACAATATAGTTTGTACCCAGGTATCACAGTATCCCACGGGTTGTCTTCCTTCCACCATGTCTGTGAGATACCAATCATATCTAATCTCTCATTTAGGGGTATGTTTACTAAACTGCAGTAATGTCATTCGCGGTAGGTTCCACGGTAAAGGTACAGATGCCCATATAAAGGCATGGGCATTGCATCATTACAGCAAGCTGACAGCTAATACGCGTTACAAGGTGCCTTGTAAGGCACCTTGCAAGATACCTTGTAAAGCGCCTTGCAAGGCACCTTGTAAGGCGCCTTATAAGGCGCCTTGTAAGGTGCCTAGTAAGGTGCCCTATAAGATGCCGCATAAGGCGCCCTATAGGGCCTCTTAGGCTAAGCCCCATATTAGGCACTCTTGGACAAGGCACCGCAGAAGGCACCCTGGGCTATGGAACCATAGGTTAAGGTGGCCTAACAAGGTTATGGTGTCCTAGGTTAGTGTGCCCTAGGGACTGCAAGGTGCCTCAGGATGACATGCATGACCTGTGCGGAACAGAGACAGATGTAGCCCTAACACTTGATAGAGCACTCAGGAAAGGCAATGAACAGGTGAGTGAAGGAGGGAGAAGTGGGAGCCGCTGGACCTGCCATATCTGCGGGCATCCTATGTGCCTTCCAGTACTGATGACAAACATGGTGGGGCAGCTGTACCACAGCACAGGGTGTTGGCAATGTAAAGTATCAGAAAAACAGTTGGTGGCAGGCAATGGGAATACGTGTCCCCAATGGAGGCAGAGGTGGCAGGATAGTTACAATTATGGGTGGACAGAGGAGTGGTGGTGTCATGAAGATCAGGCACAGGCGAGGCAAGCATGAAGAGGCGCAATGCAGGAAAGGGTATGACATGGGGTTGCAGCCTGCACTGGCAGACAGGACTCTACACAGCTGACAGACGCAGATAGACGGACCGAGGGAATATTGGCAATTGTGGCGAGGGTATTATGGGCTGGAAGCACAGATCTGCAAAAATATGATCTCTACAGGCATGCACACTATATAGAGTAGGACAGGCATGAGAGGAGGGAACAATGAGGAACTGAACCCATGAACATTGCCAAGAATGGCATTGTATTAACCAGTAGGCTATACCTCCATGGTGTATATCACAGCAATATCTGGGTACAGAAAGACTGCAGGTCACCGCACAAATTGTCTGCTCTGAGTGCCAGGATAGGGTAACCCCACCAGTACCCATGATGCAATGCACATGCTGAATAGCTGTCTACAGCTGATCACCAAATGGGGTCTGCACCTCTCCGGTCCCCCAGCTTGGAAAGACGAACTGACAGTGTGTGATACTGGCACAGAGTAGCTACAGACTATGCCTTTGTGCAGGTTCTGTGTTCACCCTGAGCGATAGGATGGGTGCCCAGCACTAGGACCGCAGTACACGTGCTACTAGAGATAGGTCCTGCTGTACATCCCCATCATTACCAGTGTGTGACAGGTGTTCCCTGCAGTGCAGCCAAAGGTAATTTGGTGGCCATCACTATTCTGCAGTCACATGTGGCCCTGTGGGACCAGACACCAGCCAGATTAGCATGTACCCTGTGGTATGGTCTGGCTGACATGGGCAGCTGTTATCAGGGCAGAGGGGTTCCTAGAATTGCATGAGGTGTGTGTGTAGCAGTGCATTTATAGGTCACAGTGGTATGTACTACATCCCCCAAATGACCCACATCACCCATTTTGTAGGTAAAGAACAGGTGCCCCCACCCTGAGGAAGCAACCTCCATCCTGTCTCTATGAGACAGCCCTCCAGGGTTATTGGCCAGAGCCATACCTATGACTGGGCAGTGGCAGACCAGCAGCAATACTGCTGTTAGGCCTGAAAAAACTCCAACCACTGTCTGCCAGTCACCAGCATACAGCACAGTCAGACTGTACCATATAGGTGTTCTGACCATGCACAGTCTAACTGCAGACAGTCCATTAGCCAGTCCACAATGCATGCTCACAGAGGAGCTATGTGTACCAAGCAGGCATCTCAGTGATTGTGACCCCTAGCACTGAGGACACGACAGGATCACTGGAGATAGGTAATATAGAGTGCTATGTGGGAACCTAGACATGCCATGGTCACTGCTCAGTCAGAGTGAGTGCCCTCCCAGCATGCCATGCTGTGGCCACCCTGTCAATACAGGTGGGGTCGGGCACTACAGTGTCCCAGCCATTGCCCCACACCCTGTGAAGATGCATCCTGGCCAATATGCCCAATCTGCCCTGTCTGGGCCATATCCACAACACCTTGCCCCTCATTATGCACATATTCAGGCTAACGCTGGTAACAGTGGGATATTGTGGGCCCGGTGAGGTGTGGGCAGCCACAAAACAATGGATAGACATACACACACACACTCCTATTGCAGCATTGTGCACAGATAGAGGGTGGTTGGCAACCCTTCCTGCTAAACTGGTCCTGATCACAGTGCTGACATTGCTAAACTGTGCAGGAGGTAGTAGTGGTGCCCTGGTGATAACTGCAGCTCAATGCTGGGGCCAACAGCCTGACTCTCCATGTGTCTTTCGATTGTGGAGCTTGTGTGAGTGGGTGTTTGTACCCCTGTTGGCCGCTGCTTTGGGCTTTGCACATGTTGCTGTTTTATCTGCATTGTAGTGTAAAACATAGGGACATGCTCTGCAGGAACCACAGCTGGGGCTTGAACCTGTGACCCTCTGCTTCTGGCCACATTCACTGGGTGTACTGCACCACACTGTTGTCACAGCTGCATGGTGGTTCCTGGAGCTACCTGTACCTTTCCTCAGCCATGTTGCATGTTTTATGTTGCACTGCACACCACGTACTGGTACAGGGCATGGCCTAGGTCCACTGCAGGCAGGTGCCACTGCCCCCTCCAGCACAGGCACACACACCCCTGCCAAGCTGACATGGCCATTTGCTGTCGGTGCTGGTAGTGCGCAGTCCCAGGCCATCAACTGTATAGGTAGGCGCCCGCCTAGGGAGCAGATCCTGGGGGGGGGGGGCATACATGGACATCCTCACATCCCCCCCCATCACTGACTATCAATATAATGTCCCTTCCACATGGGGGCGGGATGGCTGGGGGGATGTCAGGTCAGTGCCCTAGCAACTATTGGCTAGGGTGAACCAGGTTGATATAGGTGGATTGTGTTTGGCCTTGGTCAGCTGCTATCTTGCTGATTTCCGGTTTCTA
Source organism: Ichthyophis bannanicus (assembly GCA_033557465.1). Classification (NCBI taxonomy): domain Eukaryota; kingdom Metazoa; phylum Chordata; class Amphibia; order Gymnophiona; family Ichthyophiidae; genus Ichthyophis; species Ichthyophis bannanicus. The sequence continues at coordinate 599,448,392 of CM066035.1, read as the reverse complement.
TGTTCCTATGTGCCACCTAGGCGCCCGCCTGGTCCACCCTGTGCCCCAGCTGCACATGCTACATGTCCCGCCTGCGGCCCCCTATGCCCCATTTGCACCATCGCCATAGTGGCCATTCATACTTTGGCACTATGGTGTTGCTGACAATGGAGCACTACTATCACTTTTCTTGGGCTCCCTGCCTAGGCTGTACATTGCTGACACTGAAATGGTTTCTCTCCCCTGCAAATGTGCATCTAACGGCAGGTTTTAATTTGCGGTAGGATTCAGCCCTTCAGTTCAGCGCGTTAGTGTGAGAGGAGCCTCTCCCCGCCCAGTCTCCGCCCATTGACCCCTTCTCTCCGCCCTCTCTCCACCTTCTGCGGTGTTTACCACGGCCGGGGACGTTAACGATCATTAATGTTACATAACGCGCGTTAACGTTACATAACGTGCAGTATGTAACATTACCGCAGTTTAGTAAACATACTTCTTAGTGCTATATATTCTAACTCTCCCATCTTATTTTTTAGACTTCTAGCATTTGCATACATGCATTTTAGAGACTGTATTTTATTCATATTAATCTGGCTATCGGTAGACAGTGGTAATTTGTAATCTTTAAGCTCTGTCTGTTCCGTACATATGACCGTACATATGATCTAGATTGGCCACTGTTGGAAACAGAATACTGGGCTTGATGGACCTTGGTCTGACCCAGTATGGCATATCTTATGATCTTATGTTCTTATGTACTCAGGGGCATTTGGGCTACTTTTGTATTTGTTGTAACCTCTCTGCTGATATGCCCTAACTTTATTCTTTTGGTAGTATCCTTCAAGGATACATTGTTCCGAACCATGTGCTCTTGGGCGACTGTTGGCTCTCCCCTATTATCTAGTTTAAAAGCTTCTCTATTTCCTTTTTAAAGGTTAATGCCAGCAGCCTTGTACCATCCCAGTTAAGGTGGAGCCCATTCCTTTGGAAGAGCTCCTCCTTTCGCCAGAATGTTCCCCAGTTCCTAAACAATCTAAAACCCTCATCCTTGCACCATTGTCTCATCCACACATTGAGACTCCATTGCTCTGCCTGCTCCTGAGGGTGAGGAGGGGTGCCCAGCACCTGGTCCACTGAACCTGCACAGTTAGAGATAATCTCTGCTGGCTGTGCTGTAGGTCCACATCACAGCTAGTGTTTAGCAGGTATTGTCTACACTGTGTTATGCTTTTTTTCCCTTATTTCCTGCATGCTGAAGGTGATCGTGATATCAACAGCTCGGCCCTGTGTGTTGCCTATTGGGCACTAATCCTCAAATAACAATGCAGTTTTGTGGCCAGTATCAATATGCTGCTACCATGGGCAGTCACTGCAGTGGGGGTGTATATGCTTGTATGGTGCTACTACTACAGTCCTGTTGGGACCCCAGTGAGTAGGCCATAAACAACAACTGCCTTAACCAATGAGGACTAACGATTGCCTACAACACAGGCAGAAAGACTCCTCCACTCCCCTTCACTGAGCTGTGTCAGCCAAGCACAAACCAACTATAGCAGGTCTGCTGGTCAGCATGCACAGCTTGTGCATAATGCGACCACAAGCACTCTGCCTTGGGATACTTAGCATTGACAACCAGCCATTTACTCAGTGATTTGTATCCAGAGACAGAAAATGCATCCACATCACTGGAGCCAGACATTATAATAACTCTATGTGGATAAATAGCCATGCCATGGTCACTTTTTGGTCATAGTGAGAGTGGCATCTCAGCATGACATACAGTGGCCACCAAGGAAATGCACGTGGTAGATGGGCATCATGGCATCTCAGCCAGTGACCCTACCATTGTGGCAGACACATCCAGGCCAATCTGCACTGTTTCAGGCAATACTCACAATCCTGCCTCACATTATTCACTTTTTCCAAACAGGCTGGGAAAAACTCAGACAATGTGAGCCAAAATGCAGTGCAGAAAGCCACAGGACAAAGGGAAGCCACACACACACACACACACACACACACACACACTCTCTCATTGGTGCACTGAGCAAAGGTGTAGATGGTTGGCATTCCTGCTTGATACTCCTGTCTCAATATCAGCTCAAGGATTGCTAACGTGTTCTGTTTGCATGTGCTATATTACCATGTGCTATTAACCTCTAACCAGCTGTGGATAGTGGAGCTTGTCAATGCTGCTGGTGGGTGTTTCCACCCTTACTGGCCATTTCCTTGGGGTTGCACATGCTGGAACTGTACTTACATTGTCAGCTAAACCTTATCCACAGGAATATGCAACACAGAAATCCCAGCAGGGACCTGAACCTATGGCCCTCCACACATATACACACCAACTGTGTGTGTTAGAAACATAGAAGAAACATGATGACAGAAAAAGACCACAAGGCCCATCTAGTCTGTCCTTCCATAACAACAACAACACTGTTGCACCACAGTGCTGCCTTGTGGGGATAGCGGCTCTTGTTGCTGACATGCTTCCCTTCAGCTGACCTTTGGCACATGCTGCAGTGCACATGATGCACATGACCAGGACAAGGCTTCTGTCTGCTGCAGGTTGGTGCCACTTCCCACACCACCACCAACACCCCACCATGCAGACATGCCCGTGCACTGTCATTGGTGGTGGTCACAGTCCCAGCATGTTAGAAATGCAGGTTTAGTGAGCACCTTGGGCACAAGATCCAGATGGGTGGGGCAGGGGCAAACATGGATGGCCATGCAGCCCCCAAACAAGCTGCCCATGGAGGGTCCCTTGGGGAAACTGCTAGGTACATATGACCTAGATTGGCCACTGTTGGAAACAGAATACTGGGCTTGATGGACCTGGGTCTGACCCTGTATGGCATATCTTATGTTCTTATGTTCTTATGTCCCCATCACCGCCTGCCACCGATACATCTCAGGGGGAGGATGGCAGCCACTGCTGTAGTATTTCCCCAGGCAGCTGCATTTTCCAGCTACCTGGAGGGCTACAGTGTCTGGCACTATCTGCACTAAATAGTGGGTGAATTACAGAGGGGGAATAGGAAGGTGGGAGAAATAGTGTGAGACGGGGTGGAGAGGGAGGGTACAGTAAGGGATGAGAGTAGAAGATGAAGTAAAAAGAGGAAGACTGAGGACTGGAGGATTATAGAGGGGAAAGGATAGGCCAAAATGAATTATGAGAGGATGAAGAGTCAGAAATGAGGAAAATTGAGAAAAAGAAGAGTAAGATCTATATTAAAGAGATATAGGGAAAACAGAAAGAGAGAGAAAAAGTAGAAAATGGGAAGGAGGCCCTAGAAGAGAACTTGAGAAACTGCTAGGTACTTGTGACCTGGATTGGCCACTGTTGGAAACAGGATACTGGGCTTGATGGACCTTGAGCTGCCCCAGCATGACATATCTTATGTTCTTATGAGAGAAGATGGAAAAAGATCAGGACTAAGCCAATCAAATGTGCATTGGCCATTAGTGCAGGATTTGCTGTGCGCAAAGGAATAACAGCTAGCAAGGAGCATGTGCTAAAAATCCTGCACTTACCGGTAAGTGTGTGACTGGGTGGGGACTGGGTGGGTTAGGGGGTCTAACATGGGCATTAACATTGTATCACTGTTAGCCTGGGCATTTTGGCACCCACCAACCATGTATTTGCGTTAGCGTGGATGCACTTAATGCCACTTCAATAATGTTGTCAAGTACACTCACATGCTGGTTCACGCGGTGCCGCATGTTGCGAATGTGCTAACAGCACAGGAACAGATGCACACATTCCCTAAAGTTAGCATGGATCTCTGTGCTAATTTTGCAGCTGAAATGTTTATTACTAGTGTGCTCTTTAGTAAACATGCCACAGTATCTGTACCACAACACAAACCTCTCCAAAACTGTCCAGTTTCTTTGTAGACATCTGTAGCTAATCGACATGTGTAAATGCTGCTATTTACATTTGGAGATTTCTCCAAAACAAGGGCCTTTCCATACCATCATTATAAGTTGCCTGGGGGTAAAAGGTCCTATGTTATGGGTAAATAGCACAGGTTATTGTCAATAAAAGCACATTTTTTGGCAAATAGCATGCATTATTCCATTAATGCATCTTGGTAAGTCTGGCCCTGAAGGTACAGCCATAGTGCCCATATGCCTTTCTCGAATTGCCTCCCCAATCATTGCCACACAAAGTTAGACCTTGCATCATTGTAATTTCATATGCATGTGCTGAAAAATTAAATCTCTAATGGATACTCACGCCATGATGCCAGAAAGATGGAACATCTCAGCTGTTAGGTATGATAAGTAGCTGAACAAGAAGATCAGAAGAGGTTCGATCACTCGAACATTATGGGTAAAACGAGTACTAAACGCTGCTGCTAATCCCAAAATTATTCCAATCAGCACACCTCCAATAGCCACTATAAAGAATTTAGCAATTCCGGAAAAGATATCAATGGTTTCAATTGTTTGCATCTTAGAAAAATCTTTGAACAAATTGTATAATACCTATGAAAAAAAAAGAAAAGCAATTATTAAAACTTTGTAGTGCTGCACATACAGTTGTACTTAATTTAAGGACATCTGAAATACAAAAATTAGAGTAACTCCTACAACATGGAATTAAAATCTTTGCATTAGTCGAAGTTCAAACTGGTGATATTTATGGTTTTGGTAGATGCAGGGCTGGCCCCAAAGTTGGTTCAAGGTGTTGGAACCCTAGGCAAACCATAAGCTTTATACCCCCTTGACTGTCAAAATCTGTTTATCTTTGAATGCCCTGCTCTTTGCTGCCTCTCCTCCCCCTAGAAATTGCCACTTAAGGTGACCACCTAGTTTGCCTAGAGGTTGGGCCAGCCTTGGATAGATGAGTTCCTAGATCCTTAAAGGAATCAGACCAATCTTTCCTTCCTCTCTTGCTAACTGTGTGAATAACAGATACACTCTAGTACTGTGGTTCTCAACCCAGTCCTCTGGGACCCCCAGGCCAGTCAGGTTTTCAGGATTTCCACAATGAATATGCATGAGATAGATCTGAATACAATGGAAGCAGTACATGCAGATCTATCTCATGCATATTCATTGTGGATGAACCCAGTGGTTCTCAACCCAGAGGACTGGGCTGAGAACCACTGCTCTAGTATATGGATAACCATGGTATTAAAAAAAAAGAGTTTTTATAACTTGAGATATAGAATGAATTGCTGCCATTAGTGCCTTCTGCTACCCTCTGAAAGGAGTAGCCCAGAAATGAAGACTGGCCAACACATTCACTTCTACAGAATGAGATGGTGGTATTGAAGACATTCAAGCAACTGCTTACCATTTAGAGATCAATGTCTGGTTACACAAAACGTATCCAAGCACCCTGTCTCAATCTACCATTTTATATCAAGTCATCGTTATCATTACCATCCATCACAGGTTAGGCAACAGTGTCTGTTCTGGTTTCATTATAGGTCATTATTTGTCCATCTTTGCCTAAGTCTTCTTGAATCTCCTTTTTCCTGTAGATTGGCACTGAGCAGTTTCTCTTAAGAATATCTCATGCTTCATTCTTTCTTTATGTTGTATCCAATTTTCTTTTTAATATTGCAATGCTCATTTTTTTTTGTTTTCTTAATCTTCATTCCTTATTCTAGGTTGTCCATTAAATCCTTAAAGCAGTCTTAAAAAAATTGGGGTGAATTTTCATTAGCTGCTTATCCTCATAAAGATAAAGGGCCTGATATTCAAAAGGTATTTACATGGTTTACAGCCCAGTAAACCATGTAAATGCCTTAGATGGAGATATTCAATGGCACATACATGGTTAGTGCTGTTGAATATCCCCATCTAAGTCCCCTACGCACCCTGATGCATCGTGGTGTATTGGGAGCGTACCAGGGCAGAGCAGAGGCAGGGAATGGTGCTAACCGTGCAGCAGCGATATTGGCTGCTGCCTGGTTAGCGATCGGCACCTTAAAGAAAGGCGAAGAAAACCCTCCTCTATCTTTAAGGCACCGATTGCTAACCAGGCAGCAGCCAATGTTGCTGCTGCATAGCTATCTTCGGCAGCTTCCAGCTTTAGCAGCAATCTTCAGATATTCAATGCTGTCACCACGGCATTGAATATCTGGTTTGGAGGTCAGCAGGGAGGAATATGCACCTGTCGGTGCATAGCCCTTTGACGATCTGGGCAAAGGAATATCGGGCTCATACTGTATTGGTAAGTTATCTATAGGAGTAATTTTTAAAAAGATACTGTAGATGTAGCTAAGACAACTGAAATGTATGATGTGGATATCTGAACAGCAGGAACATACAAAATGAAATTATAGAACTTGGTAAATCTGAACGTTCCCTTGGACGGAATGTCCAAGACTAGAAGTCACAACATGAGCATGTTTGGGGACATTCTGACGTGCAGCCAGAGTGGCGCAAGGGAGTGTAAATCCAAGGCATATTTCATATGGTGTCCTGGACGTGCCAGGTGTGGCAGCCAGACTTCCCTGCCTAGACCTGCTATAAAGCATGAACAAGTATGGGACTTTGCTGTCCATGATGACGGCTAATGTGATTGAGTAGGAGTGTGAAGGAGAGAGAGAAGTCAAGAGAGAGGAGTTTTCCAGTCATCCCTGTCTGCTGCATATTGTGTTGCGTGACCCTCTGTGTCCCAACCTCGCTCCCTATGCATCCATCACTGCTACCCCATCTCTGATCAGCACCACCCACAACTTGAACCTCCTAACCCAGCCAAAGGCCCCCACCCACCCCCTCCACCACCTAGAATTCCTACCCCAGACCACCCTCTCCCCATATTCCTTCACCCACCCCTTTATGTGTTCCTTCTGTGGCAGTGGAAGAGTGCATGTACCTGAGTGTGTAGGAATGGCACAGAGGAGGGTGCATGACTGTCAGTGTGGGTGCAGGTATCGGTGTCTGTGTGACTGAGAATGAGTGTCCATATCCATCTGTGTCTGTGTCTGGTGGAAGTAGCACAAGGGTGCTGGTGTAGGGCATCAGTGGGAGTAGATGGTGGCCCCCATGAGTGTTGGTGGAGGGTAAGTGCAATGCAGGACATGAACCACTGGTTTTCAGCAGTCATTTCATTTCATTTATTTAAGATTTAATATAACGCTTAGGGGTATGTTTACTAAACCATCTTAACATCGCAGTGGTGGTATTATCGTGCGATAAGTGACGTTATCGCGCGATAACGCAGCAGCGGCGTTAAGGTACACTAACGCTGTGAAATCCGGGCCTGAAGGGTGGAGTAAGGCTTCCCAGAGGGCGGAGAGAAGGGTTCAATGGGCGGAGAGTGGGCGGGGAGAGGCTCCATGCACACTAACGCCGTGAAATCAGGGTCTGAAAATTAGCGGCAGTGAAAACCTCACACTAGAGGCACATTTGCAGGAGAGAGAAACCATTTCAGTCAGCAATGTGCAGCAAAGGCAGGGAAACCCAGGAAAGTGATAGTTGTGATACATGTGCAGGGACCAAAAAGGCAAATAAACATATAAAAGGACCAGAACCACATCTAAAATCCCAATAACCAAGCTGGCCAATAGTGATATTAATGATAAACATAAAGCAACACTACTGACAAAGCGTATAAATTAAGATGTCATGTTTGAAAGGGTCTATGCTCTGTCCCCCTACAAAGTGAATGATCCCACATTGAAATAGCGCTGATCAGGGTTTCTGTCCTTTAGATTAAGCAGGTTTGTTATGGCGTGCACATGTGCAGCAACAGCAGAGTGGGCATGTAGGAAAGGGCAACTGTACTGATGCTGTAAATGGGATACAGGGAGCTGCAGGCAGCAAATGCTGTGGTCCAACTGGGGCACAGTGCAGGCTAGGCAGATGCCTAGGTGGCACATAGGAATGCCAAAACTTTAAAGCAGCAAGACAGCAACTGATGAGGGTCCAACATGAGCATGAATGTGTGTCCCACAGTGTCACAGGGGATATTACCCAGCAGGTACCCCCAAGGGCACATAACAATGCCAAGCGGTGCGGGAAGGGGGGGGGGGAAGCAAGCATGTCCATGTAGGCACCCCTACCCGAGAACCCACACCATAGGCAGCTGCCTACCGGCATACTGGATGGCCTGGGACTGCGCACCACCAGCACCACCGGCATAATGACATGGCAGCATGGTGGCGGAGGGGTGCTGGTGGCGGAGGGGGCAGTGGCATCTGCGCACAGCAGACCATGACCTAGCCCCGTTTAGGTGGGTGCCATGCACTGCAATAGACAGGGTCTGTCTGACAAACAGTCATGGTATCCCCAGGGAATGAACTATCCCTGTGGCATCAGTGTGGTGCATTACACACAGTCAGTGTGTTCAGGTGCAGAAGATCACAAGTTCAAGTCCCAGCTGAGGCTCCTGCCAACCCTGTCCCAATATTTTACCCAGTACTAAACCATGGTAATAAAGATGGAACCTTTATTGCAGATAAAATAAACATGCCTGAAACGCCTATATTTTACCCTACAGAGCACAGACACCATAAACATGTGCAATCCCTAGAGCAGAGTTTCCCAACTGCAGTCCTGGAGGGCCAAACATCATTCAGGTTTCATGCTGTCCCTAATAAATATGTCTGTACTGCATTTGTATGCGCCGCCCCATTGTATACAAATGTATCTCATGCATATTCATTAGGGACAGCATGAAATCCTGAACAGTGTTTGGCCAACCAGGACTGGAGTTCGGAACCTCTGCCCTAGAGCAGTGGCCAACAGGGGCATAAACACCCACACCCACAGGCTCCACTATCCAAAGCCTCATGGAGAGTCAGGCTGTTGAGCCCTGCGCGCAGCAGCATCTCCCAATACGAGCACTTGCATACCTTAGCAATGCCGCCCTAAACTTGGGAATACGTTACACATTTATCAAAAGGTTGCTATGATTAATGGCAGATAACAATTCCTAAGTTGATCACAATTTGCTGATAGAGCTGCATCATAGCAACCTTTCTGCTGTCTGTGGAGTGTGTTTCAGTTTTGGTTTCTGACAGTGTTTACCACCCCAGGGAGTGACCCCAACAGTATTGCGTACCATCGCCATGCCTGCACTGTGCCCAGGACTGGTGTGGTGGCCAGGGCTGCCAAAAGCCTCTATATTTGCACAATGCTGGCATAGGTGTGGGAGTGTATGTCTGTCTATCCAGTGTGTTGTGGCTGCCTACACCTTACTCAGCCCACACTGCTTGCACTGTTTCCAGTGTTAGCCTGCCAATGTGCATAATGACGAGCAAGGTACTGTGGGTATGGCCCGGACAGAGTGGCCTGGGCAGGATGCATCTGCACAAGGCATAGGGCAATGGCTGGGACATTGTAGTGCCCAGCCACGGTGGCCACAGCATGTTCTGCTGGGAGGTCACTCTCACCCTGTCTGAGCAGTGACCACGGCATGGCTAGGTTCCCCCATAGAGCTACATAGTATTTCTCTCAAGTGATGTTTATGGGGTTTTTTTTCTGGGGCCCAATCACTGACTTATCTGCTTGGTGTGTGTGTGTGCTCACATCCCAGTTTTGGGTGCACACATCTTCTCCAGGAACATGCACTATGGACTAGCTAGCAGACTGTCTGCAGTCAGTATGTGTATGGCTGAAACACTTTGCAGGGTGCAGTGGCTGGAGGCTCACTATGCTCACTGCTGGAGAATGTCAGCTAGTGGTGGGGGGCAGCTGAGCATTTCTAGGCTTACTGTCTGTCTGCTATTGCCTTATGGATATCTACAGATCTGCACTGACTGCCCTGTAGGGTGCCTGTTCCCCAGCAAGACTGGGGTTGATGGTCCCCTCTACTGCCACCATTGCAGGGATATAGAATGTGGATCTGTTGGTGGGAGATCCTGTCCCCCACCCTGAGCCCCAGAAGTCAGGTTGGGTGGTGCTATATAATCCGCCTATGGGCCCAAACACCCCCCTTCACTTAAATCATGTGACCATGGCACCCACACAGGATATGCAGTATTCTGGGTGCATCATATTTCACAAGGGCTAGACGTGACTTGGAAATACAGATGGACACAGGTGTATCCTAGGTGTGTCTGCAAGGACTACCTATCACACACTGGCACTGATAGCAACCTGCAGCATAGCCTATCTCAGCTAAGCCAGGTGCTGCGGACCTGGTGCTGGGCGCCCCACCTCGCCCTCAGGGTGAGCACAGTACCCGCACAATGTGACGGTCTGTAGCTACTCTGTGCCAGTAACACACACAGTCAGTTCCCCCTACCAGGCCGAGGTGCTGTGGGGGTGCATGCCCCATCTTGTGATCAGCTGTAGATTGCTGATCTGCATGTGCAGTGCATCATGGGTATGGGTGGGTTTACCCTATCCTGGTAACCACAGCAGACAGTTTGTGTGGTGACATGCAGTCTTTCTGTAGCCAGCCAGGGGTTTATTAGTAGCTATAGAGATGTAGCCCACTAGTTACTTCACTGACTATGGAGGCAGAGGTCATGGGTTCAATTCTGTAGTGGGGTTATGTAAGAAGGCTGTCTGAGACATTTTCTTTTTTAATTTAAATTAGTGCTGCCAGCAAAAACACCCTCACAGTGCTGTAACCTTAAGGTGCCTCATAAGGCTCCCTATAAAGCACCCTATAAGGCGCCGTATAAGGTGCCCTATAGGGAACATTATAAGGTGCCTTGGCAGACAGTGCACTTTATAATGTGCCCTCTGGAGTGCCTTATAGGGCGCCTTCTGCAGCACCTTAGGTTACGGCACTGTGAGGGTGTTTTTGCTGGCAGCACTAATTTAAATTAAAAAAGAAAATGCCTCAGACGGCACTGGTTTAAATTAAAGAGTAATGCCTCAGATGGTCTTCTTACATAACCCCCACTGCAGAATCAAACCCATGACCTCTGCCTCCACAGTCATTGCTGTAACCAGTGGGCTACGTCTTTATTCCTTCTGACACTGCACTGGCATTAACTTAGGGTTAACGTGCCATTGTGCTCACTATCACGTGATAGCGATTCTTGCTACCTTTGGACCGGAATGCCCACTCCTTATATGGCATTCTTCACATTATCGCTGGAGCTAGCGCCGGGAACATTAAGATGGTTTAGTAAACATACCCCTTAATGTGCATACAGCAAAGCAGTTTACAATAAAATACAATAAAAACTGAAGCAGAAAATGAAAAGAACACCAGTATGTATAGGACACATGGGAAAATGAGATGTGACAAGGCAGGGCTGTTGGAGGGTGGTGAGAGAAGAGGTAGGAAACATAAGGAAGTCAACTGAGGGAGTCCAGTGGGAGGTCAAAAAATGTGGGCTTTGAACTTTGTAAAAGAAGACTCTAACCGGAGACATGGAGTAAGATTATTCCAAAGTGAGAGTCTGAGGAAATAAAATGCTGAATGTCAAGTAGATTGAAGATGGTCCACAGAAGGAGAAGACAGGAGAAGACGATTCATATGAATTGTACAGAGAAAGCATTGTGAGGCAAACAGAATAAGGGAAAATACTAAGTAATCCGGGGAACCAGTGTTAAGTGTTTTATGGACTTGGATGAGAATCTTGAAATGAATACAGGATGGTACAGGAAGCCAGTGCAAACAGATGAGGAGGGGGTGATGCGAGCAAATCTGGATGTGTGAAAAAGTAATCTGGCCGCAGTGTGCTGAATAAGTTGAAAGCGCTTTAAAGAGTATTGAGGGAGGCCAGCAAGTGCTACATTACAATAGTCAAGTTTAGATAGAATGAGAGAGACAACAAGAGTAGTTAAGGCAGGAGTGGTCAGAAAGGAATGGACTGTTCTGATACGACGAAGAAAGAAAAATGAGCACTGGATAATTTGGGTGATATGATCATGGAAAGACAGCAAAGAATCTAATGTGAGTCCAAGACAATGAAAAGAGCACGTGAAACGAATAGGTGACCCATCAAAAATAGGCGAAACAGAAGGAGGGGTAGTAGGACCAGTGAGCCAGGTTGTGGTAGTTTTAAAAGAGTTAAGTAGAAGGTGATTGGTAGACAACCAGGCTGCAACATGAGTGAGGATTGTATTCAAGGGGGAGAGAACTGGCAGAGATGGGTCCTAGTGAAATAGAAGAAGAATGTTGTCTGCATTAAAGTATGTTGAAATGCCAAGCTGTTGGATCATAAGAGCTAGGGACGAGAGAAAAATATTGAAAAGAACAGGTGCTAGTACAGAGCCCTGAGGAATACAACACGAAAGAGGGTGAGAGGCGGAAACAGACGTACCCTTGATGATGTGAAAGGAACACTGTGATAGAAAAGAAGTGAACCATTAAAGAACTATACCATGAAACCCAAGGTTGTACAACAATGAGAGGAGAAGATTGTGAATGATGAGGTTGAATGCTGAAGATAAATCAAGTGAAACAGTGATTGTGACATTCCCACAGTCCAATGAATGGTGAACTTCACTAAGAGAGAGAAGAATAGTATCAGAGGAGTGACCAGTACGAAATCCAGACTGATGGGGGTGCAAAGCACTGGAGAGTTCAAGCAGAGAGGTTCCACAAAAGAGTAAAGTAGCCCAAATGCCCTCAAGTATGGAGCAGAAAGAGCTTAAAGATCCCAATTTACCCATGTCTAACAATAGCCAAATTAACATGAATAAAATACATTCTCTAAAATGCTTGTATGAAAATGCTAGAAGTCTAAAGAATAAGATGGGAGAGTTAGAATATATAGCACTAAATGAAAGGTTAGATAAGATTGGAATATCAGAGACATAGTGGAAGGAGGACAACCAGTGGGACACTGTGATACCTGGATACAAACTATATCATAATGATAGAGCTGATCAAATTGGTGGAGGGGTTGCGCTCTATGTTAGAGAGGGCATTGACTCAGAAAGGATTAAAGTTTTGCAGGAAACAAAATCTGCTGTAGAATCTATATGGATTGAAATTCCATATAAAAGGGGGAAGGCGATGGCAGTGGGGGTGTACTATTGAGCACCTGGCCAGAATGACCAAATGGATGATGAAATGCTCAAAGAAATCAAGGAAGCTAACAAAAGTTACAGCGCAGTAATAATAATGGGTGATTTCAATTACCCCGGTATTGACTGGGTCAGTGTCACGTCAGAACATGCTAGGGAGATAAAATTCCTAGATGAAATAAATGACTGCTTCTTGGAGCAGCTGGTTCATGAACCGACCAGAGGGGAAGCCATACTAGACCTAGTCCTTAGTGGAACACCAGATCTAGTGCAAGAGATAAGGGTGTTGGGGCCACTTGGCAATAGTGATCATAGCATGATCGCCTTTGATTTAATTAGTGGAGGAGGGATAGTAAGGAAATCCACAGTACTACCTTTTAACTTTCGAAAGGGAGACTATGATAAAATGAGGAAAACAGTTAAGAAAAAACTAAAAGGAGCAGTTGCAAAGGTTAAAGACGTACATCAAGCTTGGGTGTTGTTGAAAAATACTATCTTGGAAGCCCAGACCAGCTGTATTCCACGCTTTAAGAAAAGTGGAAGGAAGTCCAAAAAACTGCCAGCATGGTTTAAAGGTGAGGTCAGAGAGGCTGTTGTTGCCAAAAAAGCATCTTTCAGGAAATGGAAAAAAGAGCCAAATGACGAAACCTGGAAACAGCACAAGCACTGTCAAGTGAAATGCAAGGCATTGATAAGGCAGGCAAAGAGAGAATTTGAGAAGAAGCTTGCTGCAGAAGCAAAAACACGAAATAAAGACCTTTTCAAGTACATTCGTAGCAAAAAACCTGTGAGAGAGTCAGTTGGTCCATTAGATGATAAAGGGGTTAAAGGAGCACTAAGAGGCGACAAGGCGATAGCGGAGAGACTGAATGAATTCTCTGCTTCGGTCTTTACTGAGGAAGATGTAGGGATGTTACCCATGACTGAAGTGTTATTTAAAGGTGCGGAAGAATTGAAGGAAATATCGATACATCGGGAAGATGTCTTACAACTATTAGATAAACTTAAGAGTAGCAAATCACCTGGGCCAGATGGTATACAGCCAAGGGTGTTGAAAGAACTGAAATATGAGATTGCAGAACTGCTATCAGTAATCTGTGAACTATCATTAAAATCATCTCTAATACCTGAAGATTGGAGGATCCCCAATGTAACACCAATTTTTAAAAAGGGTTCCAGGGGTGATCCGGGAAACTACAGACCGGTGAGCCTGACGTCAGTACCGGGAAAAATGGTAGAAACCATCATAAAGAATAAAATTACTCAGCATGTAGATAGTCACAACCTAATGGGAGACAGCCAACATGGCTTTAGACAAGGAAGATCTTGTCTTACTAATCTGTTATGTTTTTTTGAAGGAGTGAATAAACAGGTGGACAAAGGTGAGTCAGTTGATATTGTGTATCTGGACTTTCGGAAAGCCTTTGACTAGGTCCCTCATCAGAGACTTTTGGCAAAACTAAAGAGTCATGGGATAGGAGGCAGTGTACTATTGTGGATCAGGAACTGGTTAAAAGATAGAAAGCAGAGGGTAGGGCTAAATGGCCAATTTTCCCAATGGAGGAAGGTGAATAGTGGTGTACCCCAGGGATCTGTGCTGGGTCCGCTGCTTTTTGACATATTCATAAATGACCTGGAAAGTGGAATAACGAGTGATGTTATCAAATTTGCAGATGACACAAAACTATTTAAAGTTGTTAAAACCCAAGAGGATTGTGAAAAATTGCAAGAGGATCTTGATAAATTGGAAGACTGGGCATCAAAATGGCAGATGAAATTTAATGTGGACAAGTGGAATGTTATGCACCTAGGGAAGAACAACCCAAACTATGGTTACACGATGCAAGGTTCCACATTAGGAACCACCACCAATGAAAAAGATTTAGGCGTCATTGTGGATACCATGTTAAAACCCTCGGCCCAGTGTGCAGCGGCGGCCAAGAGAGCAAATAGAATGCTAGGTATGATAAGGAAAGGAATGGAAAATAAAACAGAAGATATTATAATGCCTCTATATCGTTCCATGGTGAGACCGCACCTTGAATATTGTGTGCAATTCTGGTCGCCGTATCTTAAAAAGGATATAGCGATTCTAGAAAAGGTACAGAGAAGAGCCACCAAAATGGTAAAGGGGATGGAAGGATACTCCTATGAAGAAAGGCTAAAAAGGTTATGGCTCTTTAACCTGGAAAAGAGACGGCTGAGGGGAGATATGATAGAAGTCTATAAATTAATGAACGGAGTGGAACGGGTAAACGTAGATCGATTGTTTACCTTATCAGAATATAGAAAGACTAGGTGACATGCAATGAAGCTACAGGGTAAACTATTTAAGACTAATAAAAGAAAATATTTTTTCACTCAACGTGTAATCAAACTCTGGAATTTGTTACCGGAGGATGTAGTAAAGGCTGTTAGTGTAGCTGGGTTTAAAAAAGGTTTGGACAAGTTCCTGGAGGAAAGGTCCATAAACCATTATTAAGAAGTGACCGAGGATATCAATGTTTGACCCAGTACAAGCATTGTGGAACTTGTGTCTCTTGGGGAAACTGCTAGGTACATATGACCTAGATTGGCCAATGTTGGAAACAGAATACTGGGCTTGATGGACCTTGGTCTGACCCAGTATGACATATCTTATGTTCTTATGTTCTTATGGGTGGCTAGTAGTTGAGAGATGAGCTTCTCAAGCATTTTAGGGAGAAATGATAGGTTCGATACTGGATAGTAATTAGGACAAACTTGTCTAAGGAAGGCTTTTTAAGATGGGGCGAATATGGGCTTCTTTCCATGCATGGGGAAAGACACCAGTAGCAAGGCTATTGTTAATTAAAGCCCTAGAGAAGGAGAAGAACAGGGAACATAAGAGGGCATAGAGAGGGCACCACTATCAGAAGGTGTACTAGGTGAGGGCCCAATACATGCAAGTCACAGTTGATAAGTGCCTGACATGATTCAGGTTGGACAAAGCCACTATACACCAGCTGTGTCTAGAGCAGCAGCAAGACTTCAGAGCTGCCACACAGAGAGGAAACCCTATCCCATCACATAGCAAAGTCAAGACAACCCTCTTAGTTCTAGAAACTGGCAGCTTTCAGACCATGCTGGCTGCATAGTGGTGTTGCTATGTCTGGCACGGTTTCTCACAGCATTCCTCCCCAGCATCACATAGTATATAAGCTTCTCAAGTTCAGTACAGCAGTGCCAACAAACTATACTCCAATTGCATCAGGTAGCAATCTCTCCCATCATGCTGAGTATCATTGACCGCACACATGTGGCCCTCTGCCCCCCAAGAGCATAGGAAGCCACATAAAGGAATAGAAAGGTGTACCATTCAATTAACATGTGGGTGGTCTATAATGCTGAAGGAGAACTAATAGATGTCTTTCCTCATTCCCTAGGGTCTTGCCATGATGCCTACATCTTAGCACAATCAGGCATTTAGCAGTGAGGAGATTGAAGAAGGCTGGATCCTTGTTAAGTGCTCAACTCCTCCATATCCCTACTTGTGCCACCAAATCTAACAAAACAGCTGCCAGTGAGTGTTGACTGCATGGAGCACCATATGCTTGCAGCAAGGCAGGTGGTATGGCATGAAATTCCATGATGGAGTTGTATATACACAGAATGATACACAAAGGATCAGAGTACAAATCCCATCCCCAGCAATAGCCAGGAGCAATGTAGACCTCAGTAGCCACTAGAAGCACGTGGCCTGAATAGGATGGGTAGCAGTGCAATGTTCGGTTGCCAGGAATGGAGGGAGTCTCATGAAAAAATGCCACAGAGGGGGGCTAGGGGGTGGGGTTGTGCTCACCAGGAGGGGTCACAGAGATAATTGTAGGCCCACTGCCCATGGAGGAAGGGGAAGTGGGGGGGGGGGGGTGTGGAATGGCAGGGCAGACCTCATGGAGTTGGAGGACACACCTGGGAACATGGCAGGATGCCAGCTGCAGCACCCTGGGGTGTTGGGCACTATGGTAGCACATGGAAGGCACCAGTTGTCCATCACCAGGCTAAAGCCTATGGTGAGAGCAATAGAGGGATAGGAATAGATGAGAGCTGTAGCAGTAACAATAACAGAACAGTCTGTGACAAGGCCTACTCAATAGGGTCCACTTCTCCTTCCCTCTCTTTCTTGTCCTGCAGGCAACAGAGGATAGCCACTGATGAGCTGGATCATGATGCCCATTGTTTCACCCCAAAATGAGGCAGAGAGATATAACTGGGCCCACTGTATCACATGTTTCATAATATAGAGAACATTTGGCCAGCTGAAAACCCAATTCTGGTGTCTGGACAGGTCAGGGGGTAAACTACTCTACCGCCTACAGAAAGTACATGAAATTTTTATTAACATACTGCATGCTACAGAACCTTGTCAAGAGGAGGTGCCTGCTCCTGCTTCTGGTGAATATAACCATAAAGCCCCTCTCAAGTGTGCCTATTTTCTGGAGGAGACCAACACAGAGGAGGGCACCAATATCACTGCAGATGTGAATGAGTAGCCTTAGAGACAAGGAGAGGGAGCAACGACCAGACTCATTCAGAATCATGTTATGTGAGGTAAATCTTTATTTTGAAGCAACCAATATACAGTGATTCCCTTTCCTTTCCTGCCCCACCCCCTCCAGAAAGTCTGTTTACTAGTGTTACCAGCCTGTGAACCCTGGGGATGCCACCACACTCCTCCACTGCCTCAGTCATACACTGCTGCAGCAGCACTCATTCCAAGAGAGACTCCAACATGCAACCACCTCTTCCTCTCCCCCTCAACTGCCACTGCTTTGCTCTTCCCACTACATATGCACAAGGACACCCCGGAACAAACATCACACAACCATCTCCTTAACAAGCAGCTCCTGCTGTCACTACACAACATCCTACTCAGTGTGCCGCCCACTGCCTTTACCCCTTCCCCTTTCCCCATGTCCCCTACCACCCTGGCCTGAGAGATGGATAGGGACTAAAAGGTGATCACCAAGCCCTCCTCTCTACTCCAGCTAGACCCTGATGAGCTATCCACATCCACCTCCATGTCCTCATTACCCTGTCCTTGGCAGCTAGGAAGTCAGGGAAGCATAGGGGGAGCCAGGCTGGGGGAACATTAGGTGGTACTAGCCTGTAGAGGTACCCAGGAGACTAAATATAAAACTGCAAAAGGAATATGTCCAGGGATTGGCTTTGAATTGCAGCTCCTGCAATGCCTATCACCTGCCTCTGCCTTCCTTTGCAATTGCAAGATGTTATGCATAATGTGATTGTGCAGCCTTTCTATCACAAAGCACTCCTCATTCTGCTGGAGGAGCTGATCCACACAACGTAAAGCTGCTGTCATTTGTGGCCAATTTGTTGACTCCCCCCCCATGGATCCAGTGGTGCCTCTTCACCAGGTGAGTAAGTGGCAATATTGGGAGTTGGTGGCAGCACTACAGGCTGCTGCTGGTGGTCAGTCATCTCTTCTTTGTTCAGCAGCATAGTATCATCTGCTGACCCGTCCTGAACATCACCATGCTCCTCTTCTCTCTGTTTGGCCTCTCTGTCAGCCACTGATGTGCCTGGAACTGGGTTGAGGCCATCCTTCTCTACACTCATATGACTTTCGTCGAAGGAGGCTGGCAGACCATCACCACCAGCACCAGCAGCTGCAGGTGAGAGAAGAATGTCCAGCTTGTAGTGCATATGTTGGGTTAAGTAACCTAGTGCCCCATGTGCATTCCACTTGTGTATAGGGGTAAGGAGGTAAATGCAATGAGCAATAACACAGGACATGTGAAGTGAGCACCTAACACTACGGTTTTGGGGCTGGGTGTGCACAGGAGGGTGAGAAATGTGGGATGCATTGTAGCACAGTTTGGCAGTTGGAAAGGGGGATGGGTGAGATGTGCCTGGGTAGCTATGACACTCATCCTGTGGCATGCAAGAGACCCAGAATGTCAGCTATCATCATTTCTCCTACATATGTATGGAGCTAGCTTACCAATGATACTGGTGCTTGCATTTGTCACTCTGTATGCCATTCTGTGGCTGTGTAAAGGCTGCAGAAATGCCTGTGCCACCAGAGCAGCTGGCCGCTCAAACCCTGGGGCAGAAGCCCAGCACCGTACAGATGGGGGGTAGGGGGAAGGGAGTGACTCTCTGATGTAGCAGCTGAGATGTGCAGTATGTGCAATGCCACTACCCTGGGGGGTTGGAGCGGGTCAGGCATGCATATACTATGCAGACTGGTGTGGTGGAT
This sequence comes from Ichthyophis bannanicus, assembly GCA_033557465.1. Taxonomy (NCBI): domain Eukaryota; kingdom Metazoa; phylum Chordata; class Amphibia; order Gymnophiona; family Ichthyophiidae; genus Ichthyophis; species Ichthyophis bannanicus. The sequence continues at coordinate 599,429,266 of CM066035.1, read as the reverse complement.
GGTGAGAGGTATTCATAAAGCAAACATGGATACCAGTGCAGATGATCCAGGTGGCATAATGACTCTCAGTACATTTTGTATATTCCAGGAGAGGACTACTGATCTGGTTGCAGCAAGAATCATGAACTATTGAGATTGTGACCCCTATTAATGCCTCCTCATCCATGGGGCCTAGTATGCATGTCTCCAACTTGCTCAGGGTGGGTGCCCTCACATCAGGACCTTGTTCAGCTGCCTTTGCCTTTGCTTTGTACTTCATCACTCTCTACGTCCTCTTTACATCCTCCATATCATGATTACGGTGGTTGATGGCATTCAGTTTGGTACATATGGCATACCAGAGATGCTTTTTCTGATGCGCATTGTAGTTACTGCCAGCATTGCCAAAGAGGATGTGGTGTTTCATGAGGACCTCTCTAAGCTGCAGCTCCGCCTCTCCATGACAGAAGTTTTTTTTCCTGGAAGAAGCCTTGGCATTGGATGCCATAGTGAAAGAACAGTGACGTTTCCTGATGGATCGCATTTCAAAATCAACCATTTACACATACCCCAGCGTCTTTATGTATATCTGGATTATCTGTGTCTGCACATCCCAAAGATGTATGTCCCTACATCCAAAATGGCTTGTTTTCATTGATGTGCCCAGCAGATGGACGTCCACAGGCCCACTTTCAGAATCGGATACCTGGAAGCCTGCTGATATGGCTATATAGCAAATATGATGCTAGTTTGGACTAATGGCTCATGGATCCCTATATTTATATAAGATGACCCTTTGTGCCAGATAAGCTGTATTCATGCTGGTTCCACAAGTCTGTTGAGTACCTATAGATCCTTGTAGGCAATGGGCATGTACAGTACAGTGCATACCTCTACATTGCAGTCAAACCCGGAGCGCGGGAAGAGGGTAGGTTTAGATACATCTCCAGGCACAAGTTTCTATGCAGAGAGTGATGGTCGATAGCTAACACCATGGGGTTCATGGATATGCTATAGTGCAGGGCATGTTTGTAGATAGCCAGATGCCTGCAGTTTAGCTGCAGAGCAGAGTTCAACCACCAGCGCAACCACCAGCGCAGAGAAGACATGCTTCTCTGTGGTCGTCCCTACCACAGAGAAGCAATGCAGCAATGGCACTCCTTCTCTGTGGTGGGTACTACTGTCACATCACTATTGCTGTCTAAGACTATTCATGTAGTGGTGTACAGTGGGGGTGAGGGTGCATCTAACCACCTGTGTCTTGCTACCATTTGTGGTTAAAGTCCATGCAGCTGTATTACTGTTCTCTACCCTAAGCTTCTGATGGGCATACACCTTTTGGATGCTGTTGTCATCACTTATGGATCCCTCTGGTTGCTATATGTGGGCTTTATGTCACAATGCAGGTTTATGTGTGTGAGCCATGAGCAGTGGAGACCCCTTGGTGAAAGGGGAGTCCATAAGGAAAGGGGGGCATTGGCTACACAGGTTGCCTCATTATCTCTCATGCTGGGAGTAGCTTAGGATTGCTGGTGAAAGTACACATGTCACCAGAATGGTTTCCATATATGGCAGCCCCCCTCCTCTGCCAGCTCCTGAGGAGCGCCTGGTCATAATGTTTATCTGCATGAGTAGGGAATGTAGGCTTATTGCCCCATTATATTGGTGCGAAGGGTACTCTTATGGCTAGTCCCTCACAGCAGGCAGGATTCAGATCTGCAGCCTTGGCTATGTAGCAGAGTAACATAGTATATGACAGCAGATAAGGACCAGTATGGTCCATCTAGTCTGCCCAGTAAGGGATGTAGATCTGCAGTTTGACAATCAGATAATTGTAGATGCTTGTTGTGTGAATGACCGGGCACAGATGGCACCCCTTGAGCCACTGGCTACAGGGACATGGGGCATACAGCTTCAAGAGGGGATGATGGAAGACACAAACATAGTGGTTGTCTGAATCAATGGCTCACATTTATTTTTAGAACACAACAACCAGGGTCCCAAAACAACAATAATCCTTTCTCCTCTATATAAGCTCTTCCCCGCATTCTGCCAGAGATTCAACCTTGCAGATCCAACAGGCATGTGTCAGGACCTTCATCTCTGCCCTGAAACCTTCTAGGTGACCCACCATGAGTTCCTGGGCCCAGGCAACAGCTGCAAAGCCCTGATGTACCTCATGACTGAGGTGTCCAGATTGCCTATTCCCTGTTCCGTACAGGCAAGCTACTATTAATCTGTGAGCCCTTTGTCTCTTGGCCCACTTTCTCTCTTCCAATGCTCTCCTATATCATCAGAAGAGTGCCTGCTGTGTCCTGAGCTATGTTTTTGGAGGTTGCTGTTGCCATTCCTTATTGGCTGCCTGCACCATCTCTACCACCCCCCCCCCCCCCATACACACCTTTCACCATCTCTGGCCCTACTCCCCTTCGTATGTTCCCTGCTTGTTTGCCACCCCATTTCTTTGGCTGCTTTTGCCCTCCGGCACCTGCTGCTGCTCACATCCTATTACCGATGAAGCATCTGGAGGCTCATTTGGCAGATCACCTGCACTTCCCAATGGCTGGCTCAAGGATCTGGTGGCAGAAGTGCTTGGTCTGCACTTGAGAGATGTTGGGCATTCTCATTGCCATCATCCCAACTTCCCACCATTTCCGTGTGCTCAGCCCCAATGTGCCGATACGTGCTTGTGTATCGTCACTGGTGCCCGAACATCTTTGGACCTGTTTTTGTGAATGGCGCCTTGTTCGTCTTCCTCACTGTCTTCCACATGAGATAGATATGCAGCTGCCTTATCCGGCCTTTCTGTTCATTTCCCCACACATTCCACTTGCTATTTTGCATGCACACTGCTCATCCATGGGCCTGGTTCCAAAATTGCCTACAATTGCTGCACGTCCCCATTTGGATGTCCTTCCCGTGCCCAGTACGTCCTTTGAAAAATTCCCCTCCACATGTGTTTATGTGGATATTTAAAGAGATATTCATATACATTTCTGCTGCTGAAAAAACATATGCCCAATAATACATAGATAAGTTATCTGTATATCCTCCTTAAAAAGAGAGAGATGCTGTCTGAGCCCAAAGTTGTAGTCCAGGAACGGGATACTGTTTCTGCACATAACCATCTAGGCTGGAGCTCTGCAGAAAGCAGACACCCCAAACTGACTTGGCTTGAGAAAGGAAGAAGGAGGTCCCAGAGGAAAAATAACACAGACAAGTAGGGTCTGTGCAGGAAAGAAGCGACTCTAGAAAAAAACAAATATTAGCTTGCTTAAAGTATATGAAAGTAATTTGTCCTAGGATTTTCAGTCTTTTTTTTCCCCACTCTCTTTCCCCAACTCCCATATCCCTTAATTTGTTGTCAGTATCCCAGTTAGGAGGACAAAAGGAAAATTTTTCCACAGGGTATTTTCATCAGCAAGTGATTAAGCCTTAGCAACAGATTATGTGCAGTTTATTGAGAAGAAAACATAAAATAATACAAGTTATACTAAAATAATTGTAAGGGCCTTTATACCAGTTGAGGTCTCCCTACTCCTTTAACAGGTTTATTAGTGAGATGGGGCTATCCAGTGAAAGGTCTTATGTGTGCACTTAGAGCAAAGAGTTCCTAGCTCTCAGAGAAATCTTGGTACATGTGTGTACTAATCACATAAAAAAGTGTGAGAGGGAGTTTCTGGAAAATAAATGTATGCTTTTAGGTAGAAAGTTAAATCCAGAACCTCCAGGATAACATTCTCAGAAATGTTCCCTGTTCCACATGCAAGACCGAAGAGGCAGGCAGAGCTCCAGTGTTAATGTGTGGATGAGGGAGGAGGGATTTAGATTTGTTAGGATGTAAACAGCATTCTGGGGAAAGGGAAGCCTATTCCAAAAGGGTGGGCTCCATCTTAACAAGGGTGGAATCAGGCTGCTGGCACTAATCTTAAAAAAGCAGACCAAGGATTTAAATTAGAACCTGGAGAAAGCCGACAGTCACTCAAGAGTGCATGGTTTATAGTAAGGTATCTCCAAGAGATACTGACGACATGCAGAAATTAGAATACCCTGATAAAGAGATTATAATAAAAGATGAAGTTGCCTAAGAGTATTTTCATAAAGAACAAACAGAGATAAATGATTCCAAATTGCCTCCATCAACTACTATGGAAGTTTTAAATACAAATAAAAAACATTCTTTAAATTATATGCAAATACAAGCAGTCTAAAAAATAAGATGCGAGAGTTAGAATGCATCCAGGTAATGAAAAGTTAGACATAATAGACATCTGATAGGACAACCTATGGGACACAATGATACCAAGGTACAAATTATATGAAAGTGACAAGGTATATCAGATTGGTGGAGGAGTGGCGCTACATGTTAAAGATGGCATACAGTTAAGCAGGATAGGAAACAAAATGTACTATGGAATCTTTATAGACAGAAATTCCATATGTGTGATTGGGGAGGAGCATACATATGGGGTCATACTACCCTCCACCTGAACAGGATCGAGACGCTGATCCAGTGGGGCTCCTTTCATCCTCCGCTACTCCTTTATCTTTATTCAAGCACTTGATATACTGCCAGGCACAGGCATCAGGGCGGTGTACAAAATTATACAGACTGCCAGTGAAAATAAAAGAGAGAAAATAATGGCATTGTTGGATAGGAGAGGGACAGACAAAGGGACAGAGAGAAAGTGACAGACAAAGCTCCAGACGTGGGAAGGGGAGGACTAAGTCAAGGAGGGCTCAGGCCAGGGAGAAGGGGGACGGAGAATCAGATAGGGGAAGGTCAAATGCCTGATGGAAAAGGTGGGTTTTGAGCATGCCTTTGAAATGGGAAACGGATAGTTCTATGTGGAGGGAATGAGGGAGAGAGTTCCAGAGGGCGGGGCCTAAGAAGCAGAGTGATGTGTAAGTTCATGGCAGGCATGAGTAGGGGAGGGAAGAAAAAGGTGATTGCCGTGGGCTGATTGGAGGAGGCGGGGAGAGGGTTGGACTAAATGAGGTCTGTGAGATACTGAGGGGTGGCAGTGTGAAGTGCTTTGTGAGTGAATGTGAGCAACTTATAAACAAGCCTGAATTTATTCGGGAGCCAGTGGAGGCGGATGAGCAGAGGAGTGATATGGTCAGTTGAAGAGGAGTGGGTAAGGAGACAAACTGCTGTATTTTGGATGAGTTACAGATGGCGGAGTTAGTACTGAGGGAGATCGGCGAGGAGGACATTGCAATAGTCGAGTCTGGAGATAACAAGGGACAGCACAAGGGTAACGAGGGAGAAAGGGAGAGAAAAGGGTGGACAGCAGGAATCTGACGTAAGGAGAGAAAGGAGCGGCGGGCAAGTGAGGAGATATGCTGATCAAAGGAGCGGGAGGAGTCCAATGTGACACCAAGATAGCAGAGGGTGGAGAGAAGCGGAACCGAGTTGGCAGAGAGGGTGGGAGAGAGAGGGGGCACCAAATGAGAACCACAGGGCCACAGACTTGGAGGGATTCACATGGAGATCGTTGTCCTAAAGCCAGGAAGCAACGCAGGAAAGGCAGGCATTGAGAGCAGTGAGGTCAGGACAGAGGGAGTCAGTATGATGCAAGAGGAGAATATCATCAGCATAATAGTACCCGGAAATCCCAGACTGCTGAATAATGAGAGCAAGGGGTGCAAGAAAAATGTTAAAGAGAAGGGGAGCAAGCACAGAGCCCTGGGGAACACCACAGTGAAGGGGATGTGACGAGGAGGAGGTGAGAGCAGTCTGATCAGAGAAGGTGCAAGATGAGAGGAAAGAGTGAAACCAATGGAGAATAGTACCGGTCAGAGAGATGGGTGAGAAGGGTACGATGATCGACCAGGTCGAAAGCTGAGGATGAGTCCAGGGAAACAGCGAGAGAGAGGTCACCACGGTCGTGGGATTGATGGACCTCGCTCAGGAGTGCGAGAAGAATGGATTCAGTACTATGACTGGACCAGAAACCGGATTGACGGGTGTGAAATGAGAGAGTGGCGTCAAAATGAGAGGAGAGCTATGAAAAGACAAGCTTCTCTAGCACTTTGGAAAGCGGCCCCAGCGAGGAACGGGAAACGCCAACTCCAGAGACTCCCTCTGCCTCCTTCACACAGACTGTGAAATGCTAGCAGAAATTAGAAATGTTAATAAATTTGGTAAAAATTGAAGATTTCCATTGTCCCAGAATTGACTGAGCAAATGTTTCTTCAGGATATGCCAGTTGGCCAACGGATAGTGTCATTTACACATGTAGAATGAAATTTCAGAAAGCTGGTGTTTACATGTGGACACAGAGATTTCAAGGTAGCATATTGTGGTTGTGTGAGAATACAAATACTGTATGTTAAAATAGCTTCCCCGTCAACTTTTGCAGCCCCTGCGAAGTAAGTGCAAGTTTCATAAAAGTGCTTGTTTCATCCATGGCTTAAAATGGGGATTGAGGGGTTTCTTGCCCTTAATATCCCATTTTTTAAAATGTTTTCCTTTAAATGAAAACAAGTTGAAAAGTGCACGCACACGTAATGGCTCATTTTCCCTTTGCTCCATTCACAGACTCAGGCATGTCTGTGTGGGGGACTCGGTTTAAAGATTATTGGGCCTTTTTGGCTTAGAATCCCCTTCTCTGACAACATTTCTGTCCCCATTTACCAAACTGATTGACCTCCAAATCGTTATTGGCCAGAGGGAACCAGTTTCCATTTGGTAGGTCATGGAGGCAAATCAAAATGGCACTAAGAAACCTCTGAAACATTTTGATTTTTGAACTGTGATTGGTGGAGGGGGGAAAGGGAATTATGGGTCATAATCTGCTTCAGAAGCTGGATGTGTTCAGGAAGTCTCTGGTCTGTGGATTCAGAAGGTTCTAGTGAGGCCCAGAAATTGGCTGAAACCTTAGAGTTCATGAGCCCAGACAAGGGGAAGTAGAGGTCTTGTTGCTGTGAAAGTCCTTCAGTTTGGGCTTTTGGGGGCTAGAAGGTGGAAAAGGGTCGTCAATGATGGCGCACTTTGAGGAGGAATGAATTGATGTGTGGTAGATATAGGACAAAATCTGTGATTATCATGTGGGAAGGATGTTTATTTTATTTTATTTATTTAACAGTATTTCTATACCGCCTTATCCTATAATCAAGGTGGTGAAACAGCAATACGATCAAAAGTAGTGGACGTGTATTTCATGCAGTGAAAGAAGTGTCATGATTTGCGTGTAAGAAGTTAGTGTATTAGATTAGGTTGAGCTATGTACATTGTGCGCTATTGTACAGCATGAGCTATAATACATTGTTCTATACAATTAGGGGTTAAGATATATCATGTGCCGTTGTACAATTTCTTATCAGGGTTGGAAGGGGTAAGTTGGTAGTTCCTGTTAGTACGGTTAAGTGACGTGTCCATAGTGTTCTATGAACAGTGTTGTCTTCAGCTGTTTGTGAAAGTCCTTGAGGTCCGTTGTCGATCTCAGTTCATCTGGGAGGGAGTTCCATATTGTTGGGGCAGCCAGGGAGAGAGCTCTCTCTGTGGTGTCCTTACATGTTTTTCTGAAGTCACTCGGGGTGTTGACTCTGTTGGAGGTTCCTTTTCTTCTTGGGCGAGTGCTGGTGTCTGGTTATATGAGGGTGTGCAGGCTGTTGGCTGAAGTGTGGTGTTTGATCTTGAATATGTTTATGATTGTTTTGTATTTGATGCGTGAACTGATTGGGAGCCAGTGTAGGTCTTTTAGAACAGGGGTAATGTGTTCATGTCTTGATGATCCAGATATTATGCGGGCTGCAGTGTTTTGTGCTAGTTGTAGTGGTTTGAGTGTTTGTTTTGCTAGCCCAAGGTAGATGGGGTTGCAGAAATCCAGTAAGGGAGTAATTAGAGCTTGGCATACTGTACGGAAGTCTTCTGTGGCAAGGAGGGGTTTAAGTCTTCTGATCTCATCCTGTGGTATGCATTTTTGATTGTTTTGCTTACGTGTGTTTTGAGATTCATTTCGTTGTCCAGGGTCACTCCGAGGTATTTTACTTCCGATTTCATTGGTATGGTTGTGTTTTGTACTCTGATGTCTGGTGGGTGGATGAAATCTTGGCTGCGAGTGATTATTAGTGCCTCAGTCTTGTTGTAGTTGATTGTGAGGTTGTTGTCTTTACACCATCTTGTCATTTGTGTGAGGCAGTCAGTTATTTTAGAGTAGTCAGGGTTGTCAGTTGAGATAGGCGTGTATATCATAATATCATCTGCATAGATTGTATATTGGATGCTGTTCGCTTTCAGGATGTCGCATATTGGCTGGATGTATATGTTGAACAGTAGTGCCGAGAGGGCGGACCCTTGAGGCACTCCTTGGAGAACTTTTATGGGTTGAAAGGTGTTGTGGCCTACCTTGACCTGTATCTGCCTGTCGGTCAGGTATGATTGGAACCATTTTAGTGTGGTACCATGAAGCCCAATGTTCTTTAGTCTTTCCAGGAGAGTCTGGTGGGCTACTGTGTCGAATGCTGAAGAGATGTCAATGAAGGTCGGGCACAAGAAGAGCAAACGCTCTTGCTGATAAAGTAGGTGTACAAAAGAGGCAAGAGAGATGGATGATCACATGTGCCTTTATTGTGTCCCCTACGCGTTTCGGCGTATGCCTTCCTCGGGGGGATATACTTAAACATATAAACATAAAACAACATGTTAAATAATTATACAGTAAAAAACATCAACCTCACAAATAATAAAAAGATAAAAACATACAGGCATGTATTGTTTACAAAATATAAGCCACTAAAAACCAAATGTAACAACCAAAAGAAAAAACTGTTAAAAACAAGCATTTAACAATGCTAAAAATATAAATAAACAATATAACAAATAAGATAATAAATAAGTAAACAATATGGCAAATAAGATAATAAATAATTAAAAGACGCAGGGCAGAACACACAGAACAAATAGCATGCAAATAGTAATATATATAATAAATAGTAATAAAAATGATACTAATAATAACATAAACAGATGTTTACTTACAAGGCACAATTGGTTAATGGCCAATAGGCAGAATGGTAAGGAGATTCCTTGTATTAAAAATTAACTGCAAACATATAAAAATATATAATGTAAAGCATAAACAAACAAGTAAAAACACTGTACCTAAGCATAGGCAATTGGCACTAATGGACAAACGTGCTATTAAATGAATGGATAAAAACAAAATTCTCTCAAAAGATGAGAATGTAAAAAAGTATACAGATAAAAAGAAGAAGAAAGGAAGAAGAAAAGAAAAAAGATGGCATTAAGCTAAGTTGGTTGGCACATTTTAAAGACATCAACATGAATAAACTGAGGGTAAATGTGAAGCTCTATTTAAAATATACTCAACTGAACATAACCTTAAAAAACATGGGCACCACCAAAAATATACACGGAGTAACTTAAACAAAAATAAGTGCAAACCAATGAATGAGCCAAACTTACATGAAATGAGCAATTCAATCCCAAGCAAAAGCAAAAAGGGTTGTCAATGAACAGGAAGCACGTTCTGTTAGCGTTCAGGACGAGTTAAGGACTGACTGGCTGAACGTTGGAACTTTATATACCAGAAAAAGGGGGCAAGGCTAAAATGACCATGTGACAGTGATCAGGTGACCTAAAAACTTCAAAATAGGAGTGCTCAACCTTTAAACAGAAGAAAAGTACCTCTATATGTTGTGTCACATTAAGAGGCACACAGGTAAGCGTCATTAAATTGTAATGATGAAAAGATATAACTAAATGTAAATATGAATGAAAGAAGTGTAAACAAATTATGGCTCTCAGAGAAATTCATGATATAAAAGAAGGGGGGAGGGAGGGGAGGGGCATTGCTCACAGAAAAACTGTCAGATCTACCTCCTGATTCAAGCCATGAGGTGCCAAACTATTAAATTCATAAATGTACCTTTGTTCCAATTTAAGCAAAGCTTTATCTGTGTCTCCACCTCTCCAACTAGGAATCACAGTCTTAAGGACAAAATACTTTAAATCTTGAATGGTATGTTGTTTATCCTGCCAGTGTTGTACTAGAGGACTGTCTAACAGTTTTCTCTGTAGACAACTCCTATGCTCGATGATGCGAGTGCGAATTTGGCGTTTGGTTTTACCGACATAGAACAAACTACAAGGGCACATGATTAAATATATGACTTTTTCAGATTTACAGTTAGAAAAGTGGTTAATGTAAAACTTCTGTTGTGTAACCGGAAGTACAAACATATTCTTAACTGTAATAGTATGCGCACAAACGGAACAAGACCCACATTTAAAATGGCCTTTAATCTTAGGTGCAGGTTTAGGAAAGGTAAGAGCGGAAGGAACAAGTGTATTGGCCAGATTAGGATTCCGTTTGTAAGCAATCATTATCTTTTTTGAAGTGAAGTTGGGTAAACCGGTCAGCAGGTACCACTCTTTTTTCAAGATACTGGCGATCTCTTTTGAATATTGTGAAAAAGTCAGGGAGCACGTAATCCTATCCTCTTGAGAGCGTTGTTTTTTCTGTAAAAGGGTAATATGCTGTGTGGTGCAAGCTCTAAAATACGCCTTTTTAATACATCTCTTGGGATATCCGTGATTGGAAAATCTCATATGCATGTCTGCTGCATGTTTTTGAAAATCCGATTCTTTAGTGCACAATCGTTTGATTCTAAGGAATTGACTAATTGGCAAATTGTCTTTTAAGGCCGTGTTATGATAACTATCATACCGTAAGAGATTATTACGGTCCGTAGGTTTTCGATAAAGGTCAGTAATAAAACCGGATTCTCCCTTCTTAATCAATAAATCTAAATAAGGTATACTCTCCTCACTAAAATGGCCTTCAAATTGTAGATTGGGATCCAAGTCATTTATCCATGAAAAAAATTCTTGTAAAACAACTTCCGTTCCATCCCAGATTATTAAAACATCGTCTATATATCTTTTCCAAAGTAAGATATGTTGTTTAAAAGGATGTGATTGTAAAAATTTATCTTCAAAATCAGTAACATATAAATTGGCCACGTCCGGGGCCATGGGCGACCCCATTGCAACCCCTTTTATCTGTTTGTAAATATTCCTCTAAAATTAAAATAATTCTCTTCCATAACAAGAGAAGCTAATTGTGTGAGGAAACATGTAGGAACACGTGCTGGATATGGTCTACGAATCAGGGTATTAGCCAATACTTCCACTGCCGCTTTTTGGGGAATGTTTGTGTATAGTGAAACAACATCTAAGGTAACTAATAGCAATCGATCATGATAACCAGAAAAAGAATGCAATATATTAATGACATGTGTAGAATCTTGTATATAGGATGGTGCCTCTGAAACGAATGGTCTCAAAAAATGGTCTAAAAACTTAGAGATAGGTTCAAAAAGTGAACCAATAGCCGAGACTATTGGACGACCCGGGGGATTTTTCAAAGATTTGTGAATCTTAGGTAGTACATAAATGGTGGGAATGATCGGATGTGCAACAGTGAGAAAGGAGACCTCTTTTGGTGTAAGATAGCCGGCTTGGCTACCTATATATAACATAGTGTCTATTCTTTTTTGTAAATTAGTTGTAGGATCCTCATAAATTTTTTCATAAAAATGAGCATCATTCAATTGGCGTAAGACCTCAGCTATATATGCACTGCGATTTTGAATGACAATTGCCCCTCCTTTGTCCGCAGGCTTAATAATAATGGAATTGTTGTTACGTAGTCCATTGAGCGCTTCCTTTTGAGCCCTTGTTGTATTAAAAAATACTTTAACTTTAGATTGGTATAATTCTTGTACCTTTGCTAAAACGACTTTTTCACGAGACTTTGTCAATGAAGATCATTAGGATACCTTTTTTGGTGTTGTCAATGATTCGGAGGATGTTGTCAAAGAGGTAGATCAGCAGTGTTTCGACTCCATGGTTGGGGCGAAAGCCGTGTTGGTTGTCATCTAGAGGAGCATGGTTGTCGATGTGTTCCTGTAGTTGTTGTTGTACTGATTTTTCTATGATTTTTGCTAGAAAGGGTATGCTGGATATTGGTCGGTATGCTGCTGGGTTGTTCTTGTCTAGGGTTGTTTTCTTTGGTATTGGTCGTACTGTAGCTAGCTTTAGTTGATCTGGCATGAGTCCTTGGGTGAGGGAGTTGTGCACCATGTTGTGTATGAAGTGGATGAAGCTTGATTTGGTGGCTTTGATCCATGACACTGGGCAGGGGTCCATAGGAGCGGTGCTTGTTTTGATTGCTGAGATGATGTGGGAGAGCTGTTCTGTTGAGGGTGAGCAGAATGTGTCCCAGGTCTTAGGGTGTGGGTCGGTCTGAGTTGATGTGCTAGGTGTTGTTGGTTCTGCAGAGTGAAATTTTTCCTTGATATGGTCAGCAAATTTTTGTGGGTCTATTCGTACTTCCTCCTCTGACCTTTGCTCCTTTGTGAGGATTTTCACTATTTCGAATAGCTCTCTGGGTTTGTTTACGGAGGTATTTATCATGTTTGTATGGTATTCTCTCTTTGATTAGTTGATGTGTTCATTGTATTGTTTTTGCTTTGTTAGGTATAGCTGCTGGTTTTCATCAGCCTTGGATTTTCTCCATCTCCGTTCAATCTTTCTTTTTTCTTGTCGTATGATTGTGGAGTACCATGGCTCGTGTTGTCTCTTGTTGTGACAGTGCTTCTTTGGTCTGGCAACTGTTGCTGTGGCGGCGTTGGATAGTGTGTTGTTACAGTTGGTGATTTGAGTCTCCAGGTCGTCCGTTTCTGTGGTCAGTTGTTGTATCGTGTCCTGTAGGATGTATGTTGGGAAGTACAAGAAGGGGAGGCTGAGATGGACCATATCAGCTCTGCAGGGCTATTGGCTTAGAGGGTCAATCCATGGTTAGAAGACTGAAAGGCAGTAGTGAGGTCATTGATCCAAGGACTTGATCATTGTTCCAGAGAAGGAGGGAGAGGGTAAAGGTTTCCTGTACTGACCAACCCTGTCAATCTGAGTCAGTTATCATGGAGAACTACCTTATATAAAGATTGTGGCCTGCATTATCAGGGAAGCATTGCCTTTAATGCAGCCATGGTAATGCAGGTCACAATCTGCATTGGTTCATTGGGTGATAAAGCCTGATATAACACCAGTTTTAAAACAAGCAGGTAACTCATATTACCATGACACTTCTAATACTGATTAGTATATAGATCCCTTAATGTCTCTGCGGTGTAAAACGATATCATCATGTTGTCTTGTACTGTCTAGCATCTACTCAGCTGAGTGGTTTAATCTGTTTTTATGTATCCTATTTAAAGCACAGAGAAAAAAAGATCTCAGTTGGCAATGAAAATGCCAACATAAAAAGTGCATTCTGAGCATCAGATTCCATTTTCCCTGCATTGTCTCCGAACCTATAATGTGATTATCATCAGGAAACAGCAGATGATAGGAATCACAAAGAAATTACACAGAGGAAGACTGAAAGTCTCATGTTTGCAAAATCTTTTTTTCAATTTTTTATTTCATTTCTTTACAGACTTTAAAGTCCGCCGTTCCAATAAGATAGCAAGATGGTTTACAATGAAGCTTTAAGACACTTTAATAACACAGTTCGATTCCTGATCCCTACTGACAATGAGGAGCCTGCTAAAAGGTCAGGATGAGACAGAGAAAGCCTAATGGTTAGAGTTGTGGGCTGAGAACCAGGAAGTCAGGGTTTGAATCCACTGCTGCTTTTTTTGCTCTTGTGCAAGTCACTTAACCCTTCATTGTCTGTTACATACTAAGCCCCATGCTAGTAATGTGGGTTTGGGCTACAGTACTAGTGTGGAACATAGCGCTAGATGTAGGGGGATGGAAACAGCAGTCCTCCTGAATTTAGCACAGCTTGCCACATTACCACCATGGCAGGGGGCAACTACTGCCACCCACTGTGCTATCAGTAGTTGCTCTCTGCCAGGCAGTGGCATCGTGGGCTTGCAAGGTATCAGCTAGCGGTACCACGGTGGGAACACCCACCCAGACTTGCACTGCCCAAGCAGCAGGTTTTTTAGAACTATTTTTTAGTGCTGTATTTTAGTAAGGCAACAAAAATGTCTGCTACACCCATGCTATCATTTTACTTCCTTCCTTCCTTCCCTCCTCTTGAAGTCCCTACTCCTACCCGACTGAAAGATGCAGATGGGAGAACAACAGGCAAAAGACAAATATGAATAGCAAAGAGGCAATAGCTGATCAGTAGAGAAGGGAAACTGTAAGAAAGGTATAGTAGAAGACTTTCTTCTTTCATCTCTCAGTAACTTTCAGTTTTGCTCCTATTTCCAGGCTCAAGCAGCTACAATGCCACAAAAATACCTTCCAATTTTTTCCTACCGCATCCCTAGAAAATTCAAGCAAAAGGCTAACTGCTCAGTCCCAAAAGAATTGCCCAGTCTCACCTATACTGACAAAAGAGTACATTGGATAAAAATTGGTAGATAATTGTAGCAGATTTCAATCCAATAGCTCTGAGTCAGAATATAGGACTGATCCGTAAAGGGGTAAATTTCTAAACGTTCCTGTATAAAGCCTGTTTTGCATGCAGAAATGCTTTCATAATATTGTGCAACTGCATGTATGCATAAAAAACACATTCATGGGAAGTGTGCACTTACTTTAATACAAACTCTGCATAGGTTTTTCTGGGAGCATGGTTTGGGATGAGCAGTGACATAATTGCAATGCACATGTGTACAGTATTTTATAAAATGTGCAGGTACATTCACAGAGTACATGCACACATTTAGAGTAATTTCAGAGCAGATATAAATGTGTGCATTGGCTTTTGCCTTCTTTTTGATCTGGTTCTGTGACCCTATTTTAGAACATAAGAACATAAGATATGCCATACTGGGTCAGACCAAGGTCCATCAAGCACAGTATCCTGTTTCCAACTGTCAAGCAGGATGAGTCAGCCACAATAGGTGTCGTCATCCGACGGTGCCGAGACGGAAGTACTTTCTATAGCTCAGAAGGGCTTAGCCCCTCTGAGCATGGGCCACCAGGCCACACCTCCGGGTCTGCCCCTAGCTAGCCACTTTTTCATTCTTCCGCCTTGCCAGCAAGACAGACTCTCCTACTCTCTACACCAAACATCAAATAACTTCTGAAAGTATATTAAAAAAATAATAATAATACAGTCCAAGAACTACAATCAAGATTTATTTATTTATTATTCCTTATATACTGCCTTTCATGATATCAAGGTGGTTTACATTGAACAAACTGAAATTACATTGAACAGGGCATTATAACTTGGAGATAACTATTTTACAGGGAACATGGGCAATGGAGAGTTAAGTGGCTTGCCCAAGATCACAAGGAGTATTTTTGGTCTTCTCTTACGGAGAAATGTAATAACTCTCTAATAGAAAAATTTCTCCACTGCAACTTTCTGATATAGATCTGTATAGAAGGGTAATCACTTTAATGAAAATATTTATTTATTTATCCTGGAACTGTCTCAGATCAAGCGGCTGCCTTTAAGCTGGGGTGTGAAAATTCAAATCCACCAGCGGCGCCTATGACATCAATGACTGGTTCCAATAGATGATTTCTAATTGGTGACCCCCTTTTTTTTCCTTTTAGTACTTTAAGACAAATTAACAGTCTCTAATGATGCATTAGTAGACACTTATCTTGTAGGTTTTGTGCTTCTCAGAAAAACCTTTTCTCTTCTCAAAGCCTTGACTTCAGTTGTAAACAGCGTGTTTGTTGTTCCCAACGCTTCACACTAAACGTTATTACCGCGTTTCACTCTAATTTTAGAGGTTCTTCAGGAGATGGAACATAACACCAGGCTTTAACCAGAATCATAGCTGAAACTACACACAACTCGAACTGTGACTCCTTTAATTTTCGCTTTCGTCTAGTATTCTTCTTACAGTCCAGAGTGCCAATGAGCATCGCGCATGTCACAAGATCACAAGGAGCATCTGTGGGACTAGAAAACCCAGTCCTTCCAGCCCAAGGTTGCTGTCCTCTAATGGGATTTGAACCCCTGACATTCTGGCCTGAGGTACCTTGCCTGTGGTACCTTCCAGCCTGAGGTACCTTGCCCCAACCACTAGGCCACTCCTCCTGCCTTTCTGGTCATTCCAAAATCGGGTTTTAAAAAATGCCCAGGCTGCTCGAGAAAACTCCACAGACTCACATGATCCCTGCTTGAAATGCCTCGGAGTCTCCCACAGAGTTGAGGACTGCACTCACTGCGCGAAGATGTCTCCCTGGGCAAGAAAATTGCAAAAGCATGCTCTGCAGGACATCATCCAGGAGGTAAGAAGCCTGACGACCCAAACTCCAGTGGACCACGTGGCTGCTCATGCTGCTTCTGAGAATTCTGTGCTGCAGTCTGCCTCCTCTGTAGCTCTGCATGTGCCCTTGCTGGCCTCCATCCGCAGTCGCAATGCCTCCATGCCCTCGGGCCTGCTCTCCCCTCCTGCCACCTTGTCTGCTCCTCCCATTGCCTCTCCGCATCCTGGCTCTCCTCTGGGGCTCCTTCCAGCAACGTGGGAGCCTCCATGTGTGCCAGGGCCATCTTGCCAACATCCTCCACTTCTGGCTCCGCCCCCCATGGCGCCATTGGTTGGCGCCACGGCAATGATTCAGCCCCTGGCTCTGCCCACCATGGCGCCATTGTGCATCGCCAGGAAGACGATCCAGCCTCCAGCTCTGCCCACAGTGGCTCTATTGGGCAGCAACACAGAGACGACTCAGCCCCCGGCTCCGCCCAAGAGACACAAGAACCGCAGGGGGAGACGTGTAAACTACAGTAGCAGCAGCTCCAGCAGCAGGGCACCCTCCAAGAGACACCAATTTCAATGCTATCAAAAAAGACACAGAGAATCAGGTAACAGGCACAGAAGCAGAAGATCTCCTTCCAGCAGCTCCAGATACTCCAACCCTGCGCTCTACAACAGCTCCAGATACTCCATCCCTGCACTCTACAACAGATATGTGCTCCCCTCAAACCCTGATTCTGACCTCAAACCACAGGATAATCAGGAACCATGCTTCCCGATGGCTCTTGCCCCCCAAGATGCCCCTCCTGCTCTCACGGCTCAGCACGAGACCGCCACCATGGCTCTCCCTCAGCAAGCGGTCCCCGACTTGACACAACTCTCCACCCTGCTCTCCAGCCTTCTCAACCAATGGATACAAACTCACGCAGTTACTCCAACACCCTCATCGGAGCCAGGGATCCCCAACCCACCAGCAGCCCCTCCGGGGCCGGCACCTCCGTCCCCCTCCTGCGACGTTGGTAATGGGCAGGAACACGCCACAGCTGAGACCTCAGGACATGACCTCACACCTACGACTGCGGATCCCATGCCTAACAATCCAGAGGACCTCACCTATCCCAGATTCCTTTGCAAGCTGGTGTCGGCAATGGCTCTCCCTGCTACCAGTCTCCACTCCGACCAGCACCCGGAAACACAGGCAGTGCTAAAGTTCCTAGAGACTCCCAGGGCCCATGCACCTATACCCGTGCATCCCCTGCTTCACAAAAATATTCTCAAACTGTGGAAAAACCCTAATTCTGGACCCCCTACCTCATGCAAGCTGAACTTAAAATACCAGGTCCAGCCCCTACCTGGTTTCGACAAGGTGCAACTACCACACCAGTCCATCATGGTGGAGTCGGCCCTCAAGCGCTCTAAATTGACGCGGATGCATTCCAACAACCCCCCCGGGCAAGGACTTTAAACTACTCGACAACTTCGGTAAGAAGGTCTTCCAAGGAGCCATGCTCAGCGCCAGGGTGTCTGCACACCAGCTCCAGCATGCCCTCTACCAGGATGTCCTCCTGAGCCAGCTGAAAGATGTCATCTCCGCACTCCCGCAAGACAACCAAGCATCTGACAATGCCCTCTAGTGGACCTTCAAGAATGCACGAAACATCTGGTGTGGGCAGTCTTCGATGCCTTCGATGCGGCTGCACACACAGCTGGAACTACCATCTCTACTTGCCGCCTCGCTTGGCTGAGAGCCTCCGGACTCAGAGAAGACACCCATGAGCGCATTGATGATACCCTCTGTATAGGCGACTCACTTTTTGGTGAAAGAGTCAACAACACCATCACCACTATGAAAGACCACTGCGCCACGCTGCAAACCCTTGCGGATGAGGGCCTAGAGCGTACCAACCGCAAGAGCTCCTACCAGCGGAAGCCAGACCCCGCTAAGCGCCAATACAACTCATATCGGAACAACCCATATCGGAAGTGGCAACAACCACAGTAGAAGCCACAGTCCCAGAACGTCTCCTAACGCAATAAACCTCTCTAACGCAACTGGAGGCAACAAAAGGCCCCTCAAACCGGCCCCTCTAAACAGAGCCAGCCCTTTTGACAAGCACAACAAAGCACCCCCCACCGGGGGTCGACTCACCTCCTTCCTGCCGATCTGGGAGTCCATCACCACAGACAAGTGGGTCCTTCAAATAATCAAGAACGGGTACTGCATCCGGTTCCACTCAACACTGTGGCAACACAAACCTCTGCGAGACAATACAAAACCTGCCTCCCTCACAGACCTCTCAATGGAGATATCCTCTCTCCTGACCTCCAAGGCAATAGGGACAGTGCCACCAGAGGAGATTCACACTGGCTTCTACTCCAGATACTTTATGGTTCCCAAGAAGTCGGGAGGCTCCCGTCCCATCCTCAACCTCCGCAACCTCAACAAATTCATTGTCAAGGAGAAATTCCAGATGCACTTCCTTGTGTCCATCCTTCCCTTTATCCAGCACAGGGAGTGGCTCTCAACCCTGGACCTGATGGATGCGTACACACATATCAGCATCCACAAGGACCACCGCAAGTTCCTTCGCTTCCAGATCCTGGGGAGACACTTCCTTTTTCTTATTATTATATTTATGCGTTTTTACAACAATAAATCAAGCAAAGCTTGTACAGAAAGATACAACTTGCAACAAAATTACTAAAAAAAAGATAATCAAGAAACAATAATAGCAAGAAATATCATTAGTCCACCAAAATGAGAAGTGGTACTTAAACTAAAGCCAAAGGAGAGGAACTACTCCTTGGCATGCTTAGGAAAACAACATTTTACCAAATTCAGGTGAAGGCGGGAAGCTGAGAACCCTATACATATGAATGGAAACACAAACCAACTCAAGGAGGGAGAGAGATAGAAACATGAGAGCTGATAAAGGAGAATAGGTCCTCAAGCTGAAAAAATACATATTTCTGTGACTTATAAACCACTATACATTTACATGGAAAACGTAACACAAAAGAAGTGCCTAATTGCATTACACCAGGTCTAAGTGATAGAAAAGATTTCCGACGCTTCTGCTTTTCCCTGGCAACATCCGAGAACATTAAGATTTTTTTTCCATGAAACAAATTGACTCTCTTCTTATAATACAATTTAAGAAGCCATTCTCTGTCACAGGATAATGCCAATGACACTAAAAACATGGAAACTGGCAAATCATCATCCTTAGGTGCTTGAAGCAAATCAGAGACATTGAGAAAATCCATTTCCAGAGTCCCAATAGTAGTTTTACCCTCCTTTTTCCCCAATGGAAGGTAGCACACTCTTACAACAGGAGGCATTAAGTCCAAAGGAACCGCTAACACATCCTGGAGATATTTCTTAAACAATTCTAAAGGAGTCACACCAGGAATCAGTGGAAAATTTAATAAATAAATATTAGAAGATCAAGCAACGTTCTCCAATGACTCAATCTTCGCCCGAAGGGCAATATTATCTTTCACTAAGGAATGAGATAGGTCAGAAACCTTATTAAACTTCTGATCTGAAACAGTCATTTTAGCACTAATTTCCAATGTATCATTGTGCAACTTTGATACTGATTCCTCAAGAGCAGAAACTTTAGTCGACGAAAGAGCCAACTGCTGACCAACAACCAAAGATAGCTGTGACACTTCCAATACAGAGTCCTCCCCTTTGGACTATCTCCTGCACCAAGAGTCTTTACCAAATGTGTGGCCATTGCAGCCGCTCACCTATGCAAACAGGGCATATGTGTTTTTTCCATACCTGAATGACTGACTGATCGCAGCCCCCTCCCTACGGGAAGCTGCAATGGCAACACAACAGACCATCGCCTTTTTGGCATCCCTGGGCTTTCTGATCAACTTCCAGAAGTCGCACCTGAAACCCACCCAATGCCTCAAGTTCATCAGAGCCATAATAGATACAACAGTCTCCAGGGCATTCTTGCCACCCTACCAAAGGGAGGCTATCGTTCAGCTGACACGCTGCATCTCGGAGACAAGCTCCACGTCTGCCAGGACACTCCTCCGCCTCCTGGGCCACATGGCAGCCTCTACCCAAGTCGTATCTATGGCAAAGCTCCACATGCGCCACCTGCAATGGCACCTGAGGTCGCACTGGAGTCAGCACTCACAACCCCTCAGCTCACACATCCACATGGATGCCGCATCCAAAGCATCTCTTCTATGGTGGATCCACAAGATGAACCTTTCGCGCGGCCACCCTCTGAAAAACTGTGCCCATCAGTTGACTATAATCACGGATGCCTCACCATCTGGCTGGGGGGCACACTGCCTCCACCTCTGCACCCAGGGAGCTTGAACGGCAAAGGAGCGGTTCTCCCACATCAACCTCCTGGAGCTCAGGGTGATGCGGCACGCCCTCAAGACGTTCCAGAGTCCGATTTACGTAAAACACATCCTTCTTCGAACCGACAACCAGATAGCCATGTTCTACACCAACAAGCAGGACGGAATGGGCTTCCACACCCTCTGCAGGGAGGCTCTACAAATTTCGATATTTGCCCTTCGCAACCACTGCCTCATCTAAGCATCCTACCTGTCAGGGCTTCAGAACGGGCTAGCAGACCACCTCAGCCGATAGCTAAACCCTCACGAATGGAAGCTCAACTGCCAAGTGGCCCTCACCATCTTCCAGAGGCGGGGGCAACCACAAATAGACCTCTTTGCCACAGAGGAGAACACCAAATGCGACACCTTTTGCTCGAAGCGCCCATCCCAGAGCAGCATCGCCCCGGATGCATTTGACATGTGCTGGGGGAATGGTCTCTAGTGTACACCTTCCCGCCCTTCCCACTGATACTGCTGACCCTGCAGTGCATCATCTCGGTCAGAGCGCAAGTGATCCTCATTGCTCCCTACTGGCCTCGCCAAGGATGGTTCCCATTCCTCAACTGCCTGACATGGGAAGCACCTCTTCGCCTCCCCTTGAGGCCAGACCTCATCTCCCAGGACGATGGCAACACCCTGCACCCCAATCTGCGGACCCTGTCCTTAGCAGCATGGAGGCTGAGCGGGTACCCTAGCCCCCCCACCTCCGGCCAGAGGTCACACAAGTGGTGCTTGCAGCTAGATGCCCATCAACTAGGAAGTCCTATGGCCTGAAATGGAGGCGCTTCACCATATGGTGCTCCGCCCAGCAGCTCAACCCTTTTTCCTGCCCCACGCCACAGGCACTACAATATCTCACCGAGCTCTCCCAAAAGGGACTACAGCCTCAGTCAATCCGAGTCCACCTGGCTGCGATCGCAGTTCTCCACGACCGCTGCAGGGACGTCTCCAGCGCAGCCCAGCCCATTGTCGCCCGCTTTATGAAAGGACTCGCCAACATGCACCCCCCACGCATGGACCCTATCCCTCACCGGGACCTCAACACCGTCCTCTGACAGCTTACTCAACCTCCTTTCGAGCCCTTGTACACGGCGGACATGAAACACGTGTCCTGGAAAGTTCTATTCCTGGTCGCCATCACATCAGCCAGACGGATAAGTGAGCTGCAGGCCCTGGTGGTGCACCCACCCTATACCCAGCTCACCAGCGACAGAGCCTCCCTCCAGACGCACCCAAAATTCATGCCTAAAGTGGCTTCTGCCTTCCATATCAACCAGTCCATAGAACTACCTAGCTTCCACCCTGGACCACACTCCTCCCCAGAGGAGCAAATACTACAAACCTTGGACTGCGTCAGGGCAGTCTATCTCCACCAGACGGCACCACAGCGCAAGGGAACGCAACTGTTCATCTCCTATGACCCCAACAAACCGGGACGTCTGGTCTCCAAATGGACCCTGTCACTCTGGATCTCTGCTTGCATCGCCTTCTGCAGGCATGGAACCCTCGCCTCCAGTCAATGCACATCAACTACAGGCGATGGCCTCGTCCATCGCCAACTTGAAGTCAATCCCTGTGGCGGATATCTGCAAAGCGGTCACATGGTCATCGCCACATATATTCCAAAAACACTATTGCCGCGACCTCACTGACGAGAAGCTTGCCTTCGGCCGGGCAGTCTTAGCTACTGCTGACCCGCGCTGTCTGTAACGTTGTATCGTGGGACTGCCTGAACTGTTACCAAGCAAATTTATGCTGCACTGTTACTGCACCATTGCACTGTTGTTGTTGTTACTGCACCATTGCACTGTTTTTGTTGTTGCTCAAAAATTGCTCTGCACCGTGTTACTTGCACCTCTGTTACTTGCATCTTTGCACTGACTTGCGGTTGTACTAGCAGTCTCCGCAGCCACGTTGTTTTTTGCACTACTGACGTACCTGCACTGTAATTATCAGGCACAGCTTACCTTTTCCACAATAAATGAAAATGTTTTTTCACAATCTCATGGCCTTGCCTCCTCTACTTCTACCGCCCCTTGCACCCCAGCTCATCCTAGCTTGAGAGGCACCTATTGTGGCTGACTCATCCTGCTTGTCCTAGGAGAAAACGAGGTTACTTACCTGTAACAGGAGTTCTCCGTGGACAGCAGGATAAGTCAGACACACATTCCCCCCCCTCCTCCCCTGCAAGGGACGGTCTTCTCCTGGGTGCACGCCCCTAGCATTGGTCTCAGCTAGTAACTCAGTGGCTAGCTAGGGGCAGACCCAGAGGTGTGGCCTGGTGGCCCATGCTCAGAGGGGCTAAGCCCTTCTGAGCTATAGAGAGTACTTCTGTCTCAGCGTCGTCGGATGACGACACCTATTGTGGCTAACTTATCCTGCTGTCCACGGAGAACTCCTGTTACAGGTAATTAACCTCATTTTTCCCCAACAAGGAGAAACAGAATAGTTTAAAATCAGCAAAGGTGTATGACAAGGCTGCATACTTTCCCCCTAGCTGTTAATTTATATGCAGAACAAATCATCAGAGAAGCAGGATTGTATGAAGACAATAGAGCTGTGAAGATTGGTGGAAGACTCATCAACAACCTTCACTATGCTGATGATACCACAATACTGACTGAAAATGAAGATGATCCAAAACATTTGCTTCTCACGATCAAGGAGCGTAGTCTTAAAATGGGCCTGCACCTTAATGTAAAGAAGACAAAGATCCTCACAACTGGAATAATCAATAGGTTCATCGTTGATGGAGAAGAAACTGAAATCGTGAACAACTTTAACCTATTTGGATCAATAATAAAGAATTAACAAGCAGTCAAGAAATCCGACAACGTATTGCTCTTGAAAGAATGGAAGGACCTAGACAAGATTCTGAAGAGCAGAGATTTGACTCGATCCATACAAAGATTTGACTCGTTCAAGTCATGGTATTTTCAATAACATCATATGGATGCGAAGGCTGGACAGTGAAAAAAATAGAGAGGAAGAAAATTGATGCCTTTAAATTATGGTGCCGGCGGCAAATACTGTGTATACCATGGATTGCCAAAAGAACAAACGAGTCAGTACTAGAGGAGATCAAACCTAAGCTTTCTTTAGAAGCTCAGATGACAAGACTTTGTCTTTCATACTATGGACACATCATGCAAAGAGAGAGGTCATTTGAGGAAGACATCATGCTTGGCAAAATAGAAGGTCAACGCAAAAGAGGAAGGCCAGCAATGAGATGGATCGATACATTAACAGCAGCTACAGGTGCCAATCTGTCAACAATGAGCCGCCTGACTGAAGACCAAACACAATTTAGGACAATTATCCTGAGAGTCGCCATGATGACGGCACTTAACAACAACAACAACAACAACAACAACAGTAGGCACCTACACTTTCTCTATAAAATAGGTTTCAAATAGTTATCTTTTGAACTTTTTACATAGATATTCTGTTATAGAATCAGGTCCTAAAAGTCAGAACTTAGTTTTTGATTGAAGATTATACATAGCAAGTTAGCACTTACCTGAATACAACTGCATTTAAAGGCAAATTTTAGCTAGTACATGGAGATTGGAATTCGGATGACGAGATCGAGATGTACACAGTTCTGGCTGTGCTTTAGAAAAGGTACTGCCAAATATGAGGCCTTTTCTAAAATGCATATGAGCAGTCCTTTTAGAAATCTTCATACGAGAAAAAGCAACGGAGGCAGTTCAGTAACTTACTTGTGTAAGTGTGGGCACTTACATCTATATGTGGGCCACTTCACAATTGAGTACAGTGATTACTATTTAATTATTATTAATGTTTAGCTCACACATTTCTGTGAGAAGATCAAAGAAAGTTATATTCAGGTAATAACATGCATGTCTCTGTCTCTAAAGGGCTCATAATCTATATTTGTACTTGAAGTTATGGAGGGTTAAGGGACTGCCCAAGGCTACAAGGAGTTTCGGTGGGATTTGAACCTTGGTCCTTTTGGTGCTAGACCACTTAGAACATAAGAAGATAAGAACATAAGATATGCCATACTGGGTCAGGCCAAGGTCCATCAAGCCCAGTATCCTGTTTCCAACAGTGGCCAATCTAGGTCATACGTACCTAGCAGTTTCCCCAAAAGACACAGCTTCCACAATGCTTGTATTGGGTCAAGCATTGATATCCTGGGTGCCTTTTTAATAATGGCTTATGGACCTTTCCTACATAAGAACATAAGATATGCCATACTGGGTCAGACCAAGGTCCATCAAGCCCAGTATTCTGTTTCCAACATTGGCCAATCTAGGTCATATGTACCTAGCAGTTTCCCCAAGAGACACAAGTTCCACAATGCTTGTACTGGGTCAAGCATTGATATCTTCGGTCACTTCTTAATAATGGTTTATGGACCTTTCCTCCAGGAACTTGTCCAAACCTTTTTTAAACCCAGCTACACTAACAGCCTTTACTACATCCTCCGGTAACAAATTCCAGAGTTTGATTACACATTGAGTGAAAAAATATTTTCTTTTATTAGTCTTAAATAGTTTACCCTGTAGCTTCATTGCATGTCCCCTAGTCTTTCTATATTCTGATAACATAAACAATCGATCTATGTTTACCCGTTCCACTCCGTTCATTAATTTATAGACTTCTATCATATCTCCCCTCAGCCGTCTCTTTTCCAGGTTAAAGAGCCCTAACCTTTTTAGCCTATCTTCATAGGAGTATCCTTCCATCCACTTTACCATTTTGGTGGCTTTTCTCTGAACCTTTTCTAAAATCGCTATATCCTTTTTAAGATACGGCGACCAGAATTGCACACAATATTCAAGGTGTGGTCTCACCATGGAATGATATAGAGGCATTATAATATCTTTTGTTTTATTTTCCATTCCTTTCCTTATCATACCTAGCATTCTATTTGCTCTCTTGGCCGCCGCTGCACACTGGGCCGAGGGTTTTAACATGGTATCCACAATGACACCTAAATCTTTTTCCTGGGTGGTGGTTCCTAATGTGGAACCTTGCATCGTGTAACCATAGTTTGGGTTGTTCTTCCCTAGGTGCATAACCTTGCACTTGTCCACATTAAATTTCATCTGCCATTTTGATGCCCAGTCTTCCAATTTATCAAGATCCTCTTGCAATTTTTCACAATCCTCTTGGGTTTTAACAACTTTAAATAGTTTTGTGTCATCTGCAAATTTGATAACCTCACTCGTTATTCCACTTTCCAGGTCATTTATGAATATGTCAAAAAGCAGCGGACCCAGCACAGATCCCTGGGGTACACCACTATTCACCTTTCTCCATTGGGAAAATTGGCCATTTAGCCCTACCCTCTGCTTTCTATCTTTTAACCAGTTCCTGATCCACAATAGTACACTGCCTCCTATCCCATGACTCTTTAGTTTTGCCAAAAGTCTCTGATGAGGGACCTTGTCAAAGGCTTTCTGAAAGTCCAGATACACAATATCAACCGACTCACCTTTGTCCACCTGTTTATTCACTCCTTCAAAAAAACATAACAGATTAGTAAGACAAGATCAGCCTTGTCTAAAGCCATGTTGGCTGTCTCCCATTAGGTTTTGACTATCTACATGCTGAGTAATTTTATTCTTTATGATGGTTTCTACCATTTTTCCCAGTACTGACGTCAGGCTCACCGGACTGTAGTTTCCCGGATCACCCCTGCAACCCTTTTTAAAAATTGGTGTTACATTGGCGATCCTCCAATCTTCAGGTATTAGAGATGATTTTAATGATAGTTCACAGATTACTGATAGCAGGTCTGAAATCTCATATTTCAGTTCTTTCAACACCCTTGGATGTATACCATCCAGCCCAGGTGATTTGCTACTCTTCAGTTTATCTAATAGTTGTAAGACATCTTCCCGATGTATCGATATTTCCTTCAATTCTTCCGCACCTTTAAATACCACTTCAGTCATGGGTAACATCCCTACATCTTCCTCAGTAAAGACCGAAGCAAAGAATTCATTCAGTCTCTCCACTATCGCCTTGTCGCCTCTTAGTGCTCCTTTAACCCCTTTATCATCTAATGGACCAACTGACTCTCTCACAGGTTTTTTGCTACGAATGTACTTGAAAAGGTCTTTATTTCACATTTTTGCTTCCACAGCAAGCTTCTTCTCAAATTCTCTCTTTGCCTGCCTTATCAATGCCTTGCATTTGACTTGCCAGTGCTTGTGCTGTTTCCAGGTTTTGTCGTTTGGCTCTTTTTTCCATTTCCTGAAAGATGCTTTTTTGGCAACAACAGCCTCTTTGACCTCACCTTTAAACCATGCTGGCAGTTTTTTGGACTTCCTTCCACTTTTCTTAAAGCATGGAATACAGCTGGTCTGGGCTTCCAAGATAGTATTTTTCAACAACACCCAAGCTTGATGTACGTCTTTAACCTTTGCAACTGCTCCTTTTAGTTTTTTCTTAACTGTTTTCCTCATTATATCATAGTCTCCCTTTCGAAAGTTAAAAGGTAGTACTGTGAATTTCCTTACTATCCCTCCTCCACTAATTATATCAAAGGCGATCATGCTATGATCACTATTGCCAAGTGGCCCCAACACCCTTATCTCTTGCACTAGATCTGGTGTTCCACTAAGGACTAGGTCTAATATGGCTTCCCCTCTGGTTGGTTCATGAACCAGCTGCTCCAAGAAGCAGTCATTTATTTCATCTAGGAACTTTATCTCCCTAGCATGTCCTGACGTGACACTGACCCAGTCGATACCGGGGTAATTGAAATCACCCATTATTATTACTGCGCTGTAACTTTTGTTAGCTTCCTTGATTTCTTTGAGCATTTCATCATCCATTTTGTCATTCTGGCTAGGTGCTCGATAGTACACCCCCACTGCCATTGCCTTCCCCCTTTTATATGGAATTTCAATCCATATAGATTCTACAGCAGATTTTGTTTCCTGCAAAACTTTAATCCTTTCTGAGTCAATGCCCTCTCTAACATAGAGTGCAACCCCTCCACCAATTTGATCAGCTCTATCATTATGATATAGTTTGTACCCAGGTATCACAGTGTCCCACTGGTTGTCCTCCTTCCACCATGTCTCTGATATTCCAATCATATCTAACCTTTCATTTAGTGCTATATATTCTAACTCTCCCATCTTATTCTTTAGACTTCTAGCATTTGCATACAAGCATTTTAGAGAATGTATTTTATTCATGTTAATTTGGCTATTGTTAGACATGGGTAAATTGGGATCTTTAAGCTCTGTCTGCTCCATACTTTAGGGCATTTGGGCTACTTTACTCTTTTGTGGAACCTCTCTGCTTTTGGTAGTATCCTTCAAGGATACATTCTTCCGAACCATCCGCTCTTGGGCGACTGTCGGCTTTCCCCTAATATCTAGTTTAAAAGCTGCTCTATCTCCTTTTTAAAGGTTAATGCCAGCAGCCTGGTTCCATCCCGGTTAAGGTGAAGCCCATCCCTTCGGAAGAGCCCCTCCTTTCCCCAGAATGTTCCCCAGTTCCTAACAAATCCAATACCCTCATCTCTGCACCATTGTCTCATCCACGCATTGAGACTCCGGAGCTCTGCCTGCCTTTTGGGTCCTGCGCGTGGAACAGGAAGCATTTCGGAGAATGCTACCATGGAAGTTCTGGATTTCAACTTCCTACCTAAAAGCCTAAATTTTGCCTCCAGAACCTCCCTACCACATTTTCCTATGTCATTGGTACCGACATGTACCAAGACAGCAGACTCCTCCCCAGCACTATATAAGACCTTATCTAGGTGGCGCGTGAGGTCCGCTACCTTCGCACCAGGCAGGCATGTTACCAGGCGATCCTCATGTCCACCAACCACCCAGCTATCTACATGCCTAATGATCGAATCACCAACTATAACGGCTGTCCTAACCCTTCCCTCATGGGCACATGGCCCTGGAGAAACTTCCTCAGTACGAGAGGGTTTTACATCACCTGGAGGACAGGTCCTAGTTACAGGATCACTTCCTGCCACACCAGGGTGATGCTCTCCTGTCACGTGACCTCTCTCCTCCATGGCAACAGGAGTGCTGCCAGACTGGAGGTGGGACTTCAGGACTATATCCCTGTAGGTCTCGTCTATGTACCTTTCTGTCTGTCTTATGTTTTCCAAGTCTGCTACTTTAGCCTCTAGAGAACGGACTTGTTCCCTGAGAGCAAAGAGCTCCTTGCACCTAGTGCACACGTAAGACCTCTCACCAACTGGGAGAAAATCATACATGTGACACTCAATGCAAAAGACTGGAAAGCCCCCAACCCGCTGCTGGACTGCTGTCTGCATCTTAGTTTTAAGTTTGTGTCTAGATCTTTAAGTTCTTACTTACTAGGGGTTGCTATGGGTATTTATACCAATAAAACTGTACCTAATACATTTAATATACCTTGTTCACCTGAAGCTTAATTAATCTCAGGTCCTTAGTGTATGACTGATTTGGGTAATAAGCTTCACCTGAAAGCACCTCCTGTCTTTTAAGATGTGTAAGTACCTATAAAACTATGATTATCCCAGGGGTGGGTGGGTGTGGGGAGGGAGGGAGGGAAATAACACTTATTAAAAGAGGGCTGCTACACAGTACCCTGTCTTGTGCTGCTGAGGTAAGCTAAATTCTGATTTGATTTAAATTATAGCTCTTAGCTGCTGCTGCTAGGCTCTAACTTCTTATGAAATTTAAACTACAAGCTCTCTGCTAGGTTCTAAATTTAACCAGAAAGCTCTCTTCTGTGTTTTAAAACTAAAAGTACTTTTCTGATGCTAGGCCCTGAGTGACTATTAAATGTACACTACAAGCTCTCTGCTGGGTTCCAAATGTAACCAGAAAGCTCTCTTCTGTGTGTTAAATTTAAACTAAAAGTACTTTGCTGTTACTTGGCCCTGAGTGACTATTAAATTTAAACTACAAGCTCTCTGCTGGGTATGAAATGTAACCAGAAAGTTCTCCTCTGTGTTTTAAATTCAAACTTTAATTGCTGCTACTAGGCCCTAACTGATCCAACAAAAAACAGTGGGTTCACAGATTAAGTAGCTTTAATACAAAGAATTCTTTTTAGAAAATTACCAGAAGTATATACTCACAGTTGCAGATTTCTCTCCAGAAGTAACAGTCCCCCTTTCTAGTCCTTCAAGAACTTGTCCAAATCTCTTTTAAACCCAGCTAAACTAACAGCCTTTACTACATCCTCCGGTAACAAATTCCAGAGTTTGATTACACGTTGAGTGAAAAAATATTTTCTCTTATTAATCTTAAATAGTTTACCCTGTAGCTTCATTGCATGTCCCCTAGTCTTTCTATATTCTGATAACATAAACAATCGATCTACGTTTACCCGTTCCACTCTGTTCATTAATTTATAGACTTCTATCATATCTTCCCTCAGCCGTATCTTTTCCAGGTTAAAGAGCCCTAACCTTTTCAGCCTTTCTTCATAGGGGTATCCTTCCATCCCCTTTACCATTTTGGTGGCTCTTCTCTGAACCTTTCCTAATAACACTATATCCTTTTTAGGATACGGCGACCAGAATTGCACACAATATTCAAGGTGCGGTCGCACCATGGAATGATACAGAGGCATTATAATATCCTCTGTTTTATTTTCCATTCCTTTCCTTATGATACATAAGAACATAAGATATGCCATACTGGGTCAGAGCAAGGTCCATCAAGCCCAGTATCCTCTTTCAAACAGTGGCCAATCTAAGTCATACGTACCTAGCAGTTTCCCCAAAAGACACAGGTTCCACAATGCTTGTACTGGGTCAAGCATTGATATCCTGGGTCCCTTCTTAATAATGGTTTATGGACCTTTACTCCAGGAACTTGTCCAAACCTTTTTTAAACCCAGCTACACTAAAAGCCTTTCTTCATAGGAGTATCCTTAAATCCCCTTTACCATTTTGGTGGCTCTTCTGTGAACCTTTTCTAATACCGCTATATCCTTTTTAAGATACAGCGACCAGAATTGCACACAATATTCAAGGTGTGGTCGCACCATGGAACGATACAGAGGCATTATAATATCTTTTGTTTTATTTTCCATTCCTTTCCTTATGATACCTAGCATTCTATTTGCTCTCTTGGCCGCCGCTGCACACTGGGCCGAGGGTTTTAACATGTTATCCACAATGACGCCTAAATCTTTTTCCTGGATGGTGGTTCCTAATGTGGAACCTTGCATCGTGTAACCATAGTTTGGTTTGTTCTTCCCTAGGTGCATAACTTTGCACTTGTACACATTAAATTTCATCTGCCATTTTGATGCCCAGTCTTCCAATTTATCATGATCCTCTTGCAATTTTCCACAGTCCCCATGGGCTTTAACAGCTTTAAATAGTTTTGTGTCATCTGCAAATTTGATAACCTCACTCGTTATTCCACTTTCCAGGTCATTTATGAATATGTCAAAAAGCAGCGGACCCAGCACAGATCCCTGGGGTACACCACTATTCACCTTTCTCCATTGGGAAAATTGGCCATTTAGCCCTACCCTCTGCTTTCTATCTTTTAACCAGTTCCTTATCCATAATAGTACACTGCCTCCTATCCCATGACTTTAGTTTTGCCAAAGGTCCCTGATGAGGGACCTTGTCAAAGGCTTTCTGAAAGTCCAGATACAGTATATCAACTGACTCACCTTTGTCCACCTGTTCATTCACACCTTCAAAAAAACATAACAGATTAGTAAGACAAGATCTTCCTTGTCTAAAGCCATGTTGGCTGTCTCCCATTAGGCCATGACTATCTACATACTGAGTAATTTTGTTCTTTATGATGGTTTCTACCATTTTTCCCGGTACTGATATCAGGCTCACAGGTCTGTTGTTTCCCGGATCACCCCTGGAACCCTTTTTAAAAATTGGCGTTACATTGGCGATCCTCCATTCTTCAGATATTACAGATGATTTTAATGAAAATTCACAGATTACTAATAGCAGGTATGCAATCTCATATTTCAGTTCTTTCAACACCCTTGGGTGTATACCATCTGGCCCAGGTGATTTGCTACTCTTCAGTTTATCTAATAGTTGTAATACATCTTCCCGATGTATCGATATTTCCTTCAATTCTTCTGCACCTTTAAATACCACTTCAGTCATGGGTAACATCCCTACATCTTCCTCAGTAAAGACCGAAGCAAAGAATTCATTCCGTCTCTCCGCTATCACCCTGTCACTCCTTCGTGCCCCTTTAACCCCTCTATCATCTAATGGACCAACTGACTCTCTCACAGGTTTTTTGCTACGAATGTACTTGAAAAAGTCTTTAATACGAGTTTTTGCTTCCGCAGCAAGCTTCTTTTCAAATTCTCCCTTTGCCTGCCTTATCAAGGCCTTGCATTTGACTTGCCAGTGCTTGTGCTGTTTCCAGTTTTCGTCATTTGGCTCTTTTTTCCATTTCCTGAAAGATGCTTTTTTGGCATCAACAGCCTCTCTGACATCACCTTTAAACCATGCTGGCAGTTCTTTGGACTTCCTTCCACTTTTCTTAAAGCATGGAATACAGCTGGTCTGGGCTTCCAAGATAGTATTTTTCAACAACTCCTCTATTCCACTCTCTTTATTTATTTACAAAGTTTATATCACTTTTCTGAAAAAGTCAATCAAAAGGGTGTACAAATAAAAATGCAAAGAACAAATCACAGCATATAAAATACAATAGCCCTCCCCAGTAAGTCACCACTTCTTCAGTAATTTACAGAAACCCAACATTGAGATCTGGGGGTCTAGGTGGCTCATAACAGTGTAAAAGATCTCCCAGATATCTGGGATGAGAATCCATCAAGGTCCTAAAAATAATCACTAACAGCTTGAACCTACCATAAACCCAAATAGGCAATCAATGCCCATATGCCATTTCTCTTCCCTCCTGTCATCATCACTTTCCTTATATCTCTGGCATTTATCTTTTCCTTTCAGCTTTGTTCCATTTATTTTTCTCTTTCTCTCTATCAACTCAGAAATTACACACCCTCCTTACCATCCAGTCCTCAATCCCCGCTTATTTATGCATCTACCACTTTTCATCCCCTTACAGAGTACTCTCATTCCTCATCTCTCTATCTTTCCCCAATCTTTAACTAACTCTCTCTTTTTTCTCTTCCTCATCCTGTGTCCATCATGTCTCCACTTTTCTCATCCCTTGTCGATTGTCTCATTCCTCCTTCTCCTCCATCTAGCACCTCACCCTTTTTTTCTCACCCATCACACCGTATACACTGAAGGACTCCATTTCAAAGCAAGGTAATACTCTGCCTAAAAGTTCTCAAGGTGTTAAGGTATTCTTTTTTGAAAAAGCTAATTCTTAAAGGGGTTTTTCTGTCTTTTTTAAAGCTAATTCTTGAAGGGATTTTTTGCTGTTCATTTTTAAAGGATAGTCTTTTTTTCTATACAACAAAGGGGAACTTTTTTGTGTGCTTGTGGGATTTGGCAAGGCTCTTGTCAGTTCATTCACAGCTAACTCTTTGAAGCCACTGACCTCATCAGGTGTTAAGTGAGTAGCTTGCTAAGCTGCTAAGCTGTGCTGTATAAGAATCTACAGGGCCTTTCAGATAGAAACATAGAAACATAGAAATATGATGACAGAAAAAGACCACATGCCCTATCTAGTCTGTTCTTCCATAGTGGTTGGGGCAAGGTACTTCAGGCCGGAAGGTCGGGGGTTCAAATCCCACTAGAGGACAGCAACCTTGGGCCGGAAGGACTGGGGTTTCTAGTCCCACAGGTGCTCCTTGTGGTCTTGGGCAAGCCACTTAAACCTCCATAGCCCATGTTCCCTATAAAATAGTTATCTCCAAGTTATAATGCCCTGTTCAATGTAATTTCAGTTTGTTCAATGTAAACTGCACTGATAAGAGAAAATAAATAAATATCAACAACTACAAAAGTCCCCTTTTTACCTTTAGAGATCCTCTCTGTTTGTCCCATGCTTTTTTGAATTCAGTTACTGTTCTCATCTCTACCACCTCCATTGGGAGACTATTCCATGGATCCACTACTCTTTCCATAAAGAAATATTTCCGCATATCACTCCTGAATCTATCTCCCTGCACCCTCATCCCATGTCCCCTCGAAGCAGAACTTGCTTTCAATTGAAAGAGGCTCTCTCCCTGAACATTTATGCCACAGAGGTATTTAAACATCTCAATCATATCACCTCTATCCCGCCTTTCCTCTAAGATGTACTTATTAAGATCCTTACGTCTGTCCTCATATGCTTTATAATGAAGACCACTAATCATTTTAGTAGCCACCCTCTGCACCGACTCCATCCTGTTCACATCCTTTTGAAGGTGCAATCTCCAGAATTGCACACTATACTCCAAATGAGGTCGCACCAAAGACTTATACAGAGGCATTATCACCTCCTTTTTTCTGCTAGCCATTCCTCTCCATAGGCATCCAAGCATCCTTCTAGCTTTTGCCGTTGCCTTTTCTACCTGTTTAGCTATTTTAAGATCTTCAGACACAACCACGCCTAGGTCCCGCTCTTCTTTAGTGGACAAAAGTACTTCACCCCCTATACTATATTGCTCCCTTGGATTGCTGCAGCCCAAATGTATGACCTTACATTTTTTAACACTAAATCCCAGCTACCAAATTCTAGACCATTCTTCAAGATTAGCTAGATCCCTCCTCATGTTTTCTACACCTTCCTGGGTGTCTACTCTATTGCAGATTTTGGTATCATCTGCAAAGAGGCAAACCTTAAATAAAGAGAACCTGGTAAACCAAAAACTGTCTGTAAATACAACAACTTTTTTTTTTGTCGGAAAAGCAGTCACAGTGTAGAGGACTTCACCTCACACCACC
The DNA here is from genome assembly GCA_033557465.1 of Ichthyophis bannanicus. NCBI lineage: Eukaryota > Metazoa > Chordata > Amphibia > Gymnophiona > Ichthyophiidae > Ichthyophis > Ichthyophis bannanicus. The sequence continues at coordinate 599,394,885 of CM066035.1, read as the reverse complement.
GCGGCCCATCCATTTTATTTTATTTGAAAGCCCTATCCTTTAGGACATAATATTAATTGCGTTCTATATGGCAATATCACTTAGCTGAAAAGGCTGCTGTAAATAATCATCCAACGACCAATAATGACGACGTGTCACGTTTCGGGGATCCTTACTTTCCCCCTGCTTCAGGTCAAGTCGCCGTGGATCAAAATGCCCGCCATTAAAAAAACGCCAAAAAGTACGGGTTTTATAATGGCAAACATCGCTATGACACTAATCAAAGTCTCCAATCACAGGAGAGCAGTGGAGAACTAAGGGAGCCCATCAAATCTCAAATGGGAGGGGCCACCTTACTAGGCCATCCCACCAGCTGATTGAGAGCTCATCAAATCAACAAGATTCTACCGAATCGTGTGCCAGTCCAGTTGAGAATTAAGTCCAAAGGGGGTGGATCGAATTAAGATTGAAAATCCACCTCTGCTCTAAATTCTGCAAATGTTGAATTCTGTCACCACCCCGTGGATTAGATGGAACATGATCCAACACACGCCATTGAAGATCCTCAAACGTATGTGAACAAGTCAAACAATGATCCACCAGTGGAGCCGTGAGGGTCTGAGTCCGCAACCGCGATGCATGCTCTCCCAGGCGAACTTTAAAGGGACGTGAAGTATGACCTATATATTTCAATGCACAGGGGCAGATGATTAAATACACCACATAGTCTGAAGTGCAGGTGGTATGCCATCGGGTCGTATAGGTCACATTTGTCCTAGGATCCATCCACACAGGGCCCGGTAGAGTATGAGAACAATAATGACAAGTACCACAAGGATAATGCCCTGGGTTGGTATGACACGAAAGTGGGCGATCTTCCTTTACTGTACGTATTCTTCACTAAGAGATCCCGAAGATTCACTTTACGGGAAAAAGCAATCTGTAATGGCAAACAAAAACAGGTATGTAGTGCCAAAACAGGCCAAAATTATTGAAGGATCTTGATGACTTCCGAAGTTCCCCGCAGATCCCCACAGATAGGGCAGTATCGCTGTAATTTTTTCTTGTGACAACTCGGGAGATCGAGGCTCAAACAGCCAATCACGATGCGTATAGCGTGCTCTTAAATAAGCAGCTCTTATTACTTTGTAGGGGTAGCCCCGCGCTAATAGCCTGAAGGTAAGATCCTTGGCATGTGTTTTGAAAGAAGACAGCAAGGTACAATTTCAGCGCAGGCGTAAAAACTGGCCATAAGGCAAACCCTTCTTCAAAGCTGGAGGATGATAGCTGTCATATCGGAGCAAAGTGTTTCTCTGAACAGGTTTTCTGTAAAGCGAGGTCAAAAAACCAGAGGTGGTCAACTCCACTGTGATATCAAGGAATTGGATAGTTTGGGCCTCTATCTGTGATGTAAATTGAATGTTGTTCTTATAGGAGTTTAATGAAGATAAAAAGGACTGAAGTTCATGCTGGGAGCCCGTCCAAAGGAAGAAAACATCATCCAAAAACTTCTTCCAGAATAGAATCTTGGAATAGAGCGGATTACGGGTCATAAAACCCCCTAAGGAGTTTACTGATGATCCGGCCTTTTTGGCAAAATGGACGGCTATATTAAATAAGTGTAGTTTTGACCTTATCGCACTTCTTTTGGAGAGATCTGTTGCTGAACAAGATAAATTAACACTTCAAATGGCTGACCTGAAGACAAAGATTTTGGAAACCATTGAACCACAGAGTTTTCTATTGCAATGGGGGAGATTGAAAAACAATTGACCACTTTCCAGGACCACGTCCGGGGTTTGAAGATTAATAAATTCAAACGTGACAAATCTGATTACGATAATAACTGTGTATACAAATGGCCGTCCCGAGGTCACACACAACCTCATCGTAAGGTGTCGTTTGCCCCCGATTCGGAGGATTATACTGATTCAGATTCAGGAGACTCGGGATCTATTTCTTCCAGTACTGCTAAACAATCTCAGAAAAAAGTCACTCATAATACTGACTTACAGCGTGGTAATACCTTCCGCGGACGTCGCCCCCATGGTTCCTATCATCAGGATTTTTTGGAGGGACCAGACACCAGATCCAAAACCAGGAGTCGACTGTTGTGAATCTCTCCGGTCAACCACTTTCCATTGAACAACAACAGGTATTAGAATGTGGCCTCTCCTTTGTCCCCTGTCCTGCCTATGATGGTTTTGAAATGAGAGCTGCCCTTTACAAGTTTTTTCGGAAATTAAGGGTATTGCATTATTTTTCTGATTCCATTCATCCTTCCGATGTTTCACTCATTCGTAACATTTCACACTGGCTTCCCCCGGGCCCTATTGACCCGATGATATTGACCTTTCAGGATCTAACTATGGAAGCACTTTCAACTTGGGAGAAAACTAAATTCTTCTCTGGTCAAAATTTCACACGGGCTCAATATGTGGCTTTGAATCAATTATCCAGATCTGACCTGGTGATACGCCTGGCAGATAAGGGCGGAGCAACAGTGATTTGGTCAAATGAGCAATACCATCTTGAAATAAACAAACATTTAGGCAATCAAAAATATTACCTTCCGATTGCTGATCCTACTTTGGCCCGTCAGGCGGAAATTCATGAGCTCATTTCTCTGGCCTTTCTTAGGAATTGGTTAACCAAACATGAAGCTGATTTTTTGGTTCATAAACATCCGAAGGTGCCAGTTTTTTACTTAGTACCTAAGATACACAAATCACTTATAGCCCCCCCGGGCCGTCCGATTGTATCTTGTCGGGACTCCGTCCTTGAACCCCTTTCAAGGTTTTGCAATTTATTTTTACAACCTTTGGCGGCACAGGTCCCTTCTTACATCAAGGACACTGGTGATTTTTTGAAACAGCTTCATCATTGTACCGCGTGTTCCACATATACCTATATGGTATCTCTAGACGTTCAATCTTTATACACTAATATAGATCAGCATGAGGTTCTTGCGGGATTGCAACATTATCCCCTGTCTCTTCCTGAACGTATTCCTCAAGGTTTTTTGATGGATCTTTTACATTTGGTGTTAACTAAAAATTATTTTTTGCATCAACAACAGCATTATTTGCAAATTTTCGGCATTGCTATGGGAGCAACAGTGGCTCCCTCTATTGCCACCATATATATGTCGTGGTTTGAGGAAACCTATATATATTCCCATCCGCTCTATTCCAAGATTCCATTCTGGAAGAGGTTTTTGGATGATGTTTTCTTCCTTTGGACGGGCTCCCAGCATGAACTTCAGTCCTTTTTATCTTCATTAAACATTCAATTTACATCACAGATAGAGGCCCAAACTATCCAATTCCTTGATATCACAGTGGAATTGACCACCTCTGTTTTTTTGACCTCGCTTTACAGAAAACCTGTTCAGAAAAACACTTTGCTCCGATATGACAGCTATCATCCTCCAGCTTTGAAGTAGGGTTTGCCCTATGGCCAGTTTTTACGCCTGCGCCGAAATTGTACCTTGCTGTCTTCTTTCAAAACACATGCCAAGGATCTTACCTTCAGGCTATTAGCGCGGGGCTACCCCTACAAAGTAATAAGAGCTGCTTATTTAAGAGCACGCTATATGCATCATGATTGGCTGTTTGAGCCTCGATCTCCCGAGTTGTCACAAGAAAAAATTACGGCGATACTGCCCTATCTGAGGGGATCTTCGGAAGTCATCAAGATCCTTCAAAAATTTTGGCCTGTTTTGGCACTACATACCTGTTTTCGTTTGCCATTACAGGTTGCATTTTCCCGTAAAGCGAATCTTCGGGATCTCTTAGTGAAGAATACGTACAGTAAAGGAAGATCGCCCACTTTCGTGTCATATCAACCCAGGGCATTATCCTTGTGGTACTTGTCATTATTGTTCTCATACTCTACCGGGCCCTGTGTGGACGGATCCTAGGACAAATGTGACCTATACGACCCGATGGCATACCACCTGCACTTCAGACTATGTGGTGTATTTAATCATCTGCTCCTGTGCATTGAACTATATAGGTCGTACTTCACGTCCCTTTAAAGTTTGCCTGGGAGAGCATGCATCGCGGTTGCGGACTCAGACCCTCACGGCTCCACTGGTGGATCATTGTTTGACTTGTTCACATACGTTTGAGGATCTTCAATGGCTTGTGTTGGATCATGTTTCATCTAATCCACGGGGTGGTGACAGAATTCAACATTTGCAGAATTTAGAGCAGAGGTGGATTTTCAATCTTAATTCAATCCACCCCTTTGGACTTAATTCTCAACTGGACTGGCACACGATTCGGTAGAATCTTGTTGATTTGATGAGCTCTCAATCAGCTGGTGGGATGGCCTAGTAAGGTGGCCCCTCCCATTTGAGATTTGATGGGCTCCCTTAGTTCTCCACTGATCTGTGATTGGAGACTTTGATTAGCGTCATAGCGATGTTTGCCATTATAAAACCCGTACTTTTTGGCGTTTTTTTAAAGGCGGGCATTTTGATCCACGGCGTCTTGACCTGAAGCAGGGGAAAAGTAAGGATCCCCGAAACGTGACACGTCATCATTATTGGTCGTTGGATGATTATTTACAGCAGCCTTTTCAGCTAAGTGATATCGCCATATAGAACACATTTAATATTATGTCCTAAAGGATAGGGCTTTCAAATAAAATAAAATGGATGGGCCGCGGTGGTGTGAGGTGAAGTCCTCTACACTGTGACGGCCTTTCCGACAAAAAAAAAAGTTGTTTTCTTTACAGGCGGTTTTTGGTTTACCATGTTCTCTTTATTTACAGTTGCATTGGCTTTTAGACCTGGTTGGGTATTTTGTATTCTTGCTGGTAAGAGGCAAACCTTACCCGACAGCCCTTCCGCTATATCACTAACAAAGATGTTTAAAAGAATCGGACCAAGGACAGATCCCTGGGGCACACCACTGGTAACATCCTTCTCCTCAGAGTGAGCTCCATTTACTTGTACTCTTTGTCGCCTCCCACCCAACCAATTTCTAACCCAAGCAGTAACTTTTGGGTCCATCCCTAGCATGCTCAGTTTGTTTATAAGTCGCCTGTGAGGAACAGTGTCAAAGGCTTTACTGAAATCTAAATACACCACATCTAGAGCTGTCCCTCGGTCCAACTCCCTGGTCACCCTGTCAAAGAAATCAATCAGATTTGTCTGACAAGACCTGCCTCTGGTGAATCCATGCTGCCTCGGATCCTGTAATCCAATGGACTCCAGAAACCTCACTATTTTCTCTTTCAGCAGCGTTTCCAATAATTTTCTCACCACCGAAGTTAAACTAAACGCCTGTAGTTTTCAACCACATCCTTACTTCCGCTTTTGTGTAAAGGCACCACATGAGCCTCTCTCCAGTCCTTTGGCACCACTCCTGTCTCCAACGAAGCATTGAAAAGGTCAGTCAGTGGAGTTGCTAGAACGTCTCCAAGTTCCCTCAGTATTCTAGGGTGTATCTCATCCAGTCCCATTGCTTTGTCTACTTTAAATTGAGCTAGTTTCTCACGAACACAGTTTTCTGAAAATTGTTCAAGATGTCCCTCGCTTCTATTCCTATTTGTGGGTGTTTTCTGAGGTCCTGCTTCTGGTTCTTCATCTGTGAACACAGAACAAAAATATTCGTTAAGCAATTCCGCTATATCCTTATCAGCTTCTACATATTCCTCCCCTGCACCCTTGAGTCTGACAATACCTCTTTTGCCCTTCCTTTTTTCCTAATATATCTGAAAAATGTCTTATCCCCCCATTTTATTGCATTGGCTATTTCCTCCTCCTTTTGAATCTTTGCCGTCTTGACTACTTTGCTAGCTTCTCTAAGTTTTTCCAAATACAGATGCCTGTCTTCCTCTCTCTGTGATCTCTTGTATTTCATGAAGGCCTCTTTTTCTTCACTTTTTCAGCTACTTCTTTCGAAAACCATAGCGGTCTCCTTTTCCTTTTACCTTTATTTACCATTTTAACAAAAAGGTTGGTTGCCCTTAAAATATCCCCTTTCAGTTTTTCCCACTGTTTTTCTACACCCCCAGCTGTTCCCATCCCACTAACAACTCCCTGAGGTATTGGCCCATCTTCGCAAAGTTAGTCTTCCTAAAGTCTAAGATCCTCACCTTTGAATGGATTCTAACAGCCCTAGTCCTAATACTGAACCACACTATCTGGTGATCACTGGATGCAAAATGATCTCCCACTACAACATCAGAAAGACTTTCACCATTGGTAAGCACCAAGTCCAGTATGGCCCCTTCACGTGTGGGGTCTGTTACCAATTGCCTGAATAGTTCTCCCTGTAGAGAATCCAGGATCTCCTTACTTCTAGATGATACTGCAGCAGGAATGTGTCAATCAACATCTGATTAGAAAATATTACCCAAAACGTGCCCTCTATAATACCAGAACTTATTGCTTAAACTAATCAATACTTATTCCAAAAGTTCTTGTAATTATATTTATTGTCCACCGGGTCTCAGTATTTCATGGAGCTGAGGCATAAACATTTGCGCCACAAGTTGCTCCTATTTCACATCAGTGACCCATTTTTTATGTGTTTTTCTTGAAATATTCTTAAAAACTGGTGTTACCAGAATACCCGTGCGTCGGCAAAACAATTTCTTTCGAATATTTAAATGCTTAAAGTTTACAATTACACAAAGTTTAGGCTTATCTTTTGTGTGTGTAGTCCCAACGCCAACATTCAGCGTTGTCACGTTTCACGAACTATTGTTCGTTTCTTCAGGGGCTTAAAAGCCTTTTCTTTATGTCTTTTACCACTCTGGAAGAATAAGGCAAATATATAACAGGTTGCTTTCAAATAAGTGTTATACAGAAGATATATTCACAAGCAAGCAGGTAACTTACTAACTCATCAGCAGCAGCGATCACACATTTTTTCACCGGATGTCAAAAAAAAACACCGCGCATGCGGCTTATGAAAGCTGGAGAGACGTTTAAATATCAAAGGCCATCAGGATGTATAAATTGATATCAATTGTTTCATTATACACAGAGAGCCCAATCAATGTGAGCATTTAACCCTTTTGGGATCACTGTTTGCAATTCAAAAATCCACCATTGTTCACGGTATGTGAGCATTTGATCTAACGTTCGTCCACCCGTAGCCCGAGTGACTCTCTCTATACAGAAACACAGGAGGTCTGTAAACACGTGTCGAAACGTTATGCAGTGGGCTACAATAGGAGCTGTCATGTTTTTGCAATGCAGTCTGCTTCTATGCTCTATTAAGCGGGTCTTAAAAGATCGCAAAGTCTTCCCGATATACAACAGCTGGCATGCACATTGAATCGCATAAACCACTTGTGTGGTTTGACAATTGGTAGAGTGATTAAGTCGATAACATTTGCCCCCATGCTCAAAAGATTGGATAGTTTGATTGATATCACACATCATACATTCGCCACAACAAGTGTGTCCCAATTCTGATTGTCCTGGAGTTTGTGCAACTGAACTGGGTAAAATTGTAGGGCTGACCATTTCCTTAAGATTTCTATTGCGAGTCCATACACACCGGATGGATTTATCTCGGAGTTCTGGGATACTGTGAATCACATTCATATGTTTCTTGATGATCTTCTGGATGGCATTGCTATATGGAGAGTATTGAGTAACTAAATTAATGGACTTATCTTTCTCCTTCGGAGGCTTAGGTTGCAAAAGGTGCTCACGATGATTATAAAGAGCTCTGTGATATGCTTTATTGATGATCTGGACAGGATAACCACGATGTATGAATTTTTGTTTTAACAATTGAGCTTGTGTTTTGAAATCATGAATATCAGAACAGTTCCTTCTATACCGAAGGAACTGTGACAATGGAAGACTGTTCTTCAAATTTCGTGGATGTAAACTGTCATAATGCAATAAGGCATTACGGTCTGTAGGCTTGCAAAAAACATTGGTGATCCACCCAGTATCTCCTTTTCGTATTTCCACGTCTAAAAACGGGATCTGAGTTTGGTTCTGGTTACTCATAAAATGAATGGAATTGTCACGGGTATTCAGCCAGCTAATAAACTCTTGCAATGTTTGAATGGTTCCTATCCAGATGACAAAAATGTCATCTATGTATCGACACCATAGACGAATTTGACTGGACCAATCAGAATGTTGTAACCATTCAGCCTCAAACGCTCCCATATAGATGTTAGCAATCGAGGGGGCACACGTGGCACCCATCGCCACTCCTGTTTTTTGATGGTATATCTTATTTTCGAATTGAAAATGATTATGAAATAGTACCAATTTTATTTATTTATTTATTTATTTAACAGTATTTCTAAACCGCCTTATCTTAATAATCAAGGTGGTATCACAGCAAGCAATCAGGTAAAGTGTGTGTGTTATACATGCAGTGAGGGTGAAACTTAGAAGTGTGAGGGCTGTGTTGGGTGCTTGATTCGTTTGAGCTATGTACAAGGTGGGCTATTTACAGTGGTGCTAAAAATACATTTTATATACATACAGAGATTAGGAGGATTGGAGTGCTGTTATACATTCTCTTAGGTTATGTGATGTGACCATAGTGCTCTATGAACAGCATGGTTTTCAGCTGTTTTCTGAAGTCTTTGAGGTCTGGATTTGCCCTTAGATCGTCCGGTAGATTGTTCCATACTGTTGGAGCAGCCATGGAGAGAGCTCTGTCTGTTGTGTCCTTGCGTGTGTGCTTGTATTCATTTGGGGTACTGACTCGGTTGCGTGTTTGACTTCTTCTAGGACGTGCGCTGGTTTCCGGTTGTATGAGCGTGTGGAGGCTGTTGGCTGATGTGTGCTGATTTATCTTAAATAGGTTTATGATAGTCTTGTATCTGATGCGAGCACTGATTGGGAGCCAGTGTAAGTCCTTTAATGTAGGTGTGATGTGCTCCTGCCTTGCGGCTCCGGATATGATTCGAGCTGCAGTGTTTTGTGCCAGCTGGAGTGGTTTGAGAGCTTTTTTCGGTAGTCCAAGGTATATCGGATTGCAGAAGTCCAGTATTGGGGTTATCAGTGCTTGACAGACGGTACGGAAGTGTTCTGGGGCGAGGAGTGGTTTCAGTCTCCTGATGATTCGCATCCTGTAGTAGGCTTTTTGGATTGTTTTGTCTATGTGTGGTTTGAGGTTGAGTTTACTGTCCAGAGTAACCCCAAGGTATCTCACCTCTGATCTTATCGGTATCGTGGTGCTTTGTATCTTTATGTTTGGTGGGTGTATGAAGCTTTGGTTCCGAGTGATGATTAAAGCTTCGGTCTTGTTGTAGTTTATTGCGAGGTTGTTGTTTTGGCACCACTTCGTCATTTGGGTAAGGCAGTCTGTTATCTTAGAGAAGTCCGGGTTGTCGATTGATATCGGGGAGTATACCATGATGTCGTCTGCGTATATTGTGTATTGGATGTTGTTCTCTTTCATAATGTTGCATATTTTGGCAATGTGATTCAAAAAAGTTAAATGCCCATCAGTGAGATCGGATCTGGTATTTAACACTGCCATTACCTCCATGTGTGCTCTTTCCTGTGGGATATTTGTGTATAGAGCATTGACATCCAGGGTCACCAGCCAGAGATCAGGTTCTATCACTGCCGATGTATGCACATTCAGCAATTGCAGGAAATGCATTGTGTCTCTTACATATGATGGTATGCGTGATATCAACGGTCTTAAAAAAGAGTCGAGATAAACTGAGAGAGGTTCTAACAGTGTCCCTCGGATTGACACTATCGGTCTACCCGGGGGATCCTGAAGCCTTTTATGGATTTTGGGAACTAGATAGAACCGTGCTAACTCTGGATTAGGAGGATTAAGATATTTCCATTCCTTTTGTGAAATCCATTTGTTTTTCAGAGCTTCTGATGTTATTTGTTTGATCTGTTTTGACAGTTGTTCCGTCGGATTAACTAATAATATTTCATAAGTATTAATATCTGTCAACTGATTATATGCTTCTTGCAGATAGCTTTGTTTCACCATCAATACTGTCGCCCCTCCTTTATCCGCTCTACGGATCACCAAGTCGTCACGAGACCGCAAATCTTTCAGAATATCTTGTTCAGTATGTGTGAGAGCATGCCATTTTCCTAGTTTCTCTTGTATCAGAGTATCCACATCTTGTAAGATCATGGTCCGAAATTACACAGATTTTCTCTGATTGAGTACATTAGAAGACAACAAATCCCCAGAGGACTTCGAGTGTATAAAGAACCGAAGATGTTTGGTTCGGATACTGATTTTTTAGACAAGTGGAACTGTATTCTAAACAAGTGTTCAAGGGACTTGATGATGTTGATAGTTGACACCACCAAAAGCAATCTAGATGTGTTGAAAAAAGAAGAGGAGACATTGACACAAAATTTAAAAAAAACTATCTCAGAAGAACAATATACGAAAGGCACAAAAGATCTTAACTTAAAAACATCACAAGTGTATGAAGAGGTCAAGCTAGTTAAGACCAATAAGCTAAAACGGGATCACGGGGATTACACTAGTGGATATGTATATCCCTGGATGAATCCCAAAAGACAAGAAAAAAAGAAAGTTTCGTTTGGAGGGAGTTCTGAGGGTGAGAATTCTTCTGGTTTAGAAAATGAGGTACGGCGACAGGATTTTCAAGGCGCCAAAGATGGCACAGTCAAGAAAAAAAGATACGAAACCAGAAATGAAGAGATCGTCCAACAGACGTCGACAATATTAACTCCAAAATCAATTGTGATTGACATTTCAGGTCTTCCTATACCAAACGAGTATATTCAATTATTGGAGAAGGGCCTTTCTTTTGTGCCCCAAGCAAGTTTTGACAGATTCCAATTTCGCATTCATTTAGAACACTTGATACGCAAGTTGCATCTTAAAATGTTTTTTGCATCTCACGATGGGGATAGTTCCAATATACAGGATAGTTTTTCAGATCGCATAAAGTTACCTTTAAGATCAAATTGGTCTCCTCCAGAACCATTACCAGAAGCTTTATCATTATTTCGGACCATGATCTTACAAGATGTGGATACTCTGATACAAGAGAAACCAGGAAAATGGCATGCTCTCACACATACCGAACAAGATATTCTGAAAGATTTGCGGTCTCGTGACGACTTTGTGATCCGTAGAGCGGATAAAGGAGGGGCGACAGTATTGATGGCGAAACAAAGCTATCTGCAAGAAGCATATAATCAGTTGACAGATATTAATACTTATGAAATATTATTAGTTAATCCGACGGAACAACTGTCAAAACAGATCAAACAAATAACATCAGAAGCTCTGAAAAACAAATGGATTTCACAAAAGGAATGGAAATATCTTAATCCTCCTAATCCAGAGTTAGCATGGTTCTATCTAGTTCCCAAAATCCATAAAAGGCTTCAGGATCCCCCGGGTAGACCGATAGTGTCAACCCGAGGGACACTGTTAGAACCTCTCTCAGTTTATCTCGACTCTTTTTTAAGACCGTTGATATCACGCATACCATCATATGTAAGAGACACAATGCATTTCCTGCAATTGCTCAATGTGCATACATCGGCAGTGATAGAACCTGATCTCTGGCTGGTGACCCTGGATGTCAATGCTCTATACACAAATATCCCACAGGAAAGAGCACACATGGAGGTAATGGCAGTGTTAAATACCAGATCCGATCTCACTGATGGGCATTTAACTTTTTTGAATCACATTGCCAAATTGGTACTATTTCATAATCATTTTCAATTCGAAAATAAGATATACCATCAAAAAACAGGAGTGGCGATGGGTGCCACGTGTGCCCCCTCGATTGCTAACATCTATATGGGAGCGTTTGAGGCTGAATGGTTACAACATTCTGATTGGTCCAGTCAAATTCGTCTATGGTGTCGATACATAGATGACATTTTTGTCATCTGGATAGGAACCATTCAATCATTGCAAGAGTTTATTAGCTGGCTGAATACCCGTGACAATTCCATTCGTTTTACGAGTAACCAGAACCAAACTCAGATCCCGTTTTTAGATGTGGAAATACGAAAAGGAGATACTGGGTGGATCACCAATGTTTTTTGCAAGCCTACAGACCGAAATGCCTTATTGCATTATGACAGTTTACATCCACGAAATTTGAAGAACAGTCTTCCATTGTCACAGTTCCTTCGGTATAGAAGGAACTGTTCTGATATTCATGATTTCAAAACACAAGCTCAATTGTTAAAACAAAAATTCATACATCGTGGTTATCCTGTCCAGATCATCAATAAAGCATATCACAGAGCTCTTTATAATCATCGTGAGCACCTTTTGCAACCTAAGCCTCCGAAGGAGAAAGATAAGTCCATTAATTTAGTTACTCAATACTCTCCATATAGCAATGCCATCCAGAAGATCATCAAGAAACATATGAATGTGATTCACAGTATCCCAGAACTCTGAGATAAATCATCCGGTGTGTATGGACTCGCAATAGAAATCTTAAGGAAATGGTCAGCCCTACAGTTTTACCCAGTTCAGTTGCACAAACTCCAGGACAATCAGAATTGGGACACACTTGTTGTGGCGAATGTATGATGTGTGATATCAATCAAACTATCCAATCTTTTGAGCATGGGGGCAAATGTTATCGACTTAATCACTCTACCAATTGTCAAACCACACAAGTGGTTTATGCGATTCAATGTCCATGCCAGCTGTTGTATATCGGGAAGACTTTGCGATCTTTTAAGACCCGCTTAATAGAGCATAGAAGCAGACTGCATTGCAAAAACATGACAGCTCCTATTGTAACCCACTGCATAACGTTTTGACACGTGTTTACAGACCTCCGGTGTTTCTGTATAGAGAGAGTCACTCGGGCTACGGGTGGACGAACGTTAGATCAAATGCTCACATACCGTGAACAATGGTGTATTTTTGAATTGCAAACAGTGATCCCAAAAGGGTTAAATGCTCACATTGATTGGGCTCTCTGTGTATAATGAAACAATTGATATCAATTTATGCATCTTGATGGCCTTTGATATTTAAACGTCTCTCCAGCTTTCATAAGCCGCATGCGCGGCGTTTTTTTTTTGACATCCGGTGAAAAAATGTGTGATCGCTGCTGCTGATGAGTTAGTAAGTTACATGCTTGCTTGTGAATATATCTTCTGTATAACACTTATTTGAAAGCAACCTGTTATATATTTGCTTTATTCTTCCAGAGTGGTAAAAGACATAAAGAAAAGGCTTTTAAGCCCCTGAAGAAACGAACAATAGTTCGTGAAACGTGACAGCGCTGAATGTTGGCGTTGGGACTACACACACAAAAGATAAGCCTAAACTTTGTGTAATTGTAAACTTTAAGCATTTAAGTATTCGAAAGCAATTGTTTTGCCCACGCACGGGTATTCTGGTAACACCAGTTTTTAAGAATATTTCAAGAAAAACACATAAAAAATGGGTCACTGATGTGAAATAGGAGCAACTTGTGGTGCAAAAGTTTATGCCTCAGCTCCATGAAATACTGAGACCCGGTGGACAATAAATATAATTACAAGAACTTTTGGAATAAGTATTGATTATTTTATTTATTTATTTTTATTTAACAGTATTTTTAAACCGCCTTATCTTATTAATCAAGGTGGTATCACAGCAAACAATCGAGTAAAGTGAGTGTGTTAATCATGCAGTGAGGGTGCAATTTAGTTGAGTGTGTGTTGTATCGTGTGCTAGATTGGGGTGAGCTATGTACAAGGTGTGGTGTATTGTGTGCTAGAATGGTTTGAGCTATGTACAGTGTGGGCTATATACAGTGGTGCTGCAAAACATTTTCTATACAGACGGTAATATGTGCTGTTATACATTCTCTTAGGTTATGTGATGTGTCCATAGTGTTCTATGAACAGCATGGTTTTTAGCTGTTTTCTAAAGTCTTTGAGGTCTGTAGTTGCCCTCAAGTCGTCTGGTAGTTTGTTCCATATTGTTGGAGCAGCCATGGAGAGTGCTCTGTCTGTTGTGTCCTTGCGTGTGTGTTTGAATTCACCTGGGGTGCTGACTCGGTTGCGTGTTTGTTTTCTTCTAGGACGAGTGCTGTTGTCTGGTTGAATGAGGGTGTGTAGGCTGTTGGCTGATGTGTGCTGATTTATCTTAAATAGGTTTATGATAGTTTTGTATCTGATGCGTGCACCGATTGGGAGCCAGTGTAAGTCCTTTAAGGTAGGTGTGATGTGGTCCTGCCTTGCAGTACCGGATATTATTCGTGCTGCAGTGTTTTGTGCTAGCTGGAGTGGTTTGAGGGCTTGTTTCGGTAGTCCCAAGTATATCGGAATGCAGAAGTCCAGTATTGGGGTTATCAGTGCTTGAAGGACGGTACGAAAGTGTTCTGGGGCAAGGAGTGGTTTCAGTCTCCTGATGATTCGCATCTTGTAGTAGACTTTTTGTATTGTTTTGTCTATGTGTGGCTTGAGGTTTAGATTATTGTCCAGAGTAACTCCAAGGTATCTCACTTCTGATCTTATTGGTATAGTAGTGTTTTGTATCTTGATGTTTGGCGGGTGTATGAAGCTTTGGTTCCGAGTGATTATTAAAGCTTCAGTCTTGTTGTAGTTTATTGCGAGGTTGTTGTTTTGACACCAGCTCGTCATTTGGGTAAGGCAGTCTGTTATCTTGGAGAAATCCGGGTTGTCGATTGATATCGGGGTGTATATCATGATGTCGTCTGCATATATTGTGTATTGAATGTTGTTCTCTTATTGCTTAGTTTAAGCAATAAGTTCTGGTATTATAGAGGGCACGTTTTGGGTAATATTTTCTAATCAGCTGATTGTACCATTACCTATTAGATAATAGACCATAATAGACTGTTCAATCAACATCTGGCATATTGAAATCTCCTATCAGTAGCACTTCCCCTTTCCTAGCAATGCTACGTATGTCTTCAATTAACTCTCTGTCCACCTCTTCCTCTTGTGAGGGAGGTCTGTATATCACACCAATGCAAATAGATTTCTCTTTCCCTCTTTCTAGTTTAACCCACAATGCCTCCTCTCTCCCTTTTAAGCTCTGTAATTCCAAAGCTTTAATATTATTTTTTACATATAGTGCCACTCCTCCTCCCCTTCTTCTTACCCTGTCCTTTCTGAATAAAGTATAGCCAGGTATAGTTACATCCCAATCATGGTTATCTGTGAACCATGTTTCTGTAACTGCCACTAAATCCAAGTCAGCCACTCCCACAAAAGCTTCAACATCAGGGATCTTATTTCCCATGCTACGGGCATTTATACACACTGCTTTCCATATGTTACCCCTGTTACCCATTTCCATAAAGGTATTTAATGCATTACCTACCTGGGGGCTTTCACTTACCTGGGGGCTTTCTTCACCCATCCCCAACAAATCTAGTTTAAAGCCCTCTTCAGTAGATTAGCCAGTCTACTACCGAAGATGAGTTGACCTTTCTTGGACAGATGGATGCCATCTCTGCTCTGCAACCCTTGGAACAGCATCCCATGGTCTAGGAAACCAAAACGCTCTCAATGACACCATCCACGCAGCCATGCATTCATCTCCAGGATACGAGCCTCTCTGCCTTGGCCTTTACCCTCAACAGGGAAGATTAAAGAGAACACCACCTGTGCACCTAACTGCTTCACCCTCTATCCCAGAGCCATGAAGTCACTTTTGATATGTTCCGAGGTATACCTGGCAGTATCATTTGTTCCAACATGGAATTAGCAACATTGGGTAATAGTCAGTGGGCTTGATGAGTCTCGGCAATCTCTCCGTAACATCTTGGATTTTGGCACCAGGCAGACAGCATACCTCTCTGGACATCAAGTCTGGTCGGCAGATGGATGCCTCAGTACTCCTCAGAAGAGAGTCTCCAACCACCACTACGCTTTGCTTCATTCTGGTCACTGATTCTGCAACTTTGGGGTACTTGAGCTCTGGTTCTTCCTTTTCCAGGGATGCTTTCACCTCCTCCACTTCCAGGGCTGCATAATGGTTCTTCAATTCAAGGGCTGGAGAAGTTGGATTGGTGATTTTGCAGGCCCTGGTGACTTGTGTCCAACCATCGACATTCTGTTGGCACCCATCTTCTCCTGTGCTGGAGAGCTTGGTTGCTGCAAGAAGCATCTCATCAATGTACTTCTCACTGTCTTGAATGCTCCTCAGCCTTGCCACCTCCTCTCTGAGTTCCTCCACTTGTTTCCTCAGCATGCAGGCACCCTGCACATGGAACCGGTCCTTCAACTGGCATTAGGACCTCTGTCTGGACTGAGGCAGAAGCTGTAATGGGGGCAACAGCTTTAGTGATACGATTTTTCCCAGCCATTGTTCTGTTTGTGGAGCTTAGGTATCTGTTAAAGCAAAAGAGAGAAATCTACCAAGTACCAGCCGGTTTCCCAGCTGTCCTTTCAGAGAAAAAGCAGTTAAATCTCTTTAATTATATTCAAAATGTGCTGGTCCAATTCTCTGTGATTTGTTAAATGGGGAAGTGCCCTATAAAGCAAGACTGCTCACTAGGGGTGTGTGGGAGTCAGGGTGGGTAGGGAGGGAACTAACACCTGATTAGGTGTTAGCAGTTTCCAAACCTGAGGAGGTTACTAGAGTTCAGCAACCTACTGTGCTCAAGGAAAGTTCCACTAAAGCACCAAAAAGAAAGTAACCTTGCTTTAAAAATATACAAAAAACCCTTTTAAGAGCTCCCAGTCAGACAGCTAGCAATTTAATATAATAAAAAACCCCTCAAATCCTTACTGTTGGTTGATCTGTAGAGCCCTTGTTAGGAAAGCCTCAACAGGGCAGGGCACTGGAACCTTTTATGCAGGCCTCAGCTGCTCTCAGGTAATCAGGCCCACTAACTCCTGATTAGGTGTTAGCAGTTTCCATAATGGCATTCCTGAAAGGACTCCATTGCAAAGCAAGGAATTACTCTGCCTGAACGCTCTGAAAGGAGTTAAGGTATTCTTTTTTTTAAAAGCTAATTCATAAAGGGGGTTTTCTGTCTTTTTTAAAAGCTAATTCTTGAAGGGGGCTTTTGCTTTTCATTTTTAAAGGATAAAGTCTTTTTTTCTATACCACAAAGGGGAACCTTTTTATGTGTTTGTGGGGTTGGACAAGGCTCTTGTCAGTTCATTCACAGCTAACTCTTTGAAACCACTGACCTCATCAGGTGTTAGGTCCCTCCCTACCCACCCCGACACCCACCCACCCCATTGAGCATTCTTGCTTTATAGGGAAATTCCCCATTTAGCTACACACAGGGACATAAACAAGCACTGTTGGAACACACTTAGAAGAGGTTAGCTGCTTTTTTTTTCTTAAAGGACAGCTGAGGAACAGGTAGGGACTTTGGTAGGTCTCTCTCTTTTACATCAACAGACAGCAAAGCTCCACCAACTAAGCAATGGCTGGGAAAAATCATATTGTTAAAGCTGTTGCCCCCATTTTAGCTTCTGCTTCTGTCCAGACAGAGTTCCCCATGCCAGTTGAGGGTCCGGTTCCATGTGCAGGATGCCTGCATGCTGAGGCTCTCAGGAAAGAAGTGGAGGAACCCAGGGAAGAGTGGCAAGACTGGGAAGCATTTGAGACAGTGAGAGATGTTTCTTGAAGCATCCAGAGGTGGAGATGGGATGCTAAAGAAGGAAGAAGGTTGGACACGAGTCACCAACGCCTGCAATATCAGCACTCCAACTCCTCCAGCCCTTGAATTGAAGAACCAGTATGCAGACCTGGAAGTGGAGGAGGTGAAGCATCCAAGGAAAGGGAAGAACCACAGCTCAAGCACCCTAAAGTTAAAGAATCAGTCACCACAATGAAGCAAAGGGTAGTGGTAGTTACTGACTCTCTTCTGAGGGGTACTAAGGTGTCCATCTGCTGACCAGATTTGATGTCTAGAGAGGTGTACTGTCTGCCAGGTGCCAAAATCTGAGATGTTATGGAGAATTTGCCGATACTCATCAAGCTTACTGACTATTATCCTATGTTGTTCATCCATGTCAGCACAAATGATACTGCTAGGTATCCCTCCGAGCATATCAAACATGACTTCATTGCACTGGGACAGAGGGTGAAGCAGATAGATGCGCAGGTAGTGTTCTCTTCAATCCTCCCTGTTGAGGGTAAAGGCCGAGGCAGAGAAGCTCACATCCTGGAGATGAATGCATGGCTGCGTGGATGGTGTCATCAAGAGCATTTTGGTTTCCTGGACCATGGGATGATGTCCGAAGGGCTGCAGAGCAGAGATGGTGTCCATCTGTCCAAGAAGGGTTGAAGCATTTTCAGCAGCAGACTGACTAACCTACTGAAGAGGGTTTTAAACTGAATTCGAAGGGGATGGATGAAGAGAGCCCCAGATAAGTGGTGAATGCCCCTTGGTAAGTGAAACATTAAATACCTCTTTAGAAATGGGTAATAGGGAAACATCTGGAAAGCAGTGTGTATAAATGCCTGCAGCATGGGAAATAAGATCCCAGATGTTGAGGCTTTAATGGAAGAGGCTGGCTTGGATTTAGTGGTGGGTATGGAGACATGGTTCACAGAAAACTATGACTGGGATGTAATTATACTGGGCTATCCTTTATTCAGGGGAAGGTCAGGATAGGAAGAAGGGGAAGTGGTGTGGCACTATATGTTAAAAATAATAGTAAATCTATAGAATTGCAAGGCACAAAAGGGAGCGAAGAGGCACTGTGGGTTAAACTAGAAAGAGGGAAAGGGAAATCCATTTGTAATGAAGTTATATACAGATCCTCATAACAGGGAGTAGAAGTGGACGAAGATTAATAATAGAAGACATACACAGTATTGCCATGAAAGGAGAAGTGCTACTGTGAGGTGATTTCAATATGCTGGATGTGGATTGGCACATCCCTGCTATGGTGTCATCTGGAAGTAAGGAGGTCCTGGATTTTCTACAGGAAGAACTATTCAGTCAATTGGGAACAGATCCCACACATGAAGGGGCCATACTGCACTTAGTATTTATCAATGGGGAAAGTGTTTCTGATGTTACAGTGGGAGATGAACTCACATCCAGTGATCACCAGATGGTATGGTTCAGTATTAGGACTAGGGCTGATAAAATTCCATTCAAAAGTGAGAGTCTTAGACTTTAGGAAAACTAACTTTGCAAAGATGGGACAATACCTCAGAGAGTCATTAGCAGGATAGGAACAGGTGGGGGATATAGAAAAACAGTGGGCAAAACTGAAAGGGAATATTTTAAATACAACAAACCTTTTTGTTAGAAAGATAAAAGAAAAAGGAGGCCACCTTGGTTCTCAAAAGAAGTAGCTGAAAATATGGCAGCTGAAATTTAATGCTAAAAAATGCAGGGTCATTCATTTAGGCTGCAAAAATCCAAAGGAGCTGTACAGTGTAGGGGGTGAGGTACTTCTGTCCACAAAAGAGAAGCGGAACCTACGCGTAATTGTATCTGACAATCTTAAAGTAGCTAAATAGGTAGAAAAGGTGACTGCAAAAGCCAGAAGGATGATTGGGTGTATAGGGAAAAGAATAGCCTGCAGAAAAAAGGAGGTGATAATATATAAGTCTTTGGTGCAACCTCATTTGGAGTATTATGTGCAATTTTGGAGACCACACCTTCAGAAGCATATAGGTAGGTTGGAGTCGGTGCTGAGAGTGGCTACTAAAATGGTTAGTGGTCTTCGTTATGAAGCATATGAGGACAGACTTAAAGATCTTAATATGTATACTTTAGAGGAAAGGCAGGATAAGGGTGATATGATAGAGACATTATCTCCATTATTATGATAGAGGACAGTATCTGAATTCAAAAAAGCATGGGACAATCATAGAGGATCTCTAAAGGTAAAAAATGGACTATTGTAGTTGATATGGAAGGGCAGACTAGATAGGCCATGTGGTCTTTTTCTGCCATCGTTTCTATGTTTCTATTCCCCCTCTATCCCTATTCCTCTCCTCGTGTGCATTCTTTTTTCACTCTTTTCCTATGTCCAGCATCTCCCCTCTGCTTCTCCCCACACTCCATGTCCAGCATTTCATATCTTCTTCTCCTTCTCCTTCCTTCTAGCATTTCCTCCTACAGTAGCTCTCCACCCCATTCCCAGCATCTCCTCTCTCTCTCTTTCTCTCTCTCTCTCCCTATGTCCACCATTTCTCCTCTCTCTCTCTCTTCCTCCTCCTGTGCCCAGCATCTCTCCTCTCTCATTCTCTCCCACCTCCCCATATCCAGCATGTGCCTACTCCCCTATTTTTCCCTTCATGTCCAGCATCTGTCCTTTCTCCATCTTCTCCCATGCCTAGCAGTTGCTGTCCATGCGCCCTTTATCCTTATCTCCCCCCATGCCCAGCATCTACTTTTTCTCCCCCACCTCCCCCATGCCCAGCATCTGCCCTTCATGCCCCAATGCCCAGAAACTTCCGTTCCTTCCTTCTCTGTCCTTCATGCCCAGCATTTGCCCTTCCCTATCTCCCTTTGTCCAGCATCTGCCTTTTCTCCCTTTATCTCCCTTTCCCATGCCCAGTATTTACCTTCTATGCCCCTGTGTCTACCATCTGCCCTCTGCCCCCATGGTGAGCCTCTACCCTCCACTTCCTTGTGGCCACCATTTACCCTCTAACTCCCACTCACCCTATGTCTGGCATTTATATTGTCCCCCACCCACATCCCATGTCTTTTTGCCCTGCATCCCCCTCTATGTCCCCCTCCCCGTGTCCAGAACCTGTCATTCACCTGCCCCACCGATGTTCACTATCTCTCTCCTTGCCTGCTGCTGTTGAGCTGCCTCTCTTGATGGCAGCGGCAGCTTAAAGAAAAACAAAACCAAAAAAACCCCAAAAGCATGGGATCTTCGGATTTGCCACCCACTAGAAGGGCCATGCTGACTTCGCCCCTCTCATGCAAAGCATGAGTCAGAAGAGGAGGACCAGTGGGGCCTTTCAAGCTCGCTGGAGGCACAAAGTTTTATCTTTATCTTTATTTACAATATTTGATTAACCGCCCAGGCCGAAGCATTAGGGTGGTGTACAATACAAAATACGGCTGCAGGAAACAAAAGTCAGAGGGAGAACGCCAGCAATTGATAGGACAGGAGAGACAAATTAAGGCAGAAAGGAGAAAAGGCCCAGAAGGGCAGGAGGACAAGAGGGTGGGGGAAAGGAAGGGGAAAGGGGGGATCGGCATGGGAGGGAATTAGGGAGGGTGGAGGGCGAGGTTCTGCGATGGGGCACCGTCGGCAGGGAGGGGAAGATCGAAAGCCTGGCAGAAGAGGTGAGTCTTGAGCAGAGTTTTAAAGCGGGGATAAGAGGGTTCTAGACGAAGGGACCGAGGGAGTGAGTTCCAGAGGGCGGGGCCCAAGAAAAAAAAGGCGGAGTGACGTGTTAGTTCGAGGTGGGCCTGTGCAGGGGGAGGGAGAAATAGGCGGTTACCGTGGGCTGAGCGGAGGAGGCGTGGGGAAGGTTGAAGATGGATAATGTCCGATAAGTATTGGGGGGTGCCGGAGTGAAGAGCTTTATGGGTGAGGATGAGTACTTTGAAGACATAACGAAATTTTACCGGAAGCCAGTGTAAGGTGATAAGGCAGGGGGATACATGGGAACGAGCTGAGGAACCAGTGACAAGACGAGCGGCGGTATTTTGTACTAATTGGAGGCGGCGGAGCTGAATGGAAGGGAGGCCTGCATAAATGGCATTGCAATAATCGAGCCTGGTTATTACCAGGGACAGGACGAGGGTAACAATGGAGGAAGGGGGGAGAGAGGATTTAACGGCCCGTATCCGACGCAGGTGGAAAAAAGATGTGCGAATAAAGGAGGAGATGTGTTGATGGAATGAAAGGGCAGAATCCAGAGTGACACCTAAATAGCGGAGAGTTGGAACGAGGGGGATAGGGCGGGAGGACATAACAGGTGATAAGCTAGGGGAGGGGAGCCCAAAGGAAAACCAGATTGCGGAGGATTTGGCGGGATTAACATGCATGAAATTGGAGTCGAACCATGAGGCAACAGAGGAGAGACAGAGATTGAGTGGAGTGAGGTCAGGGGCAGAAGAGGAGGTGTGATGGACCAACAAGATGTCGTCGGCGTAGATGTATGAGGAGATGCCAGACTGTTGGATGAGCAGTGCCAGGGGCGCGAGGAAAGCATTAAAGAGTAGGGGAGCAAGAATAGACCCCTGAGGAACACCACAGGGTGAGGGGGAGGGGGTGGAGGTAGAGCGGCCAACGTGGACTGAGAAGGTGCGTGTAACCAAGAATGAATGAAACCACTGCAAGACAATCCCGCGAACCCCAAAATCAAAGAGACGAGACAGGAGAGTGCGGTGATCGACAACATCGAAAGCAGAGGAAAGATCCAGGGACACCACGAGAGAGAAATCACCACGGTCATGAGCACGGTGGAGCTCAGAAAGCAAAGCTGTGAGGATAGTCTCGGTGCTATGGCCTACGCGGAATCCAGATTGCCGAGGGTGAAGGGCAAAAGTGGAATTGAGGTGTGTTGCAAGTTGGGAGAAAACCAGTTTTTCGAGGATTTTTGAAAGGAAAGGAAGGTTAGTGACTGGTCGCCAATTTGCGGGGAGTGCAGGATCCAGGGTGGGCTTCTTCAGGAGGGGGCGGACAATGGCATGTTTCCAGTTGGAGGGGAAGAGACCGGACAAAAGGCTGGTGTTAAAGATAGAGACAATATACGGCACAAGAGCAAGGTCTGGTTTAATCAGCCAGGAAGAGGGCAGGGGATCGAGAGGACAGGTGGTCTGATGGGCTGACGAAATGGCTTTGATGACTTCAGGGGCGGATACAGGTGAGAAGGTACGCCATGTATGGGGGAAAGCATGGGAAGGGGAAAGGGGGCTGGCAGGGGGGGAAGGAGAAGGGGAAGGGGAAGTAGGGGGAGGAGAAAGAGGGAGAGGGCAGGCAGGAAAGGAGGAACGAAGGGAGAGGACCTTATTGGTAAAAAAGGAAGCAAGGGTAGATGGGCTGGGGGCCAACGGAGGGGGCTGTGGAGGAAGAGTAGACGAGGAAGAGATGGAACGGAGAACGAGAAACAGACGTCTAGACGAATTAGATGAGGAAGATATGAGCTGAGAGTAGTAGGACTGTTTGGCCGCAGATATCAGTGAGCGGTAAGAAAGATGAGTTTGGCGAAAGGCTAGATAAGAGGCAGCAGAACGGTGCTTCTTCCAAAGACGCTCTGCACGGCGGAGGTAGGAGCGATGAAGGAACAGTCCAGAATGGAACCAGGGGTGGTGAGATGAAGAGCGGGGAGATATAGGGCAGAGAGGAGCAAGAGCATCGAGGGTGGCAGAAAGAGAGGAGGACCAGGTATTGACCTGTTGGTCAACAGGGAGAGAGGAAAAATCCGGTGGAAAGAGAGAGCTGGCAGGGGGGAAAGAACGTAGGGTATGAGGAGTAATACGTCGGCGAAGGGAGGAGGTGGATAGATCGGGAAGGGGGGGGGGGCCCAGCGGTGCCGGAGGGGGGAAAGGGAAGGAAAACAACAGGCAAATGTGGTCGGACCAGGGGACAGGGACGGAGAGAATGCTAGATGGAAGGTAGGGAGAGGACTCGGGAGTAAGGATGAGGTCCAACGTCTGACCAGAGGCATGGGTAGGACAGAGGACATGTTGGGATAGGGCCAAGTCAGAAAAAAGAGAGATAAGGGTCTTGTCGCGAGGATGCAGAGGGGAGACCAAGTGGACATTGAGATCGCCTAAGATAACTAAGTGGGGGGACAGAAGAACGGAGTCAGATATGGTAAGCTGAAGTGAGTCCCAGAGATCAGGGCGCAAGGAGGGGGGAACATATAGGAGGAGAAAGTAGATTGGGGTAGGGGAAGTGGAACGAACCAGGAGGGCTTCTGGATAAACTGGAGGGGATGACACCTGTGAGAATGCAAGGGTGGATTTGAAAATTAATGCTACCCCGCCCCCGGTACGCCGGAGATGGGGGGTATGAAATGCCGAATAGCCGGGAGGGAGACACTGGTGAAGGAGGGCATCCTCTCCCTCTCGGAGCCAGGTCTCCGTGAGGAAGAGGGCGTCTAAGGAGTGTTGTACCAACAGATCGTGAACCAGGTGTGTCTTGGAGCGCAGGGAACGACAATTCAATAGGGCCAACGAGGAAGGCAGCAGCTGGGGAGGACACGTATGAGGGGGAAAGGACTGTTAACGGGGCCGGTTGAGGGACGCAGGGGAGGAGATTGGCAAGGTTGCGAGTGAGGAGACCAGAGGGGGGGGGAGCAGACAGCAGGGGCCGATGCCCCCAGAAGTCGGGTATAGTAGTCACGCCCGCGGAGGTGGGGCTGGTCGGGACAGCGAACGATGGGGCAGCCATGAGAAGAGAACTGTGCGGGGTAGAAGGCAAGACCAAAGTAAACGCTAGGAGGAGAGAGTAAAGCCAGGAGATGGAGGTGTACTGCGAGAGCCGACGGTGCCACTCACCCCAGTCGTTGCCCCAAGGAGCTCGCCCAAGGAGCACGACCTGCTCCTTGTGCGCGCTCCTTCGGCGCGCGCCCGCGGCGCAGAACGCCGCACCAGGTGGCTTTAAATGGACGGGAGTACCTGGATGCTGACGCGGACGCGTTGCACGCATCCGCGTCACTTCCGGGAGGTGGGACCTCGCAGGGAGGCAGGGAGAGAGGCAAGCTAAGTAAAGCAAGCACCGGATAATCTGCAGAGACAACAGAGAGACAAATAACAGCATACAGCAGGCACAGGAAAACAGCAGCAACTGTAGAAGGATTCAGCAGCGCAGAACGCCGCACCAGGTGGCTTTAAATGCACGGGAGTACCTGGATGCTGACGCGGACACGTTGCACGCGTCCACGTCACTTCCGGGAGGCGGGACCTCGCAGGGAGGCAGGGAGAGAGGCAAGCTAGGTAAAGCAAGCACCGGATAATCTGGATGCTGACGCAGACGCGTTGCACGCGTCCGCGTCACTTCCGGGAGGCGGGACCTCGCAGGGAGGCAGGGAGAGAGGCAAGCTAGGTAAAGCAAGCACCGGATAATCTGCACAGACAACAGAGAGACAAATAACAGCATACAGCAGGCACAGGAAAACAGCAGCAACGGTAGAAGGATTCAGCACTTGCACTTTTGTTTGTTGGGCTTTTTTTTGAGCTGCCGCTGCTTCTGGTCAGGTCTGGATCAACAGAGACGATGACACTACCACAAACCTGGAAGAAGCAGCAGCAAATCCTTTGAAGATTTTTTTTTTTTTAAGAAAAGGCAGAGTGAGGCAGCTGCTGCTGAGGTGTTTAGGGGCAGATTTGCCACTCCTAAAACTTTGCCGCTTGAGGCAGCTACCTCACTCTGCCTCATGATAGAGCCACCCCTGCCCACACACACACACACCTTTTTTGTTCTGCTGCCTACTAGTCATGCGCTCTTTAAATGAGATCCCTTCTCATCATCCGGTATTCTTGCACTTGCTGCCAGCTCTTTTCCTCACCCTGGAGCAGCCCCCTCACACTTTGCTCATCCCTATCCTATTCCTGCACTTTCTCAGCACCTACCCAAAGCATTCACTGGCTCCATGGACTCTCTCCAAGAACAGCCTAGTTACCCTTGCAGTTTAGGCCCCCACCTCATCCAGATACATCACTTACACACAGTGGCAGACCTACATTTTTGGGGCCCTGAAACTTGAACTGTTATGGGGCCCCTTTACAGCCAACAGTGAGGTCCGGGTAGCCACTGTTATCTTCTTCAATGGGGTTGTTCCACGACAGATCACCACTAACATTTTTAAAATGTATCCACTACATCTCAGAACGTTTTTTTGTTTACATTTAGCCTACATCATACTTTAATGACCTTTTAATTTTTATTTCAACTACTAATTTGTATTGAATTATGCTATATTATTAATATTATTATTTTTAAAAAACCCTTCTCATACAGTAGTCCCAAAATTTTTAACCCATGTGGACTAAAGTCACTTCTGGGGCCCGTCTGGGATTAGGGGCCCTGAAGCTTAAGCTTCATTAGTTTCACAGTAAATCTGCTCCTGCTTGCACAACATAGCAGATTTCCCCTAGCTCACCCCCTTCCTTCTTGTATGACTAGAGCTGCGTTCCAGTGCTCCGCCCTTGCCGTTCCATTGGCTGGATCCAGCTACAGTCTCTGCTGCTAGATGCTGGATGCCTAGCTTAGTTTGCCTATGCCTTAATCCGACCCTAGAGCATCATATTTTGAAGTCTGATTGTAGAACGTCTTTGCACTGAAAAAGGTTTGCATCTACTTGTTATTGATACCTTGTCAGACGGCTGCCTGGGTGAGAATCTTCACAGTCTTGACAATGCATATATTTATATGATTTTTGCAAGGTATTGTGGGTAATGTAGTTCATTCACACCAGACACAGCTGCTGACAATAATTTAGTTGTGCACAAGTGTTTAAAGCCAATAAGATACTTCTTTATTTATGGGGTTATTTCTCCCAGCACAGATATGCTTGGTAGCACATAAATTAGGTTACTTGCTTGCAGTGTTTAACTTGGTAAAACAAAGTCAAAATCAAATCAGGAAAACAACCTTCAAACTTGTCAGGCAATTAGCTAATGTTTTCTTAGCATATCTCTAACAAACGAAAAGCCACAAAGAAAGAAATAAACTGTTCTTGTAAGGTTAACTTCTGATTACTTTCCACACAGATCCAGAAGTAATTCTCTCCTAGCTCACAAGCAATTAGGTGCAGCTCAATTGCTATCAGTTATCCAGCTGAAACCCTTTAGCTGGCTGGTTTTTTACTGTGTGAGTCAAATCCTGCTTCAGGAGCTTTTCTTAGTGGAATAAAGAACAAATTTATATTTCTTTGTGATGGCTGCTGTGCTTTATCACAGAAAGTTACCAACGGAGTTTGGATAGAGAGCAGTCCATATAAACAATATCTTGATCTGCTATTATTTCCCCTTCATCAACAAGCATAGGGTCACTATCATGAATTGGCACAGATGAATCTTTCAATGGAGCACTTTCAGGAGAACACTTATTTCCCTGCGGTCTTTCAAGGTTATAGCTAGGGCATAGATCAGTGTTCATACCTGAGCTTCCATTGTTGCTATAGTTCCTCTCTATATAGCCTGGCCAGTATGTAGTCCAGTTCTTATGTCCAGCCTTCCAGTCCTGATCCCTGGACACTGGATCTCTCTTCACATACCTTCTGGCATAGGTCTTAGAGTCCCTTCCACGTGTGCAGCCGTCTCCCTCACAGGTAGCCTCTGGTGATTCCTTGTTCTGCAGCACCATTCCTCTGGCTTTCCCCAGTCCAATGGTCTATGCTGGCCCTTGGAATACCTCCCAGTATACGTACTGCCTTGGACTCTTCTAGACCTCTCAAAGGCTTTTCTCCTCTTCCTTCCAGAGGGTTTCTTTCCTTCTCTATCCGTCCGGTTTGGCTTCTGCTTCTGCTGATTCTTCAGATGAAACTGATGATCCTTCTCTGCATATCCAAGGTGATCATGAAGAATGTCATCTGTAGAATAAACTCTACTCTTATTCTGCTTAGATGAGTGATCCTCCCTAACACAGCGCAGCTGTGCTGAATCAGGCCCTGCCCTTTGAGATGAGTGCTTAGGGATTACCTCATAGCCCTCCTGATTGAACACACGTTTCCCCACTTCAGCTCCTCTAATGGCTGTTGGAAACCTGGTGCATTCTGGGACTGGTAGTCTTTTATGGCAAAATTCTGTTTTCTTTTTTCTACCAGAACTGACAGGTTGCTTGTTCAGAGTCACTTCACCTTTTCTATAGCTCCTTCCTCAGCTATGATAAGCTTCCTTATCACAACCTTTGATATATTTAAATGATCTTATCATGTTCTCTCTTTCTCTTCTTTTCTTGAACAGACATATTTAGACCCTTAAGTCTCACATCACATAGCTTTTTGGCCATT
Source organism: Ichthyophis bannanicus (assembly GCA_033557465.1). Taxonomy (NCBI): domain Eukaryota; kingdom Metazoa; phylum Chordata; class Amphibia; order Gymnophiona; family Ichthyophiidae; genus Ichthyophis; species Ichthyophis bannanicus. Next base: position 599,367,091 of record CM066035.1, on the reverse strand, counting down.
TTGATGACTTTTTGCTGGAATGCCTTTACTCTGTTCAATGCTATTTTTCTAAAAAAAAATAAAAAAAACATGCCAGGGGCCATCTTTGAGAGGGGGAACACTCAGAGACACCCCCCCCCCTAATCATCAGCTTCAGAGCCTATGAAAGGGCAGAAGTTATGTACCCCAGTGTGTTTTCAGAAGGGTGGAATACAAGAGAATGCAATTTAAAATTCACCAGTAATGTTGTTTGGATTGCTAAGCATCTCTGAAGAGTAGAGAACAAATGTCTCTCATTAAGTCATTTTGAATACTTTTCCATGATGATACCATCGTATGAAACTTATACCAAATCTCAGTAAGGTGACTATTATAATTCAAGTATGACAAGAAGAACAAAATACTCATACTAGCCACATGTCGCTAGGGATAAAAAGGTGCCTACTCTTCGTTTAAGCACTAGGACAAGGCCACAAGAGGTAATAAAAAATGAGCAGGACTAACTATAGTTAAGTGAACTCTTGCAAAGATCAGATCATATACTGCACTTTTTATGCTATAAAAGCTATATTGAATTTGAGAGGGTATACAAAGAGAGCCCACCAGAAACTGGAAGAAAGAGGAATACTACCACAGGAAACACTGCAAAAAGCAACCAAAGCAAATTTAAGATCCTAAATTTTAAAAAAAAAAAAAAAAAGAAAAAAAAGAAGCATGTATGTAAGCAATTGTATCTCAGAACAACTGAGGGCTACTACAGAAGGAAAACAGAAATAAAGAAGAGACCTGGAAAGAAGAACCAGAAGAAAGGCTGCTGCAAAAAGAGAAACAGAGGATTTGGAAAGAAGTACCAGAAGCAAACTGCAGGAGCAGCAAGAGCAATCAGAAAGGGCAATAGGTGTGTATGAGGAAGTGATGAAAGTGCAACAAGAAGATCAAGGTAATGTAAGATAGGCCAGGAAGCAAAGAGATGAAGAAAGGTAGGATAAAGACTGAGAGATGGAGGAGTTAGCAGTTGAGCTCCTAGCCTATGTGAAGATGGATGCATTTGCTGGGTTCAAAAGACTACCCAAGTTAAACTTGATACCTAAAGAATGCATAATAAGTGAAATGAATTATGCTATGACCTGCATAAAGGAACCACCTACTGATATCACAGAAACAAATCAGATACAATATCGTGCAGCATAGGCATCCGAAAGGGGTGCCAACCGGCCAGAATTCAGCCGGCTTGGCCGGTTTTTATATGGCCAGGTAGGCTGCCGGCAGTGAGCTAAAACCAGATGTTGAAAAGCCAGGTTTTTTGCTCTGGTCACAGGACTGGGAACAGCCAGGACAGAAAATTGGCTTTTCATTTCCTTCTGCAGCATCCCCCTCCCTCCCTCCCTCCAATCCAGCCATGGCTCCTGTGTCTTACAGAGCCGCAGCTGCGATAGTGCTAATAATTGAAAATAAAAGCAGAACCGGTACAGAGCCTTCTGGCCTCTACTATGCCACTCCTGCTGCTGCATCCTGCCCCCAAAAGGAACTTCCATTAGAGGGAGCGGGATGCAGCAGCAGGGGTTGCATAGGCTGCACACTGGTTTTTGCTTTTATTTTCAATTGATATTGCTATTACAGCCGTGGATCTGTAAGATGCAGGAGCTGCGGCTGCCAGGGGAAGAAGGGGTCAGGAAGGGAACTGACATGGGGGGGAAGGTGGGGGCAGGAAGGGAGCTGACACGTGGGGGAGGTGGGAGATGGAAGGGAGCTGACAAAGGGGGGAAGGAGGGGGCTGGAATGGAGCTGACACAGGGGAAGGTGGAGGTTGGAAGGGAGCTAACAGAGGGGGAAGGAGAAGGCAGGAAGGGAGTTTGCAGAGGGGAAGGAGGGATTGGAAGGGAGCTGACATGGGGTAAGGTGGTGGCTGGAAGGGAGCTGACATGGGGGAAAGTGGGGACTGGAAGAGAGCTGACAGAGAGGGAAGGAAGGGAACTGACACAGGGGGAAGGTGGGGGCTGGAATGGAACTGACATGAGGGGGAAGGTGGGGGCTAGAAGGGAGCTGACAAAAGGGGGGAGGAGGGGGCTGGAACGGAGCTGACTGGGGTAAAGGTGGAGCTAGAAGGGAGCTGACAGAGAGGGCAGGAAAGGAGCTGACATGGGGGGAAGGTGGGGACGGAAAGGGAGCTAGCACTAGAGGAAAAAGATGACTGGAAGGTAGCTGACATTGGGGGAAGGAGGGGGCTGGAAGGGAGCTGTCATGAGTGGGAAAAGAGTGGGCTGGAATGGAGTTGATACCTGAGGATGGTACTGGAGGGGGACTGGAAGGGTGATGACACTAGGAAAGGGAGGAGGGGGATGGAAGGGAGCTGATACCTGGAGGTGGGACTGGAGGGAGCCGACACTTGGGGATGTGACTGGTAAGTGGATGGGCAATGGGGATGAGACTGGAAAGGAGGGGCACTAGGACTGGAAGGGAGCTGACACATGGGGATGGCACTGGAAGGAGAATGGATAGAGGGTAGGGTGACTGTAAGGGAGCTGTGGCAGGGAGTGGCAATGTGAGTGGAAATGAGCTGATACTTAGGATGGTATTTGGACTAGAAGGAGCTGGACAGTGGAGAAGGAGGGGGACTGGAATGGAATGGACACCAGTGGCAGTCCTAGGATGCAAGGGGGTTGACATTGGAAGGTACTGGGAGGGAATGACTGGAAAGGGGGCCGATACTGGGGAGGGTTACTGGGACTGGAAATAGGCTGATTGAAGAAAGTGAAGAAAACAAAAGAAGAGACAAGAAATGGCGGATGGACTATAGACCATAGAAAGAGAGCTAAGAGAAGACAGGAAAGCAGAAGCCTCAGATCAGGACCAGCATGATCAGAGAATAAAATGGTCAGACAATAAAGGTAGAAAAAATCATTTTATTTTCAATTTAATGATTGGACTTTGCGCTATCTTTATATTTTACACAGTATGGGGAATTGCATCTCTTATTTATCTGATGTTGCACTGGATGCGGAGTCTGGCTTCTTGGGGTTTCAGTTTAATTTTTGTCTACATATGTTTATTTTTACTTTAGGTTGTAGTCACCTATTCTGTACTTGGTGAGGGTCTGTGTTCTGAGTCTGTGACTGAGGCCAGATGTTCTGTTAACATGGAGTATCTACATAGGTATCTATACTGTACCAACATAATTTTATTTATATGAAAAATGTATATGAAAATTTTATTTATATGAAAAGTCAACATGGTTTACAGGTAACAGTGACATCATTATATGGAACAAGTTAACATTACACGGAACAGTAATCAATAGAAGTAACCCATTAACATAAAACTTGTATAATTTGACTTGCTCAGCTTTTCAAATAGGTGTATGGATGTTCTAGGGCCTCCTGCAGTATTTATAGTGCTGCTTTTTTTGGGGGTAGGCCCCTTGTTATATGAGTTTTAGAAGTTTATGTTGGCATGGTATGGTAGATTTGGCCTGGTAGATCTTTACAGTAGTGACTTTTGTAGGGTTTTATGTTAGTTCACCTATATGCCTGGAGAATGTTCATGTTGTTGTTAGTGAGATGACCAGAATCAGATTTTTTTTTGGATTATCAAAGCCTGTTTGAATGATGCTAAGTATTTACTGCTAAGTAGTTATTTTTATTCTGGCTATGTATTTGCCCTTTCACTGCAATTTTCTTACAACATTGGATTTGAAGGAGAAATACTAGCATCAATGAAAAGAGTTCACAAAAGAGTCTTGGGAGAAAAGAGGGTGGGGTGTAACCAACACTAATAATAATGAGGGAGGGGCGCTGATTTATAGGTTGCAGGGGAGTGCCAGAAACCCTAGCATGGTGTTGCCAGGGCCAGCCATACGCATGCAGCAGGACAGCTTCTGACTGCAATCAAGGCTGGGCTCAAGCAGCATATGGGGTCATGCAGGCATCAGGGAGAGCCGCGATCACCATGGCTGCTCCAGTTTAAGGCCCACGGTGCTTGTGGCTACTCTCGGAAGCTGCCACCGCAATCCTGACAGCAGTCTAATACTCTAGAATAGCCACAAGTACCACGGGCCTTAAACAGGAGTAGTGATGGCGATCGCAGATCTCCCCAATGCCTGCGTGACTCCATATGCTGCCTGAGTCCAGCCCCACACATTACATTGCCTAAATTCCACTAGCAAGTTGTGCCTTTTTCAATCTCAGACAGATCTGAGGCCCTCTCTGGCTTGTGGGTCTAAGGCAATTGTCAGGTTGCATCCCTCCTAATGCCAATTTTTGTCTATATATTTCTCTTTTCGTTTTGTGCTCATTTAATGATGAAGGCCTGTCTGTACTGTGTGTGTGTGTGTGTACAACCAATGCTAGGTATTCTGTTAGTATGGAATTTTAGTTTAAGAATGTGTAGCAATCTTGCTTGTTCAGTTTGCACATTGCCCTCTCTGCAATTATTTTTTGGGGGAAGGGAGTGGGACAAGGTTGGAGTGGGGTTGGGACAGGGGGGTGCAAGCATTCGGCAGGGTAGGCATGGTTGGAGCATGGTTAGCCATAGGTGGTGGGTTTTTCTCTTTCAAGAAGTTGACAACCCTAGCCAGCAGGCAGCGGGCTGCCCACGGGGATCCCATTCCCCATGGGCAGAAGAAGATGAGCCATGATCACGGCAAAGACTTTTCCTCTTTTGCCCATGGGGATCCAATATCCCACAGGCAGACAGGAAAGGATTTTGCCATGATCATGGCTAGCAGGTAGCAGACTGCCTGCAGGGATCCCATCTAGCATGAACAGAAGAAGAAAAACTGTGATTGTAGCAAAACCCCTTCCTGTCTGCCTGCGGGAGATCGGCTCCCTGTAGGCAGAACAGGAAGGGTCTCTGCCCATGGGGTAGAGTTAGAGCGGAGCTTAAGTCGGTGCTTGGGATCCCCCAAATAAAAAGGCCTTCTGCCGCCCCTGTTGTGCAGTGAAAATCATTACTGAGAGAGTCCAACTGATGAGGATAAAAGACCAGAAGGAAAAGAGAAAGAGGTCAAGAGTTACTGAAGAAAAAGTAAAATCACTGTGTGCAGAGATGTCACTGATAGAAGAGTGCCTCAGTGAGTTGAAGATGCTTAAAATAATGAGAAAAATTCAAAACCTCAAGCTGAAACATGTCGCAATAGCAGAAGACCTTAAATTCATATCCTCCAATAGCAAATTGAAAGTAACGACAGAAGCACAAGAATTAGAGATATGAAGAAAAGGGAAAGCGGAGGTACTAAACTAAATTATTTAGGCAGAACCCAAGGCAATTCTACAGGAAACTGAGGAAGAATATCAGTATAGTTAAAACACCACAAACACTATCAACTAAAGTGGAAAATAAAAGTTCTGGAGAAGCTTATATGAGGATCCTGTAGAGGACTACAGAGAAATAGAATAACTTCCCAGCATAGATAAGGTAATGGAGCAGAGATGAAGCCTGATACCAAGGAGACTAGCCTACAAATCCCTCTGGCACTCCCTTGTGGCCTTGGATAAGTCACGTAACTCTCCATTGCCTCAGGTACAAACTTAGATTGTAAACCCTTTGGAGATAGGAAAATACCAACTGTACATGACTGTAACCTTTTTGAATTTCTGGAAAGGAATGTGCTAAATAAAGAAATGGAAAAGACAAACATCAAAACTAAGGAATGGCTTAAACAAACAATTAAAAAGTTGGAAACTAGGTTGAGAAGACTCCCAAACTTGAAGATCCCTGGCCCTGATGGAGTGCCCAACATTTGGCTCAAATATGGAATATTGCTTCAACATGATAGGACAAACTGCAAAAATCAATTTTTCAGAGAGCCAGAATTAACATCACAATAATTACAGGGAGAACATTTCTCCTTTCAAAGGCAAACCCAGTGAACATCTCTAAAAAATACTTGCTAATAACATGCTTATCAACACTTCAATAGATGCAGATAGAATGTTGTTTTTGTTCTTAAGTGCCATCGAGTTGGTGTCGACTCTCGGCGACCCTCTGGATAGTTGTCCTAAACTGTATTTGGTCTTCAGTCAGGCAGCTCATTGTTGATAGAGTGGCACCCATAGCTGCTATTATTGTATCGATCCATCTCATTGCTGTCCTTCCTCTTTGCATTGACCTTTACCTTGCATGATGTCTTTCTCTAATGATCTCTCTTGTCACATGGTGTCCAAAGTATGAAATTCAAAGTTTTGTCATCTGAGCTTTTAAAGAAAGCTTAGGTTTGATCTCTTCTAGTACTGACTGGTTTGTTCTTCGGACAGTCCATAGTATACACAGTATTCGTTGCCAGCACCATAATTCAAAGGCATCAATTTTCTTCCTGTCTATCTTTTTCACTGTCTAACATTTGCATCGAACAAGTAAAATTTTGTATGGAGAGAGAGATCTCTACTCTTGAGAATCTTGTCTAGGTCCTTCATAGACATTCTGCCAAGAGCAATGCATCATCAGATTTCTTGACTGCTTGTCGTTTCTTTATTGATAATGGATCCAAGTAGGATAAAGTTGTCAACTATTTCAATTTCTTCTTCATCAGCAATAAACTTATTGATTTTGCCAGTTGTCAGGATCTTTGTCTTCTTTACATTAAGGTGCAGACCCATTTTAAGACTATGTTCCTTAATTTTGAGAAGCAAATATTTCAGATCATCTTCACTTTCAGCCAGCAATGTGGTATCATCAGCATAGCGAAGGTTGTTGATGAGTCTTCCATCAATCTTCACACCTCCGTTGTCTTCATGCAGTCCTGCTTCTCTGATGTTTTGTTCTGCATATAAATTAAAAAGGTAGGGGGAAAGTATGCAACCTTAATCATACCTCTTTGCTGATTCTGTTTCTCCTTGTTCCATTCTAACTGTTGTTTCTTGATCAATGTAAAGGTTATGTAAGAGAACCATCAGATGCTCTGGTATACCATGCTTTTTAATGTGGCCAACAGTTTCTCATGGCTTACACATTCAAAAGTCTTGCTATGGACATGAAACACATATAGTCATCCTTTTGGTATTCTTTTGTCTTTTCAAAGATCCATCTCATATTCAAGATGATGTCTCTTGTCCTTTGCCCTTTCCTGAACCCTGCATGCACTTCAGGCAGTTTTTGTTCCAGGTATGGTTATAATCTCTGCTGAATAATCTTGAGTAGAATCTTGCTGGCATGTGGGATCAGAGCAATTGTGCAATATTTTCCACAGTCTGTTGGATCACCTTTCTTCAGTATTGGTATGAACACAGATCTTTTACAGTCAGTTGGCCACGATTTTGTCTTCCAAATCTCCTGGTAGAGCTTTGTAAGTATGGTAACAGCTGCATCCAATTGCTGTATTACTTTGATGGGAATGCCCTCAATCTCTGGGGCTTTGTTCTTTGATAAGGCTTTCAATGCTGCTTCAACTTCTTCTTTTATCACCAATGGTTCCTGATCATAAGATACAGGTTGAAACAACTATTGGTCCACTTGATTTTTATGTTCTAATGACTCTATATATTCTTTCCACCTTTTCTTGATCTTCTCAGCATCATTCAACATGGATCCCTGAGCATCTTCTAGCATTCCAATTTGAGGATGGAATTTTTTCCTTAACTCACGTGGCTTTAGGAAAGCCAATCTTGTTCTTCCTCTAATATTTTCTGATACCATTCACTTGCATGTGTCATTGTAGTACTTCTCCTTGTCTTGTCTTGCTGCATTTTGGAAATCTCTGTTGGGTTCTGCGATTGACTCTCTTTCTCCTCTGGCTTTAGCTTCTCTGCATTTCTGGGCAATTTTCAGAGTTTCTGTCATCCATTTTGGCCATTTTTGCTTTTTCACCTTTCATAGAGACTTCTCACTTTCTTCTAACACAGCCTTCTTGATGTCATCATATAACTCTTCTGGAGCTCTGCCATTTGTATCTAAAGCAGCAAATCAATTTTGCAAGTAGTCTTTAAATTCCAGTGGTATATTTTCAAGGTCATATTTTGCTATATTCATGAGTGTCTTGCTCTTTTTCAACTTTACTAGTAGTTGGTGATCTGTACCACAGTCAGCTCCAGGTATTGTCTTTGTTATAGAGTTTTTCCATTGTTGACTTCTACAGATGTAGTCAATTAGATTTTTGTACAAACCATTGGGTGAAGTACATGTGTATAGTCACTTCTTGTGTTGCTGGAAGAAGGTGTTTGAAATGAATAGTTTGTTGGTCTTGCAGACTTCTATCAGTCTTTCTCCAGCTTCATTTCTGTTCATATTTTCCAAGCACTTTGCCTTCTTCTTTGTTGCCAACTTTTGCATTCCAGTCACCCCTGACTATCAAGAAATCCGGTTTACATGTTCTGTCAATTTCAGCTTGTACGTTTCATAGAAATCATCAACTTAATCCTCTTCTGCAGCTGTTCTTGCAGAATATACCTGAATTATAGTTATGTTGATGGGCATTCCTTGTAGATGAATAGAAATTAAGCATTTATAGATTGCATTGTTTTCGTTACAGTTTTTGCATGTTTCTTCTTGATTATAAATGCAATACCATTTCTTCTTTATCTTTCATTTCCTGCATAGTAGACCATGTGATCATCAGATGCAAAGTGCCCAATGCTAGTCAATTTCAATTCGCTGACACCCAACAGATCGAGTTGTACACATTCCATTTCATTCTTGACTACCTCCAACTTTTCTTGGTTCATGCTTCGTGCGTTCCATGTCCCAATATGTAAGACATCTTTGCAGCTTCTGATTCTCATTTCATTTGTAGCTACATCAGCAGTCAGACGTCCTGAGGATCCAACCACATCATTACTCTGAAAACTCTTCAGCTCCTCCCCAGTAGCCATTTGAGTGCCTTATGACCTGGGGGGATTCATCTTCCAGCACTATAGTGCAATTTGTTTTGTTATGACTATCCACTGGGTTTTTGTGGCAAGATATGGAAGTAGATTGCCAGGTCTTTCTTCCGTGCAGGTAATTCTAATGTTGTTGCCTTGGTCACAGAATTTAGATCCTCCGCCGCCAACACCGTCCCATTCTGCTGCTGCCCAGATGGGTGGTTTGTCTTGGTCTGGCACCTCAGCTGAGATCTGTCCATCCTGGGAGACCCTGCCAGTAGTTAAGCTACCCATAGCCTAGCTCTCAGCATCACTGATGTACATAAGCCCTCACAGCATGACAAGCTGCAATCTAATTGAAGGGCAGATAGGATTCATGATCAAATAAATTCTAATAACACTTTGGCAGTAGAACAGAAAAGTGACAACAGAGGAGCATATGCAAACAAAGACCAGTTGATGCTGAATAAAGGTATTATGACTAGAAGTAAAGGAAATAGAAACTTCAGATAACTATAATACGCTGTTTTCTTTTCAATAAGCATTCGCAGGAGTGGTTGTGGTATCCAGTTTTAGAGAACCTGCTCCTGATACCCAATAAGCTAGTTATCCTAGCTATTAAATGTGCTTTTGATATTCCTGCTAATATTGCAGAAGCAGTTAAAATGTTGTTGGAAAGGGAGGGCATGCAGGACTGGCACTATCATTAGGCAAACTAGGCAGTTGCCTAGAGCACTGGCATCCTGGGGCATCCATTGCGGCTGCCACTGCCCATCTCTGAGCTTGTAGCAATGCTTCCCTAAAATTGTCGGCGTTGCGTCATGGTTCCTGGCCTCTAGGACCTGCTGCTTCCACTCCCCTCCAATGCAGACTTCTGTTTTTGCATAAGCTGGACATTGTATTGTAAGGAGGTGGAAACGGCAGGTCCTAGAAGCCTGATTACTGCAATGCACTACATAGTGGTCTTCTTCAATATATTCCATCAGACGCCTTCAAATTATTCAATCCACCACTGCCCCCATCGTTTGATCACTCCACCCCCTACTAATTTCTCTATACTGGCTCTCTATTTCAGCACATATCCAATACAAGGTCCTGATTCTTGTTCACCATGCCCTTCACTCCTCCTTACAGGCCCTCCCATCCCCTTTATTCTTTCCAAACTTTGTTTCTGTCCCTCCCTCCCCTTCTGCTATCCATTTTGGTCATATCTAGAAATTCCTCCTTTGCTTACCTCGGCTCCTTCCTCTGGAACTCTCTTCTCCTCCCTGTATGCCAAGGACTTTCCTTTCCCAAGATGAAAAAGGGTCTGAAGATGAGGCATTCCAGTGCGCCTTTCCTTAGGCCTCTTCCTTCTGGTCACCTCTATCCTCCTTCCATTGACTCAGCCTGCATCTCTTTTTCTTCTCTCTCCACTTCTGCTCACCGTGGTTCTGTAAAACCCCATATGCTCTCTCCCTCTGTTTCCCTCCCCTCTTTTGCTCCCTATTGCTCTTTTTAATTTGGCTTTGTAAACCACTATGGCAACCTATGAAATCTATAATAGTGAAAATACATGAAGAAAACAATGATTAAACAAATGAACTCTAAGACCATTCTCTGAGGACCTCTACTGATAATTTTATTTATTTATACTGCACTCTTTAGAATCAGTGTGGTTTATATGTATACTAACAGGTACTTTTCATTCCCTTGTCCCTGAAGGCTCACAATCTAAGTGTACCTGAGGCAATGGAGGGTTGTGGCTTGCCCAAGGCCACAAGGAGTGGCCATGGGACTAGAGGCCCCAGTCCCTCTGGCCTGAGATTGCTTGTCCCCATGTGGGAATTGAACCCCTGGCCCTCTGGCCTGAGGTAACCTGTCCCAACCACTGAGCCACTCTTCCCTCCAATTTATTTTTTCTTGGACTCAGTGGTCTCCGTTTATCACTACCACTCAATCAGTTCCCAACCTTGTCAACCATCTTGAGGCCCACTACCAGGCTGCGTAAATTATTTATGAACAGATTCTAAAGTTTTACTAAAATTCAAGTATATACCACGTCGCGTGTTCACTTTTGATCTAATTCTTTCATACACAATCAAACAAATTGATCACATTTCTTTCTGGTAAAGTCATGCTAGCCTGGATCTTGCACTCCACTGGATTCAAAACGTGCCCCTATCCTTTCCTTTTGTAATATTAAAAGAACACATATATATATGTGATCGATTGTGAGATACTTCAGAAAAGTGACTTACCACTGTTACAGCATCGTTTAGAAGAGATTCTCCAAATACCAGGATATAAAGTTGCTCGTTGACATGAATGTTTTCAAAAACAGCTAACACCGCTACAGGGTCCACAGCTGAAATCAAGCTGCTAAACAGTAGATTCTGCAGCAAAGTAATATCAGTTAAGCCAAAAGCTTCAATCTGACATATCCCAAAGAGGGAAACCCCAATGCCGATGGAATTCCAGAGAGTCCCCACCACAGCATACAAAAGTATAGTACCAAAGTTATCAAAAAACAGGCGGGACGGCAGAAAGTAGCCAGCATCTAATACAATTGGTGGAAGGAGATACAAAAAAAAGGTAGGAGACGTCATGACAGGCGGAGACTTTTCCTGAGCTCCAAAGATAATGCCCCCCACCAATAATCCAACTAATGTCAGGAGGCAGCTTTCTGGAACAATTGAGGGCAACTTGTGGTAAAGATGAAACCCTATAGGAGAGAAGACATGAGAAAAATAAATCAGCTAAGAGTTCTCAAGGAAATGATTATTTAAACTATTATTAATAAATACCTTTAAGAAAATATGACGTCAAATTCAGGGTAGCCAAGTTACCCAGTTTCAGGAGGGAGAGGTTTGCCACTTCTGGTTTTAAATTTGAACTGCAATGCACTATGGTATTTGTAGTCCCTTATGTTACCCTTTGGAAACAGTGCTACAGTTCCCATAATGCATCAGAATGAGATTGTCAGATATCCATGATTGGCTTAAAATCTCACTCCTGGAAGTGTTTAACTTGGCAACTGTAAATTAATGAATGGGGGTTTTTATAAGGGATTTGAGCATATAGAACAGTGTTTTAGATGCTCAAGTGGCTCTTAAAAATTGCCTGGGGTATACCGACATCAAAGTAGGTGCAGATAACTCATAGCCAGAACGTTTATGTTCTATGAAGTCAATTTTATAGCAGGGTGCCTAGATTAATTGGGCACGAAGCCATCTATGTTAAGTCTATTTAATAAAGACAAAGACACCTATTTAGCTTTATAAATTGTTAGCATGAATCCTGCAGAAATCATGGCTACATTGCAGACATGTACTTTCACACCTACTCGAAAGCAGGCATAAATGCTCGCATGTTTAATATGGAAGCATGCACACGGATTCGTGTATTTTATAATCAACTCATGCACTACTCAAATCCTCCTATGCTCCACCCAGACTGTGTTATATGCTCATTAAAATGACTTCTTAAGCTTATCCTCCACGGGCATAGGCTTTTCCATGCTAAACATAAGTGGGGCAGTGGCTGGGCAGGACAATGATGTTCCTGGTGCCGCACAGTTAGCGTGCTTTGACATGGTGATGTGCAGTAACTGCAGGGGACCAGCTGTACCCACCCCCCTGCACTGGTAGTGCAGTTCACACATACTTTACCAGCATGGGACTTAGTAAATATACCCCAAAACCATTTAAGTGTGCTTTATTTGAAAATAGTAAGCACTAAGGTCCCCGTTTACCGAAGTGCATCAAGGTTTTATGCATAACTGATGCTGAGAGCGAAAGCTAAGGGTCCTATTTACTAAACTCTGCTAGGTATTTAATGCAAGTTTCACATGCTAATGTGGAGATCAAGAAACTGTTCATGTATTAGCAGCATGCTTTAACTGGCATGTTAAATTAAACAGATAAGGAAATGTGAATATCATTACAATGACATGAAAGAAATTAAATAAAACAGCAAAGAAATGAAAAATATAAGCAAACACCTTTTTTTGCATTCACATCCTTACTAATTAAAGTATGATTCCTTACAGTCTTTCTGAAAAGACAAAGAATGGCAAAAAGCCTTTGTGGATCCAGGGCCGGCCCGAGGCATGTGCGGGAATGTTGATTGGACATGGCCTCACACCTCTAGTGGCCCCGCGAGTGCGTGGCCAGCTTAAGAGGGAGACAGTGAGGCCCAAAGCCCGGCTCTCCGACTCACCTCTGCACAGCCACAGGAGTAAAGAGCCGCCGGAGCATTTTCCTTTTTTTTTCATGCAACTATGCTAAGTTGTAGCTGCCGGCGCAGTACGTAGAGGTCACGCCTGCAGCCGCAACTTAGCACAGCTGCGGGGAAAAAAAGGAAAATGCTTTTGCGGCTCTTTTCTCCTGCGGCTGTGCAGAGATGAATCGGAGATCTGGGCTTTGGGCCTCACCAGCTCCCTCTAAAGCTGGTTAGGTGCACGTGGGCCCCTGGTGGTGCAGGCCATGTGTATGCATGTGTGTGTGTGCGTGTGTGTATGTGTGTGTATGCATGCATGTGTGTGTGACTGAGGAGGAGCCACTGGCACTGGAAGAGAACTGCTACCGGGGCTAGAACAGGAAATAAGCTAATGGTGGGGGATGGGGAGACTGCAATTGAAAGGAAAACAATGCTTGGAGGGAATGGGACTGGAGGGTGGCTGATGCAGGGGTGCCAAGACTGGAAAAGGGTTGATGCTGGGGGATGAAGGGACTGGAAGGGAGCTGATGCTGGGAGGGACTGGAATTGGAGGAATATGGATAAAGTGAGGTCAGGACTGGAGATGAGCTGATGCTAGGGAATGGGGAGCCTGGAATTAGAAAGGAGATGATGCTGGGAGGGATTGGGACTGGAAGAGGACTGATAATGGGGGCGGGTGGGGGCACTAGGACTGGAAATGGGCTGATGCTGGGGGATGGGGAGCCTGGGATTGTAAGGGAGATAATGTTGGGAGGGATTGGACTGGAGGAGGTCTGATACTGGGGGGCTAAGACTGGAAATGGGCTGATGCTAGGGGATGGGCAGCCTGGGATTGGGAGGTAGATGATTCTGGGAGGAACTGGGACTGGAGGAAGTCTGATACTGGGGGTGGGGGGGCTAGGACTGGAAATGGGCTGATGCTGGGGGGTGTGGAGAATGGAACTGGAAGGGAACAGATGCTGGGAGGGTCTGGAACTAGAAGAGAGCTGATGCTGAGGGAGAATTAGAAAGGGATGCAAAAATTAAAGGGGAGGAAAAATGAAGCTGGGAGAGTGAGGATGGAGAGGGGAACAGATATTTTGTGTTGGAGGGAAGAAAAAAGTCATACCGAGTGAAGAGATGAAAGAGAGGGCATAAGAGTGAATGCTGGGATAAGAAGGAGGAAAGGCAGAGTTCATGAATATTGGCGAAGAAAGTAACTGGGTGGTGGAAGGAATGTAGGAGGTGGTACTGGAGACGGAGATGGGAGAGAGCAGGGACTGGGGCTTAGCTGGAGACTTTAAAATTGGGTGGGAAAAAGAAGACAACAGAATCTAATATTAGCTGGGTATTGGGAGAGTAAGTGGTGACTCAGATGGTGGGCAGAGGAGCTGGAACAACTCACTGTGCATTCAGCTCCAGCATCGTGCAGCTTCATCTGTCTTTCTCTGAGTCAGCAACAGCAGCCAATGCTGCCTGTAACATTCACTTTCAGTGTGCGGGGCCATTCACCGGAAGGGAATGCTTCAGACAGTGCTGGCTGCTGCGTGCTGACTCAGAGAAAGAAAGATAAAGCTGGGGATGATGTTATAAGATCTTTCTGCCGCTGATTCTGAAAAAGAAAGAATACTCCGGGGATGGTGTTGCATGATATGTTTTTTCCCAGGAGGGAGGACAGAGAGAGGGAGAAAAAGAGAGGTGGAATATTCAGGATGTGGGTGTGTATATATATATATATATATATATATATATATTTAGTATAGAAAGAAAGAGAGAGAGAGGTAAGTGGATTTTAAGTTATGAGAGAGAAGGGATATATTGGCCTGGAATGGAGAGCTACAGGGGGAGGGAGAGAAGATGCTGGGCTGGTTAGGAAGATAGGCCAGACCACTGCAGGGGAAGAGGATGGAAAAGGGAAAAGGGATAGATTGTCTATGGGGGGAGATCTATTGTGGGGGGAAAGGACTGGGGAGGTGGAAGAGAAAGCATGAGAGGCTGGACTTTTGGGGTAAAGTAGAAGGATGAGGGGATTGGGAGATGCTGAACTCGGGTGGTGAGAGAGAGGGGGGGGGGGGGAATAGTAGGCATGATGGAACTATGTGAGAGAGGCCACCAGAAGCTGATAAGGAGATAAGTGAGAGGAGGCGGATGATTACAGAAGGTGGAAATGTGGTAATGTGGAGTGGGTGAAAGACAGAGGGGAATAAGAGGCTAGTGAAGGAATGAGATGAAAAAAGGGGGAGCTGGGCTGGAGGTTAGAAGACTAGATGGAAAGTTGCTAGGTGAAAAGTCAAAAGGGGATTCAGATGGAGGGTTGAGATTGAGTGGATGAATGAATAAAGAAAGAAATGGAGAAAAAAGCAAAAGATTAGTATGTCAGAGGCAGATGTAGACAGAAAATGGAAAAAAATTGTAGAAGAGAGAAGAAAGGACAAATTGTTAGCAGACAATGGAGAGTTAGCAGAAGACACAAAGAACACAGAAGAGAGAGACTGAGGCAATTGTGACTGAAAATAAAAATTCCCAAACAAAAGGTAGAAAAAAAGTATTTTATTTTTAATTTATTAGCTGGAGTATGTCCGCTCTGGGAAATGTGTGCTGATGTCTTTGTGCTTTGTGCAGTATAAGAGGAAATTAATTTCATAGTTTAATTTTTCCAGTGTTGTGGTGGATTCAAAGTGTTATTTTACCATTTTGTACAATGGGACCTAGTTACCTATAACATGCATTAATGGCGACAGCGCACATTGGTAACCAGCTTATAGCAATTAAAATCCCTGCATCATCTATCTTTGGTTTGTAATTTTGCCACATCTAAATGAACCTGTAATTTTGCGGGACAGTAACATGTAAAAATTTAGAATTAAATTGAGTCACGCAAAATTTATAATTCTTGGTGGCACACTGGCGAGTGATGAGAAGAATAAAGATAAAGATGAGCGAAAAGTGCTAAATTCTTTTGGTCTGCTTAGAGCTGAGTTTAGATCATTTTTTATTGGCTCTTATGCTGCATTTGATAGTATTTCTTTAAGGATAAATTTCCTACAGAAAGCCAAAGTACTGGACCCTTTCAAATCAGACCCTGATGAGTTTATGCTTCTATTAGCTCTCTAGGGGGTCTTTTTACTAAATATGTTTGTGTGGTAAATGCATCCTTGCTATCTGCTGATGCAGTTACTGAAGCGCCATGTGTAAAATCACTCAATGCCCAAGCATGACCCCTCTGTCCTCCCAATCTGCATTATCATTACCCCCCATACCATAATCCCCTGCACAGGTTCAAAATGATGGCTCTGACCCCTAGTGGTCATCTTGTGATACTATTAATAGGGGTCAAGCTGCCTAACGGCCTGCTATTTTGAACCAGGACTAGAAAAGGGGCAGGAGCATACAGGGATCACTCCTGCACCTCTAACCCATCAGAGAAATCACTAGTAAGTGAGGGGGAGATTGGGGGTGGGGAAGAGTTGGGTGATACTCTTTGGAAGGGAGGTGGGGAGGTGATGGTCATTGGGAGATTGGGGGGTTGGAGGTGATGCTCACTGGGAAAGGGGTTATGCTATGCTAATCATGGAAGGCACTGGGGGGGCTGGGAAGGAAATGCTGATAGAGGTCGGAAGGGGTGGGGGATTCAGAATAGTCATCAGCCAATCGCAGACTGTATGGGTTTTTTTGAGCAGCCACACTGTCTGCTGATAGCATGGGGTATACTCAATGCCTCTTCTTAAGGAGATGTTAAGTGTACCAATGTTATCTGCAATAGTAGCCGCACAACTTATCATTCACTATCTACAATTACTGTCAATGCCTATTCTCCAACCGTAACCTCAGTAGGACTTTTAGCACACACTGGCTGATTTTAGTATATAATCAGTTACCACAGGCCTGTGCTAACAGTTAGCATGTGCTAAATTCCACACTAACTGCTTAATGTACTTTAGCCGCTAGGCCCCAAAATGAAGCCATAATTATTCCTGTAATCTGCTTTCTGCAAAAAACTGCTTTGTTAAATGCTCCTTACAATCTCTGGTAAGTCGCTTAACATCCCTCTATTGCCTCAGATATAAGTTTAGATTATAAGCCTGCTGAGTCAGGGAAACATCTAGAGAAACATCTAGAGTGGAGGAGTGGCCTAGTGGTTGGGCAAGGTACTTCAGGCCAGAAGGTCAGGGGTTCAAATCCCACTAGAGGACAGCAACCTTGGGCCGGAAGGACTGGGGTTTCTAGTCCCATAGGTGCTCCTTGTGGTCTTGGGCAAGCCACTTAACCCTCCATAGCCCATGTTCCCTGTAAAATAGTTATCTCCAAGTTATAATGCCCTGTTCAATGTAATTTCAGTTTGTTCAATGTAAACTGCACTGATGCAGAATAGTGCAGTATATAAGAGAATGTGAATAAATAAATGTTTATTAAAGTTGCGCACTTACCATGTGAGTAGTGGCAAAACTAATGCATGGTAAGTGCAACTGTTGTGCACAGTTAGCACATGATCACAAGCCAGAATGTGCAGTGTGATTAATGTGGGTTCTCCTAATGATGCCACAGAGGTATTGTCATTTGCATTTGTGCTAATTGCCACAGAGCATGTAGCCATTACCCTCACACTACGTACTAGCAATATGCTCACCCTCTAAAAAAACCCACCCACGCTCTTCCCAAGCACTTAACATGCATGTTAGTGCTCGCGGCTGCCAGTTACCATATGCTAAAACATGTGAACTGGTTAATAGCCCTTTAATAAAAGGCCCCTATTATGTACCTGAATGTTACTCACCTTGAGCTACTACTGAAAAAGTGTGAGCTGCATCCAAAAAAACTCCACCACTAAATTAAAGCATCCCATATAACTCAATATTCTCTACAGGTAGTGTTGACTTTTAGTATCTTGTATAGGGCTAACAAGAAAGATCTTTGTGGATGAAATCAACTTAACTTTCCATGCTAGGCTAGACCATTGCAGATTCACAGTATCATAAAATCTGATACACAAAATGTGTTTTCCCAACTAGGCTTCTCATTGTCCAACTTCTCCATATTGGATCTGAAAAGATTCTTTAAAATACACATGGAGGGAATACATGGAAACTTTAAATACGTGCATCCACTAAATTCTAAACTAATAAATTCAGTAAACCCATGGGGGATATATTCAAAGCCATTTAGGCGATTTGAGACCTGCTCGGCAAGATATTCAATGAATATCCCTGATTTTGCTCTTTAAGCACCCCAATACTTGCCAGCTAGAGTCAGGGAATTCTGGGGACAGAGCAGCGGTAGCACATGGGCATAACCAGCCACTGGCAATATTCAGCCACTAGACGGTTATCCCAAAGTGGTGAAAATTAGGCATCTGAAAGGCTCACCAAACTTTCACTGCTTTAGCTAACTGGCCAGCGGCTAAATCTCGCCACTAGCCGGTGAGCTATCGCGCTGTTCTGCCAACCCAGACAACTTATCCAGTGGACTTACATGACAATTACAATTCTCTGCTGTAAATTGTTTTTACTGTAAACCTAACAATAGGAGAAGGGGGTTTTCCGAAGAGAATACAGTAGGTAAAAGCGGAAGCCAAAGACCACGGCCAAACACAGTAAGGGTGTTCAAAGGACTTTATTAGGAGACCCAACTCAAAGGTTTTGGCCTGAGGCCTTCTTCAGGGGTCAAAGAAGACAAAAAGCAACGTATAAAGGGTGGACCAGACCACTCTTCCTAATCCAATTACTTGACTGGGCTCCGGAGTCAGAGTCTCTTCTTAACCTGTCAAGAAAGCCGCGCACAGAAACACCATCACCTGCAGCATCTCCCACTATGTCCTCCTCCCTAGACAGCTCAACAACTGTCAGCACCGAAACTTTTGAGTTGGGTCTGCTAATAAAGTCCTTTGAACACCCCTACTGTGTTTGGCTGTGGTCTTTGGCTTCCGCTTTTACCTACTTTACTGTAAGCCTGCCTATGCTAAATGCTTTGGACACATTTTCTGGTGATAAATTCTATAGCGTAATTGTAGGTTGAATGAAAATGTACCATTTATGATTTATTTTAAATGCACTACCTATTAGTTTCATGGTGTGTCAGCTCTGTTGCATGACAGTCCTTAACGTTTCAGTAACTGAGTCTTTTGCGACATTGTTTAACCTTAGATGACTGGATCAATTTGGATCTTTTACTTTCTGTTTGCATATATGTATTAGAGATGGGATTATCTAAGATGCTGTTCCATGGATTCAAAGAAAGTTTTTTTGCAGCTGACAGAAAAGAGAATGATTAGTAAGCATTTTCTGGGAGTAACATAATGTGCAGAAATAGGGGTATGTTTACTAAACCGCTCAATTGTGCGGGGCGCGCTGAAGTGCGATAGAGGCGTGGAAAGGCATTCCGAGGGCGGAAGAAGGCTCCCGAGGGGCCGAGGGATGGGGTCAATGGGTGGAAAGTGGGAGGGAAGAGGCTCCCCGCACAGGAGCGGGGCTGAAATTCAACAAAAAAAATACCGCAAGTGAAAACCTCGCGTTAGAGCCGATTTAAGGGGAAGAGAAACCATTTCCGTCAGCAATGTACAGCAAAACCGGGGAAACCTACAAAACTTGAGCAGAGTGATACATGTGCACAGAACAAAATAGCAAATAAAACTTGAAAATGACCACAACAAAATTCAGAAAAATTATAATCCAGCTGGCCAATAGTGATATCAATGGGCAACATTAAAAAACACTCCCAGAAAAGCTCCTAAAAAAAGAAATGATTTTTGGACGGGTCTACGCTCCATAGACCCTTCCAAAAATCATTTCTTTTTTTTTGGAGCTTTCCTGGGAGTGTTTTTTAATGTTGCTCATTGATATCACTATTGGCCAGCCTGGTTATGTTTTTTTCCCCTTTTATTTGAGGTCATTTTTGAGGTTTATTTGCCCTTTTGTCACCATACAATGTGAATGAGCCCACAGTAAAATTGTGCAGAGCAGGGTCTCTGACCCATTCGGCCAGGTTTCCTATCTCCAGGGACTGCACTGTCTCTGTGGCCACAGTGTGGTGCAGTGGACACATCTAGTGCCTGTAGGAGCAGAGGGTCACAGGCTCAAATCCCAGCTGGGGCTTCTACCAACCCAGTCCACATATTTTACCCACCACTAAAGAGAGATAGTAAAGACACTCCTTTATTGCAGAGAACATAAGCATGGTTCAAACACCCATATGTTACCCTACACCGCACACACACCATAACAATGGGCATTACCTACAGCCGAGTCCCCCAAATGCAGTCCTGGAGTGCCACAACTCAATCAGGTCATATGCTTTTTCCAAGATGAGGACATGTCAGCATGTTGGCGGAAGGGTACAGGTGGTGGAGGGGGCAGTGGCTGCTAGCCACAGCAGACAGTGGCCTAGCACTGTGCAGGCTGGCACCGTCCACTGCAACAGACAGTCTCTGTCGGATGTGCAGTCATGGACTCCCCAGGGAATGCAACCTATCTGTGGCAACACAGTGGTGCAGTGCACACAGACAGTGTATACAAAAACAGAAGATCACAGGTTCAAAGCCCAGCTGGGGCTACTGCCAATCCAGTCCACATATTTTTCCAACAACTAAACCGTGATAGTAAGGACAAACCTTTATTGCTGAGAACATACGCATGGTTAATAAGCCTATATTTTACCCCACCGAGCACAGACACCATAAACAGGCGCATTATCAAGAGCAGAGTCTCCCAAATGCAGTCCTGGAGGGCCACACACCATTCAGGTTCCATGCTGCCTCTAATAAAGATGCCTGTGCTGCATATCTATGCACCACCCCCATGGTCTGCAGATGTAGCTCATGCATATTCATGAGGGACAGCATGAAAACCCGAACAGTGTTTGGCTCACCAGGACTGGAGTTGGGAACCTCTGCCGTAAAGCAGCAGCCAACAGGGGAAGACACACCCACACCCACACCCACAGGCACCATTGGCCAATGCCTCCTGGAGAGGCAGGACATTGGGCCTTGCGTGCATCTCCCAATACTAGCACTTGCATACCTTAACAATGCAACCCTACACCTGGGTATACGGTACACAGCTCTCAAACGTTTACTATGAGTACTGGCAGATAGAAATTCCTACCTTAAGCACAGTTTGCTGATTGAGCTCCATCATAACAATCATTCTGATGTCTGCGGTGTGTGCTTCAGGTTCTTTTCTCTGACAGTGTTTACCACCCTGGGGAGTGACCCCCAACAGTATTGCGTACCATATCCATGCCTGTACTGTGCCCAGGACAGGTGTGGTGGGAATGGCTGCTGAACTCCTCTATAGTAGCACAATGCTGGCATAGGTGTCGGAGTGTGTGTCTGTCTATACAGTGTGTGGTGGCTGCAAACACCTTCCACAGCCCACACTGCCAGCACTGTTGCCAGTATTGGCCTGCCAATGTGCATAATGAGGAGCAAGGTACCATGGGTATAGCCCGGACAGGGTGGCCTGGCCAGGGTGCATCTGCACAGGGCATAGGGCACTGACTGGGACATTTTAGTGCCCAGCCACCACCTACACAGACAGGGTGACCTCAGTATATACGGCTGGGAGAGCACTCTCACCCTGACTGTGCAGTGATGACAGCATGGCTAGGCACCCCCATTGTGCTATATAATATTTCTCTCATGTGATATTTATGGGTTTCTTTTTGGGGTCCAGTCACTGACTTATCTGCTTGGTGTGTGTGCTGCCATCCCAGTTCTGGGTGCATGCAGTTCCACCAGGAACATGCACAATGGACTAACTAGCAGACTGTTTGCGTCTTAATGGAGTGCCTTGCAGGGTGTAGCAGCTGAAGGGTTGCTGCAGGAGAATATCAGATAGTGGTGGGGTGCAGCTTAGCATATACAGGCCTAATGTCTGTCTGCTATCGTGTTATGGTTATGTACAGAGCTGCATTGACTGCCCTGAAGGGTGTCTTTTCCCCAGCAGGACTGGGGTTGATTGTCTTCTCTACTGCCACCATTGCAGGGAGGTAGAATGTGGATCTTTTGATGGGAGACCCTGTTTGCCACCCTCAGCCCTGGAGGGAGGGTGGTGGTACATAATTCTCCTAGGGTTCTATGGGGGATATACCTGACTGAGACAGACAGAGATATCCAAGGTGTTTCTGCAGAAACTACCTATCTCACACATTAACACTGCTTTGGACCTCCAGCATGGCCTCTTTCAGCCATGGAAGGTGCTGTGGACCTGGTGCTGGGCGCCTCACCGCACCCTCAGGGTGAGCAGAGTACCCGCACAATGTGACGGTGTGTAGCTACTCTGTGCCAGTAAAAGACACGGTCAGTACCCCCTACCAGGCCGAGGTGCTGTGGGGGTGCATACCCCATCTTGTGTTTATCTGTGGACAGCTGATTTGCATGTGCAGTGCCTCATGGGTACGGGTGGGCTAACCCTATCCTGGTGACCACAGCAGACTGTCTGTGTGGTGACATGCAGGCTCTCTGCAGCCAGCCAGGGGCTTTCTAGCAGCTATAAAGCTGTAGCCCAATGGTTACTTCACTGCCTGTGAAGCCAGAGGTCATGGGTTCTAAACCCACAGTGTGGTTATTTGATCGGGCTGCCTAAAGCATTATATTTTTTTAATGTACATTTTTGCTGCCAGCAAAAGCACCCTCAGCATACTGTACCCATAAGGTGCCTCTGAGGGCGCTTTATAGGGCGCCCTATAGGGCACCTTATGGTTCCCGTCCATATAAGGTGCACTATACATTATCCTGTGACGCAACTTATAGGGTGCCCTATAGGGGACATTTTAGGGTGCCGTGGCAGACAGTGCACTTTATAATGTGCCCTATGGAGTGCCTTCTAGGGTGCCTTCTACGGCATTTTCAATTACGGCATGTGAGGGCGTGTTTGCTGGCAGCAATTAATAACATAAAAATAAAGTGCTGCAGGAAAGAAAACATACATTGCAAAGCTGATGCCTCAGCCAGCCTTACGTATTAGGCACCCTGGGGAGCAAACTCATGACCCCTGTATCAGCAGTCAGTGCCTTAACCATTGTGCTCCACTGCTGCTCCTCCTTGCATGTCAGTGCACCTACTTATGCTTTTCATTCCTTAAACTGCACAGTGCTGCCATCAAAAACAGTACTCTGACCTTGCGGTACCTCATACGGCACCCTATGAAGCGCCCTATAAGCAACATTCTAGAGTGCCTTGGCGGACAGTGCACTTTAAAATGTGCCTTATGGGGCGCCTTATGTTAACACGCTTTGAGAGTGTGTTTGCTAGTAGTGATAACTAAAATAAAAATAAAATGCCTCCTAAAGCAATCTTCCCCATAATACATAATGCTTCAGCCAGCCTAGTTCATTGGGCATTGTGGGGGATTGAACCCCTGAACCCTGCATCATTAGTCAATGTCTTAACCATTGTGCTGTGGTTCTGTTCCTGTGCTTGCATATCAGCGCGCCGCCTTATTACTCTCAATATTAAAATGCCTCCTAAAGCAATAGCACGCTGCTTTATGCCCATCAATGCACCGCCTTATGCCGCCCAATATTAAACTGGCTCCTAAAGTAATGCCTCAGCCAGCCTTGTTCATTGGGCACTGTGGGGGATTGAATCCCTGATCACTGTACCATTGGTCAGTGTCTTAACCATTGTGCTGTGGCTCTGCTCTTCTGCTTGCCCATCAGCGTGCCACTTATGCCTCCTGCGCAGCTTTCTCATGCGCTAATGTGCGGGGCGCACATGGGCGCCGCACACCTTAGCGCATATTTAAATCACGTTTTTTCTTTTTCAGGAAGAAACGCCCACTCCTTATATGGCACCCGCACACTAGCGCGGCCCACACATTAGCGGGGTTTTAGTAAACATACCCCATAGGCTTTTATTGACTTGTGCCTCCAATATACATGCACATCTATGTCCATTTAGCCTGCACATGCATAACTTTACTCAGACTAAGCAGAACGTCATTTCCAGTGACAGAATTGAGGAGGCATTCACAGTTGCATGCATAATTTTTAAAATTCATTTGTGTACTCATTTAATAACCCAGAAAATGTGTGTGTGCTACAGAGCAAGAGTAAAATATATCCATCTAAATTTCATGGAGTAATTTTGAAAGCAGAAGCCTGCATATGCTTATTCTGAAACCCACATAAGGAAAAATATATGTGAACATTTTACATGCATACGTAGTTCTAAAATTATTCCTTTAATAACGTAAAATTCCACAATACCATATATCATTCTAGTCAAATTGTAGCATTTAACCTTTTTATTTATATTCAACAATTTAAAACAAGGAATATTTAAAACTACCTCTATGCACTTTATTAGGCTACCATATTCCCTCTCTAACTCGTAGGCAACTGATGCTGTGCATGAGATGACTTTAAGTCCCAAAACTAACATTTCCATTGTTTATGTCAGCCCAAATCTTTAGTTAATTTATTTCAGCTATGATGCTCTCCCAAGTAAGCCAGAAATGTCAAGATACTTACCTATTTTGGCTATGCAGGCCAACATTATCCAGAGGGTAATCTCAAAAGGGATTTGCACGTGAGGATAATCTATAGTGAAAAGGGCCAGACCTTCTTCCTCAGGCAGCAGTTCAGTCTCATTTCTGGGAGGGCCAGAGGATGCCCAGATTTCTGAAAGACTGGGTGTTGTTTCCAGAGCCACAGCTGTAGATTCCAAAATGATCCACCAGGTAATCAAGACCCTTACTATTACGCAAAGATTCTTTTTGGGAAAATAAAGGGAGCTCATTTTTATTTCTATGATTTTTTGGTCCTTCAAGCTATAACTTTTCCAAATAGGGATTAATTGCTACTTTCAATAAAGCAGAATCATCCTAGGCATCTCCACTTCCTTACTATGTCTTCGGGCACCACAGTTCAAATATCATCATCTTGCCCTTCGCAACAAATGCATATCAATTTCAGTTCAAGCTTCTGATCTTTGTCTCTTGTCTCTCTTTCCTCAAGAAAGTTGCAAAGGATGTTGCAAGGGAGATGGGGAACTGCAGATCCAGGATGCAGATACCACACTCTTAAAGCGCACCACCTGCCTGCTCCTCCCACCATCTTTCCCACCAATCACATTCATCCGATGTGACACTGCTACTATAATAGTCTTCTGCCTCAGGCTCTCCATGAAAGGATAAGGTAATTGCAAAACCAGTAATTAAGTACCTTCCTATTATATACAACACCTACAACTTTAGTTCAGTCTTTTAACCAAAATAATGTACATTCAGCTTGTTGGTTTGCATTGTGTTCAGAAATGTATTTGTCTCTGTGTTTTTCTCTTTTATAGATGAAACTCTGGGAACAACAGTAAAATCAATGTTTGAATACTTGAATTTTTACTACAAGAAAATGAGAAGGGCTTCTGATAGTTAATATGCAGAAACCAAGTGTGAACAGACTTATTACATAAAGAAGCATACTGAGAAAGGCCAGTTATACTGGTTAGGTATACTTCCGCAAAATAAATTCTAAGGAGTTAACCTAACCACAAGTGATGTAGAAGATTAAATGCAATTAAGTAGTGTATCATAAAGAGGGAAACTTTGGAACAACCACAGAGCAGAGGCTCAAAATATAGCTTATGATACAATTTCATAGTCCATCTGTCTGTCTGTTTTATGTATGTGAAAATAGAAAGGTTTGTATATAAGGCTTTCCTGGATATATTACTGGTAAAAGAATTCAGAATAATGTGTCCCCAAACATCATTACTGACTCTGCAACATAAGTAAAAGAAATAAGAATACTCCAGTGTGTGTGTGTGGGGTGGGGGGGGGGGGGAGAATCCTTTGATGAGTTTTGTATCATGCTCATCATGCAGAAAATCGCGAGGCCGCGGGCAGGGTCCTGGCGGCCGACTCTAACCGGACGCGCGGCCCGGCGCTGGGACCCCGTGTGCGGCCTCGCTGAAGAGCGCGAGTGCGCCGTTGAAATTGATTGGCTCCCCGCGGTCTGCGCCGCATGGGAGCCAATCGGGGTGTTTGTTGTTGGGTGGTGGAGGGGGGGGGAGTTGCGGCCAGCAGCCTCCGTGTGGCAGTTCAAGCGGAGGCTGCGTTGGGGTGCCGGCGTTCTCGTCTCCTCCGGACGGCGGGCCTTTTCGCTGCGGTCGGAGCAGCGGAGCTTCGGGGCAACGCCGTCTTCGGAGGTGCTGGCAAGTGAGGGTTTCTTCTGCCGGGTGTTGATGTGGTGGGGGGGGAAGTAATTTCAGGAGCGTATCCTCCGTTGCAAACGTCAGAGGAATCAAAGGGGGGCATTTTGGACAATAACTGCATAACTGCAGTTCGGCAGCCACCGCTGTTTTGTAGCCCAGCTAGTTGTTGGGGATTTTCGGCCCGTGGGGTTGCCTGCCCCACGCGGTCGGATCAGTGCGGGGGTTTAGCCCCGGGAGGTGCTGAGGGGTTGGGTGCGAGGGGGTGGGGGCGCTCTCGGACTCTAGGATCTGTGGGGACGGGTAGGGGGCCTCTCAGCCCTTGGCAGGGGGGTTATGGGGATTCTATGGTAGGGCTGCGCGGGGTCCTGGGGGGGCAACGATGGCTCGGCGTCCTGGGGGGGGTGCTGGGGCCGACGAGGGGGTGGCGCCTCCCAGTGTCCTCCTGGGAGTGCTCGGGGGGCTTCAGGGTATTGCTGGAGCAGCTAGAGCAGAGCCACGGCACAATGGTTCAGGCACTGACCAGTGGTGCAGGGGTCAGGGGTTCCATCCCCCACTGTGCGCAACACGAAAGGCAGGCTGAGGCATTTGCTTTTATGGGGAAAAAAGTGCTTTGGATGGCGTATTCATTTGAGTTGCTGCCTGTCCAGCGGGGGGTCTGGGGGTAGCGGGGGGTCTGGGGGTAGCAGGGGGAGTGTTGTGGGATCAGTGGCCTGCGGGAGGCGTACTGCTGAGGGGTCCCGGTTGGACGGTGGCTATGGGGTGCCCGCTGGCTGGCCCCCTGAGCCCGGTGGCTCTGGGGCATCTAGGGGACCGTCTATAGGGGCACAATGGGTGAGTGGGGGACAGGGTTCATCTCGGGGGGATTGGGGTGGGCTGTGGCCTTCGGCGGGGTCAAGGGCAGCCCCCCTCCCCCCTGTCTTTTCCTTTTATGTCTCTACAGGGACTGATTTTGGCGCAGCCCACCTGGCAGTCGAGTGCCGCGGGATGCAAGGGCTGGTCGTCTTCAGCGGCGGAAGCGTCGATGCAGTATGGAGCTGAGTTGGCACAAGGACGGCCTGAGGATAGCGGGGGTGCCGAAAGTGCTGATGGTCCAGCAGAGGATGGGGCCGCTGCGGTGTCGGTGCCTGCGGATGGTGAGACTGGTAAGTTACTTGGGGGTACGGGCGATGGGGGTGGGCGGTCGCTGGCAGTGAGGGGGGGGTGCGCGGACATGCGCAAGCGGTCGTGTCGGCGGTGTCGGAGCTATGCCTCGTCCTCCTCTTCTTCTTCGGCCGGTTCGTCGGGTGGGTCCGGAGGGCTGCCTTGGCGGCAGGGTGGGAACGGCGGAGGGGCGGTGGCTCTGGTTCGGGTGTAATTTCCGCTTGCTTGAGGGGAGGACGCGCTCCGGGGAGAGTCGGAGGAAGAGGAAGGAGAATGGAAGGGGGTATGGGTCCGGAAGGTGGCGCGTAATGTGGTGGACTGGGCGTGCGCCGATCTGCGGTTGGCTGGGTCTGGGGCCACCACGATCCGGGCCGGTGGGGGATGTTGTTAGCGTACGCCGATTCCATCCTGGAGGCGTCTCGGACGCACGATGGATGGGCATGGCGGAATTCAGCGGAGCGGTCAGGTATAGGATGGAAGCGACCCGAGCGCTTTCATGGGGTGCGCAGGATAGTAACCTTTCGCTGACTTAGATGTCGGCTAGGTCTAGTGCCGGTGGGGGGGGGGGTATGGGTAGTTGCGGGGCGGTGGTGGGGGCATTGCGGGCGGAGATGGGTGCTGGCGCTTCCACCGGTCCGCTTGCTCCTTTTTTCCAGACTGCACATTCCAGCACGTTGTGTTCCTGGTGCGGAGGTCCTCACTCGGCCTCTGGGTGCATTAGAAAATAATCAAAAAACAACTTAATAAAGAGAAAGTAAAGAGGTGCCGCTGGGGTGGCCGGATCCTCTGCGGAAGGGCAGTGGGTGGTGGGGGGCGGGCGCCCTCGCTGATACGGGTCGTGGCCGTTTTGGGGCGGCTGAGGCGCTCCCCTAGGAGGCGGGTGGCGGTGATTTTGTCTGGTGGTTGTCGGTTTGGTTTCCTTATCTCGGTGCGCAGCGTGGTGTCGGACTCGAGTGCACGGAACTCCCCGGCAGTACGGCGTGGGGCTGCAGTCGTTCCGGTGGCGGGTCTTTTCCCGGAGCCCCCTTGGGTATCGGACCCAGGGAAGAGTACGGGGAAGTTCCGGTTGATTCATCTTTGGTCTTGTCTACTTGGTGCTTCCGTTACCGATCACATTCCGCGTGAGTTATGTACGGTCCGGTATGCGTCCTTGGACAAGGCGGCTCTGATGGTTTGGGGGGCCGGTCGGGCTGCCCTGATGGCAGCGGTTGACATTGAATCTGCGTTTCGCCTATTATCGGTGCTCCCGTCTGCTTTCCCTTTCTTTGGATTTGTTTTCAGGGGGGGGGGTATGATTTTGGCAAGTGCATGCAGAGGGGCTGTTCCGTCTCTGGCGCTTATTGTGAGATGTTCAGCACCTTCTGGCAGTGGGTGCTGGTTAAGTCATCCGGCTTGTCGACTGTGGTGCTTTGATTGGATGATTTTGTTTGTGGGTGTGGCGCAGTCGGGGGGCCGGCCAGGAGCTGTTGTCTGCGTTTGACGGCCAGCACGGGAGTTCGGTGTACCGTTGGCGGCAGGCATGACGGAAGGTCCGATGGCACGATTGACCTTTTGGGGGTGGAGTTGGATTCTGCGGAGTTGGTGGCGCGTTGCCGCGGATCAGGTGACCTGCTTGTGGGTTTCGATGGCTCATGTGTTGTTGTCTAGCAGGTCTTCCTTGAGGGAGCTGTAGGCGTTGTGGGGGGCCTTAGACTTTGCGTGTAGGGTGATCCCGATGGGGAGGGTGTTTTCATGCCGGCTGGCATGTGCCGCGGCCAGGGTAAGGAAGCCTCACCATCGCATTCGGGTCACGGGGCCATGCGGGCGGATCTGATGGTGCCGAGTCGTGGGAGGACTTAGGGGGTCTGCTATTTTGAGGGAGTCGGAAGTGTCCAGGGCTGCCTGGCAGTTATACACTGAGGGGGGGGGGGTTTGGAATATTTCGGTGGGGCCTGGTTTGGGGCTCGCTGGCCGGTGTCGTGGCAAGTTGAGGGTTTGACCTAGAACGTCACCTTCGTGGAGCTCTTTCCGGTTCGTGTGGTTTTGGGGCTTTGGCCGGAACGGCTGCGGAACGGTAGGGTTCTGTGGTGGTGCGATAATGAGGTAGTGGTCAGTGTGGTCAATTGCTACTCTCCTAGGTGCTTCAGGGGGCGGGATTGATACGGGAGGTGGTTTTTAGCCTGCCCCCGGCGGCATGTGTCGGTCAAGGCGCGGCATATCCCGGGGTGCGCTAACGAGGTCGGTGCTGCTCTTTCTCATTTTCGGTGGGATCGGTTTCGGGTTCTCGCCCCCGGAGCGGACAAGGATGGTGCTGTGGTCCCAGAGAACTTGTGGAGCCTTGGCCTCTGGAGCGGCTAGCTGCGCGGCGACTGGGTTAGCGTAGCAGCGGGGATGTGACCGGGTGGTGCCTTTTGGTGGCTCAGGGTGGGGTTCCGCCGGGACTGATTGGTCGGTATGTTGTGGAGGATAAGCACGCCGGTTTCTCGTGATCGGCGGGAGCGCCTGGTTGGGTTTGAGCTTTTGGCGAGCGCGGTTGGCTGGGGCTCTCTTGCTGGGGGGTTTTGCCGCGGTGGTTGGTTGCAAGGATGGGGGAGGGTTCGGCTTACACCGCTGGACTCACGGCTGCCCATTGCACCTGGGTTATTGGTAAAGGTTTGCGGGGCCGCCGTGCTGGTGGCGGCGTCGGCGTACACAGCGCTTTGTTTAGGGCGGTGTTTTGGCATTGCCTTTTGGGGGCTTTTCGGGTTGTGGAGTTGGTTGCGGGCTCTGGCCGGGGGGGGGTGGTATTGGGCTGCAGGCACTGCAGGCGCGTGTGGCGGGGGGGGGGGCGGTTGGGGATGCGGTTTGTAATTCCACGACGGATCCGATGGAGGGAGGTTTGCAGGTCGTGCACGCGGAAGCCCGGGTCCTATCCCATTTGTCAGGTGACGGCGGTGCTGCACCGGGTATTGCGGGCGGTGGGTGCGGACCCTTAGAGGTTGCGCCCCACTCCTTTTGAATTGGGGCTGCCACTAGTGCGGCAGCGGTGGGGTTCCCTGAGCAGGTTATTCCGGGTTTCGGGGGTGGCGCTCCCGGGTTTTAACGGTTATGTTAGGCTGTGGGGTTCGGGTGTGGGGCGGGGGGGCTTTAACTGTTTATTTCTGTTGCAGATGGGGGTGCCGGTCCTGGTGGCTGTCGGGTTGCTGGCCATGGGAGGACATTCCGGTGGCCGAGAGCCCTGCTTGTGCATCTTGGGGACACTGACTTGGTGTCCTAGTCCTGCCGGCAGCTGATCCGGGCAGTTCCTGACGATCTGGAGGTGGTGCTTCGGTTGTTGTCTGGTATTGTCTTGCTGTGGTCGGACATTATTCCAAGGCCGGCTTGCTGGGACCAGTGGCGGTGGTCTCGGGGCTTGACTAAGATTATCAACAACTTGGTCGATGGGTCTGGCAGAGGGGGGTTATTACATTTTGCATGCATGGGTGGATGCTACGTGTTTGGGGCTGTATCGGGCGGATGGGGTTCATTTGTTGCCAGTTGGCAGGACCTATTCATTCCTGACTGGCGGGAGGCCTTGGAGTATATGTCTGTCCATGATTTTCGCTGGTCGCAGCTTCGGGTTTGGGGGGGGGGCGGCACATGAACAGGGTTCTGTGCCGGTGGCGGAATCCCGGAGGTTTCCGGGGTCCGGAGCAGCAGGCTTCATTTGGGCGGGGGCGGGGTGCCCCTGACCCGGTTTAACCCCTGCTGACTTTTGCTAAGGGCATGGCGAAGTCGGGGAGAGGGGCATGGCAACTTGCCGGGAGGCAAGTTATGACATTAGCGGTGGCGGGCACCTTGCTAAGGTATGGCTGGTGCAGCCGGGTTACGCTAATGGGGGTTTTGAAAATTGATGTTGTTTTGTTCCAATTGTTAATGGTTAATAAAGCTGCGACCAGCGGTGTTCCATGAAGTATGGTGTCATGTCTTGTTTTTTTTTGGGGGGGGGGTGTGGGGGGGAATTGGTAGGGCCCGAAGCGCCGGGTCCGCCTGCCTCGGTTACAAGAATGTACAGTAGCGGTTTCAGATAACTGACATTACTTGGACACAAATCTCCAGAAAATATTCTTTTTTCTCTGATTTATCCTAAATTACCAACTCTTCTTTTTTAAAATTTTTTATTTATGCAGTTTTGATTTTACACAAGATACATGCTTGTTAAAGAAAAGAATCCAATTTGAAAGGAAAAGAAAAAGAAAAAAGGATAAGGGAATAACTAGCCCACAAAATAGATAGAGGGCAAGACAAAATCAAAGGAACAGTTAAAGGAAATAGACACAAAAACTAGTGCAGAAATGCACTATTCACAGACCTAAATCCCTCCCCCTCTCCCCCCTTCCCCCCCACAATAGAGGAGGTAGGTGGAGTAGCCCAAACTGCTACGATAGAGTCACATCTTTACTAGCAACAAACTGAGTTAAGTGTGCCGGCTCAAAAATGGTATAACTAACACCCTGATATTTGATTAAGCATCTACACGGGTAGTGCAGAAAAAATAGCCCACCCAACTGCAGAACCCGGGGCAGCAGCAAAAGAAACTGCTGTCTACGCTTCTGAGTAGCTTTAGAGACATCCGGAAACATCCGTATTACCCCCCCCCCCCATAAAGGAATTCCTAGCCTTAAAGTACAATTTCAAAAGCAAATCTCGATCAGGCTCTAGAGCCAAAGTCAGAAGCAGAGTAGCCCTCGGGATTAAACCCGGATCTGTAGTCTCTTGGAACCCAGTCAAATCCAAGGAGTCCATTGGAGGAGAATGTGCAGGTGAAGAAACCCCATGGTCCTTGCGCTTGGCAGTTGGCAAATAAAAAATCAGGAACAGCAGGAACCCGAGGAAAGTTCAACAAGCGCAAATTTCTCTTCTGGACAGAATTCTCTAACATTTCGATCTTCCCATGGATAACAGTTAAATCTTTAGAAACAGTCCCTGAAAGAGTTACTGCGCCCTCCACTTTAACTTCCAACTGGGTCACCTTAGATAAACTGGCCACCTCCTGCTTTTGATGATCAGCAAATTAAATCATTGAGGTTAGGGCACATTGGAGGGCACCAAACTGGGTTGAAAAGGAATGCTCAAAAGCCTGTAGTCCTTCTCAAAGAGAATCCAAGGTAACACCTTTGGAAGGAGAAGAACAGACAATAGGGTTTACTTCCAAAGTGCCGGTAGAAGTGAGAGGAGATACTTCGGAGCCGGCTTCAGAGTCCACAGACAGATGTCCTCTAACTGCAGCTGAACTCTGCACGAACCAGCTAGCCCCACAGCCATGAATGCCTCCGCTGCGGAGCTGCCCGTCGCTGCTGGCGTGCCAGCCACGAATCTCCCAACACCGCGAGATTCTGCCTCTGCCGTTCCAATGCCTAGCCCAGCAGGCTGAGATGGAGGAGTCCGTGTTTCCGGGCTAAGTGTGACCTGGAGCTCAGAGGGGCGCAGCAAGCCTCCTTCCGCTCCTGATGCCCCCAACGAGCCAAACCCCGGAGAATACTCCACACCAGTGGGCCTCATGAAAGCGTCGAGAGGACCCTTAGCCGCTGCAGCTGCAGTCTTGGGTAAGACCCAGCTTTTGGCCTTCCGCTTACATGGCATTTCAAGGAAAAGAAACAAATAGGAAATTTTTCGCAAAGACAGCCAGCAGCGAGCTAACTCGTGTCGGCCATCTTGCCCTCCCGAATTACCAACTCTTCTGAAAGCATAAATAAACCTTTCACTAATTTCCTTCCAGAAACAAAAAAACAAATTTAGAAGATTTGAGCTCAGAAAAATGTTATAACTCTGGCAGGCTGATATTCAATCCAAGGCAGTCAATGTGTTTTAAAGCCATGGGTAAAACAAATCTGGATATTCAGAGGCAATATCTGGATAGCGGCTGCTGTGGAATCTCCAGACTCTGAGGTCAGCGCAGTGTCTCTCTGTATGCAGTAGTATTCAACTGCTCTCTGGTAGCTCAATCCGCAGTTTTTTACCTGTCCTAAGTTATATGAATACTTAACTAGATAGTGGCACTGAAAATTGCCACCATCTGGATAAGTACTAGCTTTTTCCCATCTCTTCCCACGGACCACCCCAGCACCATCGGGATAGTGCCAAAATGGTCAGAGGAAATAGTCAGTGGCACTATGGATAGTCTTGCTGAATATTGGTCTCAGCCAGACTAAGCTGGTTGGAAGGTCCTGCTAGCTGGTTAAATCCTTCTGCATATCGAGCCCTAGGTTGTTATCATTCTTGAGAACCACTTTGGACAATACAGCTAAATGTAAAGTCTGTGGGTACTTTTTACACACATAATTAATAAATAAGTATATGCATATCTAGGCGGTTAGCGGCTCAATATCACTGGTGACCAGCTAATTAAGGGGCTGACCCCACTCCATCCCTGGAATGCTCAGTCGCTATCCGATTAGCGTCAGGTTGTTTAACCGGGTGAGGAGGGGCTATTTAGTGGCACTGACCATCCCAGTGGCTGTATTTCAGCCAGATAGCAGGACTGCTAACCAGCTACGATGTTCTGAATATCTCCCCCCCCCCTCCCCTAAGTTTTTAAAGATTTCGTAATGGTCAGTGAAAGCTCTTTGTTGTGTGCGTTTCTAGGTAAAATTTGAATGTTTGGCAGTAATCATTTTAAATTATTAGTCGCATGACTTTAGTCAGCCACATTTTAAGAGAATGCCTGCTGTAAAAGCGACACATGGAAATTTCCTTTGGCTGCCACCAATAATGAAATTCCTAAAAAATTACCTTTGCATTTTATGACTAAATAAGCACCATAAAGCACAAAATGTCTTTTGTA
The DNA here is from genome assembly GCA_033557465.1 of Ichthyophis bannanicus. Classification (NCBI taxonomy): domain Eukaryota; kingdom Metazoa; phylum Chordata; class Amphibia; order Gymnophiona; family Ichthyophiidae; genus Ichthyophis; species Ichthyophis bannanicus. Next base: position 599,333,073 of record CM066035.1, on the reverse strand, counting down.
AATGGAAAGATATTGTCCTGGTGGGACCAAAGATCTGGAAAAGACCATAAGATGTATTCTTGTACACATCAGAAGCCAGAGCCCCTTCAGCATGTGGTATCTGTTCCGTAATTAATTTTTTTAAGGATGCTATCTATCAAATTCTGACCACAATTTTCCAATGTTCCTACTCCTTGTCCTTAGGAAACATTTTGATGATTCAGGTACTTAAGAAAAATTAATGAATAGTGCCATAGTCATTTTATAGAACAACCCAGCAAGTACCAAGCAGTCAATTAAGGATCAATCAGAAAACTGCCTTCTCCCCACCTCTGGTTAGAACCTTGGCCTGTGGAAAAGTTGAGGAATGGAGAATAAACTGCATTTGTCAACAACAAAAAATGTTAGTAGCTTATACAGCTGACACTCCACCTCCCCATCCATCATGCCTCATACACCCCTACTGTGTCACTGCACCAGACACCTCACCTACAGTAGATCCCCTAACACACAAATACCAGCACTTCCCCATCAGTGTAGCTATATCAAGGAATGGAGAGGTTCCACCAAAGGGATGGGCTCTTCTTTAACCGGTATGGAACCAAGCTGCTGGCATTAACCTTTAAAAAAGGAGATACTGCAGCTTTCAAACTAGATAGTAGGGGAAAATTGACAGTCAACCATGAGTGCATGGTTAGGAAGGATGCATCCTCGAAGGACACTAGCAAAACATGGAAGTTAGGGCATCCCAATAGAGACATTCCAACAAAGATAAGAGTAGCCCAGATATCCTTCAGTACAGAGCCGAAAGATTCCAAATTACCCCACCAGATTAATATCAATAAAATACAACCTCTAAAATACCTGTATGCAAATGCTACAAGTCTAAAAAATAAGATGGGAGAGCTAAAATATATAGCACTAAATAAAAGGTTAGATATGATTGGTATCTCAGAGACCTGGTGGAAACAGGACAACCAATGGGACACTGTGATACCTGGGTACAAACTATATTGCAATGATAGACTAGATCAAATTGGTGGAGGGGTTGCTCTCTGTGTTAGAGAGGGCATTGAGGTACACAGAATTAGAGTTTTGCAGGAAACAAAATATACTGTAGAATCTCTATGAATGAAAGTTCCATGCAGAAAATGGAAGGTGACGGCAATGGGGGTGTACTACAGACCACCTGGCCAGAATGAAAAGATGGATGATGAAATGCTAAGAGAAATCAGGGAAGCTAACAAAAGTTACAACACAGTAATAATGGGTGATTTAAATTACCCCAGTATCGACTGGGTCAGTGACACAGCAGGACATTCTAGAGAGAGAAAGTTTCTAGATGAAATATATGACTGCTTCTTGGAGCAGTTGGTTCATGAGCTGACAAGAGGGGAAGCTATTTTGGACCTAGCCATTAGTGAAACACAGGATCTGGTGCAAGAGATAAGGGTTTCGAGGCCACTTGGCAATAGTGAACATATCATGATCGCATTTGATTTAATAAATGGAAGAAAGAGGGCAAGGAAATCCACAGTACTATCTTCTAATTTTCAAAAGGGAGACTATGATAAAATGAGGAAAATGGTCAAGAAAAAACTAAAAGGAAAAGCTGTAAGGGTTAAAGATTTACATCAAGCATGGACATTGTTTAAAAGTACTATCTTGGTAGCCCAGACCAGATGTATTCCATGCTTTAAGAAAAGTGCAAGAAAGGACAAAAAACTGCCAGCATGGTTTAAAGGCAATGTCAGAGAGATGGTTGTTACCAAAAAAGCATCCTTCAGGAAATGGAAAAAGGAGCTTAATGATAACACCGGAAACAATATAAGCATTGCCAGGTTAGATGCCAGGCATTGATGAGACAGGAAAGGAAAGAATTTGAAAAGAAGCTTATCATGGAAACAAAAACACATAAAAACGTTTTCAAGTACATTTGTAGCAATAAACCTGTGAGAGAGTCAGTTGGACCACTGGATGATAGAGGGGTAAAAGGGGTGCTAAGGGAGGACAAGGCCATAGCAAAGACTGAATAAATTCTTTGCTTCGGTCTTTACTAAAGAAGATGTAAGGAAGTTACCTATGCCTGAAATGGTATATAAAGGTGATGTAGCAGAAGAATTGAAAGAAATATTGATAAACCGGGAGGATGTATTACAACTGCTGGATAAACTGAAGAGTAGCAAATCACCTGGAACAGATGGTATATATCCAAGGGTGTTGAAGGAAGTGAAATTAGATTGCAGACATACTGTTATTAATCTGTGAACTATATTAAAAATCATCTGTGGCCAATGTAACTCCAATTTTTAAAAAGGGTTCCAAGGTTGATCTGGGAAACTACAGACCGGTGAGCTTGACATCAGTACCAGGTAAAATGGTAGAAAGCATTATAAAGAATAAAATTATAGAACATGTAGACAGCAATGGTTTAATAGGAGATATGTGATCTTTTTCTGTTGTCATTTTTCTATGTTTCTATACGGAGGGTGGCTACTAAACGCTTAGTGGTCTTCATTATAAAGCATATGAGGACAGACTTAAGGATCTTAATATGTACACCTTAGAGAAAAAGCGGTATAGAGGTGGTATGATTGAGATGTTTAAATACGTCCATGGCATAAATGCACATGGGGAGAGCCTCTTTCGATTGAAAGCAAGTTCTGCTACAAGGGGACATGGGATGCGGGTGAAAGGGGATAGGTTCAGGAGTGATATGTGGAAATATTTCTTTACGGAAAGAGTGGTGGATCCATAGAATAGTCTCCCAGTGGAGGTGGTAGAGATGAGGACAGTATCTGAATTCAAAAAAGCATGGGACAAACACAGAGGATCTCTAAAGGAAAAAAGGGGACTGTTGTAGTTGTTGATATGGAATGATAGACTAGATAGGCCTTGTGGTTTTTTCTGTTGTCATTTTTCTGTTTCTAAATCCAACATGGATTTAGCCAAAGAAAGTCTTGTCTTACTAATCTTTTATATATTTTTGAAGATGTGAATAAACAGGTAGACAAAGGTGAGCCAGTTGATATAGTGTATCTGGATTTTCAGAAAGCCTTTAACAAGGTCTCTCATGAGAGACTCTTGACAAATTAAAAAATCATGGGACTGGAGGCTGTGTACTATTGTGGATCAGGAAGTGGTTAAAAGATAAAAAGCAGAGAGTAGGGCTAAATGGCCAATTTTCTCAATGGAGAAAGGTGAATAGTGGAGTACCCCAGAGATCTGTGCTGGGTCCGCTGCTTTTTAACATATTCATAAGTGACCTGGAAATAGGAATAATGAGTGAGGTGATCAAATTTGCAGATGACACAAAATTATTCAAAGTTGTTAAAATGCAGAAGGATTGTGAAAAATTGCAAGAGGACCTTGAAAAATTGGAAGACTGGACACCCAAATGGCAGATGAAGTTTAATGAGGATAAGTTAAAAGTTCTGCACCTAGGAAAGAATAACCCAAACTATGGTTGCACGATACAAGGTACTATTTTAGAAACCTCTACCCAGGAAAAAGATTTAGGCGTTATTGTGGATAATACGTTGAAACCCTCCGCCTAGTGTGCAGTGGCAGCCAAGAAAGCAAATAGAATGCTAAGAATCATAAGGAAAGGAATGGAGAATAAAATAAAGGATATTATAATGCTTCTGTATTGTTCTATGGTGCGATTGAACCTTGAATATTATGTGCAGTTCTGGTCACCATATCTTACAAAGGATATAGCTGAATTAGAAAAGGTACAAAGAAGAGCAGCAAAAACAGTAAAGGGAAAGGAAGAATAACCCTATGAAGAGAGGCTTAAAAGGTTGGGGGCTCTTCGATTTGGAAAAGAGATGGGTGAGGGGGTATATGATAGAGGTCTATAAATTAATGAATGGAGTGCAATGGGTTAATGTAGATCGATTGTTTACGCCATCAAATAGTAGAAAAACTAGAGGATGAACAATGAAGCTACAATGCAACCCACTGAAGACTAATAAAAGAAATTTTTTTTTACTCAATGCATAATCAAACTGTGAAATTCATTACCAGAGGATGTAAGTAAAAGCTGTTAGTGTAGCTGAGTTTAAAAAAGTTTGGACAAGGTCCTGGAGGAAAGATCCATAAACCATTATTAAAGAAGACCCAGGAAATCTACTGTTTGCCCCAGGACAAGCATTTTGGAACCTGTGTGCCTCTTTGGGAACCTGCCAGGTACTTCTAACATAGATTGGCCACAGATGGAAACAGGATATTGGGCTTGATGGACCTTGGTCTGACCCAGGATGGCATATCTTATGTTCTTATGTTTTTAAGAAAAGGACAGGAGGTAACTCCCCTATGTTCTTCCCACTGCTGAATCTTGAGAGGGGACCCCTTCCCACTACTCCTAGAAAAGAAAGGGGGAGATTGCTGCTGCTGTGGGTGGAGGGGGCCTATGCATAATTTTGCTTGTAGATGAAGAAGTTGAACTTGCACCACTGATCGTAAATTATATCAAAATAGCACTTTTTAAAGAAATTCTTTCCAGTCAAAATGCCTGCTGATAGTACAGTTTTGCTGATTTTGATTACCCAATATAATCTGCTCTTATTCTGTTGTGATTTGTTTTGGGTTCTGACGGCAGGTTAGGAAGCCATTGATGAAATCAGGGTAGGAGACTGAGTAGTCTAAGGAAATCAATGGGGGCCGTGGCTCTGATATCGCACGGAGTCCACTACTGCCGTTTAGTAAACATACCCCTAAGTATATACCTGTTGATCCTTAGTGGCTGATTGACTAGATTAGAGGAACCGAATTGCTCTGTCAGAGACCAGATCCAATATTAAGGTATAAGCAAAATAGCAAAAAGATTGGGAGGGAGGGTTGAAGGGGAGGGCCCTTAATGGAGTTCTGCCAAGTACCACCCAAGAAATAGGTTTAGGTTTATAACATTTAGGGACTTGATATACTGTCTGTGGCAAAGAAACATCAAGACATTACATATGATCGCTGCATTAGCTCATAGAAACAGGGGCGGCCCAAGGGGGGGTCCGGGGCCATGTGCGGTGACTCGGTGCGGGGCCTCATTTGCATAAGGGACATCATTTGCATAAATATTTGCATAATGTTACCATATACTAACTTTTAGTAAACATGCCTCTTAATGAGGGTATGAATAAAGAAAGACTAAAAGATTTCTACATTACTATAATCCAGTGCCAAACCCAGACACATTAGGAACTACTACAAACACTGTCCATTTAGAACCCATAGCAAACCCGCCGTATCCTAACAGCACTACCAGGACTCACAAAGCACCATACCCTACCTATCAAAAGGAAACATGCAAATATTAAACCAATACGTTTCAGAGAATACCAATACATGACCTACTGGGGAAAGAGAACAAGTGGCAATGTCAAATAGGAATTATATAAACAGAATACCTCAGCTCAGTTACACATGAACAGAACATAAACCATCACCAAACAAGGAATCACAATTTAGAAACAGGATGACAATAATTAAACTGGGAATCCCAAAAGCCAAACTTGGAATGTACAACACTGTAGAAATAAAACTATACATTAATTTGCTCTTGTACTAAATAAAGCACAGACGTTAATGATGCACATTTACCAGAGCTGACATATTCCAATTCATAAATTCAAAATAAAGAGATATTTTTCTACCTTTTGTGCATTTTTTTCAGCTGCAATTGCTCCAGCCACTTTCTTCTGGTTTCTTCGTGTCTTCTGCTAACTCTCCATCGCCTGCTGTCCATTTGTCCTTTCTTCTCTCCTAGTTTTTTTTCCATTCTCTCTCTACATCTGCTTTAACATACTAATCTTTCTCCTTTTGCTCTTTCCTCATTCCTATTTCATCCACTCAAATTTTACCCCTCCATCCTCAATCCCCCACTTACTCTCCCAATACTCGGCCAATTGTAGATTTTTCATCCCTCCCACACAAAATATTTTTCCCCTCTCCATTTTACTCTCCCAGCCCCATCCCATTCTAATCCTCCCCCAACATCAGCTCCCTTCTAGTTCCAGCCTCACCCAGCATCCATTCCCTTCTAGTCCCTGCATCAGCCCATTTCCAGTCCTAGCCCCCCCATCGGCCCATTTCCAGTCCTAGCAACCCCCCAACCCAATACCAGTCCTAGCCCCCCATCAACCCACTTCCAGTCCTAACCCCCCATCACCCCATTTTCAGTTTAAGCCCCCCCATAACTCATTACCAGTCCTAACCCCCCATCAGCCCATTTCCAGTCAGCCCCCCATAGCCCATTGCCAGTCCTAACCCCCCCATCAGCCCACAGCCCATTACCAGTCCTAACCCCATCAGCCCACCTCAAGTCCTAACCCCTCCCCATCAGCCCATTTCCTGTCCTAGCCCCCCATAGCCCATTATCAGTCCTAACCACCCCCCCATAGCCCATTACCAGACAGCACCCATCAGCCCAAAGCCCATTACCATTCTTAACCCCCCATAGCCCATTACCAGTTCTAACCCCCCCAACAGCCCACAGCCCATTACCAGTCCTAAACCCATCAGCCCACCTCAAGTCCTAACCCCTCCCCATCAGCCCATTTCCTGTCCTAGCCCTCCCATAGCCCATTATCAGTCCTAACCACCCCCCGTAGCCCATTACCAGACAGCCCCCATCAGCCCACAGCCCATTACCAGTCCTAATCCCTCCCCATCAGCCCATGTCCTGTCCTAGCCCCCCCTTAGCACATTATCAGTCCTAACCCCCCCTAGCCCATTACCAGACAGCCCCCATCAGCCCACAGCCCATTACCAGTCCTAACCCCCCCAACAGCCCACAACCCATTACCAGTCCTAACCACATCAGACCACCTCCATTCTTAACTCCCCCAGCCCATTTCCAGTCCTAGCCCCCCCATATCCCATTACCAGTCCTAACCCCCCCATCAACCCACAGCCCACCTCAAGTCAAGTCCTAACCCTCTCCATAGCCCATTACCAGTCCTAACCCCTCCCCTCATCGGTTCAAGGAACATAAAAAAAAAAAAAACGATGGCTGCTACCGCTGCCGCTGCTGCTACCGCCGCGGCAGCGGCAGAATGGAGTGTCCCGCGGGGCCCCCTCTGCCCGGCTGAGTCCCTCCCTCTCTCTCTCTCTGCGACGGCTGAGCCCCTCTGTGCCGGCTTTCAGATACGCGAAGGGAGAGTGTCCCCCTCGCGCCTCTGTTAAGCCCGCAGGGGCTGATGGGAAATTTCCCATCTGCCCCTGCAGGCTTAACAGAGACGCGAGGGAGACACTCTCCCTTCGCGTATCTGAAAGCCGGCACAGAGGGGCTCAGCCATCGCAGAGGGAGAGCTCAGCCGGGCAGAGGGGGCCCTGCGGGACACTCCATTCTGCTGCTGCCGCGGCGGCAGCAGCAGCGGCAGCGGTAGCAGCCAGCTTTTTTTTTTTTGCTTAATTTTGAAAAAAAGCAGAATGTTCTTTGCATGGGGCCCCCTGAAACGTGGGGCCCTGTGCAAAAAACATTCTTGCTCAATGGACGGGCCGGCCCTGCATAGAAAACAAGAACTAGTATTACTACTACTACTCCTACTACTACTACTGATTATTTGTATAGCATTACAAGGTATGTGCAGCATTGTACAGGCACATATAAAAGATGAACCCGGCTCATTAGAGCTCACAATCTAGTTAACACAGACAATACAACAGTTGTGGACAACAATACATTTAGGGGTATGGTAAGGAAACACATAAAAGACTAAGCGGATTAGAATCCAAATGCAGCCTCAAAGAGGTGAGTTTTCAGTCTGGATTTGAAAAGGGCCAGAGATGAGGCCTGATGTACAGACTCAGGTAGTTTGTTCCAGGCATAAGGAGCAGCAAGGTGAAAGGATCAAAGTCTGGGGTTGGCAGTGGAAGAGAAGGGCGCAGACAAAAGCGATTCACCAGAAGAGTGGAGTTCCCGAGGAGGGGTGTACGGAGAGATAAGAGAGGAAAGGTAGTGAGAAGCAGCAGAATGAGGGCACTTATAGGTCAGAAGGAGAACTTTGAATTGGATATGGAAACATAGGGAGCCAATGAAGCGACTTAAGAAGAATGGTTATAAAAGCATATCAAGGCTGACGGAACAGTTTTGAACAGATTGAAAGAGAGAGAAGATTCAGAAGGAGACTAACAAGGAGGAGGTTGCAATAGCCTAGACAGAAAGTGAATAAAGGGTGTGTAAGCGCCTTAGTAATGTGTTCAGAAAGGAAGGGGTGAATTTTACTGATGTTATAGAGAGGGAAACTACATGTTTTAGCTATCAGTTGGATATGTGTGGAGAAGGAAAGGGAGGAGTCAAAGACAACCCCAAGGTTGCGAACCGAGGAAACTGGGAATAGTAAAATGTTATCCACAGAGATTGAGAAAGGAGGAAGGGGGGAGGTGGGTTTAGGGGAAAACAGCGGTGAGACATCCAAGCAGCAATGCCAGAAAGGCAGGCAGAGATCTGAGCCTGGAATGACAGAGAGATTTCAGGTGTAGAGAAGTCAATCTGAGAGTCATCAGTGTAAAAATGGTACTTATACCCTCAAAATCATGTCTGAGAAAAGGTGCTGTCATTAGGCACCTCAATTGCTGGATTTTTCAACTCCTGAACCAAACCAAGTCTGGAATTGTAGTAAGAAGTGAGCAATCATACAGGTGCCAGAATTTTTAGAAGCTAGGGAGAATGCCTACTGGGGTCAGGGAGATTAAAGAAGGCATACTAGTCTCCGGGATCTAAGGGCATTATTTACCCCCCATGTTAAGGTCATGTATGAGATGTAGAAGCTAATGTACTGGTATTGACACATTTTTATTTATATTATGATGGGGGACCAGTTTATTTGTTTGTCTAGCGTCCTCCAAAGGTTTAATCTTGCCTTGACTGTCAGTGCTGACTGAACAGTGTGCTTTTGAGAAGGGGAATAGATTTGTTTGGTGAAGGATGTACATGGATTGGCATCTAAAAAATGCGTTCTTTCAGTTGTTCATCTTATTCGAGGGGAAGGTGAATGTGTATGTTGCCTGTGATAGAGCCCTGCCTACGGTATGAGTGGTGCCAGGATGCTTCATTGAATTTAAAGTAGTTTTTCTTGTTTCTCCAATAGGTCTGTCATGGGATCCAGTGTTCCTAATTGGTTTCTAGTGATCTTGGCTCAAGAATTCAGCTTAGTACCAGTATTACTAATTTTTTATTTCCTTGCATGATTATTGTTTATTGTCATGACTTATTTAGTGTTCACGCAGTATACAAATGTTGTCATAGTTAAGAGTGAACTGAAAGACTAGTAAACCTTACAATCAACTATAACTAATCAGAAGCCCTCACAATTATGCGGGACACCACTTATATCCCACCAGATAATCTACTAATAGGTACTTGCTCAATCTCCATGAAGAAGGAAGTGAAATACCTAAGTGTAACCCTGAATCAAAGGCTCAACTTTCACACACGCATTAAGAAGACCACACCCACAGCTTACTACAAAATGAAGACCTTACAAAACCTATGACCTCCACTGGAATATAACCACTTCCGCACCATATGTCAAGCAATAATCACTGCACTTCTAGATTATTTCAATTTAATACTTCAAGGGCTACCAAAAAGCACAACCCAATCCTTGCAACTAGCACAAAATACTGCAGGATGATAATCACCGGATCCAAAAGACAAGAGCACATCACCACAGTCCTAAAAATCACTTCACTGGCTACCCATACAATCACAAATAAAGTATAAATCAATAATGGTGACCTTCAACAATGAACATCCAGTTGAAACAGCTAATCCAGATGATGCCAGACACTTGATAAAGGAGGACACAACATCAAAACACTCTACCTCACAAACAGCACTCCAAAGAGCACTTCAGCCCGCCCCTTATCAATTAAGATCAATTAAGGACTCCTCTGACTTCCAGAAAAACTAAAACCACACCTATTCACTGAATACTTTGGTACAACACTGGGCCCACAGTCTTAACACTCAAATATCCCTGCCAATCACCCCTTCCACGTGATTGTCTGCTACCTAAACTGAGTACCCCATATCAGATTTGTAAATAGTTGTTGTTGAAATGTTACTTAGTTTGTGATGTATAAAGTTATAATGTCAACTGTTCTATGTTAAGCTGTTCTGTTCAATATAAACCACCTTGATAACATGGAAAGGCGATATATAAGAAATGCTCAATAAATAAAGAAAAAGAAGACTAAAAAAATGTAAAGTAGATTCAACTGATGAAAAGAGAGACAAGCATTAAATCAGACAGGCCAAATGAGAATTTGAAAAGAAGCTTATTATAAAAGCAAAACCTCATAATATAAACTCATTCAAGTACATGAGAAGCAGGAAACCGGTGAGAGAAATGATGGACCATTAGATGACACAGGGATAAAAAGGACGCTCAGGGAGGATAAGTCCATAGCAGAAAATCTAAATGAATTCACTCCCTCTCCTCAGCCCACCCTCACACCCCTCCCCTCCCCAGCCCACCTTTCCCTCCTTCCCCTCACAGCAGCACCCCAACACATTTAATTGGTTGTTCTTAATTTTATTTATTTTATGTTACTTGTTTGATGTTTACAGTTCCATGTCCTTCACTAAGTTGTTACTGTTGCATGTAAGCCAACTAAGCCAAGTGGTTATATGTAAACCACTTAGACTTGTAGATCAGCAATATATAACCACAGTTAAATAAATAAATAAATAAATTCTTTGATTTGATCTTTACTGAGGAAAATGCTGGAAAGATTTTCATACTGGAAATGGTCTTTATGTCAGTGGTTCCGAAGAAATTAAGCAAATCACTGAGTTTGGGAGATGTAATAGAGCAAATCAATAAGCTAAAGAGTAGAAAATTACCCTGACTGGATGGTATACACATTAGGGTTCTGAGTGCAATAAAAAATGAAACTGCAGACCTATTAGAAGCAGTCTGTAACCTATCATTAAAATTGGCTATGATATCTGAGGCTTGGAGGGTTGCCAGTATAATACCATTTTTTAAAAAAGAGATCCAAGGAGAATTCAGAAAACTCTAGACTAGTGAGCCTGACATCGGTGGCAGGTAAAATGGTAGAGGCCATTTTGAAAAAGAAAATTACTAAAGATATGGATAACTTTGGCTTAATGGGTCAGAACCAACAAGGAGTTTGCAAGGGGAAGAATGAGTTTTTTTGATTAAAAAGCATGTGCTTAAGAGTGAGCTCTTGATATAATGTATCTGGATTTTTAGAAGGCATTTGTTATGTTCTTCCTGAGAGGTTCCTGAGGAAAACAGAAAGTCATGAAACAGCAGGCAATGTCTTATTATGGACTGGTAAGTGATTAAAAGATAGAAAACAGAAAGTAGGGCTAAATGGTCAATTTTCTCTATGGAGAAAGGTAAAAAGTGGAGTGCCTCAAGGATCTGCACTGGGAGCACTTCCCAGTGAAATGATCAGATTTGCAGCTGACCCAAATTTTTTGAAAACTATTAGATCACAAGTAGATTATGAGGAATTACAAGAGAACCTTGTGAGACTGGGCATCCAGATGGCACATACAATTTCATGTGAACATTTGCAAAGTGATGCATGTAAGGAAGAATAAGGCAAACTTTAGTACTATTACTTCTGCTACTTATCATTTATATAGTGCAACTAGGTATAAGCACTATACACATAAGAGACAGTCTCTGATTCACAGAGCTTGCAATCTGCTAAGACAGACAAACAGTACAAACAAGGAACTATGGAATTCTTAACAGAAATGATTTAAATACGTATGGGGATAGACAAGAGAATAAGGAAGTCAAAGCAGCTTTGAAGAGATTAGTTTTTAGCCTGGATTTGAACAGGGCCAAAGATGAAGCCTAATGTACTGACTCAGGTAGTCTATTCCAGGCATATGGTGCAGCAAGGTGGAAAGAATTGAGCCTGGAGATGGTATAGAAGAGAAAGACATAGATAAAGGTGATTTATTTGATTAGTGGAGTTCCTGGGGAGGGGTGCAGGGAGAGATAAGAGAGGAGAGGTAGTGAGGAGCCAAAGAACAAATTCATTTGAAGGCCACTCTATGCAGAAACAGAAAGGGAACCAATGAAATGACTTGAGAAAAGGGATTATGTGAGCACAGTGAGAGTGGTGGAAGATTAGCTGTTCACTGAGTTTTGAATTGATTTAAGGAGAGATAAATGATTCAATGGGGGACAATTAGGGAACAAGTTGCACTAGTATAGACGGAAGGTGATGAGAGAGTGGATAAGGATCTTGGTAGTGTATTCTGAGAGGAAAGGATGAATTTTGCTGATGTTATAAGGAAAGAAACAAGAGGTTTTAGCTAATTGTTGGACATTGCAAAGAAAGCGAGAGGAGAGTCAAAAATGATCCCGAGGTTACAAGCTGAGAAGACAGGGAGGATGACAGTGTTATCCACAGAAACAGAGAAGGGAGGAACAGGGAAGTTGGGTTTAGGGGGGCAAATAAGAAGCTCTGTCTTGGCCACGTTCACTTTCAGATGGCAGAGGAACATCCAGGCAGCAGTGGCAGACAAGCAGGTTGAGATTTGGACTTGGATTCCTGAAGAGATTTTTGGAGTAGAGAGGTAAATCCTCTTCTTATGTGTCTTACATCCCATCTTGGCCTTTTTGTTCTTCACCGCATCACCTGTTGGTTGTTCCCTTCCATTCTGTGGTTCATATGCAGTATTTTTATTTTTCTGTTGCTGTCTCTACCTTATGGAATGTGCTCCCCACCTAACTTCGTTTGGAGTCTTTCCTTCATAAAATTTAAGTCTTTTCTTAAAACATTTTATTTTTTGCAGATTTTTACACCAGGTTGATTATTTTTTCCCCTTGAATTTGACTGAGATTGGCTTTTCCTCTTGTATCCTCTCTTTGCCATTGTCACTTCCTTTTGTTCTCTCCTTGTATGCCCTCAAAGTGTCTTGTTTGTCTTCCCCTGCATTTTGCTTTCTGTGAACTGCTTAGATACTAGCATTTTGATTTGTAGTATATCGATTAAATAAACTATAAACTATCTTTAGCTACCTTAGGTGCCTTCATCTAGGAAAACGAGCTAGGAGTCATTGTAGACAATACATTGAAATCCTCTGCTTAATATGTGATGGCAGCACAAAACGTCAATGGAATGTTAGTGATTATTAGGAAAAGAATGTAGAATAAAAAAAGAAATACGACAATGTCTCTGTATTGCTCCATGGTGTGACCCACCTGGAGTGCTAAGTGCATTTATGGTTGTCATGTAGCAAAAATGAAATCGTAGAATTAGAAAAGCTACAGAGAAGGGCAAAAGCTAAAGAAGTTAGGGCTCTTAAGCTTGGAGAAGAGAGGGTTGAGGAGAAATACCAAAGAAGTCTATAAAATCATGTGAGGAATGTAACAGGTAAACACAATTTGATTTTTTACTCTTTTAAAAAGTACAAAGACTAGGAAACATACCATTGAGTTACTAAATAGCACATTCAAAAGAAATCAGAGAAAATATTTTTTTTCATGCAATGCACAATTAAGCTCTGGACATCACTACAAGAGTATGTGTTAAAAGCAGTTAGCATAGGTGGGTTTAAAAAGAAGATATGGACAAATTCCTGAAAGAAAAATATATAAACTGTTACTAATCAGGTAGACATGGGAAAAGCCAATGCTTATCTGTGGTGGTAAGCATCTTGGAATCTGTCTACTTTTTGGGATCTTGATCTGGATTGGCCACTGCTGGAAACAGACTACTGAGCTTGATGGCGCTTGGGTCTGACCAGTATGGCTATTCTTATGTTCACAGTTTGATGTGGCTCTTATAAATATTGTTATTTTGTGAGATGTGCAAAGTTGCTTTCAATGACAGCAGTGCGTGGGATAATAGGAGTTTACTGGCTGATTGTCTTGGCTTTAGAATAGCTAGACATGCAATTATTTATTTTTCTTTGTGAACCATTGCTAATATTGTTCCAACTATATTTTTAGATTTCCTAATGCATTAATTATGTCTTTAAGAATCATTACCTGTGATGCTGGGATTTGAATTCATCCCTTGAAAACCACAAAGCATTGATTGACATGGAAAATATGGACTTAGATATTTCTTTATATAGGAATAAGATGGAGTTGGGAGAGATCGTAAGTTCAATGTTCCTTGAGTGGAAGCTAGTCTTTTATGAGAACCTCTAAAAGCATAAGAGTTGCCATCCTGGTCTGGAAGGTTTCCTCAGTTAGCAAAGCAGCAGAGACATGATTGCCAGAATGGTGACCTTAGATTTTGGGGTAGATGGAAAAAAAATTTGAATTAACTTCTAAACTCCTGATATGTTTTTTCAATGTATACATAATTCATGGTTGCCTATAAGTAGAAGGGGGTATATGTTCCTCGTCTGTCTGATTGGCATACTGAAATTTGGCATGCCTTAGTTATGGAATCTGGGTAATAAAGATATGAATTTAAATATAGAAATATATTAAATTCTACGGTATATATTGTTCATTTAAAGCCCATTGAAAATCCCTTTCCTTCTTAATGTGGGTAAAATCTCCATTACAAATCTTACCACAGCATAAAAGATAAAACCTGGTATAATGGAGGTGTTTGCTGTGAAATAGTGCCTGATGTTTTGCAAGTGCAGATGTGCATTGGTGTGCAACAGGAAAACAGTCGTCCTCATTTCCCTTCAGTTTTCTTTATGTTTGTGAAACGTATTGGGGATATCAGAATGCCTTCTTCTTTACCCCCTCTGGGTGTTTTGGTGGCAGAACGAGAGCTTTTCTGATGCCTATTCATGCCCTGAAGCAGGAATAGATATGGGAGTTACCACTGGGGTGTTTAGTTGTGCTCACTGTTTCTGAAATTGGGTACCAGATACGCTTCTGCCATGCGCCTGTACAACATAGACATGATATCCCTGGAGGCATCCATATATGCGGCTTTCTAAAGAGGCTTCTGGTACATCTTTATGATTTGCATATCTGAAAGCCTGTTTTCAGACATCCAAATCATGAATAGAGCTTCTAAAATGTCCACCTTATTGTATGCAATGCAATGTGTGCCTTCGAGTCAGTCCTGACTCCTGGCGACCCAGAAGCTCCTGGGTTTTCTTGGCAGTGTCACCGGAAGTAGATTTCCAGGCCTTTCTTCCGACCTTATTGTATAAAACACCTCAAACCCTAGCCTACCACAACTGTGGTTTCCAGCCCAGCCAAACCCTCAGGTTAGTATGGTGGCTCAATCCAGTGTCCTGGGGTCCTTTCTAAGAACCAACCCCCTTCAAGCAGTCACACTCCTCATCAGACATTTCTCTACTACTACAGACTCCTGACAACCCCCCTCCAGGTGCTGCAGGGTTTCCCAGCCCAAACTCCTCCCTCCTCTCCCTCCTCTCCCTCCTCTCCCTCCTCAGGAGATTTGTGCAGGACAGTTTGGCTATCTTTGAATATTACCACTCAAAGCATCCATGATATGACTGGCGAGGTACGACTTGTCATGTTGCCATGGGACAGACCATTCAAGACATCAGCACAAGGATTTCCAAACTGCGATCTGTACCCACCCACATCTTGTTACCGCTGCTGGGGCAAATGGCTGCTTCTGTTCATGTGGTCCCACTAGCACGCTTATACTGTACATGCGTCCACTACAGTGGCATCTCCACCTGAATTGCAATCAACACTCACAGTCCCTACAGAGCAAGATTCCCATGTCCACCCACTCTACTTCACCTTCACATCAATGTCCTCGAGCTGTGAGCTGTTTTTTACACTCTTATTGCCTTCCAACACTGGACCAGACACAAAGTCACTATGGTACCAACAACCAGGTCACTATGCATCGACAAGCAGGGAGGAGCAGGATCCTTCCACCCTTGCTGAGATGCCATTTGTCTATGGACCTTTGTCCTGGCCATTGGCATGATGCTCAGGGCAACATACCTACCAGGATCCCTCAATCAATTAGTCAACATGCTGAGCCATCAGCTAGAGCCACATGAATGGTCTCTGGACTCAACAACACTGGATAGTATTTTAGTGTATGGGCAGACCGGACATTAATGTCTTTGCATCAGCAGAGAAAGCGTAGCTGCTTACTTGTAATGGGGATTCTCCATAAACAGCAGGGGTATACAGCCAGACTCTGATGGTGAAGTGCCTACTAAGCCTAGTTCCCGGGCTCTCCCCTAGCTCAGAGAAATCTTTAGACCTCTCTGAGCATGTGTGTGCCCTTCTTGCCTGCTTGCCTCTGGTGACGTCAATTTGTAGCATAACAGAGAGCAGTTTCAGGTGGTGTACTTCCTGTGCACCGTTGATGGAATGCCCCTTGCTTGGGGTTCTCCTTCTTGTGCTTTTTTTTTAAGTTGTGGGGATGGAGGGACAGTGAGTGTGGCTGCATAACCCTGCTATCTATGGAGAACTTCCATTACAGTTAAGCAACTACACTTTCTCTGGAGACAAGCAAGGGGATGCAGGCACACTCCAATGGAGACACAACCTCAGAGCAACTGCCACATCCTTAGCTTACCTGACTTCCATCTCCACCCTAGACCTTTGCAGAGCAGCTACCTGGATGTCTCTACATACTTTCACCAAACACTACAGTTTGGACTGTTCCTGGGCATGAGACTCCGCTTTTGGACAGGCAATCCTCCGCAACCTCTTTGCAACCTAATTCCAGTTCTCCTCCCCAACTCCCTTTTCCACACTCAGGCTGCAACTGCAGAATAGAAGCTGCAAAGAGGCGGCCCTCAGCTCTGGACTCACCATCAGAGCGTGCCTGCATCCCCCTGCTTGTCTCTGGAAAAGTGTAGTTGCTTACCTGTAATGAGGGGTTCTCCGTAGACAGCAGGAGTATGCAGCTACACTCCCTCCATCCCTGCAACTTTAAAAAAAAAAAAAAGAAAGAGAACACCAAACAAGGACACTCCATCAATGGTGCGCAAATAGTACACTGCCTGAAACTGCTCTCTGATATGTTACAAACTAATGTCACCGAATGCAAGCAGACGGGAAGGGCACAGGCATGCTCAGAGAGGTCTAAAGACTTTTTTGAGTTAGGGAAGAGCCCAGGCAACTAGGCTTAGTAGACACTTCACTATCAGAGTGTGGCTGCATACCCCTGCTGTCTATGGAGAAGTCCCATTACAGGTAAACAACTATGTTTTCTGTGTGTGGTTGGAGATGGAAGAGAAATGAAGCCATCCCAACTCCCTCCCTTCCCCCAAAAAAATCTTCAATGCATTTCTAGAGGAAAAGCGGCATACTAACACTGTTTTGGGGCCTGACTGAACTTTGCATGTTGAGTTTACTTCAAAAACACATTCCAGGTATTCAGTAGGGGTGCACATGGAATAATTATTCTGGTTTGTTTTTAGATCTTTTTTTTTTAACTTTTGGACAGTTTTTGAAAATTTTCAGCTTGTTTCTCAAATTAATGTATAAGATTTGACTAAAGTGAATAATTTTTTATACATATAAATCAATTTTGCAAAGATTCATTGAAAAGGTTTTATGCATATTAAGAGGATTTAATGTGCATTCCTGTGTGCATAACATTTTCTGAATGAAAACTGGAAACTGTATTAGTAGAACTGAAGAAGATGCTTTGTGAGTGGATGAATGACATCAGCATCAGTCTGACTGTGAGTCTAGAGTGTAGTGCAACTTATCTGTATCCATTTTCTTCCTTGTAGGGCTAACTGTGAAAAGCATAAAGGTGCATGATTACTAAGCTGGGCTAATGGTGGAGGGGTTGCGCTCTATGTCAGAGAGGGCATTGAGTCACAAAGGATTAAAGTTTTGCAGGAAACAAAATTTTCTGTAGAATCTCTATGGATGGAAATTCCATGTAAAAAGGGGAAGGCAATGGCAATGGGGTTGTACTATCGACCGCCTGGACAGAATGAACAAATGGATGATGAAATGCTCAAAAAATCAGGGAAGCCAACAAAAGTTACAGAACACTAATAATAATGGGTGATTTCAATTACCCCAGTATTGACTGGGTCAGTGTCACAGCAGGATATGCTAGGGAGATAAAGTTTCTAGATGAAATAAATGACTGCTTCTTGGAGCAGCTGGTTCATGAACTGACCATTGGGGAAGCCATTTTGGACTTAGTCCTTAGTGGAACACCAGATATGGTGCAAGAGATAAGGGTTTTGGGGTTACTTGGCAATAGTGATCATAGCATGATCGCGTTTTATTTAATTAATGGAAGAGGGATGGTAAGGAAATCCACAGTACTACCTTTTAACTTTCAAAAGGGAGACTATGATAAAATGAGGAAAATAGTTAAGAAAAAACTAAAAGGAGCAGTTGCAAAGGTCAAAGACTTACATCAAGCTTGGGTGTTGTTTAAAAATACTATCTTGGAAGCCCAGACTGGCTGTATTCCATGCTTTAAGGAAAGTGGAAGGAAGTCCAAAATTGCCAGCATGGTTTAAAGGTGAGGTTAGAGAGGCTGCTGTTGCCAAAAAAGCATCTTTCAGGAAATGGAAAAAGGAGCCAAATGACGAAAACTGGAAACAGCACAAGCACTGGCAAGTTAAATGCAAGGCATTGATAAGGCAGGCAAAGAGAGAATTTGAAAAGAAACATGCTATGGAAGCAAAAACACATAATAAAGAATTTTTCAAGTACATTCATAGCAAAAAACCTGTGAGAGGGTCAGTTGGACCATTAGATGATAGAGGGGTAAAAGGGGCAGTAAGAGGGGACAAGGCTATAGTGGAGAGACTGAATGAATTCTTTGCTTTGGTCTTTACTGATGAAGATGTAGGGATGTTACCCATGACTGAAGTGGTATTTAAAGGTGATACTGCAGAGGAATTGAAAGAAATATCGATACACCGGGAAGATGTATTACAACTATTTGATAAACTGAAGAGTAGCAAATCACCTAGACTGGATGGTATATATACATCGAAGAGTGTTGAAAGAACTGAAATATGAGATTGCAGACCTGCTATTAGTATTCTGTGAACTATCATTAAAACCATCTGTAATACCTGAAGATTGGAGGATCGCCAATGTAACGCCAATTTTTAAAAAGGGTTCCAGGGGTGATCTGGGACACTACAGACCGGTGAGCCTGATGTCAGTACCAGGAAAAATGGTAGAAACCATTATAAAGAGCAAAATTACTCATCATGTAGATAGTCATGGCTTAATGGGAGACAGCCAACATGGCTTTAGACAAGGAAGATCTTGTCTTACTAATCTGTTATGTTTTTATGAAGGTGTGAATAAAGAGGTAGACAAAGGTGAGTCGGTTGATTTAGTGTATCTGGACTTTCAGAAAGCTTTTGACAAGGTCCCTCATCAGAGACTTTTGGCAAAACTAAAAAGTCATGAGAAAGGTGGCAGTGTACTATTGTGGATCAGGAACTGGTTAAAAGATAGAAAGCAGAGGGTAGGGCTAAATGGCCAATTTTCCTAATGGAAAAATGTGAATAGTGGAGTACCCCAGGATCTGTGCTGGGTCCGCTGCTTTTTAACATATTCATAAATGACCTGGAAAAGGGAATAATGAGTGAGGTTATCAAATTTGTAGATGACACAAAACTATTTAAAGTTGTTAAAACCCAAGAGGATTGTGGAAAATTGTAAGAGTATCTTGATAAATTGGAAGCCTGGGCATCCAAATGGCAGATGAAATTTAATGTGGACAAGTGCAAAGTTATGCACCTAGGAAAGAACAACCCAAACTATGGTTACACAATGCAAGGTTCCACATTGGGAACAACTACCCAGGAAAAAGATTTAGGCGTCATCGTGGATAACATGTTGAAACACTCCGCCCAGTGTACAGCAGCGGCAAAGAGAGCAAATAAAATGCTAGGTATCATAAGGAAAGGAATGGAAAATAAAACAAAGGATATTATAATGCCTCTGTATCGTTCCATGGTACGACCGCACCTTGAATATTGTGTACAATTCTGGTCGCTGTATCTTAAAAAGGTTATAGCGTTATTAGAAAAGGTTCAGAGAAGAACCACCAAAATGGTAAAGGGGATGGAAGGATACTCCTATGAAGAGAGGCTAAGAAGGTTGGGGCTCTTCAACCTGGAAAAGAGATGGCTTAGGGGAGATATGATAGAGGTCTATAAATTAATGAATGGAGTGGAATGGGCAAACGTAGATCGATTGTTTACATTTTCATACTATAAAAAGACTAGGGGACATGCAATGAAGCTACAGGGTAACCTATTTAAGACTAATAAAAAAAAATGTTTTCACTCAACGTGTAATCAAACTCTGGAACTTGTTACCGGAGGATGTAGTAAAGGCTGTTAGTGTAGTTGAGTTTAAAAAAGGTTTGGACAAGTTCCTGGAGGAAAGGTCCATAAACCATTATTAAAAGGACCCAGGGTATCACTGCTTGACCCATTACAAGCATTGTGGAACCTGTGTCTTTTGGGGAGACTGCTAGGTACTTTTGACCTATATTGGCCACTGTTGGAAAAAGGATACTGGACTTGATGGATCTTGGTCTGACCCAGTATGGCATATCTTATGTTCTTATAACTCCCACATGTTTGCTCCTCCTCATCACACATGGAAGTTCTGTCTATAAAGATTCCACATTGCATTTTGATTCCTGCAAAACGTTTATCCTTTTTGATGCTATGCCACCTTTAACATATAGGGGTATGTTTACTAAACCGGGCTAACGGTTAACCCGGGCTATCTGCAACTAGGTCCCATTGAATAATATGGGACCTAGTGGCAGATAGCCCGAGTTAACCGTTAGCCCGGTTTTGTAAACATACCCCATAGTGTCACCCCTCCACCAATCTGATCTACCCTGTCATTTCCATATAATTTGTATCACAGTATCATGGAGGCCCATTGGTTCATTTACTGTCATATATTCTAACTTTCCTATCTTGCTTTTTAGACTTTTGGCATTTGCATGCAGAATTTAAAGAATGATTAAAGTATGTTTTATTTATAACATGTGTGGCATTTGATGGGAGTAATTTCGACTAATTTATCTCCATTCTGTACATAAATACTCCTGGGCTACTTCAGCTTTTATCATAACCTCTCTTTTGGGATATTTTAACTTTTGCATTTGAAGAGTATCTCCAACCATGCTCTCCTGAGATCTCAGAAAAACCCCTTTGAATTTCTATCCAGTTAGATACAGTATCTTTCACCCTAAACTGGAAAATATGAATATATCAGAAAATAGAAGTGAAAAAAAGCATTCAAGCACTGCTATCTCTGTCAATCACTTCAACAAAATAATATATTGCACACTGTCAAATGCAGATGCTAAGAATATCACCATTCTTCTAATTCCTTTCAATAAAATCAAAACTGAAGCTAACATAGGTGCCTGGATGAAATCCATTCTGACAGACATGTTGGATGTGATCAAAAACTGAATCAGTACCCCAAAAAATCCTGCAATTGTCTTCTAATCACCTGTTCTACCAGATTTTCCACAAAAGGCAGACATGAAAAGGGGTGATAAGTGCTAAGTACCCTGCGTCTAAAGATGATTTCCTAATACCACTTCATTTAAAAGCTATCTGCACTGTTCCCTTGATTATGGATGTGAGCTATCATTAAAATCATCTGTAGTACCTAATCTCTTATATTTCTTCAAAGGTGAGATTAAACATATAGATAAAGGTCAGTTGGTTGATGTGGAGCCCCATTCCAGGAGGGGGACATCTGGGCCGTCCGGATGTCCTCACTGAAGACAGGGCGATTAGGACCCGATTCTGGTCCATGGGAATACAACGTTCCCACAGATACCAGAATCGGGCCTATGGACAGCCCAGCGTGCCCTTTCTGCCTGTGGGGACGTCCTTCCTGCAGGTGCCCCCAGCATCTGCGGCTCCGGGCCCCCAAATCCCCACCTCCCGACCCACGGCTGGCCTCTTGTGGTCTGGATTGGGTAGCGGGGACCCCCTCCCCCCTCCTACATCCAGCCCTGGCCGATCCGGCAAATTGTGCTGCTTATACCACCTCTGAGGTGGTATAAGCAGCATATACCAGCAGGCCCTGCAGGACCTACAGGGCCATGAACTGAATCGGCCCTTTACCACCGACCTAACACAGATACTACACCTCATCTCCGAAAGCACCAGCCATTCGAAGGAACAAATTATCCTAGGAGACTTCAACCTCCCATCACTCCATGAAAAACAAGCAGAAACCTTCCTCAACGCCATGACAGCAATGGACCTGACACAGATCATACAAGAACCAACACATGAAAAAGGAAACACACTTGACCTCATATTGCTAAACTCCCAAACCGCCTCCTCATACAGAAGACTGACAATCTCACCAGTACCGTGGTCAGACCACTACATCATCAACATATCCCACACCTATCAACTCAAAAATAACAGAGAAAACGAACACCACACAAGGAGATTCAAAGCATTTAGCAAAGAAGACTTCCTAACGCAAACCCTGCCTAACCTACACACAAACTCCAACAACCTTGATGATCTGATCCACAACTGGAATATCACAATCTCCTCAGCAGCCAGCACAACTAGAAACAAAACCAATACCAGACCCATCTCCTCAAAAGCCCGATGGTTTACCCCCAGCCTCCAAAATCTGAAAACCAGACTTAGAAGAACCGAAAGGAAATGGAGAAAAACCAAGAGCGACAAAGACAAGGCAAAATACCTCCATGAACTCAATGCGTATCACTCAGAAACTGACAACGCCAAAAAAAACTACCACACCAAAATCATCGCAACAGCCATAAACAAACCTCGAGAGCTCTTCCAAATTGTCAAAAAACTAACAAGGGCACCCAGTAACTCTGACCAGCTGCCAGATATCCCCCCTGATCTTCTAGCCCGACAATACAAACAGCTGCAGCAACCACAAAGCTCACATTACTATGCTGAAACAACCAAGACAAATTCATACCCCATCCTGAACAGAGACTGGAATACATTCGACACAACCTCGAAAGAAGAAATATCTTCCACCATCTCCTCCTTGAACACCACCACCTCCCGCTGGACCCCTGTCCTACCGACTGGATAAAGAAAACCAAAGAAGACCTGAGTGCACCATTAACCCACATCGTAAATGAATCCTTTACCCAAGGACACATGCCAGACGCCCTCAAGACCACAATCATTCGACCAACCCTAAAAAAGCACAACCTAGATCCCCTAGACCCCACCTTCTACAGACCAGTAGCAAGCCTCCCACTCACCGCAAAGATAATCGAGAAGATAGTCCAGCGTCAGCTTCAAGAACACCTGGACATCAACAACATACTGGACCCGCAGCAACACGGATTCCGACCTCTACATGGGGTCGAGACCCTCATGACCACACTGATGAACACTCTCATCATAGGAACCCAAGAGAAACACTCCGGATACATCCTAATCTTCCTGGATATATCAGCGGCCTTTGACACCATCTCCCATAACACCCTTATCCACAGACTCCAAACAATAGAGATCAAAGATACTGTACTCCAATGGTTCAGGTCCTATCTAACCAACCGACAACAACTGATCCGCACCAAAACCTCAACCTCACCCCCATTCCAGCAACATCAAGGAGTACCTCAAGGATCCACATTATCAGCCATGCTTTTCAGCATCTACCTCCGTCCACTCTGTTCAGTCATACGCACCCACAACGTCAACTTCCACATATATGCCGACGACATAATGCTATACGCCCCAATTACAACCACAGACCCAAAAAACAACCAACTATCAGCCTGCTTCACCGACGTATCCAACTGGCTACAAGAGAACAACTTATCCATTAACATAAAGAAGACCGAAGCTCTTATAGTGACAAAAGACCCAGACTTCAAACCACCCACTCACCTCATCATGGGAACCACGCAAATTCAAATACAACCACACATAAGATATCTCGGAATTATCATTGACCAAGCCCTAACCCTTAAACAACAAATCAACAAGACCACTAGAACTGTATTCCACAAGGCAAAAACGGTACAACGTCTCCGACCTCTCCTCGAACCGCAGGACTTCAGGACAGTAATGCAGGCTCTGACACTCCCCCATCTGGACTACTGCAACATAATCTACCATGGCCTACCTGCCACACAAACCAATCCCCTCCGAACTGCCCTAAACACCACGGCAAGAATAATTCACAACGCAAAGAAACGGGACCACATCACCCTACTTCTGAGAGACCTTCATATTCTCCCCATTGAAGCAAGAATCAAGTACAAAGCTCTTCTGCTCACCCACAAAACCATCCACAAAACACAAGACACCCCACTCCGCGCCCTACTGCCTCACCCAACCCACAGCAGAACGACCAGACAATCCTCCAACAGCTCCATTGCCGTCCCCCACAAAAGAACCAAGGCAACACAACGGACCTGTAACAGAGCCTTTGAGCTCTATGCCCCATCCCTCTGGAAATCTCTACCAAACCACATCAGGAACAACGGTGATCTCCCATCATTCAAAAAACAACTAAAAACCGTCCTATTCCAAGAACATCTCTGAATAGGGACCTCCTACTCTCCTCAAGATCCTCAGACCAGTAACTGTACTATCCTGTCAGTCTCTATGTCCATCCCAAAATCATTAATGTTGAGCCCCCCGGTGATGGGCCCCCCCCCCACTATTGATTCCCCCCCCCCCCCTGTTATATGTTCCACCGCTTTGACCCGGTGAAAAGCGGGATATAAATACAGTTAAATAAATAAATAAATAAAATACATGCTGTCGTGCAGCCTGCCTCTGCTCCGCCCCTCCCTCCCCCTCCGGCTCTCCCCGCACTGAAGCACAGGACATATGGGGGAGCCAGTGGGGGAAAAGGGTCTAGGCGGATTGTGGGATTGCATGTACTGCTGGGACATGCAGCCCCGCAACCTGCATTCATTAATAAGGGCCATAATCTATCTCAATTTTCAGAAAGCCTTTGACAAAGTCCCTCATGACAGGCTCTCGGGGAAATTAAAGTCATGGGATAGGAAGTAAAGTACTAATGTAGATTAGGAACTGGTTAAAAAATATAAAGAGAGTAGGGCTAAATGTCCAATTTTCTCAATGGAGAAGGGTGAATAGTGGAGTACCCCAGGGATTTGTGCAGGGCCTGTTGATTTTTAGCAAATTTATAAATGACTTGGAAATGGAAATAATGAATGAGGTAATCAAATTTGCAGATCACACCAAATTATTCATTTCTTAAAACACAAGAGAACTGTCAAAAATTGCAAGAGGACTTTGATAAATTGAGAGACTGGGTGTCTAAATGGCAGATTATTATTATTATTATTTTTTAAATTTAAGCTTTTTGCAAATACAAAACAAAATAAAATACAAAAGACATGCTGTTATAATATCACATCACACCATTTAAGAAAAACATAAACAATGCTTGTAACGTACAAATTTCAGCCGTAGTCCACATCATGGGAAGAAAGAAACTTATTTAAAACAACAGATTACTAATTAATTAGCAAGGGTTCAATGGGGAGAGACATAGGCTAAATATTACTTGGACCCTGCCTCTGATGAAATTTAATGTAGACAAGTGCAAAGTTATGCACTTAAGTAAGAATAACCCAAGCTACGATTACACGAAGCAAGGTTCCACATTAGGATTTGCCCCCCAGGAAAAGGATCTAGACGTCATCATGGAAAATATGTTGAAACCCTCTGCCTAGTGTGCAGTAATGGCCAAGAAAACAAATAGAATACTAGGAATCATAAAGAAAGGAATGGAGAATAAAACCTCTGGAGTGACTGCATCTTGAAAATTGTGTGCAGTTCTGGTTGCTATATCTTAAAAAGGATATAGCAGAATTAGAAAAGGTACAGAGAAGAGCCACCAAAATGATAAAGAGATTGAAGGATATGCCTTCAAGGAAAAGCTTAAAAGATTAGGTCTCTTTAACTTGGAAAAAAGACAGCTGAGGGGAGATATGATAGAGGTCTATAAAATAATGACTAACTCTCTTGCCTCTGACCCCCATCTTCTCTTTATAACTCTCTCCTCGAGGTACCTCCGCCTCCAACCCATCCCTCCCTTTCTGCCCAGACCCATGACAAAATCCACAAGATCACACTCCAATTCCCCATGAGGTCAGCTAGTTCCTCTCCTCACCCTCTTCACGCCCTTCCTCCCCCCCACCCACCTACCTCTGCTACCCTTTCTTCCTTTTCTATGATCTCTAAAAAGGAAACCACTCACCTTCTTTCCTCATCCAAACTCACAACCTGCTCCTCTAATCCTGTTCCCACCCATTTCCTTAGATCCATCTCCTCCACTTTAGTCCCTTCCATCTCGCATATTCTCAGCCTATCGCTCTCCACTGCAACCTTCTCTGCAACCTTCAAGCATGCTGTGGTCACTCCTCTCCTCAAGAAACCCTCACTAGACCCTATCTGTCCATTTTACTATCGACCCATCTCCCTCCTCCCCTTCATTTCTAAACTACTTGAAGATGTGGTTCACCGCCGTTGCCTCGACTTTCTCTCTTCTCAAGACCTTTTGGATCCTTTACAATCCAGCTTTCATCATTTACATTCTACCAAAACAGCTCTTGCCATAGTCTCCAGTGACCTGTTTCTGGCAAAATCCAAGGGTCTTTACTCAATCCTCATCCTTATTGACCTTTCTGCTGCTTTTGATACTGCTGACCACAACCTTCTCATTGATACTTTGTCCTCATTTTGTTTTAAGGGCTCTGTGCTATCCTGGTTCTCTTCTTATCTTTCTCATCACTCTTTTAGGGGTATGTTTACTAAACTGGGCTAACAGTTAACCCGGGCTGTCTGCAACTAGGTCCCATTGAATAATATGGGACCTAGAGGCAGATAGCCCAGGTTAATCGTTAGCCCGGTTTAGTAAACATACCCCTTAGTGTTTGTTCTAGTGGATCCCTCTCCATTGCTATCCCGCTCTCAGTTGGTGTACCCCAAGAATCTGTCTTGGGTCCACTCCTTTTCTCTCTCTATACCCAGTCCCTTGCTGCACTCATCTCGTCCATTGGCTTTCAATAGCATCTTTATGCTGATGACTCCCAGATCTACCTCTCTACACCTGAAATCTCTCCGATAATCCAGGTCAGGATCTTTGCCTGCCTTTCTGACATTGCTGCTTGGATGTCTCACCGCTGCTTGAAATTGAACATGGCCAAAATTGACCTGCTTATTTTTCCCCTAAACCCTCCTCTCCCCTCAATTCTCAGTCTCTATGGATAGCTCTCTACTCCTCCCTTCTCCTCAACTTGCAACCTTGAGGTCGTCTTTGACTCCTCTCTCTCTTGCTCCACACACATTCAACTGATAGCTAAAACCTGCCGTTTCTTTCTCTATAACATCAACAAAATTTGCCCATTCCTTTCTGAACACACTACTAAGACACTTATCTACTCCTTAGTCACCTTCCATCTAGACTATTGTAACCTACTCCTCGCTGGCCTCCCTCTGAATCAACTCCCCCCCTTCAATCTGTTCAACTTTCTGCTGCGCGGCTAATCTTCTGCCAGCCTCATCATGCTCATATTACCCCTCTTCTCAAGTCACTTCATTGACTCCCGTTCTATTTCCGCATCCAGTTCAGACGTCTCCTACTTTAGGTGCATTCACTCTGCAGCTCCTCACTAGCTTTCCTCTCTTTTCTTTCCCTACATTCCTCCTCAGGAACTATGCTCTTCTGGCAAATCACTTTTATCTGTGCCCTTCTCTTCTATTGCTAACTCTAGACTTCACTTCTTTCACCATGGTGATCCTTACGTCTGGAACAAACGACCTGAATCTGTATGTCAGGTGCCTTCTCTGACCCTTTTCAAATCCAGGCTGAAAACTCACCTCTTCGCTGTCACTTTCAGATCTTGATTCTCTGGATTTCCCTTTTGTTTCCTTACCATACTCCTAGATGCATCCTATGTCTACAGCTACTGTGTTGTCTTTCTTGACTAGATTGTAAGTTCTGACAAACAGGAACCATCTTTTACATATGTCTGTGCAGTGCCGCTTACATCTTGTAGTGCTATACAAATGTCCAGTAGTAATAGTAGTAGTGGAACGGGTAAACATTAATCTGTTATTTACTCCTTCAAAAAGTAAAAAGACTAGAGAATATACAATGAAGCTACAATGTAGCACATTGAAGACTAATCGAAGAAACTATTTTTGCACTCAATGCGTGATCAAACTCTGGAATTCGTTACTGAAGGATGTAGTAAAAGCTGTTAGAGGTTTGGACAAGTTTCTGGAGGAAAAGTCCGTAAACCATTGATATTTATTTAACAACTTTTTTATACCACTATCTCTACAATTCAAAGCACTGTACAATAAACTCAAGGAAAGGAAAGGTTACAAGTAACTTATTAAATAACAATTAACTCAAATAACTTAATAAATAACAATTAGCTCAATTCCCTGGTCTACAATTTTTTAAAAGTTGTTGGCTTCAGAGGCAAAATCTGCCAATTCTTTTGGATTTTGATGCACTGAATTAAAAAATGACAACTAAAATCACTGATTGACTACTGTTTCCAAGATATCTAAGCTTTTCTATTTTATGCGTATATATAGCATGTTGGTAATAGGGTTTTAATCACAAATTATTATAAACCTAGGTCTTTTCGTGTGTTTATGGTTGCCATATATATGACCTTGATAATATTTCACCTGTCGTCTTTGTATAGAAGTTTAAAAATAAGAAAAGGGTTATTTAAATGCTATTTATTTTAAAAGTTAGCATGAAGCAGAAAGCAAGAAATGACTATGTATACATTAGTATTCATTTCAGACCTTATTCATTGTCTACTCTTCATTTTTTGGCTTGTCTCTTGTAATCTGTAAATGGAGCATCTCTTGTCACTGTCCAGCAGTATAGTCTGCAAGCACTGAAGAGCTCTATTTG
Organism: Ichthyophis bannanicus; assembly: GCA_033557465.1. Classification (NCBI taxonomy): domain Eukaryota; kingdom Metazoa; phylum Chordata; class Amphibia; order Gymnophiona; family Ichthyophiidae; genus Ichthyophis; species Ichthyophis bannanicus. The sequence goes on along the minus strand of CM066035.1, from coordinate 599,304,256 downwards.
CCTTGATATCTTTTCTCCATCACTGTAATGTCCTGATGAAATCACTTGCCATGCTCATCGTTCACTGCTCAACAGTTTGGTGGAAAAAAATCAAGATGAGAGTGCAAAAAATGTATCTTTAGTGATATATTGCAGCAAAGACTTTTGTGTGCATTGAAGAGTTTTTCCACCAGTTCCCTGTAGTTGTCTGCCTTGTTATTTCTGAGAAAACTTGTTGCCACTAGCTGGAAGGCTTTCCATGCTATCTTGTCTTTGCCCTGTAGTGCACGGTTAAATGCATCATCTCAAAGAAGTTCATGAATCTGAGGACCAATAAAGACACCTTCCTTTATCTCAGCTTCACTTAGGGGTCTGTTTACTAAATGGTGCTAGTGGCTTCTGTGTGAAATCGGAGCTGCGGCCCTATCAAATAAAACAGGGTCGCGACTCCAATTTCACATGGAAGTTGCTAGTTCCGCTTAGTAAACAGACCCCAGAGTCTTGGGAATTTCCCACTGAGATATTTTCATTAGACTCAGGATGGTAACAAAATCTTCCTTGATTCAACAAGTGGTGGATGCTCCACACTTTTCTTCCCGGGCTCCAATGACTGTTGGAGTGGCCAATCTCTCACATGACTATGTCATTCACAGAGAAAACAGCAGTACTTTATGTATCCAGTCTGCAGACCGAGCAACAGAGCAACAACTTTCAAATCACCACAAGGCTGACACTGATGTTGGTCATAGTTTATGTGTCTCAACAGCCATTTTATATTGTCATAGGTTTTCTTCATATGGACTGTAAAACAGCTTTAAGACTCGTCTTCGATAAATCGACGAACAGTCTCCACTGATCTAGATGATGAATGATATTGAGGGCTGCCGTCAAACCATCAATGTTGTTTCAGGCTACAAGATTGCCTTCCATGGATGAGTTGAGCATGGTGGACACTAATGGGCAGTTGGGGTTCACCTCTGAGGATCCCTGGAGGTACATCATGTTACCAGCTGCTGTGAGATCTTTGGAGGATGCCGGAGATCACCAGATGTGTCATTTCCACCCGTCCTGCTACAAAAGCGGTGTGTTTCCATAGTACACGGCCCCATGGTCATTCAAAGAAGCTTGTATGCCCCTTTGGAACATACAAAGAAGCTTGTATGCCCCTTTGGAGCCCCTTCAGAGCTCACAGAGGAGCTGACGGAGCTATACAGGACATCCTAGACTTTGTTTGTCCTGTAAGCCCCTTACTGATATTGATATCATGTTATATATTCTAGATTCTGTTTGGTGAGAGTATGGGTAAGAGGAAAGGTAAACTCAAGGGGGTCCTGGGTGGTTCTCAGATTCCAATGGATTCCTTTTGGTGATGCAAGGGAAGATTGGCGTAGTTGGAGATCTGGTGGACACTTTGAAGAATATCAGTTCTGAGGTGCTTCCCTTGAGTCCAAAATCCAGGTCCCCTCCCTTTCCCCTGGTAGGACCTCAGGGGAGTTCCAGAGGGATACCCCACCTGAGACTGGAGAGGGCTTGCAGGCTGGCCAGAATTGGTCCCTAGGCCAACAGCTGGGATCTGTGTTAGATTCACCATTGGCTTCATCACCCCTTCCGGAAGGATTGGGGGTAGGTTTTCCTGCTATGACCCCTCTGAAGCCTGTTGTTTTTCTAGGGCTTTGGGGGGTGAGTTACTGATTCCCTTATCCCTCCCCCCCCCCCTAAGGAGGTTACCAATTTAGAATTATGGCACATGATGGCCAAGATGGAGTTCACTGTGTCTGGCTGTCTTGCTAATTTGTGTTTGTTTTCTGGGGAAACTGTTAATTGGTTGACCTCCTTAGACAGGAAGTTATGATCACAGGGTCAGCAGATCAATGTTGTTAATGGGAAAGGTATGGCCCTGGAAAAGGCCAGTGGTGCATTATTGAGGGGAAATTTGTTATTGGAAAATAAAGTAGAAAGGATTGAAAACTCTCTTTGATCACTGAATTTACGATTTGTTAATTTTTTGTTTTATAATTTTGAGTCTTGCAATTCCACCTCTGATCTTCCTCTTCTATTTATTTTATTCTTTATTTATTTAATGCTTTTATATACTGCGCTCTTTAAAATCAGTGCGGTTAACAGATAACATTTTGTACAGAGCAGGGAGAGCCTGCTTTGCACTTACATTGAACGGGTAATGCAACTTGGATTTAGAACTGGGGTAACTATATACATTCTAAGCCACGTGTGACTGCACAGTTGTAGCGACATGGCTTACTCTATGAACTATATTCTCCCAAATATACCTGAAAATGTTTTGGCTAAAGATATAAAGCATGATGACAAAACGTTTTTCAGGTATATTCGGGAGATGAGAAAGATCAGAGGTGAAATAGCAAGACTCAAAAGTGCCTAGAACGGATTAATTAAACAGACTTTAACAGAAAAACTCAGAGGGTATTATATTTTAATGATTAACGTTGTTGCGCGGATGTTGTCTCAGACTATTCGGCTGTGAATTACTGGATTGGAAGAACTCGTCATTAACACCAGCTCAGCCTTAGTACATCAATGACCACTTCCGGCAATTATGAAAACTTTCCTTTTACCCTCTTACTTCCTTGTATCAAATTTCTAATTTCAACAATTGCTTAACTTGGGACTAGCACTTAGCTTCATGAGTCTTCAAATGAATCTTGTGCAGATGAATCTTCCTAGTCCGACGCCTCACTTACAACGTTGTGAACAGCGTTTCACTCAATGAATGAGGTTCTTCAGGGAATTTTAAGTGGTGCATATAGTCCAAACATTAACTGAAAATAGAAACTCATATTAAAAACTTATTAACTGTCCTAAGTCTAATACAGGTTCTTATTAAAAATGTTTATAAGCTACTACATACCCAGTAGGGACTTTCATTCCACTCAACTTTCTCTAGCAGACTTTTTTGTAGTTTTTATCAGCAGCCATCAGCTGTTATCTTCTCTTTTCAGCCTAGAGAAACATTGCGCATGTGCTCTCTCTCTCTCTCGACACCATATTTTATAGTCTCCTCCCCCCATTAACTAATAGACTAACTTAATTCACAAACTCCTTCCTCTTTGAATCAGTAGATCGGTAATCAGTTTTTTAGCTGCAATTTCCCCATTCTATCTCTAAATTTAACCCATTAGGAATTAGTGTCTGTAGTTGGAAAATCCAGCGTTGTTCATGGATAAGTAGAGTTTTTGCTAATGACTTTCCATATTTGGGGACTGAAACTTGTTCTATGCAAAAACATCGTAACTGCTCGAAACTATGTTTCAGTGCTTGGCAGTGAGAAACCATCGGAGCTTGTTGTATATCATGTTTTAATCGGCTCTTGTGTTCTGCCATGCGAATCTTAAAAATCCTACTGGTTTGACCTATATAATATAGGTCACACGGGCATACTATGGCATAAACTACATTCTGTGAATTACAATTGGTATACTGCTGTAAAACATATTTTTTATGATGATAAATAAAATGCTGTAATTCTATTGTTATACTGCAAATAGAACAGTTTCCACATCTATAATGTCCCGAAATTTTCTCAGTATCAGCCGGTATGGGGCGTAAAATCGTTGGACTCACTTTCTCTTTCAAATTGCCATTGCGACGCCACACACATCGGACTGTCTTCTGAGCCAGGCAAGGTAATGTATGTAAAACCTTAATATGACGAGCCATGATTTTCTTTATTTTAAAACTGAAAGGGGTATATTGAGTAATAAAATTAATTGTGTCGATATCAGTTTCCTTCCTTGTTTGCTTAGTTTCCAACAGTGCTGATCGGTCATTGAAAAGTGCCCGATGGTAAGCTCGCGACACCACGCCGGATGGGTACCCTCGTGCTTGAAAATTCTGAGCCAAACCCTTGGCTTTATATTTAAAATCAGCCAGCTCTGAACAGTTCCGTCGATATCTCAGGAACTGAGAGAATGGCAGTCCTTCTTTTAATCGAAGCGGATGGGCGCTGCGATAATGGAGCAGTGTATTCCGAGCTGTAATTTTGTGATAAAGTGAGGTCTGCCATCCTTGTGGAGACTTCTTGATCAGTAGATCTAAAAAAATCATTTCAGTGGTATGAACGCTATACGTAAACTGAATGTGGGTATCCTGATCATTGAGCCAGTTGATAAATTGAAAAAGTTCTTCTTCGGGGCCCCTCCAGAGCAGGAACACGTCATCAATGAACCTAGACCAAAGTTTAACATTTGCCTGGAACGGGGAACATTGCCATATCTTTTGTTCATAATAACCCATAAAAAGGTTGGCTACAGACGGGGCAAACGTCGCCCCCATAGCTACTCCAGATATTTGTTGGAACAGATCATCTTCAAACTTAAAGTAATTTCGACCTACTGTTAAACCTGTTAAGAGCGATAGAAACTGAACATATGTTTCAGACAAATCGCCTCTGTCCCGCAATGCTCGCTCCACCGTGTCTTGCGCTTGTTTCTGGGGGATACTGGTGTATAATGATACAACATCCAATGTGGCTAAGAGAATATGTGGATCTATTGCCCATTGGGGACTCTGCTCTAAAATTTGTAAAAAATGAGAAGTATCCCTAATGAAGGACGGGATGTCTTTAAGAAGTGGGCGGAGAAAAGAATCGAGGAACATGGAAAGGGGCTCCAGCAGTGATCCTTTGGTTGACACTATCAGTTTAGTAATGTGATGTAGATAGGGTTTGTAGTGGAGAATGGTGCATAGAGCATGACATCATCGGCATGGATGTGGTATAAATTAGCATATTGGCTGTTAGTATGTATTAAATAATAAAGAGGATAATCCCGAGCCTCCTTGTAGAGTGTATGGAATGGATTATGTGGCCCTATCTGCACCTCTTTTTGTTGCCCTGTTAGGCAGGAACAGAACCACTCCAATATTGTGTTTTGTAGTCCTAAGGCTTGTGGCATGATCATAAAATGTTGTGACAGATTGAGTCAAATACTGTTGATGTGTCGAGAAATATTAGGATAAATCCCTGCTGCTGTTTTTCCATGGCTTGCATGAATCTGTCTGTGAGTGGTCCTAGAGGGTCTCAACTCCATGATAAGATCTGAAACCGTGTTGCTGTGGTGTGTGTAAGTTAATATGATTTTAGAGTTGATGCAGGATTACTTTTTCAAATATTTTTGTCAAGAAATGTAGACTAGAGATGGGTCTAAAGGAACTTGGGGCCCAATATTCAATATCCACAGCTGCTGGCTCTACACACCCTGATGCTAGTCATTCAGCATCGTGTGGTGTCGTGTTGGCAGTGATACTGAGCCGCTGCCTAGTTAGTGACAAGTGGCAAAAGCCAGGTGCAGGTAACTGGCCTAACCTTTGCTGTATATCATTAACCGGGAAGTGGCTCAATATCACTGCTGACCAGTTACCGATCGGCAAAAGCAGCTAATCCAGACATTCTATGCCAGGGTTGGATATGATCCCAGGACTGAATATCCAGATTTAGAGTTCAGCGCCTTCAGCTAGCTGCGCTAGCAGCATTACCCGCTGGCGCTGAATATCAGGCCCTTGGAGTTTCATGTCTAATGTACTGTTTGCATTTTAAGGCTCCCATAGCCTCAAGGAAACACATTGTTCTGGGGAGCTGCTGAGAAATTATGGTCTGAATATGGATATTCCACTCACTGTCCAAATACTGGTGCTGAATGTACAGATATTATTCAGCTGCTGTGGCTGGTGCTGTAAAAAAACGCTGACTGCTGAGGCTAAATATCTGCATGTCTATTTTTATGATCCACTTATGTTTATGTTTATTATACTTGATATACTGCCCTTCATTAAATAACAGAGCAGTGTACAATTTTCAAAATTATAAGAATGGCCAATGGCTGAGAAAAATGAAAAGAAATTACAATGCAAGAGAGGATATTGGATAGAATAACCAAGCATACCAGACAGGAGGAGTGGACAACACTGAAGGGCAAAGGAAATGCAGTCGCATAGGGGGAGTAGGGAGGTGAAGCACAGAGGAGAATAAATAGGTCTTTAGGCGTGTTTTGAAGGTACGGTGGTTTTGTTTAAGTCTGAGGGAGGTAGGCAGTGAATTCCAAAGTGCGGGTCCAACAAAGAAAAAAGCAGAAGTACGGATCGATTGCAGATGGGCACGGGAAGGAGAGGGGAGGTGGAAGCGATTTATATGTACAGGCCGAAGAGTGCGACTAGGAATGTGAGGCTGAATGAGGTTCGCCAGATATTGTGTGGTATGGGTGTAAATAACCTGATGAACAAGGGTAAGGAGTTTAAAGCGGATACGATGGTCTATGGGGAGCCAATGAAGGTGAAGAAAAAGGGGGGTTACGTGTTCCTGACGGGTGGAGTGGGTAATAATGCATGCTGCTGTATTTTGGATACATTGAAGTTGGTGTAACTGGGACTGTGGAATACCGGCAAGGGCAGAATGACAGAAGTCAAGACATGACATAACAAGGGACAAAGTGAGAGTGGTGAGAGCCTGTGGAGTAAGGAAGGGATGAACAGCATGGGTCTGACAGAGAAAAAAGAAGGAGGTTTTAGTGATATGAGAAATATGATCACGGAAAGAGAGATCAGAATCAAAGAAGACACCGAGGTAACGAAAGCAGGACACCAAAGGAATAGGGGAGCCAGAAAAGGCTGGAGCTACCTGGGGGCAAGGACTACCATGTGGATAAGGTTAGCTGGATAACATCTGAATATAACTTTTTTTGTTGTTTTTATTTAAAGGCTTTTGTACAAATACAAAAAAAACATTAGTACAATCCGTTCCCGGAGTACTTGCACAATAAGTCAAAACAAAATCTTCAGCTACAACAATTGCTACATCTCAGCCTTTATTTTATTTTATTTTTTTTTTGCCTTTATTCACAGAGTTTCATTATTACTAAATTTTCCCTCTTAACTATTTCTCTCTCCCCTCTGCCCCTCACTCCTCCATCTCCCTCCTCCCCCTCCCCTCTCCTCCTCTCCCCTTCCCCCCTTCCCCTCTACCCCCTCCCTCACCCACCTCCCCTGTTCTTTGCCACAAATTCTATAAATTAAGGGGTATCCTGCCATCCTATTATTTATTATTTTTATTTATTTATTACAGTTGCTTATATACCGCACTATTCGGTATCAGCGCGGTTTACAGTATAACAAAAACAACCTAAACACAAACTGTTTGGTTTTACATAGAACAGGAATATCAACTTGGATAATAGGGTTGAACTATATACATGAGGGGTCAATTAAATAACAGGGTTGGATTATATACATGAAATATTAGTTGCACTGAGTTATATACAACACAATGCTTACTTTAAGACGGAATTTGTCTGATCTGCAGGAAGGAGCTTGGGACTGTGATAAAGGCTTAGAATGGGTGTTATTAGGTGGGTATTTTAGGTTCCATTGCTGGCTGGGTAGAATTGGCGGAATAGGTGAAACTTGATTGCCTTCCTGAATTTAGTTAGGTCTGCAATAGCTCGAATGTCAGATGGTAATGCATTCCAGCATTTGGGGACGTAAAGACTGAAGGCCCTGTTTGCCGTTGTGCAATTGCATTTGGTCAACATCTTCGGTGTTATTAGTAGATTTAACGCTGTTGATCTTCTGGATCTGTTGGGTGGCACAGTTTGGATCAGATCAGTAAGTGCAGTAGAGGAAATGCGGTTGATGGCCTTGAATGAGAGAAGTGAAGTTTTGAAGATAATTCTTCCGTGTATTGGTAGCCAATGAAGCTGTTTCAGAATAGGAGTAACATGTTCACTTCTGGATGCACCATGGAGGATTCTTGCTGCAGCATTCATGGCCAGTTGTAATGGGTGTAATGTGGAATGAGGGAGACCTTGTAAAATGGAATTAGCGAAGTCAAAATGCGGCAGGATCAGTGCTTGATATATGGTCCGGAAATCATCTGGGTCCAGGAGGGAGCGCAGATGCCTGAGTGAGCGGATTTTGAAATATACATCCTAAAATTGCTAGGAAAGGGGAGATGATAAACCCTCACACCAAGTGGCAATCCTCATCATATATCTCCAGCTAAATTAGAGATATTGCAGGCCGGGAGCCGTATTTCAATACAAAAGACTCCCATTCCTGCTCAAATTGGGGCAGACACATCCTCCCAACTGCTACCCTCCTTTCCATTGTGTATAGGTCCCATATCCAGTCTAGCCAACGTGATAGTGTCGGAGGCGATACCTGTTTCCAGGCAGCTGCCAGGGTCAATCTAGCTGCATTCAGACTATGAAGAATCAATGTTAACTGGGCGAGCCGTCCGTTGGGGACTCTCCTCCCAAAAATAAAAATATCTGGGTCCCAGGGGACATTCAGCCCAATCATTTTTTCAGGCAATATTGTATCCCTCTCCAAAAAACCTGGATGCGAGGGCATAGCCACCACACATGTGCCAAGGTGCCTTTTCTGCCACAATTTCACCAGCACAAATCAGGTACTCCCAGGAAAGCTCAGGCCACTCATACGGGCGTCATATACCATCCGTAAACTAGCTTATAATTGGTTTCCCGGGCATTAACAGCCACCGAACCTCTCCAGAGCCTACCCTCAATCTGCTCCCACTGTTGTTCAGTGTATGAGAGGTGCAACTTCTGCATCAACTGAGCTCTATGCTTGCCTTCCCCGAAATGCTGTTTCTGTAAATCTGCATACAAGGCCACAATAAGGCCTTTCGTGCTTGTGCCTTCCTCACATAGACATTCAACATCTGTCAACTCTTGAGCAACTTGCTCCCTAACCTCCCGACTCCTCACCCAGTGCGCTGCCTGCACATAGTGATAGTGATATCTGAGGTTGCGCTCAAAAATAACAAATTAATGCTTAAATATGCATCTCAGCTATTTTGAGCGCAACCTCAGATATCACTATTAGCTCGCTCAGTTAGAGACCTTGGACTTTTGCACATAGTGATAGACATGGGGTTTGGGAATATCAAACTCCTCCTGCAGCTCACGAAAAAGAGCGAAGAACATCATCCTCAAATAATTTGGCCCACACGGCTGAGCCCCTTATGCCCCCATTGTTGAAAGGCCAGATCACTCATACCAGGAGGGAAAGCATTGTTATGAGCTATAGGCGCCAAGGAGTATAGCATCACCCTTCGTGGCCAAAAAAACCCGATCCCAGCACCGGATGGTATGAGTTATATATGGATTTTCAATACGCATGCCCCACCCCCCATGGAACTTGGCGCAAAGCCACAACCTGTCCCCCAACCCGGCCCCTCCCGCCAAATCCATTTCCATTTGCACCCAACACTTGGCGCTATCAGAGTTCATCCATTCCACCCCTGTACGACACTGTGTCGCCACATAATACCAATGAAGGTTAGGGAACCCCATTCCCCCTCGCCCCGGTTGAGCATATAGAATCCTGCGAGCTATTCGAGGGCATTTGAATTTCTATATGGACTTCATGATCAATGCTTGAGGCAGAGGTATGGGGAGTACCTGAAAGGTACAGGAATCGGGGGACCAGCACCATTTTTGTTACAGCAATACGCCAAAACCATGACAGCATCAGGCCTGCCCAGGACTCCAAATCCCGTTTAACTTGTTGGAGCAAGGGTCCAAAGTTCGCCCAGCACAATGCGGCCCTATCTACCGTGAGATTTATACCCAAATAATGAAGAGCTTTATCCACCCATCGAAAAGGAAGGCGTGCCCTCAGTTGTGCACATGTCATTTCCTCGACCCCCACGTTTAAGATTTCCGATTTAGTATAATTTATTTTAAACCCTGAGACCTGCGAAAAAGCTGCAAAGAGTTGCATTGCACTGGGAAGGGAGACGCCAGGGTCAGTTAGGGATAATATGATGTAATCTGCAAAAAGCGCTATTTTATATTCACGAGAGCCCACCCTTACCTCAGCTACACCTGGATGTTTGCGAAAGCTTTGCACCAGCGGTTCCATGACTAATGCAAATAGTAAATGGGATAAGGGGCACCCCTGTTAAGTGCCCCTCTCCAATTCAAAACTCTTCAATTGACCCCCCATTGATTTGGATGCTAGCTCGGGGTCCCTGATAGAGACTTTGCACCCATCATGAAAAGTTAGGCCCAAACCCCATCCTGTCCAATACCCACCACAGGAAACCCCAGCTGACCCTATCAAATGCCTTCTTGGCATCAACTCCCACCAATGGTACTGGTTAGGGATCATGTTGCACAACATGTATCACTTGTAACATCCATTGTACATTTATTTACATTCTCTTATATACCATGCTATTCTGCATCAGTGTGGTTTACATTGAACAAACTGGAATTATATTGAACATGGCATTATAACTTGAGAATAACTATTTTACAGGGAACATGGGCTATGGAGGGTTAAGTGGCTTGCCCAAGACCACAAGGAGCACCTGTGGGAATAGAAACCCCAGTCCTTCCAGCCCAAGGTTACTGTCCTCTAGTGGGATTTAGAACCCCTGACCTTCTGGTCTGAAGTACCTTTCCCCAGCCACTAGGCCACTCCTCCACTCATTATCAGTGGCCTGTTGGTTGGGCACAAAACCGACCTGATCAGGGTGCACCAGACCGGGAAGGGCCTGATTTAGTCAAGCAGCCAGTACAGAGGCCAGTATTTTAAGATCCGACAGTGTATTATCCTCCACGAGGCCCGCTTCGCAGAGCACTCTCCATGCTTCAGTATGATCTTTTGCAGAAATGTTTTTATTCCCCAACATAAAGTTCATTTGAAAAGGGAAGGACCATGAGTAGCGTATCCCTTCTCTGTTCAATACTTCTATGATAGGCTTCATCTCCTGCCGGCACACCAGCGTGAAGATCGAAAGGTCCTTTTAGAGGGAGACAGTTGCATCTTGGTATTGGACAGTTTTCCTTTCCCGGCCTCTCCGCAGCAACAATTCTGCATCTGTATAGTACAGAAAGCGAGCAATAACATCTTGTGGCTGGTTACTGGGGGGCTTATCCAACGCCTGATGCACCCTCTCAATCTCCATATTAGCCCCTCGGGACGAGAACTCCTCTGTCGTTAAAAGGGCGTTAGCCACTGCTTGTACCAGCTCCACCAAGTTCTCTGCCTCACCTGCAGCCCCGGTATGCCTCTGAAGCGCACATTATTTCTGCAGGCCCAATTTTCTATGTCATCTATCTTATAGGTGAGTTCCAACACCTGAGAACGTTGCCTGTCCACTGTGCACTGCATGTCTAGCAAAGTTTCAGCATGGTCCTCCATTTTGGTTTCTACCTCCTCCACCCGGTGGCCTAGTTCTTTAATGTCTCTGCGGAGCTCTGCAATCGTACATGTCACCTCCTCCCACATAGATCGGAACTCTGCAGCAAGCTCTTCAAAACCACTCCGGAGTTTATGTTGCAAAAGTGAGTGTGCTGAGTTTGCTTTGTTTCCTTGTTCTAACTCACTTAAGGTTTCCTGTCCTGATTCCTCCGACATCGGCCTCTGTGGGGAACCGCCATGCGATCCAGCCTTGCCCATCAGCCGTTGAGAAGCATGCTGCTTTTCTTTTACCTCTGAACCCTTAATTCTTGTAGCCATGCTTTCTCCACTCCTTCCGACGCCTTCTGCTGCACGTTTTGATAGTTCTCCAGCCCTGCCAAGCACTTTTAGGGGCTTTTCCTCGGGGCAGCGGAGAGAAAAACGTAAGCCGCCATTTTCTTTGGTGACGTCACCGGACCGCCCTGAATATAGCTTTTGACCCTGTCCCTGAAATGTTTTTTTCTATGTTTATTAAAATTTGATATACCGCCTTTCAAAAAAATAGCAGAGCAGTTTACAATAAAAATATTTGTAAAAGGAGAAAAATAATTCCATAAAATTATAGAATAGAGAGACACAGTCGTGCTAGGAGTTCCACCCTCAACTTTGGTTGTACCTAGACTTATATGGACAACATTCAGCAGCAGCAAATGTTTAAAGGAAAGTACTGATACTTTGCGGGTGAATACCTTTTTATTTCCATCTTTTCAGGCCAAATGTGACAATGTACCTTTCCGAGCTTCTTTTTCCTGATACTTAATTTATTCTCTGTTTCTTTACTTTTGCTCATTTGGAGCCATTTTCATACCATCTGCATTGGGACAATGACCAACATGGATACCTTTAAACCATACATTTTTCATCCATTTTCAAAGCAAAACGTGGATGAACTTTTGGTTCCAAACTTGCTGCAACTGTAAAATATCCATATATAATTGCATCTGCTTTTTGTATGGGTACTTTTGTCATGGAATCTGTATTTGTGTGTTTGTATGTGTGTGTGTGTGTGTGTGTGTGTCTGTATTCAGATGTGTCTGTGTGTGTATGTGTGTGTGTGTGTGTGTGTGTGTGTGTGTATGTGTATCTATGTATCTGTGTAGGACAGAAGAGGGGAGAGACCCCTATTGAAAGGTCCATGATGAAAAAAAGAAGGTAGAGGTCAACAGAATAACCACCAATAATCTTTATTCTCTGTGGTTACTGCATTGCCCCCTGCTTTAATTTTTTTTGTATGTGCCTGTCTGCCTGTGTATATCTGTGTTCACTCTGAGTGTGTCTTTGAGAGAGGAGACTGAGAGGGAAAAGGCAGTTTCCATATCGTCTTGCTAGACCAGTCCAGACAAGTGGGTTGGTGGAGACAAAGAAGCAATGAAAAGCCCAGGTTTCAATGACATCACTCTCATGCCTCTATCTGCTTCAGCCACCAGAGGTCTCTCGGAATGTCTTTGTTTCCAGCACATGGTAGATGGATTTTCTCCACTCTGAAGAAAATCTGAGGATCGAGAGGAAAAGAGATTGAGTAAACGCTCCTTAATGACCATCTCAAGCCCTAAATGTGTGACCCACTTGAGCACAATGTTGGAGGCTCCACTAGATCGCTGTATTTTTGGTACCTATTGGAGGCTGAAAAATTGGTTCAGTTCCATACCCTTAACATGATAAAGGCCTGTTGAGCAGCCATAGATTGGAAGGATTTGGAAGAATCTGGAAGAGTACAGCAGCCTCACACAATCTGCCTCCTCCTCCATTCCCTCCTGCTCTCTCCCGAAGATTGCAGAAGGCTCTCAGAGGGATCTGCCTGCCAGTCACCTTTCACAGAGTGCTGTTAAAATAACCCCAGCCAGTGAAGCAGTTTCAGGGGAGCAGAACTGAGCCTGGTACGTATTCTATACCTGAGATTCTCAAGGGGTGAGTACCAAGGCTTGACCTTGTCAATGCCCATGTTGGGGGCTCCTGGTTTCTTCTCTGAGGGACACAATTTGGGGGACTGCTAGTGACCATTGGTATTGTGGGGGGTTTCCCACTGTTTTATGCACGCGTTAGTAATGTTTTTTCCTATGGTGCACCTGGGAATCACACAGTCCTAAAGCGCATTCCACCTAAGTTGCTCTAATACATACTCCTTCCCTAGCGCCTTAATTCATGTTACATAAAAGTGCAGTTAATGCACACTTGCAAGCCAATGCAGCGGTGAGTAGCTCTTCATCCTCGAGGGGGTATATGGCAGCTATGCCCCCTGGTGTTGGGGGAGCCTTTTCTGAGAGGAGAGCTTCCAGAATCCAGATTGTCCTCTCTGGAATTCTTTTCCTTTTTTGCAACAGGCCTGGTCCTTCTGGCATGAAAATTCAGACCCTGTGACCTCTAGGTGCCCCCGGATGCAGTCTTATGCCAGGCAAGCTGAAAGTAGAAGCCCTGTTCAATTACCTTAGCTATGCATTCCCCGGTGCGGGACACTCCCTAAAGATGAGGAACAGTTGGGGGCTATCCAAGATGTTTATTATGCCTCAGACCCAGTTGAATTGGTATTGGGCTCTGATATGGATGAGGGCATAATCTCACTTTCAGAATATGCAGAGGCCAGCATGATCTGCCTGTTCCAGAAGAAGGAGCTGGCAACATTGATTTCCAGGTTCTTGTCCACCTTGAACTTGACAGATGCTTCAGGCAAGGAGCCGGAGTTGAAGGTACACCCGCCTGTCTTCCCGTTCCCAGAAGTGATCAAAGATATGATCCAGTCTAAGTGGGGCTCACCTGATTACCTTCCGTAAAGGGTGAAGGGTATATAAGAAGATCTACACTCTCCCAGAAGAGGAATGTGGTGAGTGGTTTGACATTCCCAAGGTGGATGCACAAGTCACGGTGGTTACCAGGTAGACCACCGTTCCTGTGAAAAGCAGATCAGCCTTAAAGGATGTTCTGGACCACAAGGTCAATTCCTTGCTGAAGAGCCAGTGTGCAATGGCAGTAGCTATTCTACAGCTGGGGGTATGTACCAGATTGACAACTCCAGCCCTGCTCTAGTGGATTCAGTCTTTACCACCTGATGATACTACTTCCCTCTTGGAGTCAGCTGTGGCCTTCCTTTCTGATGCCATATATGACAGTTCACTGCTCTTCCTTTTGGGTTCTCCACCACCACAAGGATGTTCTCCAAGGTCATGATGGTGGCAGCAGTAGTGCTGTGGTGCCAAGGGATTTATGTCCATCCCTATCTGGATGACTGCTCATCCAAGCCTACTCCATGTCAGAAACATCTCAGGTGACATCCTGAGTGGTGTCCTTTTTGAAAAGTCTCTGCTGGGTAATCAGTCAGGGAAAGAGCTAGTTTATGCCTTCTTAGTCCTTGTAGTGGTTGGAAACTTTTTTCAGCACTCAAGTGGGTAGAGTTTTCCTGCCAAAGGAGAAAGTCAGAAGACTGTTGAATTGTCTGGTGATGTTCTGTATACAGAAGGTCCCCAGAGCCTAGGATTATCTTCAGCTCCTTAGATTATTTGACGGCGACGATAGAGATGTTCTGTGGGTATGTTCTCACATGCGTCCGATCCAGCGGTCCTTGTTATCTCAATGGTCCCTGAGTCCTCCGGAGTTCAAGTGCAGACTCCTGCTCCCATTGATGGTGAAGTCCATAGAAACATACAAACATGACAGCAGAAAGAGACCACATGGCCTATCTAGTCTGCCCGTCCATATCAATTACAATAGTCTCCTCCTTTCCTTTAAAGATCTTCTGTGGTTGTCTCATGATTTATTTAATTCAGATACTTTCCTCGTCTGTACTACCTCTTCCGGGAGAGTCTATCCCCTTTCACCTTCATGCTATGCCCCCTCATAGCAGAGCTTGTTTTCAATCAAAAGAGGCTCTCCTCTTGTTCATTTATGCCTTGGAATTATTTAAACATCTCTATAATATCTCCTCTATCCTGCCTTTCCTCTAATGTATGCATATTAAGATCTTTAAGTCTGTCCTTAATATGCTTTATAACGAAGACCACTAGTCATATTAGTAGCCAGCATCTGCACCAACCTCATCCTGTTTATATCCTTTTGAAGGTGTGGTCTCCAGAACTGTATAGAATACTCCAAATGTGGTCGCACCAGCGATTTATACAGTGGCACTATCACCTCCTTTTCTCTGCTGGCCATTCCTCTCCCTATGCACTCAAGCATCCTTCTGGCTTTCATCATTGCCTTTTCTACCTTTTTAGCCACTTTAAGATCATCAGAAACAATCACGCCCGGGTCATGCTGTTCTTTCATGGATAGATGTACTTCGCCCCCTACACTATACTGCTCCCTTGGATTTTTGCAGCCCAAGTGCATGACTGTAATTTTTAGCATTAAATCTTAGCTGCCAGATGCTTGACCATTCTTTAAGCTTAGCTAGATCCCTCCTCACGTTATCTACTCCTTCCTGGGTATCTACTCTATTGCAGATTTTGGTATCATCTGCAAAGAGGCATACCTTACCCAATAGCCCTTCCGCAATATCACTAACAAAGATGTTAAAATAATCAGCCCAAGGACAGATCCCTGCAGCACACCACTGGTAATCTCCCTCTCCTCAGAGTGAGCTCCATTTACCAGTACCCTTTATTGCTTTGCACTCAACCGATTTCTTACCCAGTCAGACACTTTAGGGTTGATCCCTAGGTGCTCAATTTATTTATAAGTCACCTGTGTGGAACGGTGTCAAAGACTTTACTGAAATCTAAGTACACCATATCTAGGGTTCTCTCTTGGTCTAACTCCCTGTTGACCCAGTCAAAGAAATCAATCATATTTGTTTGACGTGACCTACCTCTGGTAAACCGATGTTTCCTCGGATCCGGCAGTCCGCTTGACTCCAGAAACCTCACTATTCTCTCTTTTAGCAGCATTTCCAATAATTTACTCAATACAGAGGTTAGACTAACCAGTCTGTAGTTTTCAACCTCATCCTTACTTCCACTTTTGTGTAAAGAGACCACATATGCCTTTCTCCAGCCCTCTGTGAAGCATTGAAAAGTTCAGTCAGTAGAGTCGCTAGAACGTCCCCAAGTTCCTTCAACATTCTCTGATGTATCCCATCCAGTCCCATCTCTTTGTCTACTTTGAGTTTAGCTAGTTCATCATGAACACAGTCTTCTGAAAATCATTCAAGACCCCCTTCACTTCTGTTCATATTTGTGGATGTTTTCTGAGGTCCTGCCCCTGGCCCTTCATCTGCGAACACAGGACAGAAATATTTGTTATGCAATTCTGCTTTATCCTCATCACCTTCTACATATTTCTCCCCTTCACTCTTGAGTCTGACAATACCACTTTTTTCCTTCCTCCTCTCACTAACATATCTGAAAAATCTCTTATCCCCTCTAAAAATAAAAGTTCTTTGGAGAATGTGGGCAATCTGCGGTACTGGCAGCAGCCTTGTCATCTGAAGAAGGGAATTCTGCTGGATGATTTCTCCTGGATTCTGCTGATAATGTATGCCAGTCTCTTGGGCTGGGGGCCCATTGCTGATACTGTATGGCCCAGGGCTATTGGAACCTAAGAGAAGCAGTGTGGTCCATCAACCACATCAAGGTGAGGGCCATCAGGTTGGCTCTTCTGCATTTCTGGCTCTTGATTGTGGGATGGGTGGGTGGGATGGGTTTTCAGACAATGCCAAAACAGTGGCATACATCAATTGGAAGGGCAGTACAAGAAGCGCCTCAGTAGCCCTGGAGATGGATCTCCTGTTTGCATCAGTGGAGAAGAACCTCCTAGCCTTGTCAGCTCAGCACATTGCTGGAGTGGAGAATGTGGAAACGGACTTCCTCAGCTGGCACTCCCTGAATCCTGGAGAATGGGGGTTGAGTCAAGAAGCATCTCAGTTGATTCTGTGCTGCTGGGGTCACCCTGAAATGGATATGATGGCAACCAGCTCCAATGCCAAAGTTTGCCGTGTCTTCATTTGCCACATGGAGATAGGGTCTGAAGGTGTCGATGCTTTTACTCATCCTTGGCCCAGTCAGTGGCTGCTATATGTGATCCCTTCATGGCCCTTGATGGGGCATGTGATTCGGCGTATAGAGCGCCACCCAGGCAGGATTGTTCTGGTGGCACTGAATTAGCCGCAGCTCCTTCAAGCATCTTCCCTTCAGATGCCTCCATCTCAGGGGCTATTGAGACAGGGATCAATTGTCCTGGAGGGCCCAGCTTTCCTTCTTGTTTATGGCATGGCTCTTGAAAGAAGACTGCTAGCAGATAAGGGCTCCTCTCCAGCTGTAAACTCTACTATACTTGGTGCCCAGAGGAGGTCTAACAAGCTAGAATACTTCTGGATATGGTGTCTATTTGAGTACTGGTTTGACACGTGGCTCCTGAGGCAGCCAAGGTGTCCTCCTTGTTGGCCTTTCTGCAGGATGGCCTAGAGAAGGGCCTCTCTCTTAGCTCCTGAAGGTTCAGGTGGCAGCTTTTGCCTGTTTCCATGATCTGGTGGTGGGCAAATCCTTGTCCTTGCACCTACACATCTACATTTTCTCCAAGGGGTTCAACATCTGTGTCCTCCCCTTTAGTCTGTGATCCCTTCCTGGGATCTATCACTGTTACTCTAATTGCAGCCCCCCCCCCCCCCTTGAGCCATTGAAGTGCACTACCTTGAAGGATTGACAGTCAAGACTGTCTTCCTGGTCGCAATTTGTTCTGCAAGGCGGTTCTCTGAGCTGCAGGCTCTGTCTTGCCGAGATGCTTATCTTACTTTTTCAATTGAGGCTGTTTCCATTCAGCCTATGCGTTCCTTCTTGCCTAAAGTATTGTCTCCCTTTCACGTGAACCAGGTGGGATTTCCTTCCCTCTTTCTCTAAGGAGCAGTGTCAGGGGAAGAAAAAGGCCATTTCAGTCTTGGGTAACTTCCATACATCTTCTTCAGTAAAGACTGAAGCAAAAATTAATTCAGTCTCCCCATAATGACCTTGTCCTCTCTTAGTTCCCTTTTTACCCCTCTATCATCTAATGTCCAACTGACTCTCTCACGGTTTTTTTTGCTATGAATGTACTTGAAAAATTCTTTATTATGCATTTTTTCTTCCACAGCAAGCTTCTTCTCAAATTCTCTCTTTGCCTACCTTATCAATGCCTTGCATTTAACTTGCCAGTGCTTATGTTGTTTCTATTTTTCGTCATTTGGCTCCTTTTTCCATTTCCTGAAAGATGCCTTTTTTGGCTACAATAGCCTCTCTGACTTCACCTTTAAACATGCTGGCAGTTTTTTGGACTTCCTTCTACCTATCTTAAGTGTTGAATACAACTGGTCTGAGCTTCCAAGATAGTATTTTTAAACAATGCCCGTACTTGACGTAAATCTTTAACCTTTGCAGCTACTCCTTTAAGATTTTTCTTAACTATTTTCCTCATTTTATCATAGTCTCCCTTTTGAAAGTTAAAAGGCAGTACTGTGGATTTCCTTTCCATCCTTCCTCCATTTATGAAATCAAACATGATCATCCTATGATCACTATTGCCAAGTGGCCCTAATACCCTTATCTCTTGCACCAGATCTTGTGTACCATTAAGAACTAGGTCCAAAATGGCTTCCCCTCTAGTCGGTTCATGAACCAGCTGCTCCAAAAAGCAGTCATTTATTTCCTCTAGAAACTTTATCTCCCTAGCATGTCCTGCCATGACACTGACCCTGTCAATACCAGGGTATCTGAAATCACCCGTTATTATTACTGTATTGCAACTTTTGTTAGCTTCCCTGATTTCTTTGATCATTTCATCATCCATTTGTTCATTCTGGCCAGGCGATCGGTAGTACACCCCCATTGCCATTGCCTTCCCCTTTTTACATAGAATTTCAATCCCTAGAAATTCTACAGTGTATTTTGTTTCCTGCAACACTTTAATCCTGTGTGACTCAATGCCCCCTACAGAGTCCACCCCTGCCTCCCTCAGGAGCCATAGCTCCTTCACTAGAGTGACCATAACCACCATCAACTCCTGAGGGGGCCAGAGGTGCCTGGGGCAGGTCTGCAAGGGGCATAGTTGGAGCCTGTTGGTACAGAGGGCCTTGGATGTCAGCAGAGTCTCCAAGACCATCTGACACTGCTCATGATGGTGTGTGATGGTGTGGGGACACATAGAGGTATGCTCATGTGCAGGAGGCTCTACTGACTCTCCGTGCTCCTCTTGGCTTTCCTCATTGATGGCCACAACTGACCTGGTTGTGCCTCTTATCCCTAGAAGGACATGTGTGCCTGTTTTAGTGTACCCACCCCCCTTCCTGGCATCCGCCGTGCTAATTGTGTGCACCTCAATTAGACCCTCCCTTGATGCTCCCCTAATTCCTCCTCTGCCTCTGCTTCCTCTTCCTCCTCCTCCTCCTCCTATGAGTTCTCCTCATTCATGTCCTCCTCCTTTTCCTCTGCCTCCTCTTTGCCACCACCTCCAGGGTGTCCTGAGTATCATCCTACTCCTCCTCATACTGGTCCCCCTCTACCCCTCCTCCTCTTCCTCTGTCTCCTCTTCTTCTGCCGCCACCTCTGATGCCTCCTCGGTAGCCTCCTACTCCTCCTTCTTCTCTGAGATGCTGGCTATGGGAGGGGGTTTGGGTGTGGTAATGGTGGTTCTGGGGCTGGGGCTGGGGCTGGAGCTGGAGTTTGCTGCCTCCAAGGATGGTCCTGCAGGTAGCGGCTGTGGCTGGGAAGGCTGTCTGGCTGATTTCCTCAGCCCCTCCTCCTTATCTTCCCTGGCTGTGAAGGAAGGGACAGTGGGCCATAATATGGGTGTAATGCTGGGCTTACAGGAGATGGACAGAGCTGACAGACTGGCACACATAATGGCAACAGTGCATGCACAGTTTAATGGGGCAGCAACATATCCACGCATACTAGACTAGCAACATATCTGCTGTTATCCACAAGCTGAGGCTGTACATGTTGTCATTTGCTGTATTTCCTGAGGGGATGTATACCATGCCATGTGGCTGACTTACCTGTGGCTAATGCCACCTCCTCCCTGAAGCACTGAATGAGCTCTGGCATCTGCCACCGCATGGTCCTAAACCGGCACTTCAGTGCCTCGAGGGTCCGGCGCACACCAAAGTCACTGTGGCAGAGAGGTATGTGATCAGATTGACCCTTTGGTGCCCACATTGACCCTCCTCTGCTACCACTTACACAACTGTCCCCATGGCTCCTGTTCACCTTTGGGGGAATGGAATGGGTGCCCAAACACAGTGGGGGTTCTACTGGCCAGAGACACTTAAATCTACGAAAGCTTGAAGAATGGTATAATGCTTGGCAGTTAAGATTTAATAAGAAGAAGTGCAGTGTCATGCGTTTAGGATGCAGAAATCACAGGGACTGTATGTGATAGGGGGTGAGAAGTCGGTGTGCACGAACCAAGAGAAGGACCTTGGAGTGATTGTTTCTGAGGATCTCAAGGTGGTGAAACAGTGTGACAAGGTGGTGGCCAAAGCCAGAAGGATGCTGGGTTGCATACAGAAAGGAATTACCAACAGAAAGGAGGAGATACTAATGCCACTGTGCAAGTTGCTGGTGAGGCCTTACTTGGAATACTGTGTTCAGTTTTGGAGACCATATCTCACAAAGGATATAAAAAGACTGGAAACGGTTCAGAGGAAGGCGACCAAAATGATTTGGAGCCTGCACCAGAGGACGTATGAGAAGACCTAAATATGTATACGCTAGAGGAGAAGAGGGACAGGGGAGATATGATAGACTTTTAAATACATGGAATGCCCTGCCAATGGAAGTGGTGTGGGCAAATACAGTGACAGAATTCAAAATGGCATGGGACAGACACAGTGGATCCCTTTATAGCACCAGGATAAAATCAAAATAAACATAACTATTTCTTATATCTCAACAAATAGGGGTGACCTGCACAGAACAGTGGGTACACTCCTTAACAAAGGCAATGGGAGGGGTGATCTGCATGGGGCAGCAGGTGCACCTACTCTTGTCACCTTGCTGGGTAGACTGGATGGACTATGCTGGTCTTTATCTGCCGTCATATACTATGTTACTATAAGTGTCACTGTATTGACCTCTGTGTACCCAAAACCCCTGTGTAGACCCAGTGTGATGGTATTGCTTCCTGACAAGGCCATCTACAGGTTTTTCACATTGCATCCCAAACCTGGGGCAGGTGTTCAGATATTGGTCCCTTGCAGGCATATGTTGCTGCTCTATATGGATCTCTGTAGTGTATGCCACTACATGTGGGACTTCATGGACACTACCTGGTTGCTCTCATTATCATCTCCACATCTTCCGTGTCCTTTCCCAGTCCTCTGGGCATCAGCACATTGTGGCTACCAGCTTGACCCTACATATGCTACCTCACATACTTCTCTTTCACCTCTGGACCCCATAGGGGCGTCTCTATTCTGCAACTGCCCTCTCCAAACGCCCTCAATGCCCCTACTCCATGCTCTGTGCCTCCACTTTCACTACCACATCTCTTGATCATTTTTTTCCCAACCTGCACCCAGCTCTGTCTCATTCCTTCTCATCCATGCCTATCTACACCATCCCCCTCACTCTGCCAACCAGCTCCTCCTTCCCTCTCTTTCACTATCCCTAACCCCCTTGTCCTTCCTATCATCCTCAACCATTCTGTACTTCCCTCTTTTGACCCCACTCTAACCATCTGTCACTGACCCTGTGGCACCACTCTTGGTGCATGAGGCCCTGGTCTGTGTGCTGTGCTGTTTGTTGGGTTGCATTTGTGTGAATGTTGCACAGAGCCACCTTGTCAGGTTCTAGCTCTGGAAAAGGTGGTGATATGTGGGTAACATGGACTTAAGTGACGCCATACTGGGGAATGGCCATGTGCAGGTGCTTTAGTTCCCAGTCCTGAGCTGGCCAGAAGGGGGCATATCCTGTAGCTGTGCAGGCAATGAACATTTGCAACATGATTTCCCTGCTGTTTACTTCTATATGCTGTGCATGTTCATAGCCAGCCAAAACAATATCCCATAGATTCAACCAACTCTTTTTTTTTTTTTTTTTATTGCTTTTCATACAGTCATGGAAAATACACATAGCACACCAACACACAACATAACTAATATATAGAGCTTACAATCCATGACCGGGTCTAACTAGACAACCAATAAACTCCTGTCTGAACCTTTGGTAACCCACTACCCACCCACCCCCCCACCCCGCCCACCCTGTCCTCTAGAGGCCATAAATTACCAAGTCTGAGCCGTAGTCGCTACTAAACAGACCCCTGAGTGGGCCTAGGTGCCTTACACCTGGGAAAGACCCACATAGTCATTGAGCGCTTTCCATTTGGCTAAACCGGCTGCCCCCCTTGACACACCCCTTCTGGACATTTGCTCGAATTTACTATATTTACATAAGTGATTCCACCAGCTCTGCCAGGAGAGGTCATAAGTGTGATTCCAATGAAGAACTACCAGATAGAGTGCAACCCCGACCATAAAATCCAACAGGAAGTAATGTTTCTTCGGAAGGGAGGGGATACAGGATGTCGAACGCAGACTTAGAATACTCCATGTAAGAGGTTCACGAAAATCTAAGATTCTTTGAATCCGCTCCCACACTTGCCCCCAAAATTGTTGCACACAAGGACAATGATATATAATGTGGGCAAGTATGCCCGGTTGCTTTTGATATGACCAACATTGCTCATTTACTCCCTGTCCCCATTTGGCAACCTTGACCGGGGTGAGATAAGCTCTATGTGCTATGAAAAATAGAGCTTGGGTAATAGAGGCTGATTTTGAAACCCTCACTTGCTTTGCCCAGAACTGCTCCCACTGTTGCTGTGACAGTTCCACTCCTGTGTCATGCTGCCATACTTTCTGAAGGCCTACTCCGCCCCACTTGGTGCTTGGAGCCAACATCTTGTAGAAGTACGAGGCCCGGCTTGAAACAGCTGCTACATCACTCATCAACTCCGCTTCACCCAGGGCACGGAGATCAGGCAGCGCTTTGGCTATGCAATGTCTGATTTGCAACCATTGAAAATAGAAAGAGCCTGGCAAACTAAATTCCTGCTGTAATTGAACAAAGCTCTTCCAGCTTCCTCTCTCAAGCAGTTGCCCAACCGTCCAGATTCCTCTAGAGTACCATGCTTCCAGGCGAAAGTCTTCCGCTGGATCTTAAGAAGAGGGTTGTGCCATAGAGGCCACTGGCTTGCTAACTTGTTCGCATTTTCCACCGAGCCCCGTAGAGTCGCGAATGCTTTTTGCGTATCAATGATTATTAATGGGAATTCTCTACCTTCCGGCAGTATCATATAAGGCAAGAGTTTTAAGGGAAAAGGAGCCATGATTGCCCTTTCTATTTCCAGCCAGACCGGCGGTTGTTCAGAATCCGTCAACAGCCACTGCGCTCCTTGTTTCAGCAAAAATACTTTGTGATACTGCATAAAATCCGGAAACTTCACCCCCCCCCTGTTCTTTACAGACTTTAAGTTTTTTGAGAGCAATCCTGGGGGTCCTTCCGTTCCACAGGAATCTCACTAGCAGCCTCTCTATCTGCTGATAAACTTGCGGCTGCATGTTGCAAGGGATCATTTCAAGCATATAGTTGACCTTTGGGGTTATCATCATTTTAATTGTTTCCAGCCTTCCCCACCATGAGAGAGTCAAGGGGGACCATTTAGTAGTCATGAGACGGGTTTTCTCCAAAAGGTCCTTTGCATTATACTGCACCGCCTCTTCTAGCGGATATCCATAATATGCCCCTAAATATTTAAACATCTTCGGCTCCCATAAAAAAGGGAACTGCTCCATATCCGCTTTATGAGTCCCGGCACTCAAGGGGAAGGCAATGGACTTGCCCCAATTGATTTTATATCCCGACAGCTGCGAGTATAGCCCAATTTGCTCGAGAACCACTGCAACCGATTCCGGGGTGGTAAAGAGAAGAAGGTCATCAGCGTACGCCGACAGCTTCACTGTCCGGCCCGCTATCGTTACCCCTGCTATCCGTGGGTGTTGTCGGAGGATGAGCAATAGGGGCTCAAGAGCCAAGTTGAACAATAACGGTGATAGGGGGCACCCTTGACGAGTGCCACGACTCAACAGGATCTCTTTGGATTGTAAAGCATTCACCCTGATACTTGCTAGAGGACGGCTATACATTACTTCCAACAACTTGACAAAACCTTCACCCACTCCAAACCATCTGAGAGCAGCGAATATGAAGGACCACTCTAGCCTATCAAAGGCCTTTTCCGCGTCGAGGATAGCCCCACTAGAGGACCATCTACCTTCTCCCCACTCGCCAGAACATGACACAATAGACGAGCATTATCTGCTGTCGATCTGCCTCCGATGAAGCCACATTGATCGGGATGTATCAAACTAGGAGTTATCCTAGCTAACCGGGTGGCCAGGATTGTGGCATAAATCTTGTAGTTGACATTCAATAGGGATATCGGACGGTAATTGCTGACCAGCTGGGGGTCCCTACCTTTCTTTTCCAGCACGATGACACTCGCTGCCGCAAAGTTCCCCACTTGAGGAGCATCACTTAGTAGAGCCAAGAAGTATTCTTGCAAATGTGGGGCTAGCTCTTTGGCGAAGGTCTTGTAGAATTCTGCAGGGAGTCCATCTGGACCCGCCGCTTTGCCCATAGCCAGCACCTGAATAGCTTGGTGGATTTCCCTTCGAGAGATAGGAGCTTCCAGCATCTCCGCCACCTCCTTGTCCAACGTCGGTCTCTGCACTCCGGCTATCAATTCGTCGAATGCTGTTGCAGAGGTCTGAACTTCTGACGCGTATAACCGTGCATAAAAGGAGCCAAATGCGTCCGCAATCTCCTCGTCCTTAGTTAGCAGATTCAGGCTGGAGGTGTCGCGCAGCGCCGCTACCCATCCCGCTTCCTTCTGTTCCTTCAAAGCATTAGCTAAGATGCGGCCCGCCTTGTTACCCTCCCAGTAGTAGGCTCCATTCTGAACTTGGATATTCCTCGAAACTTCATCTGTAATCGCTTGATTATAGCAAAAGCGCAATCTCTGAAGACGTAACAGTATACATGGATCTGAACGCTGTGTTCGAATACGTTCACCAACTTTGATCTGCTGCTCCAGATCCTCTAGCCGCTTCTTACGTTGTCGAGCCCGAAGGATCACATAGCTCGTAGTAGTGGCTCTGATGGAGGCTTTGCAGCCCTCCCACCAGGCCCAGCCCGCTGTATCTTGTAGCACATTAAACTGGAAGTATTCTTGTAAGGCTACTTGGACACGGGATCGGAACTCTTCATCCCCCAAGAGAGATCTGTCGAAAGTCCACTGCAAGGACTTGTCACTGTGCTTGGTATCCTGTAGTTCTAAGTAAATAGCTGCGTGGTCCGAAATATGCATTGCCTGAATGCCAGACCCTGTGCTGTTCGGTATCAGTACTTTGGAGATGAGGAAAAAATCTATGCGCGAGGAGGACGAGTGAGGATTAGAGAAGAAGGTAAACTCCTGGTCTTTCGGATGTTGCAGCCTCCGGATATCCACCAGCCCCCTTTCTTCCATCAACAAATTGATCACCATTTGCGGTCTGGAGGGCTGACAGCCCCTGGGGGGATTTTTATCAACCAGGGGGTCAAGGACAAGATTGAAGTCCCCTCCGAGGATGATTGGTTCTCCATTGCCAAGAAGCGATTCCTGGGCCAGGGCACGGAAAAATTCTGGGCATTCAGCATTAGGGGCATAGACATTAATCACTACAAACTCCAGCTCCCCAACTTTAAAGGCTGCTCTGGTCCACCTGCCCTGCTTATCCGAGGCAGTCATTGAGATGGTTGGCTGGAGGGACGTCTTGGCCAAAATGGCCACTCCGTTCCGTTTTTTAACAGCAGCAGAATAAGTCACCAGTGTGTAGGGCTTAATATTTAGTTTAAGCGATTCAGACAGATTCAGATGCGTTTCTTGCAATAAAAGGACATCAGCCTTTTCCTGTCGTGCATAATGAATAATTTTCTTTCTTTTAATGGGGCTGTTTATACCCTTGACATTCAAGGAAAGTATTTTAATCGCGCCACATACTAACTAATTCAGGGATGACCACCGGAATTGTCCAGACATTTCCAGGCTTTTTTAGTCGGCCCTTTCTCTTTAAGATCTCAAAATAGGCACCTTTCCCCCACGACCCCCCCGGCTCAGACAAGGCATTACTTACTCTACCCTTATACCCCAGAGGACAGCAAACCCTCCCCCATGCAAATGGTGAGCCCAGTGGGAACAGTGACGACACAGAGGGACCCGCCAACGTCAACATCATAATCCCTTATCAAAGAAGACATTGCTCAATCAGCTTAAAATCTTACATTTATGGCACCCAGGCATTCCCTCCACCCACCATAATCCTAATTGCTAAATTATTTTGTTATCTGCAAAGTTCTAGTACAGATGCACATAGTGGTAATTATCTACAACAGATACTAGAAAACATAAGCCTTGCACCCCGCTTTCATAAGCTATCTTCTTACCCAATTAACCATCAGCTGCATTGGAACCTGCGTGGTCTAAAACCACTCAGCTGCAAGTTTTTAAACCAACCGTATAAACATAACAGTCACTACTTCAGCGCATATGCAGGCTCTCTTTCTCTTCCAAAAACTGCCTGAGAGCATCTGGCTCCTCGAAAGTTTTAGTCTGGTTATGAAGTGTGACCCTCATGTTGTTGTTAAGTGCCGTCGAGTCGGAGTCGACTCATGGCGACCCTCTGGATAGCTATCCTAAATTGTGTTCGGTCTTCAGTCAGGCGGCTCATTGTTGACAGACTGGTACCCGTAGCTGCTGTTATTGTAGCAATCCATCTCATTGCTGGCCTTCCTCTTTTGCGTTGACCTTCTATCTTGCCAAGCATGATGTCTTTCTCTAATGATCTCTCTCTTCGCATGATGTGTCCGAAGTATGAAAGTCGAAGTCTTGTCATCTGAGCTTCTAAAGAAAGCTTAGGTTTGATCTCTTCTAGTACCGACTGGTTTGTTCTTCGGGCAGTCCATGGTATACACAGTATTCGCCGCCAGCACCATAATTCAAAGGCATCAATTTTCTTCCTGTCTGTCTTTTTCACTGTCCAGCTTACCCTCATACGCGCTGGATATAGTAGGCCAAATCTTGCTTGGAGTTGTTGCAGGCACGGTCGCAAAGAAAGAAAACTCCGCCTCCTTTCAGCGGTAGCTTTTGCAAAGTCCGTGAAAAAATATATCCTGCAGCTCTCATATGCAATGTTAGGACGCGCTCGTGCTGCCTCAACAATTTGAGCAACTTGTTGGAAACGAAGAGCCCGCAAGATAATTGGCCGTGGTCTTTTGTTGCCAGGCTGTACTTGTGAGGGTACTCTATGGGCCCGATCTATCTCAAAGGGGTGCACAAAGGTAAGATGCAAGACCTCCGGGATCATTTTGCTAAGAAATCCTATCATATCTCTGCCTTCGGCGCCTTCCGGAACTCCAACAATTTTAAGATTATTTCGCCTCGCTCTGTTATTTCCCTCTTCCACTTCTTTCTGCAGGGCCCTGATCTGTCTGGCCTGCTTATCTAATTCCTTCAGCCGCTCTTCATGGACTGCCATCACCTGCTCAACTTTGTCCTGTCTTAAAGACAATGCTTCCATGCTGACTCTTAGCGCTACAGTGTCCTCTCTCACCATTGCTAGCGCTTCTCCATTGGCCCTTACCATTTCACCAATCCCACGCACTTCAGCCAGGAGTTCCTGTAAAGCCTCCGGATTTTCTGAGCGCGCCGCCATCTTTTGCGGTGACGGGGGTTCAGTTTTGGAGCGTTTAACACTAGGATTCTGCCCCGAATTAAAGTCTATCTTAGTTGGCTTTGCAGCGGACATCTCTGTACGTCTTCTGACACTTTGTTCTATTTCCAAAATTACTCTCAGTTTATTTCAGATCGGATTAATTAGCGGGTCCCTCCGGAGCTCTCACTCTAGCCGTCTCTCCTGCTCGGCATCAGGCTCCGCCCCCTTCAACCAACTCTTAAACATAAACATTTTTTTGTTGGAGATCTTTATGTAAGTAAACTCATACCAAGCTCCTCTATTAAGGGTCCATTTTACTTTATTTAATTTTAATTATCAAAATCCATTTTAAAAACATCAATGCTAATATTTTCAACACCATAACTGACACAACATCGCATTTCGAACTTTAAATCAATTGAGTTCTGAATCACGGTAAGCACTGATATACTCATCTGAGAAAGAATTTTGTTCAAATTGCACGCTACCCATTCAAAAGCGGCTGGACTGTCTCTGGTTTAGTTCCAACATAGCCACAGTGTCTTTTTCAAACACTCTATGCCTGCATGGTTCAGAATCCTTAAAGGGCCAGTATACCAGGTAATCACAGTAAGGTATGCCAATCTACCTGCTGATTCAAACCACTAGGATATACAGATTTTAAAATATATATCTAGAACTGCTCCCTATACTTAAGACTAGCTTTCCAATTACCACCTTTCAAAAATTCGGGAACATGCTCAATTACTCTCCATTGAAGCTGTGAGAAAGTCCAGGACCGGAATTGCCCATCCCAATATGCAATGAGATACTATGGGCATGAGTCCAACATCGACGTGTCGGACCTCTGTGCGCCCGGTCGGAACCGGATGCACAGAGGGAGTCGCGAAACTGATCCCATGGGGCACATCTAGCCCCGCGGGATCAGAATCATGACCAGGCCCGTACGTGCAGGCCGGGACCACAATTCAGTCTGGCCTGCACGTACAGGCATTGCCTGGCTAGCTCAGTCAGTGCTCTCCAGTGGTGTCCGGTAGCGTCATGGTGTCCGGTTGTCATGACACCGTGGCTTCATTGAAAAGCTGTGATCCCTAGCTGCTGGCTCCAAATTTACTTTCCCCGTAGACCGACCCCTGATATGGAATCCTATGGCCAGGGTCGGGTTGCGGGGAATGTCCTCTGCCCCCCCTACCCTTACCGCGCCCCAGGCCCACCATCCCTCACCAACTAAGGGAACTTATTCTACCTCTGAGATGGAATAAGTTCCCTATTCAAGCCGCTGGCCCCAGACATATAGGGCCAACAGAGCCCGCCCTAAAGCCACCCCTGATCCACCCCTTTCACCCCCCCCCCATCTACCTTCTCCATGCAATGCTATTTGTGCTTAGAATGACCCCTTATGGGAGCAGATTGAGTTTTTGTGTTCAAGCAAGACCAGTGCTCCCTCTTGCAATATCGGGCCCTAAGTTCTTAGCGTGCTACTTTCCCAAAGCAATAGGTGTTGCTGTGCTTCTCCAACTCTAGGTGGCAGTATATCTGCATCTGTATTTTGTTTATGTGTGAATGTGTGTCTGTGGGTATATACATGTGTGTTGGTGGATATGTCTGTGTGTTTGGGAATGTATCTGTGTTAGCTCTGTGTGTTTCTGTGATTGGGAGAGTCAAAAAGTGGTAAGACACACTTTGAAAGGAAAAATTTCTTAATTGCTATGTTTTAACGTACCAAAATTTCTAAACTGGAGCTTTCTCTCCCCTAGAAATGCAATGGACCATTTCTTTGGGGGAAATTAATTATTTTTCTGGAATTCCTCTCCTGATCTGGCCCATTTCCAACCTCAAAAATCAGAAAAAATAGACCCTCTAAAATGGCCACTATAGGGAGACCTGTCAGTTCTTTACTAGTTAGTTAGACAACCTTCTATTAGCATTACAGATCTCCACTGATGGCATTACAGGCCCATGATGCAAAAAAAGGGTGTCTAACTAACTAGTAAAGAACTGAGAGGTCTCCCTATAGAGGCCGTTTTAGAGGTCCATTTTTCAGATTTTTGCGATTTATTTTTTGGCTCCCTGGTGGGTGTTTTGTTCGTGATCCATTTTCAATCTCAGCATGCCTTTTCACCAGTTTTTCTCTCACCCCAAATTTTGTCTCTTTTTAGAGTTATTTTCCTCTAAGACTGACAGACATTCTCAATCTCCAACGTATAATTTCTTTCCAAAATCCATTGGGTTAGAAAGGGGAAAATGAGCCTTCTGGGGCACTCAGATGTTTGTAGTTTCACTACTGTGGAAATTTGGCTCCTGCTGCCGATACTACTGATATGAATCCTTTTCCTTAAATGAAAACATGTGCTATGACATTTCCAAGCACTTTTTGTCTTGCACAATACAGGCATGCAGTATTATTCATCATGAGCCATAAAGAAAGTAGTCTAAACATTCATGTGTGAGAAGGGTAAGTAGCTGATAAAACTATAGATAGCTCATAGCAGCATTTCGTTTCTAATGCCTCCACTTCTGAGTAATAAGAAAACCAGTTTTATCCTGCTCCCTTTGAGTTTTGCTGACGTGTGGAAAGGTAGGAGAAAAACGAG
Source organism: Ichthyophis bannanicus (assembly GCA_033557465.1). NCBI lineage: Eukaryota > Metazoa > Chordata > Amphibia > Gymnophiona > Ichthyophiidae > Ichthyophis > Ichthyophis bannanicus. The sequence continues at coordinate 599,273,734 of CM066035.1, read as the reverse complement.
ATTTAATCTCCACATGAAAGGCTCTGCAGTGATGAGCAGATTCCGTAAACTTACATGAATAAACCTTGCATTAAGAATATGTATGACTGGATTCTTTCATTTCTGTCATTCCATTCATTTTTTTTTTATTTTCCCTTTGTTTGGCTTCTCTTTGTTTTTCTTTGTTTCTGGAACAGCACTCTCTCTGTTGGCAATGGTTTGCTCTGTTGGCATTGCTAGGCACTATTCCTGAAAAGGAAGCAAAACAAAATAAAAAGGATTGTCTTTTCCTTTTTTTTTTTTGGAAGGGGGGGGGAGCATTTTATTTTGAAATGAAATGAAACAAGGTTGTTTCGTGGCATTTTCTGTTTCACCTCCTAGTGGGTTTGTTTCACAGCTTATTTTTAATTCAGATGACTTGGTGTGCATTTTGGAAGTTAATTACTAGAAATTAACATGTGCTAGCACCCTTAATGCATGTTATCTTCCACAGGGCCCATTTTATTCCTATGGGACCTGCAGTAGATAATGTGAATCAATGATGTTAGCATGTGTTCAGAGGTGATCTTTGTGTTCAAAAATTTAACCTGAGATGGTTTTATGGAGTGCAAGTAGGGTAATTACCTGGGATAGGGTTACCAGATTTTTGGATAGCAAACCTGGGACACCTGAGCAGGGCTGAGCTGGGCTGGATGGGGCAGGGGTCCTTCCAGTGTGGACATTTTTTTCCCCATATATTTTAAAATAAACAATCTAGGTTGCATTCAGTAATTTCAAAAGCTTACAAAATACAGTAGCAGCCCTTCTCAAGTTATAAGCATGCATGCATACATACTTGTATGCCTAAACTTTATCTCAACAACAGAAGTCCACCAGACGCTCATCAAACAAAGAGGAAACTCAGGTGTCACCAAATTTTTGTCCGACCAAAAACTGGCAAGATGACATCAAAGCTTTAATGCCTTCTACGCACATGTATTAAATAACAAGTCCAAATTGCCTCTCCACCTGGTTATTTTAATACTGTCAATCACTCTCCAGTGCAGATCATTAACCGTATGACTGGCATTTATCCAATGTTCAATGAGTGGAGCCATCATATTGAGGGTAAATATGTGGCTCTTGTGCTCATTGAGACGTAGTCTTACTTTACTCTCGCCCTCCTGTCAGTTTCATCCCTTCCTCCCATCTCAATCCCATCCTTTCCCCTTTTTTGAATTTCATTCCATTCATCTATTCTATCCCTTCTGTCGTCTTCGCATCACCATTATCTATAGACCCCCTGACAAGCCCATTTCTTCCTTCCTCAATGACTTTGATTCTTGGCTCCTTTTATTTTTTGATTCATCATCCCCTTCTATTATTCTTGGCGACTTTAACCTTCACTTCGATACCCCCTCGGACCCCTACACAGCAAAATATCTTACTTCCTCATATAACCTCCAGCTTTGCTCCTCCACCCCTACTCATTGGCTTGCTCATTGCCTTGACCTTGTTTCCATTCCAATGGCTCACACTCAAATTTCCTTAATTCAATTCCTTCACTGTCTGACCCCTACCGCCTGAGCTCCTTTGTTCAGCACTCTCCACTGCCTTCTCACCCTGTCACACCCTTTCTTTTTAGAAATCTTCAAGCTATTGATCCTCTGTCTTTTTCATCATCTATCTCTTCTCTTCTGCACTCTCCTCTAAGTCTGTTGATGAGGCTGTAACTACTTATAACTCTGCTCTATCCTCTGCTCTCCATACCCTCGCTCCCCCAATTTCATGCCCTGTGAGGCGTACATCACCCCATTCCTGACTTTCTTCTACAACCTGTTACCTATGCTCATGTGCCCATTCTGCCGAGCGCACCTGGCTCAAATCCTGCACCCACTCTGATTTCTCTTCTCACTTCTTTTAATTCTGCCATCTCACTTGCTAAACAAAACTATTTCATCTACCTGACTAACTCCTTGGCTTCTAACCCTTGCAGTCTCTTTTCTACACTCAACTCTCTACTTCAGGCTCCTCCCCTTTCAATTCCTTCTTCCCTCACTCAATCCCTCGCCTTCTTCCGCGATAAAATCATTAAAGATTACCACGCAATTCCCTGCTATTTCTTCTGCTCCTCCCTCACTTCAATTTCAACCATTTCTCTCAAACTCACCCTCCCTCTCTCCTTTCCTACCATCTTTGATGAGGAAACCTCTTCTCTCCTCTCCTTTGCTAAACCTATCACTTGCCCCTCTGATCCCACTAATCTCCTCACCTCCATATCATCCTTCATTATCCCTGCCATTTCCCATATTATCAACCATTCTTTCTCCACTGCCACCTTCCCAGCTGCCTATAAGCATGCTTTGATCACTGCTTCTCAAAGAAACATCCCTTAACCGTACTGCACCCTCTAGCTATTGTCTCATCTTCCTTCTTCCCTTTATTTCCAAACTCATTGAGAGTGCCATTCTTTCTTACTATTTTGACTTTTTCTCCACTCATTCCCTCTTTGATCACCTTCAGCCTGGGTTCTGCCCACTTCATTCAACAAAACAGGCCTTGCTACGGTCCCTAGTGACTTATTCTTGGCAAGGTCTAAAGGCCTATACTCAATTCTTATTCTTCTTGACCTTTCTGCTGCCTTTGATACCCTTGACCACTCTCTTGTCCTTGCTACATTATCTTCTCTTGGCTTTAGAGACTCTGTTCTATCTTGGTTTTCTTCCTATCTCTCTAATCACCCCTTCAGTATCTGTTCTCAAGGCACGTCCTCCTCTGCTATCCCTTTCTCAGTTGGTGTTCCCTAAGGGTCCATTTTCGGCCCACTCCTTTTCTCCTTTTCTCCCTTTATACACAATTGTTTGGTTTCCTTATCTCATCCCTTGGCTTTCGGTATCTCTTCTATGTGGATGATTCTCAAATTTATATCTCATCACCTGACCTTTCTCCAGGCACATATCTCCGCCTGCTTATCCAACATCACTGTCTGGATGCCTCAGCACTGTTTAAAATTGAACATGGCCAAAAGTGAGTTTCTGTTTTATTCCCCTAATCCATCTTCCATCCTTCCTCCTTTCTCCATCACTGTTGATAACGCTCCTAATTTCCTGTTTTCTCTGATCATAACCTTGGGGTCGTCTTTGACTCCTCCTTGTCATTCTCATCTCATATCCAACAAATTGCTAAATCCTTTTCTTCAACATTAACAAGATTTGCCCTTTCCTCTCTGCCTCTCCTATTAAGACTCTTGCTCACTCCCTTATTATCTCCCATCTTGACTATTGCAACCTCCTCCTTGTTGGTCTCCCTCAATCTCATCTTTTCCCGCCACAATCCATTCAGAACTCCACTGCATGGTAATTCTGCACCATCCAAATTACTGCCATATTACTCCTCTTCTAAAGTCCTTTCACTGGCATCCTATCTGTTACCACATTCAGTACAAACTACTTATCTTGACACAAATGCATTCACTCTGCTGCTCCCCCTTAACTTTCCTCTCTCCTCTCTCTCTATACTCCTCCCCGTGATCTCCATTCCTCTTCTACCTTCCTTCTCTCTATGCCGTTCTCTTCTTCTGCTAACTCCAGACTTTGTTCTTTTGACCTTGCTGCTCCATTTGCCTGGAACAATCTGCCTCTGTCCCTGCATCAAATCTCTTTCTTTGCCCTCTTCAAGTCCAAGCTCAAGACTCACCTCTTTGAGGCCACCTTTGATTCTTAATCCCCTCCCTTGTGTTTCAACTCCTATTGCCCTTATTGCCCTTTTTCTTATTGTATTATTTTGTCCTCTATGTTTGTCTTCTAGATTGTAAGCTCTTTGAGCAGGGACTGTCTTCTTTTGTGTCTGTACAGTGCTGTGCATGCTTGGTAGCGCTTTACAAATGCATAATAATAATAATAATTTGCACTTGGTTCTCCTGATGTAAAGTACTGGGCAAGAGCAGACAATCAGGTAAATAACATTTGAGGAATTAAAGCCCATAGAGGCACTAGCTCAAAAAGTAAAGTTCTTATTAGAGCAATACCATTCAGCTCCCTGCAAAGTAAATTGGCAGCAAGAGCATGATTACTTGCAGAATGACACTTGCCGTCATTTTTAACCTCCTGTGAGAGGAATCTAATCACATTTCTGCCCTGAATGAAGGAAAAAAGGGGAGGTTCTTTGAAAGCCTGATGGACAGAAAGAATGTGCCAATGAGACTTGACTATTTTAATCATTGCCTCGATAGCTGGAAAAACAGAAGGGCACAAACCATATGATCTGGGGTCTCAGATCTATTAGAGTTCAGAAGTCAATTGTGGTTGGCAAATTGAGCCCTTTTATGTGCCCTATGAACCTGCATTGACTGGGTACACGAGATTGGAAACATTCTTGAAGAGCTACAGATTGGGTTACAAAGTCCTCCTTTTCAGAACAAATTTGGTGGAGTTGCAAAAATTGACTAATAAGCAAAATCTCAGTTTGAGTGGTTGACAACTATGGAATTGCAAATAGGTATTGCGAGCCATAGGTTTCAATTATAACGATCTTTGAAAAGATAAAGAATCTTTTTTGACTAACACATCAAGGAATTCCAGTTGAGTGGAAGCATAATGCATGGTGAACTGAAGATGAGAGTCAAGTGTATTAATCCATGAGAAAAACAAGAACCACTCCTGTTCTGATTCAGACCAAAGCATAAAAATATCATCTAAATATTGCTTCCATAAAAGTACCGATGGAAAATGAATCGAATCATAAAGGAACTTATCTTCAAATTTAGAAACATAAAAGGAAGCCACTGAAGGAGCAAGAGTAGCCCCCATGGCTACACCACAAATTTGTTCATAAAAAGTTGACTGAAAACAAAAATAGCTTCTCTTGAGAACAAGTTCAGTTGGTTGAAGTAGCAAACCACAGGAGATTCTATGCTGTTGCATATATGGCCCCAAAGACTCCTCAATCACCTCCAAGGCACTCTGTTGGGGTATATTCGTATACAGGGAATTAATATCAAATGAAACCAGGAACATTACTTTATCTATCTCGGAAAAAGAAGTAAGGATCTTCAAAAAATGAGAGGTGTCCTGCACATATGAACAGATCAGACGAACCTGAGGATTCAAGAAAATGTCAATAAATGTAAACAGAGGCTCCAAGATTTACCGCAACAGGATGCCTTGGAGGTGATTGAGGAGACTTGTGGCTGTTGGGAATGAACTGGCCACTTCGAAGAATGGATGAAAATTAAAAGTGCCTTTCACCATCGGATAGGGTGTTTGGAAAACCCTTCCCTGATGCAGATGGTGGTTCCCTACTGTTGAAACACGGATGCATGCAATGGACTACATCGGGATTGAAAGGTATTGTTGAATCTAAACTTTTTCCGGGTTCTATGGCATGCAAGTATATTTAAAATCTCTCTTCTTCATGTTTTTGAGCAGTGGTGCTTTTAAATTCAATTAAAATAAAAAGACCCGTGTATAGGGGGAATTTAAGCTTTGATGTCCTCTTCTAAGTTTTTGGTCTGACAAAAATCTGGTGACACCTTATTTTCCTCTATGTTTGATGTGGATAAACTTTATTTTATACATATAGATAAATATTCTACACATTCTTAAAATTCTCCCTCTTTTTTCAGAAAAGAAGTCAATTTGACATTCTCTCCTACCCAGACCAAGAAGACTGCATCGAGGGGGGGGGGGGGGTATGCAGGAGAAGCAAAGTTCTTTAACTCTGTCCTCACTGAAATCAGGAACAGGACATGATTATAGTCCATGGAATCAGGACATGATTATAGTCCATGAATTCTCAGAAATTGGGGACATCTGGTAACCTTAACCGGAGCCTCAGTGCTACAAGAAATCTTCTTAACAATGTTGAGTGACATTACTGAGGCAGAACTTCCTGATACATGGCACTAATGGGCCCACTTCCTAGTTTCTGCTCTGGGTCCCCAGTATATCTGACACTGGTCCTAAATTTAACACTCTTGAAATGCTGATTTTAAATGAAAAAATGAAATTGAAACTGAGTGATCAGTTCATCCAAGTTGTTCTTGGATTCCAGAGGGCAAAAAATAGCAGATATACAGATTTAGCTGAATATAAATTCTTATAAAACGAGGGCCCTACAAAACTTATTCATCCCCTCTGTGTTTGTCCTGTTTTGTTGCATTACACCCCGAAATGAAAATGGATTTTTGGGGATTAGCACCATGTTATATACACAACATGCCTACAACTTTGAAGGTGCAAAATATCCTTTATTGTGACACAAACAATAGTTAAGTCAAACAATAACCGAAAGCAGGTGGGTGCATATGTATCCACCCCCCAAAGTCAAAATGTTGTAGAACCATCTTTTGCTGCAATTATAGCTGTAAGTCTCCTGGGGTATGTCTCTATTAGCTTAGCACATCTAGCTACTGGGATTTTCACCCATTCCTTAAGGCAAAACTGCTCCAACTCCTTCAAGTTAAATGGGTTGCTTTGGTGTACAGCAATCTTCAAGTAATGCCACAGATTCTCAATTGGACTGAGGTCTGGGCTTTGACTAGGCCACTCCAAGACATTTAAATGTTTCTCTTTAAACCAGCTTTAGCAGTTTGTTTAGGGTCATTGTCCTGCTGGGAAGTGAATCTTTGTCCCAGTCTCAAATCTCTGGCAGATTGAAACAGCTTTTCCTCAAGAATTGCCCTGAATTTAGTGCCAACCATTGTTCCTATAATCCTGACCAGTTTTCCTGTCCTGACAATGAAAAACATCCGCACAGCATGATGCTGCCACCACCATGTTTCACTGTGGGAATGGTGTTCTCGGGGTGATGGGAAGTGTTGGGTTTGTGCCGCACATGGTGTTTCCCATGATGGCCAAAAAGTTCAATTTTCATCTCATCTATCCAGAGAACCTTCTTCCATGTGTTTGGGGATTCTGTCACATGTTGTTGTGCACACTCTAAAGGTATTTTCTTATTTCTTTCTCTAAGCAATGGCTTTTTTCTGACCACTCTTCCATAAAGCCCCACTCTGTGGAGTGCATGTCTTGGATTACGTGCTCCACATGTTATGCATTACATGTTATGCTCCACATGTTATGCATGTGTGTCGCACCCCAGCAGCTATCGCAGAGGCTTTTCACTTAAGTGCAAAACCTTAACAGGCTTTAGTAAAAGGACCCCCCAATGCATGTTAATGAATACACACCCCTAATGGGAAGCTTCAGAACAATTGTCGAATATTTCCTTTGCTTTCATAAACAACCACAATTTTTGTTCCTTTGCCTCATCTCTCCTTTTAAAAAGTTAAGTAAACATTTTTCACTCGTCGTTTGAAGGTTTTGTTAAATCTGGCATGTACAAGCGGCTATTAAAGAATCAGTACCACTTTTCAATATTGCTTTAAGAACGAACACTACAAACGTTTGTTCGGTTGTTTAATTGCTCTAGTTACATGTCATAACCATAATTGCTTTTCTCCTCTCCACAACCTTTTCTGCTTACCAAACAACAAAAGGCCTGTTTATGGGATGCCTTTGCTACATACAGTATGTTTTATCAACATGTTCAGGATTATACAAGCGGACTTTGCTTCCTGATAAGTATAGCTTTTATTTTATTTTGATTTAATTTCTTATTTGACAGACTATCATGTGAATTAAACCATCATAGTGGCATGCAGTACCAGTGGGCACAATGTACATTTAGTCTATCATAATCCCAAATAACCCTTGCGGAATACTTTAATCATTCACACCCATCATTCTATGCCCCTAAGTACTGGAACGCTCTACCCCCAGAGATTCGTGCTATCAATGATCTATCCCTTTTCAGGAAGGCACTCAAATCCCACCTCTTCCCCCAATATTACTTGACCAACCAACCAATCTTAATCACTACCCAAACTAAGAACAAATCCTGTAATGATATACTTGGTAAATACTCTTGTAAATACTCTTGTAAATAGTTGCAGTAAGGACGTTCCATGTTTATTCAAGTTCTCTGACCTTGTTCTCTGTAAAACCTAACAGTTTGTTGTTATGGTATGTTGTTATATTGTGAACCGCGCTGATTCTGAATAGAGCGGTATATAAGAGCCTGTAATAAATAAATAATAAAATAAAATAAATTTAGCAGTAGCCATCATCCGCACACAGTTTTAACAATAACAATGATTTAGTTATACTGTTTCTATGGGAACAAATCTACACCAATGAAGATCAGTAATTAGAAAATTTGTTTTGCTTATAATCAACAGTTGTAATGACACTAAAAGATCACAGGCAGAATGTTTGCTACATATGATAATATATTTATTATTCGTACATCAATTGGTAAATGTCCACATACCGTATAATTGACTATCCTCCAAAATGTGTTGTGGCTGAGAAACTAGCTTGTTTAGAGGGGAATGAATTTTTGAAATGCAACTGCTGTGGAAAATATCAGCATTCTGCTCTGCACAAAAAGATCTCAGAAGTCCTAGAAGTGTATAGTGAGAGTATATTTAGTTGTTTTGTGAGTGGACAGATTCAAGAGCAATCTGAGGAATTTGTCTGTATGAAAGGGGTAATGGATGTATGCAACATCCTCCCAGTGGATGTGGTGGAAGTGAGCACAGAGGGGAATCACCCCACCTACAGCGACAGTAGTACAAACAGGAGCAGGTCATACCACATCGTGGAAGGAACAGGGAGTTTATTAGTATCTGTGAGGTCACCCTACACGTGTTTCGGTAGATCCCATTCTCAGGGGATATTGACCTCTAAAACAAATAAATATTACATCGCTAAATGATAAAAACAAGAAATATACATGTCATATGAGGGATACGGAAACTTCGCCCCCCACATTTCGCCCCTCACATTTTGCCCCCCACATTTCGCCCTCACATTTCGCCCCCAAGGAAACTTCGCCCCTGGGACATTTCGCCCCCGGGAAATTTTGCCCCTGCACATTTCGCCCCCGAAGTTCTAATACATTTGACATTGTGCAGTTATTATTGTTTATCTCTTGTTGCCGATGATCAGCCAATCATAAATGATGGCGGGGAAAGTTTTGCAACCTATTGTTTGCCAGGATCGTCGGACGTGTATATAAGGGTGAAGCGAATATCTGCAGTCAGTATATCCAATTCTTTATATCACATTTCGCACAGTAGTTTCAAAACATGCATATTAAGAAAGCTCAAAGGTTTAATTTTAAGTCTGTCATAAATTTGTTCATTAAAATGGCGTTACACTGTGCAGAGATCGTCAGACGTGTGCACTTCGTATTTCTCAAAAGTCGAGTTTATTAGGGCAAAAAATGTAAATGAAAGATGTACATCGCTGTACACACTCAGCTGATTTTCTGAACCTTCCTCATTAATGACCAAAAAGTACTTGTTTCCTTAATTTCAATGACACGTAGCACATAAGCATTCCTGCATTTGTGCTGTACTATATAACCCTACTTAAACATTTTTTAGGGCCAATACCAGAACGATCACGAATTTGCACGCTGGGTATGAATGATCCCTGCCTTGGCATTTGTCCCTCCTGAAAACATGGTTGATGCCTTCGAAGAATTAACAGAAAGTCCTGATTTTCCTGCTGAGGCGATGCCTATTGCCAATTATTTTGAAGATACGTACATCGGAAGAAGGCAGTGTCGTGGTCGTCAAATGCCTCCATTTCCTACACATTTCTGGAACGTATACCAAAGAAGTCTGGACGGTCGGCACAGAACAAACAATGATATTGAAGGGTGGCATCGTAGCTTCCAAGAAACCTGTGGCATGCTCTACCCCAATATATACCGTTTTATCCAGTGCTTGAAAAGGCAGCAAGGTTTGCATGACTACGAAATTGCTCAACTGGTTGCAGGAAACCCAAACAATACGAGAAACAAAAAATATCTGTCAATTTCTGTTAGAGTTCGACGTATTGTTCAAGATTTTGACAACAGGAACTTGATTGTTTACTTACGAGGCATTTCGTATAATTTTGAATTTTAAATGCTAATTTTCTTTCAGTGGTGGATCCAGGATAATGCTATGCAAAAAAAAAATTCAGTATTTGCGCAATGCACAAACATAAATTTTGTGCAAAAATTGAAAAACATGAAAAATTAGCCAATTAGGCATGTGTGCAAATTGGATTGTGTTGGGCGCCCAGTTAGCGCCTTCGCAAATGAAGGTGGTGCTAAAACATGAACTATGGTAATATTCTGAATAAGTCTGTCTACTTCGGGGGCGAAATTTCCCAGGGGCGAAATGTGTGGGGACGAATTTTCCCGGGGGCGAGATGTGCAGGGGTGAAATGTGAGGGGCGATGTTTCCTCGGGGGCGAAATGTGGGGGGCGAAATGTGAGGGGCGAAATGTGGCGGGTGAAATGTGGGGGGCGAAGTTTCCGTAAACCGTCATATGAAAAAATTCAAAACATGAAAATGTAAAATATAAATGATAAAATAGCTAACCAAGAGCCCGATTCTGGAAGCAGGACATCAGGGCCATCCGGACATCCCCACAAGATGGGGCCATTAGGACCTGATTCTAGTCTGCGGGAACAAAATATTCCAACGGGAGCCAGAATCGGGCCTGAAGAAGGGCCAGCATGCCTCTCCGGCCTGTGGGGACATCCTCCCTGCAGGCACCCTGGACTGCTGCAGCTTTGGACCCCAAGATCCCTGCTGTCCGACCCATGGCTGGCCTCCCAAGACCTAGATCAGGTGGCGGAGAACCCCTGCACCCGGCCCTGGCTCCAGAGGTGGCTGCCGTGCCCCAATTTGCCAATTTACCCAGCAGGCCCGGCAGCACCTGAATCGGCCCTATACATGCTGCCAGGCAGCCTGCCCCCTGATCCGCCCCCGATCCCGCTCCCTCCTGCTTCTCACCATCTCTCCCCGTCCTGAAGTAGTAAGTCTAAAAATAAATGCTAGTGTACACACAAAAGGCATCTAAGCCAACCAAAAATAAGACTATCATAAATGAAAACACAAATATATGGATTAAATAAATTCCAGTTAAAGGTTATATACGTGTGCTTGTAGAACCCAAAAAAGGATGACAGCATACAGTTAAAAGAAGAAGAGGATGACATGCAATATTCAGGAAACCATGGGATTTGATTTACCTAGGCAAGGGATACTAAAACATATGCTCTCCTGGTTAAAATGCCACTTGTAGACCTGCAAAATGGGTAGGTAGAAATCAAAACATTTTAATCCATCACGTTTTCATCAAACATTACATGTGGGCAATCTTCTATTTGCCATTTAATTTAAATTTCTACATTCATTTCTATCACGTTGTCCTAACAGTTTTCCAATCTCTTTATACCCAGGTGCTCATGTTAGGTAGTACAGTTAGATGCAGGTTGGTTTTCTAAAAGGTGCTAATTGTATTGTTTTGACCATACGATAAGTCAGTTACACGCAAACCTTGGAACAAGAGCTGGTGGTCCTATTGGTTTTAATGTTTTTACTTACACTTTTTTTGTTTTCTAGGCAATCGTTTTACCAGCACTTCTCTTTCATGCCTCATTCTTCTGTCGGATGGTGCATATGGGCAATCTCTCCTTTGCCATTTAAGTTAGGATCACACGATTTGTCCCATTATGTTGTCCTGATGATTGCCCTCCCTCTTATATTTACATGACCCTATCAGGTAATAAAGTCAGATTTGGGATGGGTTCCCGAAGGGACTTGGATTTTAAATTTAATTTAATGCCCTGGTTTCTTTATATGTGCAATAAGATGGTTATATGCATACATCGGAGTAAGACCTGATGGTTCACATGGTTTTAAAGTTTCCAGTTTCTACCCACCCATTTCGCAGGTCTACAAGTAGCATTTTAACCAGGAGAGCAAATGTTTTATTATCCCTTGTGTGGGTAAGTCAAATCCCATGGTTCCTAACTATTGTACATCACCCTCTCCTTTTATTTTTTTTGCTATCATCCTTTTTTTGGCTTTACCAGCGCACATATATGATAACTTTCAATTGGTATTTAATTAATCCATCTATTTGTGTTTTCGTTTATAATAGTTTTATTTTTGTTGGTTTTGATGCCTTTTATGTGTTCACTAGCTTTTATTTTTAGGCTTATTACTTTGCATCAATTTTTAGGCTTATTACTTTGCATCATTACCCCAAATCATGGAGTTTAGGAAAAAACTCAAAACATACCTATTCTCAACACACTATGCTTCTGTATCAAACTCACCAACACAACATGAAAAGGGATAGCTGCACCAACAATGATAATCAGCCCTCGACCAGGAACAAGTACTAATACACTGTAAGATATCCAGAGATTCTATGTAAAACTGTATTTTAGTTCTAAACATGTTCAATGTATATAGTTCTCAACTATCAACCTGTTTCTGATAGTTTGAACCCATTATTGTTATTATAGAAATTGATTTTATTGTTAACACCGTTATATGTAAAAACAGCATGATGCTTATTACTGTTCCTTGTAAAACAGCCTTGCTTGTTAATTGTTGTTCATTGTAAACCGCAACTGATCTATGGAAGTGGCGGTATATAAAACCTGCTAATTAAATTAAATTAAATTAAATGGCATATTGTTTAGTTTCACCTGTATGTCCTCACATCCTTGGCGCTCAATCTTTATGCTTGGTTAGCTATTTTATCATCTATATTTTACATTTTCATGTTTTTAATAAATTCATATGACATGTATATTTCTTGTTTTTATCATTTAGTGTTGTAATATTAATTTTTTTTAGATGTCGATATCCCCTGAAGAAGGCATCTGCCGAAACACGTGTAGGGTGAATTCACAGATGCTAATAAAGCTCCCTGTTCCTTTCACAACCTGGTCTGACCTGCTCCTGTTGGTACCAAGTGACGGAAGTGAGGACAGTAGCAAAATTCAAGAAAGTATGTGACAAGCACCAAAGATTTGCAAGGGAGATGAAGAGCTGTAGAGACTGGGTTGATGGTTTGAATGGGCGCACTGGTCTTTTTCTGCTGTCATTTTCCCAGATTTTTTTTTAATGGTTTTTGTGTGTAATGCAGAGTGGAAGAAGAAAAGGATAGATGACAGACTCATCATCCAAGTGTTGCAAATGTAATTCTTGTAGTCAAAGGTTTGTTCGGGGGCAGTGCTTCTCAACAGGGGTGCGTGGCACACTGTTGCACATTTCAAAAATCCTTGGTGTGCATTGGGGTGACTGATAGGGGCATGGTTAGGCCTGGTTTCATGAGGGTGTTGCCTCATTTCTACTGGACAGTGCTCCGGAGAACAGCCTTCTGCTTTCTACTCCAGCTTCTGTTCTTGGAGGCCAGGGGGGAGGGGTTGAGCCTGGAGCAGACAGAGCAAAGAGGAGCCACTTTGTTCCTTAATCTGCCCTTAGGCTAACCTCATTCCTAGCACCTCTCCTGCTCCTGAACCCTCTCTTATTACTGCCACCGCTGCCCCTTTCCCAGACGTGCAGCCGCAGCAATGCTTTTAAAACGGCACTGCAGCACTTACCATCACCTCTGGTGCTGGGGTGCTGTTCCTGTTTCACTGTTGCCACCCTTCCGATTCCATTTCCTTTTGCATGGGGGCAGAAGTGACTGGTCCAGCTGCTTTCACCCCCATGCAAAAGGAAGTGAAATTGGAGGGGGCGGAAGCAGGAACAGCACCAGAGGTGATGGTAAGTGCTGCGGTGCCATTTTAAAAGTATTGCTTCCGCTGCACGTCCCGGAGAGGGGTGGCAGCGCTGGCAATGAACTGCCCTGTCAACATGGGCACTGTAGGTGTCTGCCTAGTTTCCCTAATAGTAGCACCAGCCCTCCTTGAAATATATATCCTACATAGAATTTGCATGTTTGGAATAGTTAGATTACGTTGACAATTTTTTATTTTTTTTGGTGCATAATTCAATCTCTTGTATGCAGGATAAACGCGACAGCCCTGAGACTTTTCTATCAGGCCCAAAAATATTGTATGGTAACAAAACTTAAAAGAATGTGCTTTGAGATATAATTTGAGAGTAGGTCACCACAATCTTCCATGAAAACAGTCCACTGGACTCCCCCATCCTCCCATCACACTGAACTGCTTGCTTATACTAGCACTACAGAAATCTATTTCCCAGATTTAATCTCTGGAAATCAGGCAGCCTTAATCCCCTCCTTGCTTCTCCTGGTAGGAGAAGGACTGTGGGCCCAATAGGCAGTGGCGGTGACTAACGCTGCTAAAGCGACTAGCCCCCGCTGCTGAACACGAGACCCAGATATTGCAGTAAATGCTGGGGCCACATCCAGGTCCCGGCATTGACTATTCGGGTTGCCCTGATAACGAGGAAGCTAACTGGACAGTGGCGATATTCAGCTGCTGCCTAGTTAGCTTCAGAGGTGAAAGATAGGTGAGCCTTTGCTGTGCCTGACACACCACTTTACCATAATCGCGAAGCAGCTCAGTATTGCCACTGCCCAGTTATCACTGGACCCTGCCCCGGCAATGTTCCAATGCTAACTGCTTAGCATCAGGGGTGTCTAGCAGCGGCTCCCGGTTAGCTCCCATGGATAAAGATAGACCAGCCTTTGCTGCTGCTATCTTTACCCATGTTTCGCTAACGGCATCGAATCACTATGGCCCCAGACCACCCACGATACGCCCAGATGCTAACCTCACAGCATTGGGGCATGTAGCGGCAGCACCCATGGATATTAGTGATGCTGAATATCATGCTAACCAGCGTTCACACGTTTTGCAGGCTTGCAAACCAGGCAAATGCCTTGGAATATCCCCCCCAATATCACTATATGGTTTATTGCTTTAAACGTTTCATCACATCTCAATGAACATGATGAATCTCAACTATACCGGGCTGATAGCTTTTAATGGATCATATTAATTCAAGTTTTTTGCTGATTGGTTTGATGAGAAGGATCATTTTAAAGCTCTGAGAATGGGCAGTCAGACGAGCAAATCGTTAAGATGTCCCTGGAGCTATTTTAGAAATTTGAAGATACACGTATCTGGTGTGGTCACATCCAAGTCAACCAGGGGCGTAGCTGGGGTGAGTTGATAAAAGATATATGTGAACATGCAATTTCAGACCAGCACTGCACCTCTGAAATTGCCTTTGGGGATATCCATGAGTATGTTTGCTCCAGGGCATGAAGAGGGTTATACAATTTACTTGTTTCTGCAACACAACAAAAGCAAGTTGAAAAGGAGAAATGCCTCTTCGCTCCTTAATACTATTCACTCCTTCGAAGACATCTGCCAGTAAGTAGAAAAGGCATTTCTCCAGGCTTGCACACTACTGCATGTCCCCGTTAGTAAAATGGAAAGCTGTGATATGTTAGGAGGAGAGATCCACCACTGCGTTCTCTAACAGGGCTGTATGCACATCTATATCTCCTGTTCTGAGGACGATCATATATGACACGTGAAAGTTGCTGAAATACAGATTCATCCTGCACATGTCCAACCCATGTCTCTGTGCATCCCCGTCTGTGCTTTTAGCAGGCAAATGCCTTGGAATATCCCCCCAATATCACTATATGGTTTATTGCTTTAAACGATCATATATCTTGCATGGTGGAAAAAGGCCAATTTTACAAGGCACTTACATGTGACTACCTTCTCGGCTGCCCCTCTCGCTGTATATCAGATGTTTTGATATTCAGCTGCTGCCCGGTTATCCCTTGGCAATGAAAGTCAGGCACACTAAAGGTTGGCTTACATCTGACACCAAAGCTAACTGGACAGCGGCTTAATATCGCTGCTGCCCAGTTCGTTTCTTGGCTATCTGGCTGATCTGAATATTCAATGTCGGTGGCCAGATATGCATGTTCACTACTACTGCTCTAGTCACGTGGCGCTCCACTTTTCTCTTGCATGACCATTTCACGCCCACCCTTCACAAGCATTATGATGCGCTGGATCTAGTGTGTAAGATCTCAGGAACAGGGGGATGACTCTTTTTTATGTGTCTTTCTAGTGCCACCTATAGTGTATGTCTAACCCAGAGGTTCCCAACTCCAGTCCTGGAGGGCCAACACCATTCAGGTTTTCAGGCTGTCCCTAATAAATATGCATGAGATGCATTTGCATGCACTGCCCCCATTGTATTCAAATGTATCTCATGCATATTCATTAGGGACAGCCTGAAAACCTGAATGGTGTTTGACCCTCCAGGACTGGAGTTGGGAACCTCTGGTCTCACCTATCAGTGTATTTTGGAATTCAGAAGGCATGTAACTCCCACTACAGTTTGTCCAGCTGAGGTCCCTTTAAGAATGCGCAATTGGAATTTAGAAGTAATGCTTTGAGACAGAAAGTGGTACAACACTCGCAACACTCACTCAGTATGTGCTCAGCCATCAATTCAATAACATACATCTGCAGTTCCCTAGTGCCACTGCCCGCATAACAATTGCAGTTAGCAACTCCGATAAACTTGGAAACACAGAAACATGATGGCAGAAAAGGACCACATAGCCTATCTAGTCTGCCCTTCCATATCAACTATGATAGTCCCCTTTTTTCTTTTAGAAATCTTCTGTGTTTGTTCCATGGTTTTTTTTAAATTCAGATACTGTCCTCATCTCTACTGCCTCCACTGGGAGACTATTCCATGCATCTACCACTCTTTCCATAAAGAAATATTTCTGCATATTAATCCTGAGCCTATCCCCTTTCACCCTCATCCCATGTCCCCTCGTAGCAGAGCTTGCTTTCAATCGAAAGAGGCTCTCCTCCTGTACATTTATGCCATGGAGGTATTTAAACATCTTTATCATAGCTCCTCTGTCCCGCCTTTCCTCTAACAAATACATATTAATATCTTTAAGTCTATCTTCGTATGCTTTACAACAAAGACCACTAACCATTATAGTCTCCACCCTCTGCACTGACTTTATATCCTTTATATCCTTTTGAAGGTGCGGTCTCCAGAATTGCACACAATACTGCAAATGGTCGTAACAGAGACTTATACAAAGGCACTATCACCTCCTTTTTTCTGCTGGCCATTCCTCTCCCTATACACCCAGGCATCCTTCTGGCTTTCATGGTCACCTTTTCTTTCTGTTTAGCTACTTTAAGAGCATGAGAAACAATCACGCCCAGGTCCTGCTCTTCTTTCAGCTCAAATGCATGACCCTGCTTTTTTTCGTATTAAATCTCAGCTGCCAAATTCTTGATCATTCTTTAAGCTTAGCTAGATCCCTCCTCATGTTATCTACTCCTTTCTGGGTCTCTACTCTGTTGCAGATATTGGTGTCATCCACAAAGAGGCAAACCTTACCCGACAGCCCTTCCGCAATATCACTAACAAAGATGTTAAAAAGAATCAGAACAAGGACAGATCCCTGCAGCACAACGCTGGTAACCTCATTTTCCTCAGAGTGAGCTCCATTTACCTGTACCCTTTGTCACCCCCCACTCAATCAATTTCTAACCCAGTCAGTCACTTTAGGTTTCATTCCTAGGGTGTTCAGTTTGTTTATAAGTCACCTGTGTGGAACGGTGTCAAAGGCTTTACTGAAATCTAACTACACCTCATCTAGGGCTCTCCCTCAGTCCAATTCCATGGTCACCCAGTCAAAGAAATCAGTCAGATTGCCTCTGGTAAAGCATGCTGCCTCAGATCCTGAATCCATTGAACTCCACAAACCTCACTATTTTGTCTTTCGACAGCATTTGCAAGAACTTACTCACCACAGAGTTTAGACTAACCGGCCTGTAGTTTTCAATCTCATCCTTTAACTATTGTGTAAAGGGACCACATGTGCCTTTCTCCAGTCCTCTGGGACCACTCCTGACTCTAAAGAGGCATTGAAAAAGTCAGTTAGTGGAGCCGCTAGAACATCCCCAAGTTCCTTCAATATTCTCAGATGTATTCCATCTAGTCCCATCATTTTGTCTACTTTAAGTTTAGCTAGCTCCTCGCGAACACAGTCTTCTGAAAATCATTCAAGATCCACATCACTTCTGTTCCTGTTTGTGGGTGTTTTCTGAGGTCCTGCTCCTGGCCTCTCATCTGTGAACACAGAAGAAAAAATATTTCTTAAGCAATTCAGCTTTATCCTCATCAGCTTTTACATATTCCTCCCCTTCACCCTTGAGTCTGACAATACCACTTTTGCCCTTCGTCTTCTCACTAACATATCTGAAAAGTGTTTTTTCCCCCCCCCCCCCCCCACACACACACAATTTTATTGCACTGGCTATTTCATCTTCTTTTTCTATCTTTGCTTTCCTGACTACTTCGCTAATTTCTCTATTTTTTTCTAAATATAAATGCCTGTATTCCTCTCTCTGTGATCTCTTGTATTTTATGAAGGCCACCCCCTTTTTCTTCACCTTTTCTGCTCTGACGGTTATTAAAAAAACAATGCACTATCAGCAAACAGAAGCTGTATATATAGCTTTCTCTAGAGTAACCTCCATGTCCCTTTGAAATCCCTGTGTGTGTGCCATTGCCTGGTATTCTGCTGACCCTGTCCTGTACTCTTTCCCTCTAAGACCAGGCCAGCAGGCAAGTAGTAATACCTTCATATTGAAAACAGACATAGACGGCAGAGCTTTCTCTGCAGATGTACCTTGTGCCTTCTGCCTGCCTGTCACTGCACTACTCTGTGGTTTCTTTCCTTTTCATTGCTTAAGTGAAAATATTTCTATCAAAATTACTGGAGTACCAACTGGTACCTAACCCTTCCTCTCTGAAAGTCTCAGATTTTTTTTTTTGCCTGATTCTGACTTAGTCTTTCTAGCTTGTCTGTGGGATCATCACTCATGGGATCTGAATAAGTCATGCAAGGATAGGCCACCTTAGCTTCTTGTCAGAGGGTTTTAACATGATTGTCTGAGGTGCCTCATGCTTCTGACTTGTCCCCATCCACCCTTTTAACCCTCACATCACGGCCCTATTGTGTGCCTCTATTATGAAAACAAACTGGATGAGTGGTGATTTGTGCAAAGCTATGAGTGTAAGGGCTCAGTTAGTTTGTGACAAGACTAACCAAATTTGCCACTTTTAGTTGATTTTACCATCTATATGAAGCTAATGCACATCCCTACTAAATTCTTATCTATTTTCCTAATTCCTTATTCTCCTCCCTGCATTTTGAGATCTGTCCAACTGAATCTCGACTGTTCCTCCACTTTCCAGAGTAAGGTTAGAGGCCACCCATCATTTGCTTTTCGAATTCCATTCCTCATTCTCTGTGATCTGAATCTCTAGTTACTTTCAAATCTGGCTTGAAGACTGTATTTTACCTTCAAAAGTTTTGTTCTTAGTGAACCTCATGTCTCTTGTATTAGCATGCCTTTTTTATGGTTATTGATTTTATCTCATATTTGAAGGTCCATTTATTATCTTACATTTCTTTCATCTAATTGCAGAGATTATTTTAGAAGCCCTATTTGTGCTTGGGATGTCCGAAAATAGGCACAGAGATGTCCAAAGCACAAAGATGTCCCCAGAGCCATTTTGGTAGCCGGGTCTGTGGAAGTCCCCAATGTAAGGTCATCCAAGTTAGAATGTGGGTGTGGTGTAGGCTTGGACAGGGTGTTCCCAAGAACTTGAACATCCTTGCCCTATTTCAGAAACATTCTGAATGTTACAGATTCAGCTTCGACAACCATCTGTCAATGGGCCAATGCAAAGGTGAAAGAGAGAGAAAATGCTGGTCTTACATCCCAATTACCATTTAGGAGTCATGTTTACTTTTCATTATTAATCTGCCCTTAATGTCTGTCTGTCTTCAGTATTCATCTGTCAACCAGATGGTAGATACACAGAACAGGAACAGTCCCTTCTATGTAACTGTAGAGCACTACAAACACCTTGTAGCATTATATATATAGCCCAAGCCCAGTGGTTCAATCCTTGGCATTTTTGCCCCTCTCCATGCCCCTGTTCGACCCAAAGTGCCCACTGGTACCCTGCCCACACAATCCAAGCAGCCTGCCATTTTCTTTCTTCTACTCAGTGTTTTCTCTCACTTGGTCCTCTAGCCTCGCAATCTTGCTCCTTCCACCAGAGTGCTCTGTCCCACTGTCCAACACTGCATTCGAGGCCCTTACCACCCTACATTGTTCACATGGTACTTTGCTGACAAACAAAAAGCACTCTGGAGCCAAGCAATTTTGCTTCTCTTTATGGTAGAGTACCCTAAAATATTGATGCTTTCACACATTTGAATAAAATCCATGGGGTGTGGACTTTTCTCATGTTGGTGATAGTCGCACACATCTTAGAGAAAAGAGTTACATCTCTTCTGGAATTTGGGTTGTGTGCCTATTTTATGATGCATGAATCAATTAGCTTGAGTTTTAGTAAAATGTGTTAAATAAAATATAGAAATAAAACTCTTGGAAGATGCGGTATATAAATGTGAATAAAATAAAAAATAAAACATCATTTGGGAGCTGTGTGTAGCATACACAGACAGTTTAATAACCACAGACTTGCATGATTAAAAATAGAGGAGAACAATATTCAGAATGGATCGTTACGTAGTAGAGCAGTGAAAGTAGGTATGCAAACTGCTTTGCAGATGCATTAGCAATACAACTTTAAATCTGCCTTCAGGGGGGACATGTACATATTTACAATCTCGTTCTGCATGTAAAGTATGTGAATACAGGTGGCCCCCAAATCTGATTTGAAAGTTCAGATGCCCACCTAAATCCATAAATTCCTCAGTACAGCGATGGATCTATTAAAGTCTGGTTTCAGCTGTCCAAAGTACTATAAATCAATAGTAGTGCAGTTTTCTTCTTAGTAATAGCTTATGTCCTACGTCGGCTTTCCTTAAGATATCTGAAGGAAGGTTTTGCTGTAGCTCCTTCCTCACCATCCTCATCAGACTCATAGTTCTGTAGATCCTCCTCACATACAACATCAAACTGTTGCTTTGGCACTGGATCCTGCCATCTTTTCAAAGCAACTTGGTCTAGTTTGGTTCCATTTTTTCTCTTTGACCCCATAAAGTCTGGTGATGAGACTCTCTGATTGATCCACTTTGGTGCAAATAGATATTGCTGCTCCTGTTGTGGTTCTTTTACTCTGCGAGATGCCTGCTTGGATTGCAGACTGAATTTCGTAGAGTTGAATACGGAATCAGAGTCACTGTCAGCATCAGCTGTGCAATGGAAAACAAACATGCATTTGGTTACAAAGATGAATTATCGATCTACAGAATCTTTCATTTGTTTTGAACTTCATCCTCACTTTCTTTAATGTCTGTAAAGACAAATATTTCTTGAATCTCTCAAATTATAGAAAGAGGAAACCAATGTAGATCTTAACAAGTAGTGTGGCCTTGGTATTAATAATGTGCGTTCTATAGGTGAGCAATAAATGAATGAATGAAACCATAGAATTGGGATGGGCATTTTTATATCATTTTTTTTCATAATACTGGGGCATGCTTACTAAAGTATGGTAGCCACTAGCATGGGATTTTAGTTAAAAGTACACGCACTAGCTGAGCAACGCGCAAATAAGTGGGGTTAAGGTAGATACTGGGCAAAGACATGGGGTGCGATAGAAGCGGGTGTGCTAGTCGAATACTAGATACCAAATTCCACTACTAGCATGGGGGCAGCTAATGCCTACCGCTGACCAGGCGCTAGCTGCACTCGCCATGCTGGCACACCTCACATGAATTTTGGACATGAGTGTTAGGAAACATGAAGAGCAAAGCAGAGCAAACTGGCACAACCAGCGCACGGTAGTAGTGAGCTGTAACCACATCCCCTGTGTCTAACCCTGCCGCTGAGCCACGGTACGGTACAAATGCATGCTTTTCACATGTTAACCCTGCGCAAGCTGCTGCACTTTAGTAAACATGCCCCACTGTGTATTATTTGTTTACTGTGCTCTAAAGAATGTGTGCTATGTAGTAGTAGTGCACACAAACACAAAACAATAGAAATGAAAAGCAAAACAGAAACAAAGCATTTGTTGAGGGGAGTCAGGGGTGGGCACAATGCTTAAAAGACTGCTGGCTCCTTTAAGGTTTCCAGGAGCATTGGTCTGTGTGTTTGTTGCCTGATGCAGCCAGGGTGGAAAAATAGTGCAAGGAGGGATACTTTTCAGGAATAATACCATTTATGAGGTTGAATGCAAGTTGTATTATTCATTTACTGTGGGAGTTACTAAACCGTGGTACTGCGTTATCACCGGTTAGTGACTTCTGTAGTAAATTAAGCTATGGAATGTGATATTTTACTCCAGCTTAGTAACTGCCCCCCTAAATTTCTAAAAGGCCTGATAATATCCATGTAACTGTGGGCAAGGTTAGGAGGGGAGTAAAAGTGGAAATGCTCAGCTGCTATATAGTGGCCTAAACTAAATGGACAGTGCTGGTATCAATCCGTATATTCGGCACCTCTACCTGTATGGATAGTGGTGCTGAATCTACTAATTAGGTCAAGCACTGGCACTCAACCCAGTGGCCATGTTGACTGAAAATCTAGCCCTAAAATTTTAAGCTTCCAAGACATGCACTATTATGTAAGCAAATTGATGTGTTTCTTCTGCACAACTTTAGAGGACACAAGAGGACACACTTTAGAGGACACACTTGAAACAGTTTAGTAACTAGCATGGTATATATGAAATAACTCCTGCATGCTGTAACGGCCAAAGTTACAAAATGGAGGAGTAGCCTAGTGGTTAGAGCAGCAGGCTGACAACTTGTAGAAGCCAGTATTCAAATCCCACTCTCCCACCAGTGATTTTTGGGATCTCACACGTCACTTCACTGTCCATTAGTTCAGGTACAATTTAATGTTTAACTCTTAGGCAGGAAAATAACTGTTGCCCCTGAGTATAACTCTCCTTGAATGTGTATTTGGTAAAGGTGAACAACTAAATGCAAAACAGACAGGTTTTAAATTTGTATTTTACTTTTTCTACTTAGTGGTGCCAAAAATTAATAAGGCAGAAAATATTCATAAGAATGAATTCTTGGTAGAGGATTTAGGGAACTTTAGGATCAGGACAGTATTACCTGACAGGACAAATATTAGTAAAGGGAACCCCCAATAAACAAGCACCAAACGTTTGGGGGAACCCTCTTATAATTAATTCAAATTGGAATATGTCAATTAATTATTATTTAAGCCAACCCAAAAGTCCACATGTGACAACGCACCAGTCTTTAGCATGATGAAACAAAAAACACAGCTTATTACATTGATACAAGCAGCCCTTTGTTTAATTGTCATGGACGTCACAGTTAAAAGGCTTAGCACCAGTGGGAAAGTGTTGAAATTCATTTTGCCTCTGGCCAAAAGGCGGCATAATAAAGGAATGTTCTTATGGATGAGTTAATCAGCATTTTAGTGTCCTGTACCATATATACACTAAGATTGCTGCATGGTCCAACGTAGAGAGATGCAAACTTCTTGAGAACAAAAGAACAGGTTTACTAAGTCACAAAACCATGCAGGATCATCCAGTCTTAATTGATCATGGAATGCTGCCAGTTGCTGCCAAAATCTGAACCACATCCAAGAAACTCTGTCAATATTCAAAATCTGCCTTGGCTTTTTACACATTGCCGAATATCTTATGATCTGTAACCAGCACCGTACCTAGCCCTATGTGAGCGGTGCAGTTGCACAGGGTGCAAAAGGATTAGGGGCGCATGTCAAGCTACCGGCCCCAGCCTGTCCCCTGCATTGCCCTGCCGCCTCCACCGCTTTTTTGTTTTCTCAGAGGTGGCAGCGGCAGCAGCAGTGAGGCAGACCCGCGTTTGTAAGCAGGTCAGGTCACTCCTTCCCTTCTCTGATGTAGGTCACGTCAGAGGAGGGAGGGAACAGGCAGCCATTCAAACACTTTCTTTCTAAAATACTAGCATAAGTGATCAAAAATGTGCATAGATTTAAGGCATGGTCACTTACATCAGCCCTAGAACTTAAGTAAATGGATCCACCAAAATGTATAAAAAAATGTCATGAGTGCAACTGTGCACCTGACTATGCTGTTCCCAAATTCCACCCCTGCACATGCACACACTGAGAGTACACGCAACAATGCTTCATGTCAACATACAGAATGGAGTGTGGTACAAACACACTCCGCTTACACACATAAATGACTACAATACCCCCATTTATGCACATTCATGACATGCTGAAAAGACTTCCTATGTGTATAGGAAGTGAGTGGTGTGCAACTATAAATGTACAAAGTGTGACGGAATGAGAATAATATATGGAATAAAAATATGAATTGAAAGCCCGATATTGAAAGCATTAATGCAGTTAGCAGACTTGCCAACTGTGTTAATCCCCTTAGTAGGAATATTCAGTAGCACTAACATGGTTAGTGCTGCTTAATAACTGCAGGTGCCATCCCACGATAACTGTGCAGTGGCGACATTGACCACTGCCTGGTTATCACAATGTAGCCACTGCCTGGTTAGTTTCATCACAAACTGGGCAACCCAGATATTCAATGCCAGTGCCCGGATATGACTCTGGCATTGAATATCCAGTCTAAAGTTCACATGCGGCGGCCAGCTGCTTCAGCAGCATTAGCTGCTGCCGCTGAATATCGAGTGCTGAATGTAAAAGTATGCCAAATAAAAAGAGGCACGATTAAGGGAATTCCTTTAGAAGCATTATTTGCAATTTCCACATGGAAATTTTAGAATTGACATCTGAAAATGGCATCCATATATAAATGGCAGAGGGGAAGCCAGCCAACAACAGGGCCCCCTTTAAATCTTCATCGCTTCAGGCGCACCAGACACAGGAGAAGCCAGCCAGCTCTAAGGAGCTCCATCTGCTTGCGTCATCGGGTGTACCGAGGTCGACCGAGCACATACGGCAACTAGCCCCACACCTACCAGCAACATCAGAATCAGCTTCCTTTAAATCTTCAGCACTTCAGGCATGCTGGATACATTGGGCATACTGAGGTAGACTGAGTACTCATGGCTGCTAGCCCTGGCCCTCCCCACCTGCAATGTCAGAATCCAGTCCCCCTTTAAATCTTCACCACTTCAGGCACACCGGACACACGAGAAGCCAGCCAGCACTAGGGAGATCCATCTGCCTGCAGCATTGGGTGTACCGAGGTCAACTGAGCTCACACGGCCACTAGCTCTGCACCTCCTGACAACATTTGAATCAGTCCCCCTTTAAATCTTCAATGATTTAAGCATGCTGGATACAGGGGAAGCCAGCCAGCCGGCACTGGGGAGATCCATCAGCCTGTGGCATCAGGCGTACCAAGGTAGACCAAGCACATAGAGCTGTTAACCCCGCCCCCCACAACATCAGAATCTAGTCCCCCTTTAAATCTTCACTGCTTCAGACGCACCAGATACACGAGAAGCCAGCCAGCACCAAGGAGATCCATCGGCCTGCAGCACCGGGTGTACTAAGGTCGACTGAGCACACACAGCCACTAGCCCCATACCTCCTGGCAACACTGCAATCAGCTCAGGCATCTGGACACAAGGGAAGCCAGCCATCACCAGGGAGAACCATCTGCCTACAGCATTGGGTGTACTGATTGTGCCCTAGTGGTTAGGACAAGGTACCTCAGGTTGGAGGGCCAGGGGTTCAATTCCCACTGGGGACAGCAATCTCAGGCTGGAAGGCCTGGGCATTTTAGTCCTATAGGCACTCCTTGTGGCCTTGGGCAAGCCACTTAACCCTCTGTTGCCTCAGGTACACATAGATTGTGAGCCCTTTGGGGACAAGGGACTTACCCAGTACCTGCTTATAGTGATTGTAAACTGCTCTGATGCCCTTCAGCCTGGGCAGTATACCAAGAAATTACATAAACTGAGGTAGACACCCCTCCCCCTGCAAGGTCAGAATCCAACCCCCTTTAAATCTTCAGGCTTGTCAGTCAAAGGGGGACATCCATCTGCCTGCAGCATTGAGTGTACCATGGTAGATTGAGCACACATGGCCGATAGCCCCGCACCACCTGACAACATCAGAATCAGCTCCCCTTTAAATCTTCAGCACGTTAGGCATGCTAGACACAGAGGAAGCCAGCCAGCACCAGGGGTACCATCTGCTTACAGCATCAAGCGTACTGAGGTAGGCCGAGCACATGCTGCTGCTAGCCCTGCCTCGGCAACATCAGAATCCAGCCCTCCTTTAAATCTTCAACACTTCAGGTGTGTTAGACACAGGGGATGCCAGTCAGCACTGGGAAGATCCATCTGCCTGCAGCATCCAGCGTACCAAGGTAGACCAAACACATGTGGCTACTAGTCACCCCCCCTCCCCCCAGCTACATCAGACTCCAGCCCTCCTTTAAATCTTCAGTGCTTCAGGCATGCCAATGCCTATGGCCCATGCCAAAGGGCCCTTAAGTGTGGCCTTAAGAGTGGCCCTGAAGTTTACCAACCATACAATCCTTTTTGTACAGTCCAGAAGAAAAGACAAATCTGCAGCCAGATCTACCCAAATCCATTTGAGTATTGTGCAACCCCAACTGAGGACTACATTTCCCAACAAGATAAAACAACATGAAAAGTGAGTCCTTATACATTCACTGCACCCACAAAGCTTCTTGATTGCACTTCCTGCTTCCAACATCCTCCCGCTGACACCAGCCAACATTCCAACTACTATCTCAACAAACCATAAACATGAACACCGGCACCCTCAGCCATGCACTCCTCATAATCACCTTCACACCCCTCTTCCTCACAGATGCCTCCCCATCTCACCACGGACTAATACAGATAGTCCACAGCCATAGATTTATCTCCCCATAGAAAGGCCTAAAGAAACTCTCCTACAGAGGCTCACCCAGACTTATACCAATCAATACACAATCACCACATGTAACATCAGCCAACCTAACACTCCCCTCAACTCCTCAAATGTTCCCTCATTAATGCCCAATCTGCTCGCAACAAGATTTACACCATACTAGATTTCATCCAAGACAACAATCTAGATCTAATGTGCATCACAGAATCCTGGCTAACATCATCTGACAGCATCCTAGTGGACTAGCTTATCCCCATGCCTTTCAAAATGTTCAACTGCCCAAGATCAGTGAAGAGAGGCAGAGGTGTAATGATCTTGCCCAAAGAGCATTTACAATTCTCCATAACCAAAAACAGTTCCAGCACCACCTTGGACATCCTCTCTATAGCAAACAAAAATCACACCATATGCCTAACTTATAGGGTGCCCAGCGTAAAGGCAGATGAGTTATTGACCCTCCTAGAAGAAGCATGACTCCATGCGGCCTCAACAAAACCTTTCTTCCTTCTAGGCGACCTCAACCGCACCTCCTTCCCACCAAAACAAGGACAGTCTTTCCTCAATGCAATGGAATCCCTACAACTCAAGCAACTAATAAACAAACACACACATGAAAGAGGAGGAACACTAGATCTTCTCTTTGTCCCAGATTACCTCTCCCACAACCACCCCAAATAAAGTACAAATTATCCTTAGTTCCCTGGTCTGACCATGCCACGATCTTCACACTACCGCAATACCCACTCCACAATACAAAAAGACCAGTGCCCAACAACAGACGATGATTAAAACCTTTTGATAAACAATCATTCCTCAACCAGGTCTGTTCCCACCTGAACACAGAGACCACAGACTTAGACCACCTTATTCACATTTGGAACACCACCATTGCAAATGCTGCCATAATAACCTCTATGAACAGAAACAACCAACCAACAACCACCCGACAACAAACCCTGTGGTATTCCAATGAAATTAAAGAACTAAAAAGAAAACTACGACAGATTGAAAGAAGCTGGATGCAATCACTTAACCGAGAAAATGCTTTGCCATCGCAAACTTGCTCAAAAGACTCCACTCAAGATTTCAATACTCCCCTAAGTATCAACCCCAAAGCAATGGACATCTATCTACAAACCAACCACAACACCATCATCCAACACTCCATTCCCCCAGATCAACAGACTGCAGCAAGTAACTCCACACATAAATGGGGTACAGTCAAACCAGCATCTACTGAAGAACTAGAACACATCATTTCTAACTTAAATACTACCACCTCTCCCCTCAACCCCTGCCCAGTCTTCTGGCTTAAGATCTCAAGAGCAGAACTGTCTCAAGCATTCCAAAGAATTCTATGCTCATCCCTATCACAAGGTTGCATGCCCATCTCACTTTAAAAGGCCTCAATCAGACCAAGCCTAAAAAAGCCTTCCCTGGATCCATTACCCTGCTCCTTCAGATCCTTCTCCAGTCTTCCTTTCATCCCCAAACTAATTGAAAAATTATCACAACTGCAACTCCAAGATCATATTGATGCGAATGCACCCCTAGACCCCCATCAGCATGGCTTCTGCCCCTTACACAGTGCTGAAACCCTCCTCATGACACATTAATCAAAGGCATTGACAAAGTTGAGCAAGGATTCATCATGTCATTTCTAGACCTTATTGCAGCATTTGTCTCCATAAATCAGAGCATCTTACTCTCCAGACTACAGAAAATCAACCTCTGCAACACAACCCTATCCTGGTTTAAATCATTCCTATCCAACCGACAGAATCAGGTCAAAATAGACATAGAAATGTCAAAATCTTTCGCCCAACGTAGAGGTGTATCGCAAGGATTGGCCCTTTCTGCTCTACTGTTCAGTCTCCACATTCAACCATTCTGCACACTCATCAGAAGCCACCACATTCTCTTTCACATCTATACAGATGACATAATGATATGCATCCCCTTCTCTACCAAGAGCCCCGACCACACAATATAGCATCATCTTCAAAGCTCTCACATAACATCTGGCAAAACTTGACTTATTGGTGAACTATAACAAATCTGAAGTCCTCCAAACCACAAGGGACACGACCTTCTCCACCCCAGCAAAAGTTACAATCTACAACGCAATTTTGGACATCAAGAAAGAAGTCAAATACCTGGGCATCACTCTCGACCAGAACTTGAACCTGCACTCACACATTAAAAAGATCACCAATTCCACATATCATAAATTGAGGACCCTGCAGAACCTACGCCCACTTCTGGACATGAGTGACTTCAGAAGAGCATGCCAAGCCATCATCACCCCTCACCTAAATTATTGTAATATCCTATACTAAGGCCTACCAAAACAAGAACTATACCAACTACAAATGGCCCAGAACACTGCTGCCAGGATTACCCAGACAAGATCACATCACACCCATACTAAACAACTTCCAATGGCTGCCCATAATACAAAGAATCAAGTATAAAGCAATCATCACCATCTTTAAGTCACTACAAAACTGGCCTCCAATTACTAATAAACAAGGTTAAGGCGAGGCAATCAGCAGACCCTAATCATCATCCCAATCCTCAAAAGAAAAAGCACTCAACAAGCATGCAAACAAGCTTTCACCCCTTCCTGGATTTTTTGCCCTGTGAATCTATTGACTCTTGCTCTAGAGACTTACGCCAAAGACTTTTCTTGTGTCATGCTCCTGTGCCAAAAATTCTATTAAACCATTTATAAGGGAGTCTTTTACTAAAGAGCTCTAGCAATAGTATTGGAAGCATTTGAAGATATTTTCAGCCCAGTACCATCCAGATTGGGGGGTATTTTATACATAAGTTGGACAATTGAAAATGGGCACAAAGATGTGCAAATCGTGGAGATGTCCCTGGAGCCATTTTAGAAAGCTGGGCACAAGCACATCCATGTAGCACGGGGGACAAGGTGGAGGCATGCCCTGGGTAGAGCAAGGGAGATGCACATTGTGGTGCAATTTTATAATAGCACAAGCATGGCTGGTCTAATTGTTGAGATGTCCATGCCTATACCTGCTCTTGACAATGAATAAAGTGCAAAAAAGTGCTCATTTCATGGTTGCAATGCTTTCAGGGGGAACAGTAAAATTAATTTTTATCATCACAATTAATATTTTCTGGTTGAAGAAACCTGAATGTAAATATATACTCCACATGTATTACAGGCCCGCTGCCGCACATCTGAGTATCTGAAATGGCAGGCCAGGAAGTGCTAGTCTCAGAACATAGTCACCCTACTTCCTCAAATATCCAGCCGGGGCATCCAAATTCTGCAGGTGTACAATTCGGGGACGTCCATATTTGTGCATGTACCCTGTCTTGCTTTCTGTGAAAGACCTATCTTCCAAACTGGTTACTGCATTGTTCGGGGTGGAGATGGCTGGATTTTTGTATGTTCCGCCCTGGATGTCCTGGATTCTTCCTAGATGTTCTTTCTAAAAAGTTACTTCACATGTTGGAAAATACACGCATATATCTACCATCTATTGCTAAATTTATAACCTTTGAAAAGTGATGCTCTACATTTTCTAAATATTGATTCCTAGAACTAGTGTATGTTTTATAAAAAGTTATTTAGGTGGAAGAATTGGCATCACCCATGCCAATGGCAGCATAGGCTCAGAGTTCTACCCTACCCTTGACTACAAGAGATAATAATCTAGCTCTATCTGTGCTTTTGGTACTCAGAGCATGAGAAGTATATACCTGAGTGAGGCACAGTGGTGATGGCAAGCAAAAATAAGATGCAGGACAACAAAGAGCAGCATCAGCATACCTCACTGCAGTCCTATGTTAAGGCCATGGCCTAGTCAGCTTCCTTGCTTAGTATGGTCCCAATGGGCTCTGATGAGGTGTGCATGGAGAACCCTGGGGGTGCTGCAAGGACAAAGGGCTTAAAGCGAGTTTTGCTGCAGCCTTGCAAAAACTGATGAGAGTAACATTCAGCATTTGGGGCTTCAGTTGAGGAACTTGAATCTAAGATGGAGGACAAAATGAGACAGTCACAAGAGTTCAAGGGTGTGTGGATATTTTAGAACTTGAGTTGCAAAACCCGATAAGTAAACTGGATGATTTTGAAAGCTGCAGCTGGCACAACAGTGTGAGACTGGTGGGATGCCAGAGAGTAAATGGTTTGAAGATGTGAAGGCAATTGTCAGAGGCATATACCATGGCCTAAGGAAGAAGGAGAGTGTGTGCCCTGATGTAGATGGTATCTGCATTGAGCGGGCTCATCAAGCTTTAGGTACAGGGACATTATTGTGTGTTTCCTAAAATATACTGATGTTCAGCGGGTGTTGCTTCAGGCATGGGGGAAAAGGGCCATTAGCTTACAAGAAGTGGAGTGTAGGAGTGGTCTAGTGTTTGGGGCAAGGTACTTCAGGCTGGAAGGTTGGGGGTTCAAATCCCAATAGAGGACAGCAACCTTGGGCTGGAAGGACTGGGGTTTCTAGTCCCACAGGTGCTCCTTGTGGTCTTGGGCAAGCCACTTAACCCTCTTTAGCCCATGTTCCCTGTAAAATAGTTATCTCCAAGTTATAATGCCCTGTTCAATGCAATTTTAGTTTATTCAATGTAAACCGCACTGATGCAGAATAGCATGGTATATAAGAGAATGTAAATAAGAAGGCCTCAGTACACATTTACAAAGATCTCTCTGGGTTCACTTTAACATGGTGCAGAGAGACGAAACTGATAGTTGAGATCCTTAAAAAAGACAGTATCCATCACCGATGGGCTTGCCCATTTTGAATTCAATTTAATGTGGCGGGGAAGTCCCATTCCTGCAAGGATGTTGTGGAGGCATGGAAGGCCATGAGCATGGTGGAACTGGTGGATGATGTGCAGATTCACCCGATGACAGTTTCACAGCTGGAGGCACTTGATAAATAGCCTAGGATCACTAAGAAGTCTAAACACAAGCACAGTGCAGTGGCGGAGGAATCCTGAGCTCTTGAGATACCCCCTTAATGCTTTGGGACAAGCTCCTTGGCACTGGAGCATAAGAGAATCAAAGGTCCTAATGTTACCAAATCCTCCTCCCGCCACAGAGATAAAACAGAATCTTAATATTCAAGAGCAGGGCTGAATCAGTGTAAAAAACAGGATCTTAGTTGTAAGATGGAACAACTTAAACAAAAGTAGTATGAAAAAAGTAATAAGGCCGACAAGCTTTAATCAAATACATTTAAAAAGCAGGCAGTAGAACATGGAGTGGAGGAGTGGCCTAGTGGTTGGGGCAAGGTACTTAAGGTCGGGAGTTCAAATCCCACTAGAGGACAGCAACTTTGGGCCGGAAGGACTGGGGTTTCTAGTCCCACAGGTGCTCCTTGTGGTCTTGGGCAAGCCACTTAACCCTCCATAGCCCATGTTCCCTGTAAAATAGTTATCTCCAAGTTATAATGCCCTGTTCAATGTAATTTCAGTCTGTTCAATGTAAACCACACTGATGCAGAATAGCACGGTATATAAGAGAATGTAAATAAATAAATAAAATGTACTGGAATCTGACAAGTAAAGTTAACAAAGGGGCTTGTTTACAAAGCCGCGGTAGCGGTTTGCGATCGTAATCAGAGCCGTGGCCCCATTGATTTCTATGGGGCCGCGGCTGTGATCGCGATCGCAAACCACTACCGCGGCTTTGTAAACAAGCCCCAAAGTCTCTTTGAAAATAAAAGAAAACAGTTATTTATAGAGATTTCACTTGGAAGATTTAGGGGGCAGGATTTAGAGGAATTGATGCTGCTGTTTAATACTAAATGATAAGATGTTTATATTACATACTGCTAAATATATCTTTAGACCTGATCTAACATCTACAGGCATATGCATAAGCAGTAGATAAGTTATTTGCCCAGAAGGTATTCTACATTATTTAAAGGAAATTAATGCACTGGATGGTTTGGCAGATCAGAATGGTAGAGAATTTATGCAGGTCACAATTTTCCAACCAGGGTGGTTCTGGTTGTGTGTGTGTTTCTGTTGGTAGAGAGTAGCAAACCATTCTGGAGGAAATTCAAACCATTTAAAACAGGGGGTGGAGAGAAGCCGGATGTTAATTCTGAGCTGCTGCAGACTGCAGACTGATTCAGATAAACCAGAGCCATTCTCTACTGAAATCTAACTTGGTTTACAAAAGCAGAAAATGTATCCCCCCCCCCAAAAAAAAAACAAACAAACAATAATAATGGTTTATGTTTTATGGTTTCGTGAGATTTGATATACTGCCTTCCATTACTTGAAGGTAGTTTACAATTAAAATAAAATTCTTTAGAGATAGAAAGGAATGCCAATTAGGAAAGCAAGAACTGCAGAGAGAAATTCCTGCACTGAGGCCCACAGCTAGATCCCAAAGGTCTGAGACAAGGGATGTGTTGTCAAGGCCATTTTAAAGGCCTTATATGAAGGTTCAAGACGTAGCATTGTGGGGAGCTGACTCTAAAGTGAGAGGGCAAGAAAGAAAAACAGCAGAATGGTGGGTGGATTTGTATATGGCATTTGATACAGTCGGAATGATGAGCTGGTTATCATGGAGGGAACGGAGGGTAAGAGAAAGTGTGTACGGGATTATTACATTAGCAAAGTAAGAAGGAGAGCCTGTCTGGAAAGTCTTATGGGTTAGAGCTAAAATTTTGAACTGGATCCGAAAGAAAATTGGGAGCCAGGGATGATGTTGGAGTAAGACATAATAAATAATACATCATATTTTCAAGCATGGGCCAATATTCTGACTGCTGTATTTTGAACAGTTTGTAATCTTTTTTCTATTAGATGAACGAATACCTACATAAATAGTGTTGCAGTACTTAGGTCTAGATATAATTAATGCTTATGTAACAGTTGACAGACTTGTATAGAGAATGACAATGATTATAAGCATCCAGATTTTTGTACGACATGTCTGTGATTGTATTAATAACACATTTCTCATTATTCAGGCTGTCTAAAGTAACTCAGCAATGCCAATTTAAGAAGAGGGGCCATTTTTATTAGTACTGCTAAGGAGGCCAGGAGCGCTTCTGCCCTCCTCAACAGTACTAACAAAATGGCCATGATCTCACAATGCTGCCCCCTAGTGTGAGGCTAGGGGGCAGCATTGTGTGATTTGTGGCCATTTTGAGCAGGCCCAACGATGAGAACAGGAGCAGGGAGGACCACTCCTGCCCCCACTGACTACTGGACTACTAGGGATAAAAATTATGGACTGGGGGGGGGGTAGGGCCCCCAAGCCGCTCGCTAGCTAGGACTATTTGTTTTAATGGGGTGAGGGGGATCGGATCCTGACTGACTAGCCAGGTATTTTAAAGGATCAGGAAGGGTTGGGGGCACTTTGGGCACCTGACTGGCTAGCTGGGCTGTGATCTTGGCTGGGGGGAACACCTGATTATCCCTCCTTGCCCCCGCACAGTTCCCAATGGGGATCAATTCTCAAGGGGGTTAAGGGAATTTTTTAAAATATTGTCAGTGCGATAGATCTTCACATCTGTGGCACCAACAATATTGTTGCATGGGGGGGGGGGGGCACAGTAGTAATCAGGGCACAGATACAGCAGATATTGGGGACTTACAGCAGGCCTTTTGCAGCTATCGCACCACAAAAGGCTATTGCAGTTTAGTAAACATGCATCTAATTTCCTATTACAAGCTGATTTTGTATTTTTGATTGTACTATGTCATGCAGTTAGTTATATGTTGTTCATCTTGAACAGGTTTTCAGTACTTGGAAAAGCAGGTTATAAAGCTTAGATGAAATTAAATAAGCAAAATCTGTTCAACCTATTTTCATGTAGGACTGATGGAGTCCCTTAATTTTCTCCCACTTTTGGTGTCGACCCTATCGAATATCAGTGCAGCAGTGTGGATCTGTGTAGTCAGACAGGTGATGGCAAGTGACCATGGAAGGGTTAGTGAGAAACTGACAGGACTGGAGTTAAAGAGAGGAACTCAACAGAGACAGGAAAGAATAAAGCATGTGTATTGTGCTGGAAATGTTAACATTATATTCATGTTTTAATATTTGTCTTGCATTTAGGAGATATTTATCTTCTTGCTGTAATATATACTAGA
Organism: Ichthyophis bannanicus; assembly: GCA_033557465.1. NCBI lineage: Eukaryota > Metazoa > Chordata > Amphibia > Gymnophiona > Ichthyophiidae > Ichthyophis > Ichthyophis bannanicus. The sequence goes on along the minus strand of CM066035.1, from coordinate 599,238,985 downwards.
AATCACATAAACTGGAACCCGTGCAGGGTAACACCACATCACATATGATCAAAACCTTTACCCCACAAGCATTTGCTCTGTACATGTTCCAAAACTTTTTGTCAGACTATGTTCATCAAAGCCGCTATCACAAGCTGCTTCTAGCTTAATAGTCCCTTTTTCTCTTTTTATTGGTCAACTTTTAATTTTTCAACTTTTTGGTTTTCTCTTTCTTTGATCAACTTTTTTCATACATCAACTTTATAATATTTCATTCTAAATGTGGTCCATAAAATTCAGTATCATTTTCTTAAAGGCTTCTACACTTCTGCAAATTCTCTTTTCACCTTTAGTAACAACAGAAAAATTAAAAGTTGACCAAAACAAAGAGAAAAAGGGGCTATTAAGCTAGAAGCAGCTTGTGATAGCGGCTTTGATGAACATAGTCTGATAAAAAGTTTTAATAATATATACTATGCCAATTATCAGGGCTACAAGTACCAATTTTCCTTATGCTGTGGAATAATGACACACAGCATTCCGACATAATCACTTTGCTTCATATCTTCATAGATATCAAGCTGCTTACCACTGCTGATACTTCATTCTGCTGTTCTCCCCAAAAGCATTTCATACTCCCAGCCACCCATCTTACCATCACTGCTGCTCTAGCACAGATTATAGCTCAACATAAGAACATAAGATGCAATACTGGGTCAGACCAAGGGTCCATCAAGCCCAGTATCCTGTTTCCAACAGTCAATCCAAGTCAAAAGTACCTATCAAGATCCCAAAAGCTACAAAGATTTCCATGCTGCTTCTCCCATGGGTAAGCAGTAGGTTTCCCCAGTCCTCTTTAATAATGGTTTATGGAATTTTCCTCCAGAAACTTGTCCAAACCAAATCCAGCTACACTAACAGCTTTTACTTTATCCTCTGGTAACGAATTCCAGAGTCTGATTACGTGTTGAGTGAAGAAATATTTTCTCCAGTTAGTCTTAAATGTGCTACATTGTAATTTCAGTGCAGGACCCCTATTCTTTCTACTTTTTAAAGGAGTAAACAACTGATCTATACTTACCCATTCTACTCCATTCATTATTTTATAGATCTCTATCATTTGTCCCCTCAGCAGTCTCTTTTCCAAGTTGAAGAGCCCTAATCTTTTAAGCTTTTCCTCGTAGGGATATCCTTCCATGCCCTTTATCATTTTGATGCTCTTCTTTGTACCTTTTCTAATTCTGCTATATCCTTTTTAAGATATGATGACCAGAATAGCACACAATATTCAAGGTGCGGTTGCACCATGGAATGATACAGAGGCATTATAATGTCCTTTGTTTTATTCTCCATTCCTTTCTTTATGATTCCTAACTTTCTATTTACTTTTCTTGGCTGCCACTGCACACTGGGCGGAGGGTTTCAATGTACTATCCACAATGATGCCTAAATCCTTTTTCTGGGTGGTAGTTCCTAATGTGGAATCTTGCATCATGTAATTTGTAGTTTGAGTTGTTTTTCCCCAAGAGTATATCTTTGCTCTTGTCCACATTAAAAGTCATCTGCCTTTTGGATGCACAGTCTCCCAATTTATCAAGGTCCTCTTGCAATTTTTCTACAATCCTCTTGTGTTTTAACAATTTTGAATAATTTTGTGTCATATGCAAATTTGATCACCTCACTCATTATTCCCATCTCCGGGTCATTTATAAATATGTTAAAAAATAGCGAGCCCAGCATAGATCCCTGAGGTACTCCACTATTCACCTTTCTCCACTGAGAAAATTGGCCATTTAGCCCTACTCTCTATTTTCTTCTTTCAACCAGTTCCTAATCTACAATAGTACATTGCTTTCTATCCCAAGGCTTTTTAATTAATTCATTTATTTATTTAGCGACTTTTTTATACCGCTGTATCTACAAGTCACAGCGGTGTACAGTGAACGAGTTTAACAAGTATAGTTTTACATAGAACATGGGTAACAATTTCCCCAAGAATCTCTCATGAGGGACTTTGTCAAAGGCTTTCTGATATACTATATCAACTGACTAATCTTTATCTACCTATTTATTCTCACCTTCAAAAAAATATAAGATTGTTGAGACAAGACTTTCCTTGGCTAAATTCATGTTGATTTTCTGCAATTAAACCATGACTATCTACATGTTCAGTAATTTTGTTTTTATAATGGTTTCTACCATTTTGCTTGGTACTGATGTCAGACTCACTGGTCTGTAGTTTCCTGATCCCTGGAACCCTTTTTAAAAATTGGCGTTACATTGGCCACTCTTCAATCTTCAGCTACTAGAGATGAATTTAATGATAGACCACAAATTATTAATTGTAGTTCTACAATCTTATATTTCAGTTCTTTCAGCACTCTGGGATGTAAGCCATCTGGTCCAGATGATTTGCTGCTCTTTAGTTCATCAATTAGCTAAATTACATCTTCCTGATTTATCGAGATTTGTTTCAGTTCCTCCAATACATCACCTTTAAATATCATTTCTGGCATGGGTAAGTTTCCTACATCTTTTTCAGTAAAGACTGTAGCAAGGGTGGGCTAAGATTGCGGATGTACGCTGACCAGGCTCCTTGGCACTTCATGCTGCTTGATAAATGTACCTTTTTTTCTCTTCTTCCTTATGCCGCAGAAATGTAAGGCCAAGCAGTGTGATCCTGCGCTAAAGATGCCACCAGTTTCAGGACTGTTGGATGTGTTCTTCTGGCCCTCTGGTGTAGCTTGTTCTCCTCTGATGGGCTAGTTGAGGTCTCTTTTTGAGCCTGTGGCTAAACATATGGATCCTGGGACTTCCTCTCCTAATCAACAGCTTTCCTTTGACTCTTTGGATCTAACTGGGTTTTTGGAGAGTTCAACTATGGATACTTTTCCTAGGGCCACTCTCTTGGTCACGGTTGCTTTGTAACTGGATCATGACTGGTTATTGAAATTATATTTTAAGGCTTTTATGGGCGCTTGGGTCAGGATGTTTCCTGATGTCTCAAAGACTACACAGAAGCCTAGGAAGCAATTTTTTCTTATGTATCCTAAGGTTCTACAGCTGGGAGGTCCGTTCTGTTTAAAGTACCCATGTAAGTGCTTAATTAAACTTTAGGGGTCAAAGATAGCTTCCTTGAGCCTAATCATTTAACAGTTTCTAGTTGCTAAAAGTTTAGAGTTAACATCACAGCCCATAGAATCACAGAGTTCTGCTCCATGCAGGAATTTAGAAGACAGACCGATTAATTAAGTTATGCTGTACCAATTTAGTGTGTCTCATTTCCTCTATACCTGAGATGGTTCTTTCCTCTAATTTTCATTTGGCCCCTTCTCTTTATTGTATGCTAGTGAATGGTTCTTGGTAATGTGTATTTTCTGCCACTGGTCTGTGGCTATCTTTTGCTTTGGATGTATATTCTTGTCTATAGCAAGTATATTTCTTGTGTTTATATTGAAAATTGCATAAATGAAAGACTAAAGCAAAAACTTCATTCAGTCTCTGTTATGGCCTTGTCCTCTCTCAGTGCACCTTTTACCCCTCCATCATCTAATCTTACTACTCTCATCCAGAGCTGGCCCAAGGATTTCTGCCACGCCCCCCCCCCCAAAAAAGATAGCAGCACTGCCCAGGCTGCCATGCCGCCCCTCCTCCTGGCATCAGTCTTCTCACCTGGAGGGCACAGCACAGGAAAGCATCCGCTGCATTGGACTTTAAAGAGTCCACGCTAGCGCACTCATGGCCTGCTGCTCCTGCCCCCCTCTGATGCAATTTCCTGTTGGAGGGGGCAAGAATGGCAGGAAATTTCATTGAGGGGGGTAGGAACAACAGGCCATGAGTGCGCTAGCGCAGACACTTTAAAACCTGATGCAGTGGAGGCATTACTGTGCTGCCTCCTCCCCAAGGTGAGAAGATGGATGTTAGGGAAGGCAGCATGGCAGGCCAGGTGGCAATGAACTGCCACTTTGCTGGGAGGAAAGGGGGGGTGGGCAATGCCACCCGCTGGGGCCTGCCATCCTAGGTGACTTCCTAGTTTACCTAGTGGACGGGCCGGCCCTGCTCACATCCAAGTTCAATCATCATTACTACTCTACCACTGCTGCATACATTACATGTGATGCCAGTAGAGGACTCCAACAATCTTGAACTATGAGGGAGAAGTTCACTTCTGTGTCTGCTGAAGCAGGAAGTGGACATGAAATGGTATGAAAGAAGGAAGAAGAAAAAAAAGTAGGGAGGTAAGAAGTAAAACTGCGGAATGAGATACTGGAGGAGGAATGGGTCATAAATTAAGGGGAGAGCAAACAGATAAGAAAGAAGATATGGACAAGGTAAAGAAGACCCAACAGGAATAAAAGATTGGGGAAGAGACAGAAAAAAAGAATCCCATGAGAGAGCAGAGAAAGTTGGGAGGAGACTGTCTTTGAGAAGGGAGATTATGGGCTGTAGCAAGAAAGAATAAGAGAAGAGAAACAACAGAAAAGAAAGGAAGAAAGATGAGCACAATAAGGGAAAAATAAAAAACAGTGGAGGAAAAATTAAATTGAAAAAAATAGAAATTGATGTTCTCTACACTTTTGCAACAAAGACTGGAATATTATCATATTTTCTAAGTAATTCAAACTTCATGAAGTACATTGCAGAATTGCTTGAAATATGTGCCAAAATGTTTTCTGTTCACTGCCATAAAACCTTTCCTTGAGATGCTGTAGAAAACCAGGGTCCTTGTCTACCACAAAAAGACCTATTAGCTTCCAGAGCTTCAAGTCAACAACGTTGCTATATGCTTTGGAATCTGAAAGCATTCTGGGTATAGGCATAGAAATAAAAATATGAAATGTCCCCATTCTGCTTGCACTATTATAGCACTATGAAAACTGATATTGCAGCTCCTTAGAATAGCTTATACAGTACTTAGACATCTTCTAAAAAGCTGTGTTCATGAATATAGAAAACGTAAAAAAGACTAGCCGAGTTGTTACCTGGGAAGGGCGCATTCGTCATTTCTATCGCATCTGTGCACTTACTGTTGTAAGGAAAGGAAAGATACCGTATATTTTTGGTTCCAACCTGTTCGAGAAAAATGATCAGATTATAGAAATCTACCATGGTAAAAGCGCACAGTCTACTAGATGAGTTTTTGGTGAGCCATGAAACTGGCAATCTGAACGCATGCTTTTGAGTCTGCACAAACTAACCAGATCTTCAAAAGAAACTACCTGCATACTTTCTGTTTTAAGAAAGAGAGGCCAATATTCAAAGGATTTATACTCTTAACATTGAGAGTTACATGCCTAAATTAGTCTCCTTGAAAATTTACTAGGGCTGAGTGTCTAAATATATACTCAAAAGTTCATTAAACTCTTAATTTATGAGTATAAAAAGTGTGTGTCACACACGTACTTTGTCATATCCAATAGGAGCATAAAATATATGGGTTGACTAGGCGCATACATTTTTAGGTCTCAATATGTAATTTTGGTGAATAGGATATTCAGTGGCACTAACATGGTTAGTGCCATTTATTTATTTAACAAGTTTTTATAGCACTTTATCGTTTCAATCAAAGTGGCTTACATTCTAACTTAAACTTGGTAATGTATGGTACATTAAACAGGGACATTGATAGCTTAAGCTGTTAAACTTAACTTATAACTTATGCTGTTATAATTGTACATTTCTCTTATATTGTAAGTTAAAATTGTACATTTCTGTTATATTGTAAGTTCAGTGTAGATTGTCTTCACTGAACAGTTACTGTTACATGTAAACCGCGCTGATGCTGAATAGCGCGGTATATAAGAAAAATAAATAAATAAACAAACTTGGATTTTTCTGAGGCAATAGAGGGTTAAGTGACTTGCCCAAGGCCACAAGGAGTGCTAGTGGGAATTAAACCCTGGTCTTTTGGTTCCCAAATCAGTGCTCTAACCAGTAGACTACTCCTCAGCCACCCTTAGGTGCCCTAGTGCTAACAGCTAGTATCGAGGTATTCCAGCAGCCGGGCAAGGGTGGCATCCGGGGATAACTGCTCAGTGTTGATATTCAGCTGCTGCCCGATTATCCCTTAATGTTGAAATCAGACACAGTAAAGGCCACGGTAAAGGCCACTGACGATATCTGGGCAGTGGCTGAATATCCCCACTGTCCGGTTATCTTCCTGGCTATCTGGCTGACATGGCTATTTAATGTTGATGGCCAGATATGGCCCCGGGATTGTCTATCTGCCTCTAGGGCTATAAAATCATGCTAACCGCTGTCGCTGAATATCTGGACCTTAATGAATTAAAAGCATGCACATAGTTTTGTGACCAAGTCACTCCCATACAGTGACTAAAAGCATTTGAGTACTTAGCCAGCTGAAAATCCGCTTAAGTGGATTGAACCATTGTATCAAGTATAACCCCTGATTTTACCCACATAGTCTCGGAGCATACCCCATTAAGATGTGTTATATTCAGAGTGATGAGTCCAGAAAATTGATTAAAGGAGAAAAAAGGGCTAAAAACAAATATCTTGCATGGGCTGAATGTGCTTCAATTTAGTATTGCATAAGTTCTTCGGCAGCATAATATAAATGGTTGCAGAGAGTAGCCTAGGTCATTATACTTGGTGATCGTATGACTGTACTGGTAGGATAGTTAGATTCTTAAATTCCTGAGACTTCTTCCTTGAGTTGTTTTGTTTTGTTTATTTTTCTGTGACTACAGTTTGGATGAACATTTCACCTGCTGAAGCCATTTAACAAAATACTGAAGAATTTAAGACTAGAGGTGTTACTACTGTACTTTCTGGAAGTCTAAATGTGCACAGTGTGCAATAGATTTCTTCTCTCCGTACTAAAGATGAAGAGAATCCAGTGAAACTGGTCAGCGCAGTTTTAAAAAATTCAAGAAAGACATAAACAAAAGAATTTGCATTTTAATGTCAATTAAGTAGTAACACGGCACATACGGGTCTCTGCCATGGTAGACTGTTGCCTTTCCTTTGATTTGCCCTCAAAGTGTGGTGATGGCGAATAAGAATTTCCTTGGTTTGCCTTTGACTTTCTTCTGTGGGCAGGTTGTACCTGCTGTATGAGAGAGTCTGAAATATAAACATAGAAACATGATGGCAGCAAAAGACCATAAGGCCTAACCAGTCTGCCCTTCCTTACTATTTTTTACCTTTAGAGATTTTATGTGGTTGTCCCATGCTTTCTTGAATTCAGATACTGTCTTCATTTCTACTAGCTCCATGCATCTACCACTCTTGCCGTAAAGAAATATTTTCTGCATATTTCTTCTGAGTCTATTCCCTTTCACATTCATCCTATGTCCCCTCATTGCAGTTTTCTTTCCATCAAGAGGCTCTCCTCCTGTGCATTTATTCCATGGAGGTATTTAAACATCTTTATCATGAGGGAGGAGTGGCCTAGTGTTTGGGGCAAGTTACCTCAAGCCAAAAGGTCAGGGGTTCAAATCCCACCAGAGGACAGCAACCTTGGACTGGAAGGACTGGGGTTTCCAGTCCCACAGGTGTTCCTTGTGGTCTTGGGCAAGCCACCTAACCCTCCATGATCCATGTTCCCTGTAAGTATTAGTGCATGTGTCCCATATCCCCTAATTGTGCTGTGACCACCTTGATTGAAGGATAAGGTGGTATTCAAAACTGTCTAACTAAATCATCTCTCCTCCAAAGTATGCATATATAGAGATCTTTAAATCTCAATATGTATACTTTGTAAGGAAATCAGATATTGGGATGTCTGCTTAAGGAAATCCATTTTGAATTTCGAGCAGATCACCAAACCTGCAACCCCTTGGATATCTGAAGGGAATTTGTTCCAATGATGAGCTGCTAACAGGTAGGAAGTAGCAAAACCGAAAGATTGCTGGATTAAGGGTAATGTAATATTTGGAGTAAACAGAGCAAGGCAAGATGCGATTACAGAAAAGAACAGTTAGCAGGAAACAAGAAAAATGGACAATTTCCAGAATAACACAAGCTTAAATATTGCTGGGTACTTAATTGGCAGCCTGTATAAAGTACAGAGGACCGAAGTCATGTGAGAATAATGTGAACACTGGAACACAATGCACACTACAAAAGAAATCTCACATGGGGTATGTTTACTAAAGTGCGCTAAGTTTTGCACGCTATTGAGCCACAAATCTAGTGTGAAGGCCCTTGCTAATCTCAGGGGGCATGTGTGTCCCTCCCCCTGCTGTTAGTGCATTGCAAATCACATGGCACTATGCTAACCAACATTCGGGTGCACTTAACGCCATCCATTGAGGTGGCATTAAGTGCACCCATGCTGCCAGCAATATCCATGGGTAGTGCATGACCAAGATGCACATGCTAACTGCACTGTGCCGACAATGCCCACATTCCACCCCTAACCACCCAGTCCCCACCCAATCGCATGGTAACCAGTTACTATGGGATTTGTAGAGTGGCATGCTTACTATGCTCTAAAGCCTGCGCTAATGGTTAGTATATTTTATGCCCCATAGTGTAAAGAGGTACAGATGATGTGATTCCTCATTTATTCCATTGGATCTAGGGTAGTATTAATGATTTCATTCTGAGGAAAGAGGTTGACCTTTGCCATATTGAGAGAAGGCAGCTGTTGCCATAGCAGTGGGGACAGCAAACAGAATGATCGGGTTTCCAGTCACTATGTAGATATCAATCACTATCAGAAAATACATGCAGCATGAAGGAAAAGTCATTGCATACCCTTTGTCGGATTTGATACAAATTGTGTGCTAACACGTCCCTCATTGATTCAACTTCTTCCGGAGACAGCTGTTTTACATGTTGTTCACCGTACTTCCTGCAGATATCATGAGAAAGTAAACATTTGTTAGTCAATGCAAATTATTGCAAGTACTTTTCTTTGCCAGAGAGAACAGCCCAAAAGTTAGATCATGAAAACGTTGTCAGTAGTGGGTTTATAATTAAACACTTCCTAAGGTAGTATTTCCAGTTGGGTTAGTTTTGTATACGTCATGACAGGAATGAACTTCACTCATAAACTAGGGTATGTTGGATATGATCCAGCTGTGTGCTGTATTTATGTTTATTAAAAACTTAATATACCGCTCATAACAGAAGCATCTGGTCAGTTTACAAACAGAACTAAAAGAAAAGAAAAGGAACGCCATTAAAAAATGTTTAAAAACAGGACAGAGGAGATAAGGACAGAGAATGGAAGAAGGATAGACAAGACAACAGGTAAGAAGGGGAAGCAGGAGTTACACATCAACAAGGGGGTATACAAGACAACAGATAAAAGAGGCAGCAGAGTTATACATCAGCGAGGAGGAGGGGAGAGAGGTGGGTGGGGAGGAGGTCGAAGGCAGAACAAAAAAGGTGGGTTTTTAGTTGGGCCTTGAAAGTATTGAAGGAAGATTATAAATGGAGGGCGGGGGGGGGGGGGGGAGAGAGTTCCAGAGTCTTGGACCAAGAAAGTAGAAAGCAGATGAACGGGTAGGTTCCAAGTGAGCCTGGGACGGGGAGGGGAGGGTCATGCGATTAGTATGAATGGAGCGGAGGGAGCAATGGAGGGTGTGAAGGCAGACTTGATCGGCAAGATAGAGAGGGGTGCCTGTGTAGAGGGATTTGTGAACGAAGATAAGGAACTTATATTGAATTCGAAAGAGAATGGGGAGCCAGTGCAAACGTAGAAGGAGGGGGGTGACGTGATCAAAGCGTGAGGCGGGGGTTAGAATATGAACAGCAGTATTTTGGATGCGTTGAAGATGAAGAAGCTGAGACTGAGGGAGATCTGCCAGGGAAACATTGCAGTAATCGAGACGGGATATGACGAGGGAGAGGAGCAGTGTGGTCATGAAAGAGGAGGAGAGGAAAGGACTTCCAAAAGTGAACCAAATAGCAGAGGTTTTAGAGAAATTAATGTGTAAGAAGTTAGATGAAAGCCATGATGCCACAGAGGAGAGACAGGTATTAAGGGGAGTGATGTCAGGGGCAGAGGAGTCAGTGTGGTGGAGGAGGAAGATGTCATCTGCGTAATAGTAAGCGGAGATGCCGTGTTGTTGGACTAGGAGGGTAAGAGGGGCAAGGAAGATGTTAAACAAAAGGGGTGCGAGGACAGATCCCTGGGGAACACCACAGGGGAGAGTAGTGGAGGGGGAAAAGGTAGACCCCAAGAGAATCGAGAAAAACCGACAGGAGAGAAAAGAACGAAACCACTGAAGTACCGAGCCGGTGAGGCCGGCATCCTGAAGACGAGCAAGAAGAGTGCGGTAGTCAACCAAGTCGAAAGCAGCCGATAGATCAAGGGAGACAGTGAGGGAAAAAGAACCGTGATCGTGAGCAGCAGGCAGTTCATTGAGAAGGGAGAGAAGGACAGATTCTGTGCTATCACCGGGGCGGAAACCAGATTGCCATGGATGAAGGGTAAGGGAGGCTTCGAGGTGGGAAGAGAGTTGGGCAAAAACTAATTTTTCTAAGAGCTTATAGAGGAAGGGGAGATTAGAAATGGGGCACCAATTGGAAGGGGAGGAAGGGTCCGGGGAACCTTTCTTTAGGATAGGGCAGACAGAAGCATGCTTCCAAGGTGCAGGAAAGATACCAGAAGATAGACTAGAGTTAAAGATAGAAAGACTGAGGGGGGAGGGGGCTAGGGAAGATTCAAAGAGCCAGTGGGAGGGAATAGGATCGGCGAGACAGGTGGTTTTCCGGGTGGAAGAGAAGGCTTTACATAAGACAGGAAGGGAAAGAGGCTCAAAAGCGGACCAGAGATGAGAAAGTGGAGGGGAGGAAGAAGAGGGGGGGAAAGGGAAGGGAATAGGAGGGGATGGGTCTACAGGAGGGGGAGAAAGGGGAGGGGGCATGAGGGAAAAGAGAGGCAAAGGGAGAGGACTTTAGTGGCAAAATGGGAGGCTAGGGAAGCAGGGTCAGAGGTAATGGGGGGAGGTGGATGGGGCGGGATGGGGTGTAGAGAGAGAACGGAGAACAGAGTTGATGAGATGAATTGGCAGAGGAGGAGATAAGGTTGGAGATGTATTCTTGTTTGGCTGAGTGAAGAAGAGAGTGATAATGATGATGGCAGAGACGGAAGTGGTTCAGATTGGTGGGGGATGGATGTTTATGCCAGAGCCGCTCTGCATGGCGGAGGTATCTGCGGTGAAGGAGAAGACCGGAATGGAACCAAGGGTGACGGGTGCGGCAATGGGAAGTGGGGCGGGGCTGAAGGGTGGCAAGGGTGTCAAGGGCAGCTGAAAGAGTAGAGTTCCAGAGGTGGGCCAGGGTGTCGACAGAGAGTGAGCAATGTCCTGTGGGCAATGTCCTCAACCTCTTTCATAGGTTCCTCTGCTGTTTTTCTTAATGTCTATCTCATTGCTATTAGTTTTTGATCTCTCTGTTCCCTCTATTTTTCCAAGTCACATAAGGAAATAATTTTATAAGGTGCACCAACATCCATGATCATGCGTAAGTGCGTAAATTATAGTATTTTAGGGATTTGCATGCATAAGTGATCACTATTCATTATTCATTCACTGTTCTGGAAGTACATGTGTCTAACCAATGACACATATTTTCACAAAGGGGGCGAATATGAGCGGCACTTAATCAGCACACACATTTATGTGTATAAGTTATAAAATACTATAACGTACACTGTGATAAGGAAGCTTATCAGGACCTAGGAGACAGGGATAAAAAGAAGGAATTCACCCTTATCAAAGGACCTATTTTACAAAGTCAGAGACACAAAACTCCATTTACACCTAGAAAGCAGGTAATTCCGAGCTGCAAAAGGTTGCAGAATGCCCCTGGTGGAGAAAAGGAGAGGGAATGCAGGCCCGGGGTAAGGAACCCTTACGTCATTGAATTCCCCAATTACTCAGCTGCCACGAGGCAGTTTAATCTCTAACAGCTGAGAGGAGAAGGGGTAGGGCTGGAGCCTGAGAGGTTTAAGTCTAGGTCAGATTATCCAGAGAGGGAGAGGAGTAGGAATGCTAACTGGAAGAGGAATGGAGCTGGAACAGTAAGAACAGCAGGAACAAGGAACACAAGTTGGAGGACAGGACGAGGAAGCTCTGGTGAATGGTGGCCAGAGCATGAGCGAGGAGAAGCTGATACAAGCCTTGACCCAGGTATGAGTATTAGGAGCTTGTATAATTTGGAGCACTACAGAGTTGCAAGAGACAGCTTTTGCCCTAACGGAAGGCAGTCAGCCAAGCCCTCTGAGCTAGAAACGAAGGTGGAGCCTATGCAACTGGGTGAACAGGACCTAGCTGTAGAAGAAGAAGACTCATACATGGATTGCTCTTTATGCCAATCTTCAAATACAGAGGGGTTTGAAGGGAGTCAACCATAAGGAAAACCTCCAGAGTCCGGTAACCCTGAAAGCCTGTAGATAACTTGTAAAAGTTCTGTGTTAAAGGAGAAATACCTTTGCTGAGCAAGCTGAAGCTGTCTAATTAAAACTTGTTAAACAGCTGCTAGCCAGTGAAGTGCACAGCCTGAAGCCATGCTGACGGTGAAAGTAAGAAAAGCTTTGATTGTGTTTTCACTATTCCTAAAAAAACCTTGCATAGACAATTGTTTGCCTATGAAGAGTTAAACTTCTTGTTGAAAGTTTTCCTGTGCTTAAGGGGACAAACAGCCGGGAAGTGTTCTGGACTGAGAGAAAAGAAACCTGTTCTAGGAAAAGCTGTTTCTGTTTGTTTTAAACAGCACTGCTAGCCATGTCTGGTAGCATTAGCTGTTGAAAGGACTTTTCTTTATGCTGAAGAACATTATAAGCTGTTTTGTTTTGAGTTCAGTTATATCCTGATGTATTTTTGAAAGAATCCTGGAGAAACAATCCAAAGATGTTATTTTGTGAACCTAGCGTTTTCCCCATAAATAAATTTCTGTCAAAGCCTTACCACTCAAGCCAACTACAAATGTGTTTTTTTACCTGAAGCCAAATACCTCCTGACTGAACTACCTTTCCCATGAGGCATTACAAGGCAGCCAGTCAGGTAAAGGCTAAATGGTGAATCTCTCCTATGACAAGCACGCCCCTCCATACTGTCTGTAAGGGGCTAAGGGCGTGACAACACACATTCTTGTGAAATCTAGGCCTGGCTATAGAGTAGAAAAAGTTGCCAAACCTACTTTGATGCATGATTTAGACACTTAGGACCCTATTTGATAAAGTATGCATATACTATACTTCATAAAATAGGTGTAAAATACAAGCATTGAAATACACATTAACCTAGGCACTTCTTATAAAATTACCCTCATAAAGAGTAATTTTATGTAATTTCTAGATTTTCACGCAGGTTTAGAAACATAAATCTAGGGATCTCTTTTGCTAACGTTCATTAGCTGATTAACAGGCACCTTAACGCTCTTCTACAAGCAGTTGGGAACACTAATGCACAATAGCGTCTGCCTTTGCACATTAAAATTCACGTTAAACGGCGACCATAGGATGGAGTGAGAATGGGCAGAGAGTGTGTGTGGAGACAGCATTGCCACTAGCACCATGGAACTGCTGTGCACTCAGAGGCAGCAGAGCTTCTAATGGGTTCACTTACGACTCCTCTATAAGAGTCGTTAAGTGAACCTGACCTAGTGGAGCGCACATTAGAAAAACCCCTCACCCGTTAGTTGCTGGGGACATAGTGAACAGCTAACCCATGGTCTTTGCCATTCATGCACCTAAGATCGGTGTATTAAGACACCATTTAGACACCATTTATTCCTAAACATACTGTTATAAACTACCAGCATTCAAAATGTTGATGTGTGGCAAAGCAGGAGACCATTTAGAAACCATTGCTACCCACTTCACAAGCAAACTATTGCAATTGCCAAGTCAATAAGAACATTAAACATTTCATAAAATAGGATTAACTCGCATTGGTTTCATGGACTCCTGCATATTTTCAACCTTCCCATCGATAATATCTATCACATGACTAAATTTATATATAGGTGAAACAGTTCACAGACACATAGGGGTCTCTTTACTAAACCACATTAGTTGTGCTATTATGCCGTGTTGACAGCTAACGCAGACAAAATGCAGATGGTGCAGTAATTTGTCATGCTATCTGCATTTCATACCTTAGATGGAGAGGTGGGATCAGAGCTGGGAGAAGGTGTGACGTTAAGTGCAGCTGAGCTGTCGGGATTGCCATTGCGTGGCCACCGCGCAGAAGCAGCAGTGGCAGTGGTGGCATAGGACCACCCCAGAGGCTCCCTTCAGCCTCTCCAATTCAACATTGATGCCTAGGGGGCGGAGCCTGATGTCCAGCGGGTAGGACGCTTTGCGTTGAAGCTCCCGAGAGGCCTACTTAGAATCCTGACTTAATACCTATACAAACTTACTATTTTGCTCCGAGCTGACCGGGGTACCTCGGGGGGGATGGCGGCCCATAAACCAGCGCGCTTGGACTTCGGGTCTCCTTCCTTTTCTCACAGAAAACGCTCCAAAACAGAGGTATCCTCCCCACAGAAGATGGTCCCATTTCGTGAAAACCCCGAAATGCACCTGGAGATTTTGGAGGAAATACGCGGCGTGAAGGAATTGGTGCAGTCCAATGGAGAAGCGCTTCGAGCCATGCGAGAAGACTTTGGAGTGCTCCAGGACCGACTTGAAAATCTTTCATTACGGCAGGACAACATGGCGGGGGTCCTCGACTCGCACGAGGCGCGCTTGGGCAAACTGGATAAGGCTGAGCGCCAGATACAGAATCTTCAAAAGGAGTTAGAAGATAGTAATAATCGAGCCCGTCGCAACAATGTGAGGCTCCTCGGAATGCCGGAGGGGGTGGAAGCAGGAGATATAAGAGAATTCTTGCTCAAAACTCTTCCCTCCTTGCTGAAGATCACTTTTCACAGAGAACTGGAAATCGATCGAGCACACCGTGTTCCTGCCCACATGGCGCCCAACCGCACGACCCCCCGGCCTATTATCTTTAGCTTGCTACGCTATCAACAAGTGGAACAAATTTTACATGTTGCCCGAGCGAATCATCATTTGGAATTTGAAGGTCGTAAGGTCTCCTTCTTTCCTGATTTGGCAAAGCCTACCGTTGACCGTCGGAGGAAACTCCTTGCTTTTCGCCCTCGACTTCAACAGCTACAGGCTCGCTTTGGCCTGTTGTATCCAGCGAAGCTCCGAGTGACTCTCCACAACCAAACCAGGACGTTCGAAGATCCTGATCTACTATCAACATTTTTAGACTCCAAAGAAGCAGAGCAGATGCGCTAATCCCAAATCTTGGACTCTTATCTGCCGGCTCTATCCGCCATTTTGAAGGGCCCGATGCGGCGGTCATAGCCAAGCACAGCCAAGCACAGAAATAGCCTGGACTTTCTTTCTTTCTCTATATGACTTTTGTTTTTTGGTCTCCTATCCCTTCATGATGTGTGCCTCGGTCGGATTCGGAGCACGCACAGTCCTACAGGTTATATGTTTTTTCAATTTCGGCCTTCTCTGGGGTTTCTCCCCGCAGACACATGGTCGCCAGTAATTTTGGGGTTTTGCTTCTCCTCTACCGTACTGCGGTTTTCTTTGTTAATGTGGGGCGCTTCAGTGTATTATATTAGCTTATTTTTCCTATGTCATGTATACAGCCAGATACAGTCAGCTTGAGGGACATTGTGAAATTATGTGTGCTATCATGCTCAGAATTTTTAACTTTTCTGAATGGCCTTATGTAAAATCTTATCATTCACTGTCAAAGGCATTAATGGTCCACTCAAAGGAAAGAAAATCCTTAGCTATCTTAGCCATGAGCATGTTGATTTAGTGTTTCTTCAGGAAACGCATTTAAACTCTGTTGAAACACTGAAACTCAATGCTAAGCCTCATATGGTAGCTGCCTATTCTCCCACCGGTTCCAAATGGTACGGGATAACCATTCTGGTTAAGAAGTCATTGCACGCTACTGTACCTGCTATCGGCGCTGACAAGGAGGGTAGATGGGCCCGTGTACACCTTGAGGTTGGAGATAGTGAATTCACGTGTATTTGTATTATACCCCGAATGTGGACAACCCTGCTTACTATGCAAGTATTGCGCAGTTGGCCTCGGCCTCTGCCAATGCTCCATTAATACTTGGTGGCGATTTTACTCAAGTGTTCCTTCAATCTTTTCTTTTCAAACACGGTGCTCGTCGGTCGGAAGATCCAGTACCGAGTAGACCTGTGTGGCTAGATATAGAAGCGGGCCTTTGCAAACCGATTCCTCTTACCTTTCTCCCTGGTATGACTCTCCCATCAGACTCCCACTATCCACCAATGCTTTTAGACACTTTAGGTGCCTTTAATACTCTTATGCAATCTTTAGACTCCTGACTCTGGTCACATTGCATGTGACTTTGACCTCGGAGCAATGGAGCCTTATCTGGAGTAGAGGGACACGAGTTCCCGATCCGCCTCATTCACTCAGGCCCTCTTTTTTCTAGCCCACCGGTGTTTTTACACTTCTCACAGATTAGACCAATGGAACACTACTCAGGGCTATGGTTGCTGGACACGTCCTGCGGCCATTGGTTCATTGCCTCATGTTATGCATGAATATCCCGCACTACAGTATTACTGGCGTCGGGTCTGGGGTCGTATTTAGTCTATCTCGCACTCCCAGGAGCCCCTTCTTGGAGGATAGTGGAACTTCGCCTAGTTGCGGGGATCCCCTCTCTCCCAAAATGGCTTATCTCCTTTCGAACTTTATGCTTGGCATTGCTACTTCCCTACTTAAGTAATACCGGAAATTTAGCTCCCATCTGAGCTCCAATGAATGGTGGAATCATGCCTGTCTTTACAGTAACTATGAACAAATATCTCGTCTGTTCGCTTCCTCCGTTCAGACTCCTTCTCATTGGTCTCAATGGAAGATGCTCAATGACTATGTGTTTATTGCTAAATGCTCTCATCTGACTGTCTAACTTTGTATATATCTCTGTCCCATGATCATGCTGTATTGTAGATACTCTTTTGATCGTTTGATGTATAATCACTGTTAATTGGAGGCGCTCACATGCTGATATAATCGGATAGAGAAGAAGCATCGGGGTGGGGGGTAATGGGTTTGCTTTTCCTTATTGTATACTTGTTTTGTCTTTTTTGGTGTGTTGTTTCTTTTGTTTGTTGCAAAATGAAAATAAAAGTTTAAAAAAAAAACATTGATGCCTGGACTTCAGCACTCTCCCTGGAAAGCAACCAACTACATGGGTCTTACTGCTAGTGGACATCACTGCAACTCTGATACCAGTTTGGTCAGCGCCAGAGATGAGGCAGGAGCAGAGGAGACTTCTCCTGCCCTGAACACCACTGGACCACAAGGATGTCCCAGTAAGGACCAGGGGGGGGGGAGGCTTTGGAGGGGTTCAGGGAGGCTGGCTAGATTGCCATGAGGATTGCTGCCAGGTTGAGGGAGGGGAGGACAGCCAAGCCATGAAGCATCTGCGGCACAGGCATCAGTGTTGAATCACAGGGGTCTGAAGGGGGACCACATGGTGGTTTGGTGCTGCAGCTGCTCGGGGAGGACAAAGCAGCTACTTGCTCTGTCCTCTCCCTACTCCCTCATTCTTGCCCACCTAGCCTGAGCCAGCAGGCAGCACGGGACAACCTGTGTTCCCTGCTAATGCATGGAACGCAGGTCGGTATGGTATGTGTCAGCCCTGTGTGGTATCTGCAGGGCAGATGTTGGCTATCCCCCCCTACATTTACTGAACAGGTTTTGCACCTACCACAGGGCATTTTGACATATGCCATGCACTAGCTGCAATACACTTTACTGCACTTTAGTAAATCGACCTCATAGAATCGGATAACAAGGAAGGATCAGAAGGCCCATCTTGCCTTCCTGTTGCAGTCCAGCTAACTGTGCTTGATTTCAATCTTTACCCTCCATTTTACATGCTAATGGTCTTCATCATTCATGTTATAGTGTCTTAAATTCTAATACTTACTTAGCCTCCATATGCACTGGAAGGTTCTTCCATTCATTTGCACCCCCTCTTTGAAGAAATATTTCTTTAATGGTACTCCTTAGTGCTTACCCCTTTCAGGCTCACAGCATAACCTTTTGTTCTAAAACTACTAAATTCTCTTTTCCTTCTTTCCAGGGAAAAGGAATGTTAGGGAAGCCAGATCATAGGATATCAGGATATCTTTGTTTCAATGTTTTGCATGAAATTCACAATATATTAAGAACTTCCTGAGATAGTTTCATTATTCATGAATTGCTACCTGAATATAGAGATAAAAACAGTAAAACTATCCCCAGTTAATCAACAACAAAAGGTTTTGAATAGAAATAATAATTTATTTATTTAAAAGGATTTCTATACCGCTTTATCCTTAAATCAAAGCGGTTTACAGTAAAACAAAGGTTACATTAAACGAGGGTGGGAGGGCATGCAGGAGAACATTGCAAATAAGTTCTATACATTGTAGACATATAGGGTTTATTTATTTATTTATTTTATTTATTACAATTTCTTATATACCGCACTATTCGATATCAGCGCGGTTTACATTATAACAAAATGACCATAACAACAAGCTGTTTGGTTTTACATAGAACTGGAGTGCAATCTTGGATAACAGGGGTGAACTATGTACATGAAATAATTACAAGGAACAAGATTGAAGGAACAATAACATAATGAAGATATGTGCATAGATTGCAGGCGGGGTGCTAGCACTGTCTCAAAACTAACAATGGTTACTTCCTTAGGTGGGGTTACCTAGGTTTCGTTGCTGACTGGGAGGTATTGGAGGAACAGGTGATATTTGAGTGCCTTGCAATATAACTATATACAAATATAAACTGGGCTAAATGCAGAGAGGTTGTTGAGCTCAGCGGAAGACAAACCGAGGGACTAGGTACGTCTTACATCAGTTAAAAAATTGCAAAAGAGGATATAAAAAATAAAAGAAAAAAGAAATACGTGGCTAGCAGTCATCAGTGGGGTCTTTGATGTGAGTCTGGGCATTAGCCCACCATATTACTAGTAGTAATCGGTGGCAGCCTAAGGTTTCTGAGACCTCCCCTAGCCACAAGTCAATAAATGATATGCAATACACTTTCCAGTTGATTTTACAGAGTTGACATATTATCAGCTGAGCTTGTACTCTGGAAAAAGTGACCACATCTGCATTTGTGAAGTACAACTTTAAATGGTTAATTGGCGGAATGGAAACATTCAGCTTTACTGAGGACTTTATTTCCTCTATGTGTAAAGAAACTACTCCATTTGCTTTTCAAGAAGATGACGCAAACATGGGTAATCATTTGGATTGGGATGATTTATTAAAACTACAAAAAAGGAGGGTACGAATGGAACTGCACAGATTGTCCCTTATTGAGTATGTTCAGCACCGGCATATACCTAGGGGCCTGCGGATATATAAAGAATCTAGAATGTTTATGTCTAATACGGCTTTCATTGACAAATGGAACCAGATTCTCAACAACTGTTCGATAGATTTGATGGTGTTGATAATTGAAACCACTAAAACAGAGATTGATATATTAACTATAGAAATAGAAAAGCTGATTACACAATTTAAACTAGCGAAACGGCTGAATTGGTGACTAATAAAATTGACAACATAACTACTCAAATTAACATCTTACGGGAAGATGTAAAAAAGGTTAAGATGAAAAAATTACGAGACTACGATGATTATACCCATGGATATGTATATCCGTGGATGAACCTTAAACGTAAAGAAAAGGTTAAGAGGAAACATGTTTTATTTTATTTATTTATTTATTTAACATTTCTTATATACCGCGCTATTAAGATCAGTGCGGTGTACATTGAACAAAATATACAACAATGTATGCAAGTAACATTGAGTTTACATAGAACATGGGAATATATAACATGGATTAACAGGTAAAACTATGTACAGTCAACATCATATATGTATATGTTTTTACTAAATAAATAAATATGTTAGCTCAAGTGGATATTATCTGCGTAATTTATGTAGGAGGTGGGAATCAACAGAGGATGTGGGGCTATCGTGGAGCTTAACCATTTTCTGGTCGAATTAAGGTAATATGGTGTTTAGTGCACGTTGGAGGTCTGTTGTTTGAGTGGACATGCGGGGTCACTTCTGGGTAGAATTTTGTGAATAAGTGATGCTTCACGGCTTTCCTGAATTGTAAAAGGTTTTTGATACAACGAATTTCATGTTAGTTTTGATACCACGTCCGATGAAACGGATTCAGCTGATTCAGGTGGGCACATGCGCAAAGGTGCTTTTTTAGACGAAACAGAAGGAGAAGGCAGAAAGAAAAAGAAGCCTCCTCCCCGGGAAAAATCACAATCCAAGGAAGCCCCCAAACGTCGGATCTAACACCATTAGTGATTAATGTTTCGGGTATACCTTTACCAAAAGAACAGTTATTACTTCTCGAAAAGGGATTGTCTTTTGTCCCAGATCTTAAATTTGATGCTTTTCAGTTTCGGATTGATCTGGAGCACCTTATCAGAAAACTTCATCTGAAATTATATTTTGGCCCACAGATGATGGATGGTGTGGACGTTTCTGCTTCAAATCGAATTAAGCTACCGGTTAAATCAACTTGGTCCCCACCGGGACCTCTTCCTCCTGCTTTAACCTTA
This sequence comes from Ichthyophis bannanicus, assembly GCA_033557465.1. NCBI lineage: Eukaryota > Metazoa > Chordata > Amphibia > Gymnophiona > Ichthyophiidae > Ichthyophis > Ichthyophis bannanicus. Next base: position 599,218,400 of record CM066035.1, on the reverse strand, counting down.
TATCGTGATCTAATTGAAAAGGATGCACAACGTTTTTTGGAGACAAATCGTAGTTTTCAGACCAAAATTAATCCTAGTGAACGTCAAGCTTTACGAATCCTGCAGTCCCGTACGGATATAGTTATTCGGCGGGCCAATAAAGGGGGAGGAATTGTCATTCTTAGTAGAAATCAATATCAGGAGGAAGCTTTCCGACAGCTATCAGATTTAACAGCTTATGAGCCTTTACAGTCAGACCCATCTACTGCTCTACAATTACGAATTAAGGAACTTACAACCCAGGCTTTGGAAGCTCATGTAATATCTAAAAAAGAGTGGAATTACTTGAACCCGATCGCTGCAGCAGTTGCTAAATTTTATTTAGTCCCTAAAATTCATAAGGATCTCAATAACCCCCCTGGTAGGCCCATTGTTTCTACCAGGGGATCAATATTGGAACCTTTGTCTGTATACCTTGATTCGTTTCTAAGACCGTTGATGTCATCAATTCCATCATTTCTACAGGACACTACTCATTTTTTGAGAATATTATCTGAATGTTCAGAGTTGGCGAAAGAAGAAAATACTATACTAGTCACTTTAGATGTTACATCTTTATATACAGTTATTCCACAGGATAAAGCTTTTGACCGGGTTATGCAAGCGCTTCAGGATCGGGGAGATCTGTCAGGGATCCAACTCCATTTTTTATCTGAGATAACTAAATTGACTTTATATCACAACTTTTTCATATTTGATAACGCTTTTTATCATCAGATATCTGACGTTGCAATGGGGGCCACGTGTGCCCCCTCCATTGCTAATTTATATATGCAGCAATTTGAAAGGGATTGGATCAGCATCTCCTCCTATACTAACTGTTTAAAAGTTTGGAAGCGATACATTGATGATATTTTTATCATCTGGCAAGGGACAACATATGATCTGTTACAGTTTTTTGAGTGGATCAATTCCAGGGATCCCCATATTAAATTTACCCTTAATCATCATAAGGAATGTATCACCTTTTTGGATGTTTTGGTAGATAAAACCTCGCAGGGATGGCACACTTCCACGTATCGGAAACAAACAGATAGAAACACCCTCTTGCATTACGATAGTGCCCACCCTAAGCAATTAAAAAATAGTTTGCCGCTATCCCAGTTTACCCGTTATCGGCGCAATTGCTCTGATCTAAAGGAATTCAAGGAACAATCTAAATTATTGAAACAAAATTTTGCTCAACGTGGATATCCCTCTCAAGTAATAGACCAGGCTTTCAAGAGAGCGACTTTTTCAAATAGAGATGATTTGATTAACCCTCCTGTTAAATCGGGTACTGACCCCCAACTGCATGTCAATTTAATCACCTCTTTCTTACTCTTTAGTACTTCATTGCAACGGAGCATAAAACGCCATGCAAATGTTTTACGTAGTATCCCAGGTTTGAAAGACTTCCAAGTACGATGTGTTTGGCAGCGACAAAAAAATTTGAAGGAGTTTTTGAGTCCAGCAGTTTTACGGCCTCACTTTCCTCCACAGACACTTGAACAAGGAGGCCACACTTGTTGTGGTGCTTGTAACATTTGCTCAATCACTCAGGCGCTAACTGATTTTTCTTACCATAATCATCGATATCGATTGCGCAACAAAACCATTTGTCATTCTACCCAAGTCATCTATGCCATATGCTGTCCTTGCGATTTGATATACGTGGGGAAAACCATGAGATCTTTTCATGTGCGCATCAATGAGCACAAGAGCAAACCTAAATGCCAAAGGCGAGAGGCTCCTATTGTGGAACATTGTCTGTAGCTCCAACATGCCTTTCAAGATTTACGATGTTTCTGCATTGAACAAATCATCTCTCCTGGTCATGGTAAATCATTGGATCAAACTTTACTATATCGGGAACAACGCTGGATATATAATTTGTCCTCTGTCATACCTCGGGGACTTAACTCGCAAATTGAGTGGGAGTTTTGCCTTTAATTTAGTTAATGTTTTATAATTATAAACGGAAGTTGGTCCCAATACAGGTGGGAAAATGAATAATCCTATATAACCACTCCGCATGCGCGGCATTTTAGTTTGATGAAAAAACCTATCAAGCAGAGCTTTCTTGGAGAAGTATCAGAGACATTGAAGGTAGTACGCTTTTAACACATATTTCAACATAGCAGCAAATGGCATAATTATAAGTCTTAGAGTTAAGAAAGTGCATATCGTGTGAACTTTATTACCATTATTTTGCAGTGCTTTGGGACCAAATTCCCCTGCGGAAAACAACATGTTGAAACGCTATTTATAGCGCGCTGAACAAGCATCGGGACATCTTAAAAGCTAAGCACTCATTTATTTTTGATTGAGTTTGAATAAGTTTGGAATCATACAATCATAGGGTTTTTAAGAAAAATATTACCTTCAGTTAAAAAATTGCAAAAGAGGATATAAAAAATAAAAGAAAAAAGAAATACGTGGCTAGCAGTCATCACTGGGGTCTTTGATGTGAGTCTGGGCGTTAGCCCACCATATTACTAGTAGTAATTGGTGGCAGCCTAAGGTTTCTGAGACCTCCCCTAGCCACAAGTCAATAAATGATATGCAATACACTTTCCTGTTGATTTTACAGAGTTGACATATTATTAGCACGTCTTACATTATGACAACGGCGAAACATTAAGCGAGGGAAGGGAAGTCATAACGGGGATATTGCAATGAAGCTCTATACAATTAGACATATGGGGATTTTTGCAATATAACTATATACAAAAACAAAAACTGCGCTATACACAGGGTGGTTGCTGAGCTAAGCTTTCTTATCCACCAGGCCGCCCTATTGTTTCCTGTAGGGGGTCACTTTTAGAACCCCTTTCTCAATATTGTGACATATTTTTAAAACCATGTGCACAACAGGTAGCCTCATATATAAAGGATACAACACATTTTTTGAGAAAAATAGATTCTCTCACAATGCCTGTAGAGGAATTATGGTTGGTGTCTCTTGATGTGGTGGCGCTATACACCAATATTGCACAAGAAGAGGCTTTGGCTGTAGTGGAGAAATTAGAAACATCTCTACCCCCTAGGATACCAAGGGGATTTTTCCAACAAATATTGTCCTTGGTCTTAACGAAAAATTTTTTGCAGTTTGAGGGGCAATTTTTCCACCAAATTTATGGGATAGCAATGGGGGCTACGGTAGCCTCACCAATTGCTACTCTATTTTTGGCAGATTTTGAAACAAATACTATTTTCTCTTCAGTATGGTATTCTGATGTCCTTTTATAGGTCAGATTTCTAGATGATGTATTTTTTCTATGGAAAGGAATGGAGGCAACTTTAAAATCTTTCATTAACTGGTTAAATTCACAGAAAGAGAATCTAAAGTTTACGTTACATTACCATTTTGAAGAGTTAGAATTTTTAGATGTAAAAATATATAAAGAGGGTTCTCGTTTACACTCTACACTCTTCCGTAAACCAGTACAGAGGAACGCTTTATTGGATTTTTACAGTTTCCATCCACCAGCTTTGAAGAGGGGATTACCCTACGGTCAATTTCTGAGACTAAAGCGAATTTGTAGTTCCGTTCGTGACTTTGATCAACATGCTCACGAACTGATGCAACGGTTGTTACATCGAGGATATCCCTTGAATTTAGTCAAACAAGCCTGGACAAGAGCCAGATTTACACATAGAGAATGGCTATGGGGCTCAGAAACCTCACAAGACTCAAATGTAGTAGATCAAGCGCATATAACGGGCATATTACCTTATATGTCTAATGTTTCTACAATTGGTCACATTTTAAAGAAACATTGGCATTTATTAACATTACACCCATGTTTTCAAAAACCTTTAAGAATTGCGTTTACAAGGGGGCCTAATATTGCCAATCTGATAGGGAGTACAGGAATTAAACCTTCACAAGATCTAGTAGATTCTCCATTGGGGCACTATTCGTGCTCTACATGTGATCTTTGTTGGCAAACTATTGAAGGGAAAGAATGGAACATACCGAACACTGCCATTAAGCAGGTGTCAAAATGGTCAACTACATGTTCATCTTCCTTTGTAGTTTACGCGCTCCTATGTCCGTGTGAGAAATTTATATAGGTCGGACTACTCGTAGGATAAGGAGACGAATGCACGAACATGCTTCAAGAATACGGAATGCAGTAACATCTGCCCCTCTGGTACAGCATTGTATAGATTTACATCACACATTTACTGATTTCAAGTGGAGGATTTTAGATCACGTTCCAGAGAACCCCAGAGGAGGGGACAGGGAGCAGCGCCTCCAATGGTTGGAACAAGTATGGATTTTTCGTGCAGCATCATTAGAACCTAAGGGGCTAAATTTAGAAGTGGATTGGACGAGTTTGCTATGACGTGGTGGATTCTAATTGGATGAGGGGTTTAAATCTCTCTGTGGTTTTCATTACTTGTTCAGCAAGTTGGACTGTATTAACGGAAGCGTCTTTTTGGGAGGAAAGATCTCTACTTGATGCTATTCCACGTTAAACATCGCAGAGGATGAAGTATCGCTGCTTGACGGTTCATGAAGATGAGTAAATTTCTTTTGCAGGATTATAAGCGCTGAAACAGGGCCAGAAAATAGAGTGGGGCTCTAAACGCAGTGCTGTGTTCGTTGTCGTCTGCAGAATTTGGGTAGAGCTGCGGGGATTTCCTGGAAGCCAAGAAGGGATCCCAGGGCTCGTTACAAGAGAGTTGGTTATTGTGCTATAGCATTGATATAGAGTGCAATTATTTCACAATATTTTATTGAATGGTTAGGTTACCATATAATTGATTAAAAGGGAAGTTACGCTTCAAGAGGGAGAAATCTCTCAAGGCAAAAACCTCCGACAAAAAAACATTGAGGGAGTTAGAACTTTGTTTCAGTCACTGAATATTCACTCAAGATGTGGGGTATTGAGCTAAGCTAAGAGACAAATCCGAGGTACTAGGTACAACTAGTGATATGGGAGATTGGGGGAAGAAGGGCAGGATATAGGGCAGGTTCCAAGGGGAGGGATGAATGGATGGGGGGGGGGGGCGGGGCGGGGCGGAAGAGAGGTAGCCTTTGTGAAACAATTGACTGTATCTTGATGCCAAGTTATATGGTGTATAAACAAAGGGCTGATCTGTGCTGTTGTTCACCAACAGTGCATATAAGAGCATAAGATAGAAACATATTGTAGAAGAATGATGAGCTACAAAGACCAAAGAGACTATCCAGTCTACCCTTCCATATCAACTTCCATATCAACTACTAGCAATGTTCCCTCTAATTTTCTGTAGGCTGTGTGCGCATAAAATATCAGCTGTGTGCAGCTTTTGAAGGAAGGTTAAATTTTTGTGCACCACATAACGACACTCGGAGTTATATACTTTAAAATTTGACTGCACGTCAGAATACAGTATGTACACCACATTGATTTTAATCAAATTAATTGAAAATAGACAATTGCTAAATGAAGCGGGAAATTTCTAGTAATTACAATCATAACTTTTAAATTTTAAGACGTCTGTGTTGTTTTCTATCAGAATCAGAGCTGTAATTTTTGTGCGCTCTGTTGTAAAGTATGTGCGCTCGCTCGGCAAGGTGTGTGCGCGCGCACACGCGCACAGCTTAGAGGGAACAGTGACTACTAGGTCCTTTTTTTGCTTTAAAGATCCTCGGTGTTTATCTTATGCTTTCTTAAATTCAGATACAATCCTTTCCCTACCACCTCTACTGGGAGACTATTCCATGCATCTACCACTCTTTCTGTAAAAAGAATTCTTCAAATTACTCCTGAATCTATCCCCTGTAAGCTTCATTCTATTCCCTTCCCCCCTTTGCAGAGTTTTCTTTTAGATGTCCCATACTGAGTCAGACCAATGGTCCATCCAGTCCAGCATTCCACCTCTGACAATGTCCAATCCAGATTACAAGTATAAGGCAGGATCCCAATAGGGATGTCCATTTCTTAGCACAAATTAGGTTTATTAGTCCAGCTTTCAAAATATAGTGCAGGCTAAATCAATTTAACGCATGTTAAGCTATGAAATCATGCTCTTTAAGGGGCATGTTTACTAAAATCTGCCAAGTCAGCATGCATTGAAACTTGTTTTTTAGTGGGGGGCAGAGCTAGACCCCCACTAGCTGATCAGGGTGTTCAATGAATGTCCCTATGCAGTTAGCGTGGGTTTTACTCTGTCCCTCCACTAAGCCATTTGTTGCGATGAATGTGGTTGGAAGTGCAGCCTTACTAACTGCAACATTGCCAGTTAGCTTGTGCCAACAATACCCATGCTAACCGCTGTTTGCACACTCTGCCCATGAACTACTCAATCTCTGCCCCAACTCATTCTAAGTGTCTAGCATGGGATTTTTACCACATCCACATTTTTAGTGCATGCTAATAGTTACTGCAGCACATTTAGCACGCGTCTAACTCCATGCTAACAATCAGCATACTAGTTGATTAATGCACATTAAACTGTTTTAATGCAAGGTAAAAAATGTTATTAAAAGAAATGCATGCCATAAAGAGAAAAAATGTCTAAAAACTGAGGGAAAATAAGAAAATGCACCAAAAATAAACCAACATGACTTCCAAGTGCATTCTGAGATCCCAAGGAGTAGGTCCATTCTTTATTGCATATACCCAAAAATGAGCAGTAGTTTTTCCAAACCTACAGGGTTAATAATGGTTTGTGGATTTTTCCTCTAGAAAGATTAAAACTCTTTTAAGGCATGCTTTGCATAAGTGAATGCCGATTGGGGAGGTTCATTTTTTTGTTTTCAAGTTTGTCTGTCCACACGCCTCTGTTTGCACATATGCAAGCACGAGCAAATAATAGATACCTATGCATCCCCTGGAGTGACTGCGGAGAAGGAGGCAGCTGTGGCATATCTGGGAGATTCATAGGGGCACAGAATGTCAGCCAAGATTGAGGAAAGCATTCACAAAAGCCCCATGAACTCCAAAGTGGCAGTATCAAGCTTGAACACCAAGAAGAAATCAAATAAGAAGAACCAGCTGGACAAGTACAGTCAGATGGTGATGGACACCATCCACAAACGGGGTGAGAACAATGGCTCATTGTTGGCTAAGTTCTAAAATGAGGCCAAGAAGTTGTTGCAGTTCGAACAGCAAAATGACCACATATACCTGAAGTATTTGGTGAAGGCAGAGCTGCAGAATGACATCCAGGTGTAGGTGAAGGGCATCGGCACCAATGGCTCATTCAAGATCAACTGCAAGAAGCTAGAGGAGGGCAGTAGAGGTGGAAAGAAGCTGGTACTGGCCAAAAAGGTGGGCCTAAAGAAGAGCAAAGCCAAGTGAAAAGAAGAAGGTGAAAGCCAAAAAGAGCCTAAGCAAGGCCAAAAGAAGAAAGTGGTGGAAGGAAGAAGGAAAAGAAGGCTTCCAAGTCCAACCTGCCCAAGATACTCAGAGCAAAGAAGTAAAGGGGAACAAAAGTGATTGAACTGCTTTAGAGACAATGGGCCCGATTTTCAAAGACATTTACACAATTAGCTGCCCTAGTTAACCATGTAAATGCCTTAACCACGGATAAACGAAGGCACCTACACGGTTAGGCACCTACACGGCTATTCGGTTAGCATCGGGGCATGTCGGGGGCATTCTGGGGTGGAGCGGGGGTGGAGGAAAGGGCTAACTGGGTAGCAGAGATTTTTGATGCTACCTGGTTAGCCCTCAGCGCCTTAAAGATAGTTTAGCCTCATGGCTGCCGGCATTTCTGGCCAACCCGGATTTTCACTTCCGTCATCCAGGAAGTGAAAATCTGGGTTAAGGGGGTCAGCGGGCAGTCTATGCGCCAACATAGCGCATAACTTGCCTAAATTAAAATCAGGCCCAATATACTTTACTGTTACTTTTTATAGCCATTTTTACATACTGCACAAAACCGAAAGATCTTTCCCCTAACGTTTATAAGTTTGTGGCTTTTGGTTTTTATTGCTTGTAGACCATGGATGGAATAGCATTTACTGAAAAGAATGGCTAGTCTTCCCTATGGCAAACTAGGAATTCCTTGAGAGAATGTAAGAGAACTGCAGACCATGCTTCTGATGTGGTTCCTAACTGCAGTGATTTTATTTACAAGGAAAATTTATATACAGGATACTTTCCAGAAGAAACAGTTTGTGAATCAGTGCTTGGCATTTGAATAGAGCAGTAGAGCTAAATAAATAAGAGGTCACTTCTTGGCACAGGCTACACAAGTCTCGCCTTACCCCACAGAAATATCGGGGGAATTCCAGTGCTGGGCAGAGCCCCTGTCTATGTGAATTGACATTCAATTGGGTTGACAAACCTCTTCTGGGTGTGAGTTCCCTGAGTGGGCTTAAACTATTTTATCCAATCTCTACATAATTACAGATAGATATGAATAATTTCTTCCTAGTTTTATTATTATTATTAATTTACATTCTCTTATATGTATACTGTGCTATTCTGCATCAGTGCAGTTTACATTGAACAAACTGAAATTACATTGAACAGGGCATTATAACTTGGAGATAACTATTTTACAGGGAACATGGGCTATGGAGGATTAAGTGGCTTGCCCAAGACCACAAGGAGCACCTGTGGGACTAGAAACCCCAGTCCTTCCAGCCCAAGTTGCTGTCCCCTAGTGGGATTTGAACCCCTGACCTTCCGGCCTGAAGTACCTTGTCCCAACCACAAGGCTGCTCCTCCACTCCATTATGCTATGTGTAATCTGCCATCTGTGACCTCACCTTTCACAACATAACCTTGTGTAATGGGATGTATAGACTACAATAAGGCTTTAGTAGGAGAAGTAGAAAAGAAACAGCATGGGAGACCTCAGTGAATTCAGAATTCTGTGGCACAGGTTACTAAAGGCTAAAGCTTCATGATCGTATTACACTGGCTTTGGAGAGATTTTGGTGACTTGTAAAACTACTTTTAAAGTGGGCTTCTTAGAATATATACATCTTTAATTAGGTTAGTCCTCAGTTATTTGAAGGCAAGATTGCATTGGTCTATTCCTAACAAGATACTATGCTGCTTTCAAAATGCTGCCAAAAATGTTCATTTTGCTTAGTTTTCTGTGTCATTTGTGAGTTTATTTTTTTATTAGTTTCGTTTCATGGCAAAATGTGAATAGTGAGCATTATTGTTCATTAGTATATAATACTGGTGACTAGTGCATGCTGCCACTCAATGATGTATGCTATGGGTGAAGAGAGAGCACTATTGAGCGATAGTGCATGCATGTTCAAGCATGCATCTGAATGCACACACTTTTCACGTATGTGCACACTATCACTTAATAGTACACATTAATGACTCATGGGAGCATGTTTACTAAGACCCGCCCCAGTAATTGTTTACCCTCTAATTTCTGTACCTCAGTTCATCCCTTATCTGATCATCTCCTATGCTTCATCCTTCATCACTCCCCACCTCAAACACGCCCTGTCTCCTCCTGCCTATTTAGGAATCTTTATGCTATCGATTCATTGGCTCTCTCCACTATTGTCTCATCACCTCTTTCCTCCACCTTGTCATGTAACTCTGTTGATGAGGCCATAGTTTCATATAACACTGCTCTCTCCTCTGCTCTGGATGCTTTTGCTCTGCCCATGCCATGTCCTGTGAGGGGCACTTTGCCTCAGCCCTAGCTGTCTTCAACCAACCCTCTCTTTGCTCCTGTGCCCACTCAGCTGAGCACATTTGCCTCAAATCCCTCTCCCTTTCTGACTTTCTTCTTCAAATTCATGCTTGCCTCCTTCCGGTCAGCCATAGCACTTGCCAAGCAAAACTACTAGGTCCATCTAACTCTCTTGCCTCTGACGTCCACCTCCGACCCCTTCTTCTCTTTCTGCCCAAACCCTAGGCAACTATTTTCACTCTATCTCACTCTCAGTTGGTGGTTCCTCTTCTACTGCTATCCCTCTCTCAGTTGGTGTTCCCCAAGGGTCTGTTCTGGGCCTTCTCCTTTTCTCTCTCAATACCCAGCCCTTGGTGTTCTCATCTCCTCCCATGTCTTTCAATAACATTTTTATGCTGATGACTCTCAGATCTATCTATCTACACCTGATATTTCTCTGACACTCCAGTCCCACATCTCTGCCTTCCTATCTGACATTGCTGCTTGGATGTCTCACCACTGTTTGAAATTGGACATGGCTAAAGCCGAACTTCCTATTTTTCCCCCTAAACCCTCCTCCTCCCCCCTTCCTCCTTTCTCGGTCTCTGTTGATAGCACTCTTCTTCCTGTTTCCTCAGCCAGCAACCTTGGGGTCATTTTTGATTCCTTCCACTCATTCTCCACACATATCCAACAGATAGCTAAAACCTGTTGTTTCTTTCTCTGTAACATTAACAAGATATTCCCTTTTCTTTCTGAACACACTACGGACCATCAATGTCACATGAGCCAGATATTCTCTCCCCCTCCTCTCTGAACCATATCTCATAACCCAAGGTGGACTGAATGACTTTATCAGGGATTTGGAACTACCTAAGAGTAAGGCAGAGCTGTTGGCTTCACACTGCAGCAGTCATAAGAGAGCTTTTGAAACAAGAAACAAGTAGGATCTCTTTATGTTTTCATGCTACTCTGCCTCTAAAGCAGTGAGAGTAAACATTTTAGAGAAAACTCAAAGGTGGTCTGACAGTAACTGAAGTGTAGGGAGATACTCTTAGCTTCTCGCCATTAATTTATGCTGATGTCATGGCATGTCATAATCACGCTTTGTATTCTTCCCCCACCCCATTTCTAGAAGTTACAGACATTAACAGCTTGGCTATATAAGGGATAATAAGCCTCCCATGTACTGTAATGAACTTAATTTTGTATAATGGACTGAGGTGGGGCTGATGAAAAGCCTGAATTAAAGAAATTCGTTCAGCATCTCTGAAATGTGTGGCACCTCTCAGCAGGCTCTTCTGAATGTAGGTTAAGAACATTTGATTTACCTGAAGCCGCAAAGATCGTTTAACTAGAAAATGCTTCAAGTCCCAAACCATATAAATGGAATCCTATCGAAGGACTGTCAGATAATTATATGGAGGGGAATTTTAGAAAGATTGTCCAAGTGCAATCTGGGATGTCTAAGCCAGAATGTCTGAAAAAAAGCAGGCACGTCCAGGGGCAAATATGATTTCACAAACATAGACATGCCCAATATGGACGACTGCAGGAGTGTCTACATTGGCATCCCCAGACTAGCGTTCCAAAACCTGGGCATCTAGGAGTAGCCTACTAGTAGTGGGCTAACTGACGAGGCCGCGGGCAGGGTCCCGGCGGCCGACCCTAACCGGGCGCGCAGCCGGTGCGAGGATCCTGCGCGTGGCCAATGTGGGTTGTAGTTCATTGGCTCCCGGCGGTTGCGGCCGCGCGGGAGCCAATCAAATTGAATCAGGCAGCGTGGTGGGGGGTTTGGGCCTGGCGGGCAGCCTCCGCGTGGTCATTCTCGGCGGAGGCTGCCCGGGGTGCCGGCTTTTTTCCTGCTCTCCGGGAAGTGGTGAGTGGGGATAGCCGCGGTTTGTTTGTTTTTTTGTGCCGCGGGTGCTGGCCGGATGCGTCGGGGGGAGGGGCGGGGGAGGAGCCGCGGTGATGGGATGCCGGCGGGCTGCCTGCGGGCCCCCCCCCCTTCCCTTGCGCCTGTTTCCGTCCTCCGGCCCCGGCATAGCCCTTGCCGCTTGGTCCTCAGGCTTCCGTGGGGTGGACGTAGTGGTCCTAGGGCCTTGGGCAACGGGAGCGGTTCCCGGCTGGGCGCAGTAAAAAAAAAAAAAAAAAAAAACAACAAAAAACAAAGAGCAACGGGGACCCGACGAGAGCGGGGTGGGTTGCTGGCTCCTGCCCGGGCCTGGCCGAAAACTGCGAAGGAGCGGCGGCGCTGCAGTGGGGTAGGCGAGGAACGACGGGATTGGGGGTGGGGGGGGGTTTGGGGGGAGCACAGCGTGCTGGCTTCGGGAGAAGGCCGCTGCGCACTGGGGCAGGGGGTTTGGGCCTGTTACCCACAATTTCTGGGGTGGCGTGCCGTCCCCTCACGGATCCAGGAGTAGCTGGCAGGGTCCAGGTTAGTCTTTTGGGGCACTGGGCCCAGTCAGGCAGGGCATAGTGGGTACGGAGGGAGGCTTCTACAGAGACAGCGGGAGCGGCCGGGGGGTTGGTGGGGGGCGTTCGGGGCCCCTAATGGTGCCGCCCTCGGGTGGGAAAAGGGGGGGGAGCAGCGTGCTGGATCCCCTTCCCGGGGGGGGCCTGGCGGGTTACCGGTGCCATGCTATGAAGGTGGGGAGGCCGGGGGCGGTGGGGGGGGGCTAGGGGGCAAATGCTGGGGGGATAGGGGACAAGCGGTTGGGGGGAGCGAGAGGCACTCGGGAAAATGGGGGGGTATGCAGCCTGGTTTGGGGCAGTGGGGTATGGGGACACCTCGCTACTGTTGTGGGGAGCGGGTGGTGGCTTGTGGGCCTTGGCTTGGGGAGCCCGAGATGTGTGTGGGGGGGGGGTTTGATGGGATTTCGTTGGACCGGGGAGGGGTGGGTACAGGCTGCTTGCTTGGTTGCTTGCGGTTCCCCTCCTTCCTGCCCCCCCCCCTGTTTTTTGCTTATGTTTCCACAGGGGCCGGCGCCGAAGGCGCTGAAGCGGGCTTGGGGACAGTTGCTGCCGAGGCTGCTTCCGGTGTCCGGCGCGGGAGACGGCGCAGGCGGGCGTGGAGATCCACCAGCTGTATGACCGGCCGGCTGCGGCTGTGGCTGCGGAGAATTGCGAGTTGGGTGAGTGATTGGGCCCTTCAGGCGCGGGAGGGCCGGTTAGTATCTCCGAGACGGGGGGGGGGGTTTGGCGAGGGAACAGGTGGTGTCATGGCTCAGTGTCAGCCCCCACCCCCCTCGTGCTTTCTCGTCGGCATCCGGGGGGGAGCTGTGGTGGAGAGGGGCGGTTAGCGTCCGGGTGGTGGGGGGACTGGGGGGAAGGGGGGGCCCACTGTCAATAGTTCCGTCCGAGCTTTGGATAGGGGGCCCAGGCATTTTTGGGCAGCAGTTTACCAGTTTGTAGCGAGCAGCGTTCGGGGGTGAAGGGGAAGGGGGCGGAGGATGCGCGTGTGGGGGCAGGATAGGCCGGGGGCGCGCAGGGTTGTGTAGTGGGCTCGATCCTTTTTGGCTCCTCACAATTTGGGATCCTGGGGGCATGTGCGGATTCGGTGGGGGGGCGGTCATATGCGGCTTCTGTTGGGAGGCCTTCTGGCCCCATGGAGTGTGGGGGGGCCTAGGAGGGCGCTGTTTATGTTCGGGATGGCGGTGGCCTGGGGGATTTCATGGGGGCACGCATGTTATATTTACCTCTGGATTGCCTAATTGTCCGCTTGGGTGGTGCGACAGGGGGGGGGGCGGGATGATGCGGTCTGTGGGGCGGTTTGTTCCTTCTGGCTCTCGGGCAGCCAGGTGGGGACGCGGGGATGAAGGGGGGGGGTCTAGTGTGGAGGTGCGATGAGACCACCCCCACCATTTTTTCCATTGGCGGGTGCTGGCGCTACTGCGTGGTTGGGGGGAGGACCTCCCGCGGAGAGGTTATTCCGGGTGTCATCGGCATCTGAGGACCGGATACGGGTGTATGTTGCGATGGTGGCTTCAGCGGTGTCGGAGGTGGTGGGACCGGGTGGTGCTGGGGGGTTCGGTTTCTGTTCAGTTTGTTTGGCTGGGGTTGGGCGCGGTGGTGCGGCCTAGGGCTGGGGGACCCGGGTACCGCCCGGAGGTACGGCCAGTACTCTGCCGTTACTTCCATATGGGGACTGGTTGAGGAGCCCGGGCGGGGCAGGCCTCTTCGTATGCGTGCCTGACCTACGGGGGTTTTTCGGTCACCGACTGAGTTCCGCGCGGGTTGTGTGCGGTGCGGTGGGCGTCATTGGCCCGGATGGCGGAGATGGCGCCAGAAGCGGGTTGTGCCGCATTGAGGGACACGGTTGGGATTGCCGCATTGCGGGACTTGGTTGGGATTGCCTTGCAATTCGACTGTTGCCGGTGCCTTCATCTGCGTTACGGGTGGGGCTTCCGTCTTCAAGGGGGCGTCTTACTTTGACAACTGCGGGCCTGGGGGTGGCTCAGTCTCCGGTGTGCGCTTGGGGCTAGTCAGCACCCGCCAGCGGGGGTGGCGGCGGTGGTGCATTAATGGTGGTTTCCGGTGAGGGGGCGTTGGGGACGGGGCAGGGCTAGGAATGTTCCATTGGTTTTCGGCAATGAGAATAAGGTCAAGGTGCGGTGTTAGCTTGGGTGGATATGGCAGCACACCTTTGGCCGAAAGGGGGGCGGCTGGAGGTTGCCGGTTCGGGGTGGCTCATGGGTTGGCGTCCTCCAGTGTGACTTTGCGGGGGCTGTAGGCATTGTCGGGACTGTGGATTTTGCACGACATGCGATGTCGCTGGGAAAAAGGTGTGCGGGGCGGTTGGCGGTTTGCACGTGGGGGAGGGTGCAACTTCTACACCGTGTGATTGGGGTCGCGAACTCGTATGGCTGATTGGCGGCTCTGCAGTCGCTTTTCGGCCCAGTTCGCAAAGGCCATGGGCTTGATGGGGGGGGGGAAGAGGTGGCCGTGGGGGGTTGCGGCTTTTTTCGGGTGCGGCAGGGGGAGAGTCGCGATGGGGTGTGTACTCGGGCAGGGTATCGGGCGCGGGAGGCGGGCCCCAGTTTTGGCAGGTATGGGGATTTGGACTGCCGATATATCCTGTCGCGGGGCGGGTTCTGGATCAGGGGGGGTTTTTGTGGGAGTAAGGGCGGTTTTCCTCTGCTGCCGTGTGGGGGTCTGTGGTGCGGTGATGCGGATGGTGCCAGGGGGTCCACGGTTAATGCCACTGGAGTTCGCCGCTAGCGGGAGTATGGAGGGGGTTGGGTTGGCGTCGCTGCAGTAGACGGCGTACAGGTGGGAGGAGGCTGGGAGTCTCCCTGGGGGTAAGGACGGGAATTGCCGATCCTTTTCTTGTTTTACGGTGGTGGTTCGGGCTTTGGCTCAGGAGTTGACGGGGGGGGGGGGGGTCCCGGGGACATTCTGGAGCTCTGGCACGGGTGCCCGGTTTGGTGGCGGTAGGGTTCGGTATCACCGGGGGGCCATGGTTGGGATGGCAGCTGGATGGGGACTGGGCAGTCTGATTTGGTCGTGCTCGGGTGGCACCCGGGGGGGCATTGCTTGGGGATATATATAGGGTGGGCTAACGGTGGGGGTTTGCCATACCGGTAGAGCGTTTGAGGTTGGAGGGATTCCACGTTACGGGGGGGGGGCGGGTGGATTGCTGGTTGGGAGACTTGTGACTTGCAGGCTACTACTCGGGATCCAGCACGCATCCTCACGCAGGTGGTGCTAGGGGGGCGGCTTGCAGCAGTATGGCGTTGGGGTTGGGTCGGGTAGGAAGCCGCTAGGGTTTTGGCAGTCTGTCTCTAGCCTTTCGCAGGGCTTTGGTATATGGGGGCGCGTTGCCGGTCAATTGGGTGGGCCTATGGGCGGGGGTACGCTTCACTGACCCGCGTTGGGGTGTCAGGGTTGGGTTCTGATATGGCGGGTGTCAGTCTGGCCAGTGGGGAGACGATCGGGGTGCGTGGTAAGGGGTCGAGGGGCTGGGTGATGTGCCCTGTGGCGGACGTGCGGAGATACCTGCGGGTGCTCCCCAATCGGGCTAGGGTTTATTATAGCGTGGGTGGGTGTTGACCCATTTTAGGCCCGAGGAGTCCGGTGCCCGAGGTGGCAGGCCCGAGGAGTCCGGTGCACGAGGTGGTCAGTCTGGTGCTGGGCTGGGTGGGTGCAGCGCCTATGCATTCCCGTTGCACACGTTTCGCAGTGGGGGTGGCTGCGCTGGTCAGATAGAACGTGGGCGGCTGGCGCTATCAGGCGTTTCAGGGCCTAGGTGGATAACGGGGGGCGTGGGGTTGGGGGATTTCATTGTTCATTTCTTTTGCAGGTGGCGGTCTGTAGCCTGCGGAAGGTGGGGAATTGGTCACTACTTGGTCCAAGGTGCATGGTGTCCTGGCAAGGTGGGGGACCACCAGTTTCGGATGGACCTGATGGTGGCGGCGGTATCACGGCTGGGCAAGCGTGATGCTGCGGGTCGCAGCGGCTTCCTTTGCTGCAGCGCCAAAGGCGGAGATCGCGCCTGCCTGCGGGGGTGCCACCGACCGGGTTCTGGGTCGTGCCAGCATCTGATCAGAGCGGCACGGGGGGATTTGGGTGTGCAGCTGTTGCTGGGTGTCATTCTGATGGGGCCTGACATGGGGCCGGGGGGGCCTGTTGGGTGGAACCTAACAGTACTTCACTGCTGGGTTGGCCGATAAGGGGGGTACAAGATAATGCACCCGAGGCTTTACGAGGGTGCTGGGGAGGGGCGGGCTCGCCAGTCGGGATGGTGTTGCCCTTTTCCGACTGGCGAGAGGCCTGGGATTATGTGTTGGTTGGAATGCCCACTGGTCGCAGCTTGGAATTGGGGGGGCGGCACAGGAACAATGTTGTCACCTGTGCCGGTGGCGGGATCCCGGAGGTTTCCGGGGCCCGGAGCCTCAGGCTACACTTGGGCGGGGGCGGGGTGCCCCTGACCCGGTTAAACCCTGGACGACTTTTGCTATTAGCATGGCGAAGTCGGGGGGAAGGGTTAGCTAACTTGCCGGGGTGGCAAGTTAGGGCATTAGCGGTGGCAAGGCACTTTGCTAAGGTATGGCTGGTGCGGGCCGGGTGCCGCTAATCGATGGAGAAGGTGTAGCATGTTGGCATAATTGTGAAATTGTTAAAAGGTTAATAAAGCTGCGACCAGTTATGTTCCACAAACTGTTGGTGTGATGTCTTTTGTGGGTTTAAAGGTTGGGGATAATGGGGGAGGGAGGAAAGGGACCGAAGCACCAGGTCCGCCTGCCTCGGTTACTGACGAGGCCGCGGGCAGGGTCCCGGCGGCCGACCCTAACCGGGCGCGCGCGCCCGGTGCGAGGATCCTGCGCGCGGCCAATGTGGGTTGTAGTTCATTGGCTCCCGGCGGTTGCGGCCGCGCGGGAGCCAATCAAATTGAATCAGGCAGCGTGGTGGGGGGTTTGGGCCTGGCGGGCAGCCTCCGCGTGGTCATTCTCGGCGGAGGCTGCCCGGGGTGCCGGCTTCCCGCCCACCCTCCCATGCCTGTTTGGGGGGGGGGGGGTTGGCTTATGGGGTGTTGCAGCTTGGGGGGGGGTGGCGGGATCCCGGAGGTTTCCGGGGCCCGGAGCCTCAGGCTACACTTGGGCGGGGGCGGGGTGCCCCTGACCCGGTTAAACCCTGGACGACTTTTGCTATTAGCATGGCGAAGTCGGGGGGAAGGGTTAGCTAACTTGCCGGGGTGGCAAGTTAGGGCGTTTAGCGGAGGCAAGGCACTTTGCTAAGGTATGGCTGGTGCGGGCCGGGTGCCGCTAATCGATGGAGAAGGTGTAGCATGTTGGCATAATTGTGAAATTGTTAAAAGGTTAATAAAGCTGCGACCAGTTATGTTCCACAAACTGTTGGTGTGATGTCTTTTGTGGGTTTAAAGGTTGGGGATAATGGGGGAGGGAGGAAAGGGACCAAAGCACCAGGTCCGCCTGCCTCGGTTACAACTGGGAAGCCAGGATTCAAATCCTGCTGCTGCTATCACTGAAATTGTGCTGAATAGTGGGGATGAGGGAGTGTTTTCTTCTCTACACCCTCTGGATGTTCTTCAGCCAAAACTTATTTTTCAGATGCCAGTTCATTCCTGGGAGGATGTCTAAACTTAGACATGACTCTGGACATCCAGACTGTTTCCGAGATCAGGTGGGGACGTCCAAGTTCCTGGGAATGCCCCAGTCACACTTCTCCATGCCCCCGTTCAGACTTGGGCATTCACAGACCCAGCTTCTAAAATGGCTCTGGATACATCTCTGGGCTTTGGACATCTCTATGCCCATTTCCAGATGTCCAAAACATGAACAGGGCTTCCAAAATACCCCCCCCTCCCCCCCATGGCTTTTCAGAATTTCAGCTCAGCCCTTCTCAGTTTGTAGCTAGAAAATGGAAAGGGGTGATTTTTAAGGGTTCCTTTAAGACACTGATTTCCAAGTCAGTCTGGTTTAGAATAGCCATAGTCAATATGCATGAGATAAGTTTGCATGCATCAGGGCTGGCACTATCGTAGGCAAACTAGGCAGTCACCTAGAGTGTTGGCCCTCCAGGGGCACCTGCTGCTGCCCACTGCTGTCACTGGCACCCCTCTCCAGGGTCGACAGCAGCAGCAATTGAACCTGAAACCGCGACATAGCATTCACCCTCTGTTTCCAGGGCTGTGTTGCTGTTTCATTCTGCCCAATCTGCCACTTCTGCCCTGGGCTTTCAGTTGTTGAGGGGGTGGGATTGGCAGAGCTCGCAACGACACTGACAGTAAGTAAGTCCCTGCTTCTGTGTTGTGCTTGTTTCCTTTGCTGCTGTCACAGGAGACCGATCTTAGAAAGCGCCAGTGGCAAAGGATAAGGAGCAGCTAAGCTACCTGCCTGGCTGAAGGAGGTCTGGTTGGAGCCTCTTATACCAGGCTTCCTGATTTTTTTCAAGTATGCTGGTGGCCAGGTGCAGGGCCTGTAGTGGGGCAGGACCATGTGTGAGCAACATGCCCGCACATGCCTAGGGCCAGCCCTGCCAATCATTCAAATTGGTAGTATTCCTTTTTAAAATGGGACATATTGAAGAGCATTTTTAAACTTTCAGGCAGTAGGCCACAACTTAACGAAGACTAAACAAGAACAAATAAAAAATTGACTATCGAATCTCTAGTCAATTGAACTAAAGCTACAGAAATGTGATCAAATCTACAGCTTTTTAATTTTCAACAAGCCTTTCATAGGCAAACTAGGCAGTCACCTAGAGGGCCAACACTCTAGGTGACTGCCTAGCTTGCCTATGATAGTGCCAGCCCTCATGCATGGCTATTCTAAACCAGACTTATCATACTGGGTGATTTGAACCTCCCATCCCTCAACTCCTCTCGCACAATAAACGTCATGGACACAATGACAGAAATGGGATTCAAAATGATCATACATGCCCCCACACACATAAAGGGAAACACCCTGGATCTTGTTTTCCTCCCTAAACCTGTCAATAGCCATCAATTCCTCACCCCCCCCCCCATCCATACCTGAAGTACCCTGGTCCGACCATCACTTAATAACCTTCTATCTCAGCACACAAGCACCCAATACCAACACACCAAATGCTACACCGCAAAATAAACGTTTTACCCACTTTAATAAAGATGCCTTCCTAGACTATGTAATACCCAAGCTAACAACAAACACATCAAACATCAATATAGCCATAAACCAATGGAGCGTAACCATCCACACAAGTCACACCCAAAACCCCCCAAAAAAGATCAGAAAAATGGTTTACCCATGAACTTGCCAAACTAAAAGAACAACTGAGAAAACAAGAAAAAAGATGGAGAACAACTAAATCGAGTGAAAACTAATCCCAATACCTCAGCCTACTCAACACATATTAAGATGCAATCAACAAATCAAAACGAGACTATCACACAAAAATAATAAACATGGCCATTAACCGACCCAGGGAATTATTTGCAATTGTAAGATTACTAACAAAAACACAAAAACCAGAACCAGAACACTCCACAATATGTGTACAAACCTTAGGTACACATTTTGCAGAGAAACTAAAAAAACAAGTCCTCCAACACTATCACTGCAATACATGTAGGCTCAAAAAACCCCAACAAATGGGAAAGCTTTCATGTAGTCGATCAAAAGCACCTCCTTAAGATCATAACAATGATCAACACCACAACCCCCCCCCCCTTGACCCATGCCCAGTATCATGGATCAAGTCCACCAAAGCCAAACTCGCCACAAACATCCTACACATAATTAATCAATCACTCTCACAAGGCATCATGCCAGATGCCCTCAAACTCACTTCCATCCACCCCATCCTAAAAAATAATACACTGGACCCAAAAGACCCAAGCTCATACAGGCCCATAGCCAGTATACCGTTCATTGCTACGTTAGTAGAAAAAAATCATCCAACTACAATTGCAAGACTATATTGACCTCCACGCCCCTCTAGACTCCCACCAATTCGGGTTCCGTCCCTTCCACGGAGTTGAAACCTTGTTAATAACCCTGATGGACAACCTCATTAGAGGTACAGATGACAATAAACAAGGATTCATCCTCCTTTTCATAGATATAGCGTGCACATTTGATAACATCAACCATAACACATTAATTGAAAAACTGGCAAATATGGGAATAGGAGGAACTGTCCTTAAATGGTTTATGTCATATATATCACACAGGATGCTACGTGTCAAATTAGGCCAAGACACCTTAGAAACATTCCCCCAAGGACAGGGAATTCCAGAAGGCTTGGCACTCTCAGCCCTTCTTTTTAACTTATACCTACAACCCATCACAAATATAGTTGGAAAATTCAAAATTAACCATTACATTTATGCTGACGATATCATGCTCTCTATCCCCATAAACACTAGCAACCCCTCATACCACAGTCTATCGGAATGCATCAGAGAGGCAGAATCTTGGCTAGAGACCAACTACCTCAGCATTAACTTAAAAAAAACTGAAGCTATGTTTGTATCAAGAAACCACGATGCAATCCATCCAAAAAAACATCATAATCAACAACATAGCCATCCCTGTTAAACAAGAGGTAAAATACCTAGGGATAATATTAGATCACACACTCAGTATGCTCCCCCACATAAAACAAACAGTAAAAACTGCATTCTTTAAACTAAGAACCGTACAGCACCTAAGACCCCTTCTTGATACCCATGATTTCAGGTCTGTAGTCAACTCATTAATTGCCCCCCCCCCCCCCACACTTCGTTATTGTAATAGTCTACTGAATGGCCTACAATTTAAAAACACAAATATACTACAAAGAGACCAGAACATCACTGCCAGGGTGGTCGCAAAAGCTCGCCTAGCTGATCACATAACCCCCATCCTACATGAACTACACTGGCTCCCAATAAACAGCCGGATAAAATATAAAATACTCCTTACAACATTCAAACTGCTCAATGACATCTCCCCCTCCTACCTAACCACCTTCCTACACTCCCCACCAGAATCCAGATCACGCAGACAAAATGCAAGTCACTCACTTGTCATACCCAAAACTATCTGCAGGACAAAGAAAACCACAAGCTCCAGAGCCTTTTCATTTGCTGCCCCCACCCTCTGGAATGAACTTCCACTAACTCTCCGCATGACAAAAGACCTCCAACTATTCAGAAAAGGACTCAAAACACTCTTTTTCACTGAACACTTTGAAAACCCAACTGAACACCTCCCATGAACAATCTCTCAACAAATACAAAACCAACCTACTAACCTCCCCCCTCCCTCGCCCCTTACTTAAACAACCCCAGAGCCTTGCCCCACCCATCCAAAGAAAAAACTAAGAATAGGCTAACTCCTGTACATATGTAAATAGAAAGTTGATACACAAGTTTGTTTGTACAATATGTTCCCTGTAAATAGTACCACTGTTCCATGTAAAAGTTGTTCAATTGTTAACTGTAAACCGCCCTTGGTCTCTGGAAGGGGCGGTATAGAAGAAATGTATAAATAAATATAATAAAATAAATTTGCTTATCAACATTTGAAAATGCTGTCCAGACAGATACACCTTGGGGATCAAGTCCTTGAATGCCAAGCAGCTGAGAATTTGCTGATTTTGCGATTAAATAATCAGCAAATTCATCTGCCAACAGATCTGAGGTAAAGCACTGGACATCAGTAGTTAGAAGCTGGCAATAAAATGTTCAGCAGGTCTATTTACTGCTGATTATAGTTTTAAAGTAAAGCCTAGTGCCCGATATTCAGTCTTGTAAACCGTGTAAATGCCCCTAAGCGGGATATTTAGTAGCACTAACCCAGTTTCAACAAAGCACTGTAAAAAATAGAAGTGCATTATTGAAAGTAACATTTGTATCTCCAGTTTGAGAGTTTCTATAGTCATATGAGTCTGACCCCTGACGAAGGCTATTTTTGCCAAACTTTGGCTGAGTTGGGCATTGCAATAAAGAACTCTCTTGTCCATAAAGCAATCATAATAACACCTCAGTAACTCAGTGACACCAGAGCAAGGCGCATCTGCAGTGCAGTTTCAGTGATCTGCAACTACTGTGGCCAACAGCTAAAGATACGTATACTGCAAAAATATACAGGGGCATGTTTACTAAAGTATATTAATGGTTAGTGCAAGGCTTTCTCTATGCTAAGTGCACTGGGGTACCTGTTACCACATGCTAAACTGCCAGTATGGCAAAAATCCCACACTATGGGACTATTTACTGGGGTAGTTTTAGGGGCTGGGGAGTTTTCAGAGTGTTACAGTAGTTGTGAGGGGGTATTTTTTGGGGGTGGGAGAAGTCATGTTGATGGAGGTGGTCAAAGTGAAGTAGGCACACTCATCACATCGAACGCTCTGCAGCAGCAGGCCAGTCACACGATTGCTACTACCAGGTGACCTCTGAGGGAATCCCTTAAATCCGGAACCATCACAGCATCTTTACTATCTTTCTATCTCTCTGCTAGTAAAAGCTGTGGTTGTGAATCTCCTGTGTATTTCTGTCATCTTCAGGCACACTCATCACATTGAATGCTGAAATCCCATGAGCTCTGCAGCGGCAGGCCGGTCACGTGATCACTACTACCAGGTGTCCTCAAGGGGTAACCTTTAAAGCCAGAACCATCATGCCATTTTGAGCTGCTGCAGTGCATACTGCAAGCTCGTGCTGGAGGAGCGTACCCGAGGAGCAGGTACTACATTTTGGGCGTCCTCCTTGGGGCAACTCTGGTGGCCCTCTACATTTTCTTCCCCCTTCCCTTCTGTCTTTTCTGGCTTCGTTGATATGCAGGCCTCTCGGCGGGCTGCAACCTATCTTCTAGTTGTTTTCCTTTTGCTTTCAATGTGCTCCCTTCCAGTCCACTGGGGCTGGCAGCCCTCTTCATTCACCGTCACCCCTAGACAATGATCAGTAAGTACCTTCATTCATTGTCACCCAGTATTTACACCCTCCTCTTTAGTGCCCTCCACCTCTCAGTCTACTTATCATGCAGCACCAACATCCTTGGTATCATCCTGGAATTTACAACCAGCATTCACATCTGCATCATGCTGGATGTTGCTGGCATATACAGCATACGGTTAGTCTTTGGCCAATTTTAAGCATTGCCACCATCATTACAGGTTCACAATTGTGTCTGTCAAGAAGGACTATTATTCTAACTTCATTATCTCCTCTTCTAACCACTCTAAGAAATTATACTCTGTTCTTTCCCAGCTACTCCTTCCACTATCCATGCTAGCTCCTTCTTGATCTCTCTGCTGCCTTCGACACTGTTGACCATAACCTTCTTCTTATCACTCTATCCTCACTTGGATTCAAAGACTCTGTACTATCTTGGTTCTCTTCCTATCTATCTCATCGCTCTTTCAGTGTGTGCTTCGATGGCTCCTCCTCCTCTTCAACCCCACTACCTGTAGGAGTTCCTCAGGGTTCTGTCTTAGGTCCACTCCTCTTCTCTCTCTATACCCAATCCCTTGGCACCCTTATCTCTTCCCATGGCTTTCACTATCATCTCTATGCCGACGACTCTCAAATCTATCTTTCTGCACCTGTTATCTCTCCTGATATCCAGTCTAAGATCTCACTCCGCCTCTCTGACATTGCTGCCTGGATGTCCCACCGCCGCTTAAAACTGAACATGGCCAAAACTGAGCTTCTTATCTTTCCCCCGAATGCTTCCCCTCCTCTTCCCCTTTCTCTCTCTCTGTTGATAACTCTGTACTCCTCCCTGTTTCTTCAGCATGTAACCTTGGTGTTATCTTCAATTTCTCTCTCTCTTTCTCTTCACATATCCAGCTCATTGCTAAAACTTGTCGTTTCTTTCTATATAATATTTCCAAAATTCGCCCCTTCTTCTCTGTTGCCACCACTAAATTGATTGTCCACTCCTTAATCACCTCCCGTCTTACACCCCCTTGGAATAGTCTTCCTATCTCTGTGCGCCAGGCATCTTCCCTGGCCATTTTCAAGTCCAGACTAAAATCCCACCTCTTCACTATTGCTTTCCATTCCTGTCTTACCCTATTTTGATCTCTCTATCAACATTTGCTTACTTTGTCCTGTAAATTTTTGTTATTTGTATTATGTAACTTATTTTGTTTTCTGTCTTATTAGATTGTGAGCTCTGATGAGCAGGGACTGTCTCTCTTCTATGTTTGTACAGCGCTTCGTATGTTGCGGCGCTTTATAAGTCTTTAATAATATAATATAATATACTGCATCACCTGACCAGTTCGCTCATCCCTTTCATGAGAAAATTGTCAAACTCTGTTCTGATTTTCCCAATGAGTCTCCTTCTTTGCCCCCTATGGCTCTGCAGTCAGTTTCTTCATCCCCTCAATCTCTGAGACGGAACTGTTTCCACACTATTTCACTTGCCACTCTATCAAAAACTCATTTCTACCTCTCGCAAGATTATATGCTTTCTAGATCTCATCCCTTCTGCTTGACTTTCCAATAACTCACTTGTTCTCCTTCCATCCACTCCTTCTGGCACCTTTCCCTCAGCCTGGAAGAAAGCACTCATCTGTCCCATCCTGAAAATCCCTTTGCTAGATGCAGCCATACCAACTAACTACAGACCAGTATCTAACCTGTCTTTTTTGTCCAAAATCCTAGCAAAGCTTGTCTTCCTTCAGCTTATCTCTCACTTGGAAAACACTAACATCCTTCACCCCCAGCAATCTGGTTTCAGTCCTGCTACAGCATGGAAACAATCCTTTCCTTTCTTAGTGAAGTTTGTAAGCCCATTGAAAAAGGCAACATCTCTCTTTTCATATCCCTTGATCTGTCTTTGGCCTTTGATCTGATCAATCACACCATTCTGCTTTCCCTTTGCATGACATTGGTCTATGCAACATTGTCCATTTTTGGTTTGGTTCCTTCTTATGTGGTCAGTCTTTCTCTGTACTCCAATTCTTCAGCTTCTGCCTCTTCCCCTTTTGAATGTAGTGTCCCGCAGAGCTTGGTTCTGGCTCCACTTCTGTTTAACATCTTCCTTTCCCCCCCCTTACTCTCCTTATTCAACAACTTGGAATTTTGGCATATTATTATGCTGATGAAATCCTGCTTTTCCTGCACACAGATACTCTGCTCTCTGACCTCTTACCCCTTAGCACTTGTCTCGCCCAAATGGCTTCTTGGTTAGAGGCTAATCAACTCATACTCAGTAAAACATCAACAACATGGCTGGCAGGTCCTGTCTCATCACCCCTACTGTCACCTCTTCTTTTTGATGCTCCCATTCTGCTACTACTCTTCTTTCATACCTCGTAAGAACATAAGGAATGCCATACTGGGTCAGACCAAGGTCCATCAAGCCCAGTATTCTATTTCCAACAGTGGCCAATCCAGGTCACAAGTACCTCTCAAGTTCCCAAAGAGGTCAAAGAAAGAAGGAGCAGCAAACACTCGCAAAACTGTAGAGATCAAGTATGGAGCAATGGGAAATAAACAACAGAAGGTGAAAATATCAAATCCAACTTTTATTAGTATCTCAAATTGGTTCAACCGTATTTCGGCAATGGGCCTTCGTCAGGGGTATTTGAACCCTTGGTAAAAGACATAAATAAGAAGACAATAAATGAATAAAACATCCAAACGATAAACTATAAATTTGTGAAATGATGAAATTAATGAGACTAAAAGGATGCATTCTTCAAAATAATAAACAATTATATAAAAGGAATTAAACATAACATAGACTTTAAGCCTATTCTTATACAAGTTCATGTATCATTTATTAGTTATTAATTATTTTTTTATAACCTGACAGTTCATACTTTGTCCCCCCAACTGATAATGAACTAATTAGGGATACAGTATGTATAAAAAATGTAACATTATATAATTCTACGTTCCTCGTGCACACAAGTTCTCTTAAGGTTTCCAGTCCTCTCATATAATCTCTTGTTTTAAACACAGGGGGCCTGATTCTGTCCTGGATGTCCTGGCCCTTTGTGTGCCTGGTTGGAACCAGATGCACAGAGTTAAACGAAATTCTGATCCCGTGGGGCACGTCTAGCCCTGCAGGATCAGAATCGCGTCCAGGCCTGTACTTGCAGGCTGGGACTCCAATTCCGGTCAGCCTGCACATACAGGCCTAGCCTGGCTAACTCAGTCAAGGCTCATGAACGGAGCCATGGTGCCATGGCACCGTGGCTCCATTCAGGAGCCATGATTCCCGGCTGCCGGAAAAGAATCTTCATTCCCCGTAGCCCAACCCCCGATCTGGCCTCCCAAGGCCAGGGTTGGGCTACGGGGAATCACCTTTATCCCCTTCCGCCTTTGCTGGACCCTGGGCCTGCCAGAACCCCCATCTAGGGGAACTTATTGAACCTCAGAAGTGGCATAAATTCCCCATTCAGGCAACTGGCCCCAGATGTACAGAGCCAACACTGGAATCAGCCCTGTATGTCCGGGGCACGGACCGCCCACTGCCCACCCTAACTCCATCCCCGCACCATCCCTTTCCTGACCCCATCTAACTTCCCTGTACAATGAACAGGGAAGTTAATCGGGGTCAGTAGAGGGGCTGAATAGCAGGGATGGACGTCCCAATGGGACATCCATCCCCGCTATTCGCAGCTCGGAATGACCCCCAGGATGTTTTGATTGAATTATTTCACTGCATGTCTTAGATTTTCCTGACGTTTTATTTTTATTTTTATTGTTTTAACTGACTTTTATTTGATTGCTTTAATTGATTGTTACCTATTGTTTAATTAATTTTATATAAACAGGTAAGGGACTGAGGGCACAGTTAAAACAACAGTAATTTATAATAAGAATAACATAAAGTTATAGTAAGAATTACAAAATACAAAAGAGTGGCACTTACTCAGAAACAGGAGACACTCAGTAGATATTTACAGTAACTGTTTGTCTCTTCTGAATGTCTCCTATTTCCGAGTAAGTGCCATTCTTCTTATTTCATGGGAAATATATGGAAGCTACATAATCATGCCTTTCTTACTTTTGTATTTTAAAATTCTTCTTATAACTTTATGTTATTCTTTTTATGCATTACTATCATATCGCCCCTCAGCCGTCTCTTTTCCAGGTTAAAGAGCCCTAACCTTTTTAGCCTTTCTTAATAGGAGTATCCTTCCATCCCCTTTACCATTTTGGTGGCTCTTCTCTGAACCTTTTCTAATAACGCTATATCCTTTTTAAGATACGGCGACCAGAATTGCACACAATATTCAAGGTGCGGTCTCAACATGGAACGGTATAGAGGCATTATAATATCTTTTGTTTTATTTCCCATTCCTTTCCTTATGATACCTAGCATTCTATTTGCTCTCTTGGCCGCTGCTGCACACTGGGCCGAGGGTTTTAACATGTTATCCACAATGATGCCTAAATCTTTTTCCTGGGTGGTGGTGGTTCCTAAAGTGGAACCTTGCATCGTGTAACCATAGTTTGGGTTGTTCTTCCCTACATGCATAACTTTGCACTTGTACACATTAAATTTCATCTGCCATTTTGATGCCCAGTCTTCCAATTTATCAAGATCCTCTTGCAATTTTCCACAATCCTCTTGGGTTTTAACAACTTTAAATAGTTTTGTGTCATCTGCAAATTTGATAACCTCACTCGTTATTCCACTTTCCAGGTCATTTATGAATATGTCAAAAAGCAGCGGACCCAACACAGATCCCTGGGGTACACCACTATTCACCTTTCTCCATTGGGAAAATTGGCCATTTAGCCCTACCCTCTGCTTTCTATGTTTTAACTAGTTCCTGATCCACAGTAGTACACTGCCTTCTATCCCATAACACTTTAGTTTTGCCAAAAGTCTCTGATGAGGGACCTTGTCAAAGGCTTTCTGAAAGTCCAGATACACTATATCAACCGACTCACCTTTGTCCACCTGTTTATTCACACCTTCAAAAAAACATAACAGATTAGTAAGACAAGATCTTCCTTGTCTAAAGCCATGTTGGCTGTCTCCCATTAGGCCATGACTATCTACATGCTGAGTAATTTTATTCTTTATGAGGGTTTCTACCATTTTTCCTGGTACTGACGTCAGACTCACCGGTCTGTAGTTTCCCGGATCACCCCTGGAACCCTTTTAAAAAATTGCTGTTACATTGGCGATCCTCCAATCTTCAGGTATTAGAGATGATTTTAATGATAGTTCACAGATTACTAATAGCAGGTCTGCAATCTCATATTTCAGTTCTTTCAACACCCTTGGATGTATATCATCCGGCCCAGGTAATTTGCTACTCTTCAGTTTATCTAATAGTTGTAATACATCTTCCCGATGTATCAATATTTCCTTCAATTCTTCCACACCTTTAAATACCACTTCATTTGATTACATGTAACTCTAACTGGAATATAATCAGTTCAATCAATGGATTCCAATAATATTATAATAAGCCACAAGGAAGCCAGCCCAAGCAAGTCGAGTAAGCAGACTTCTCAGACTGCACAAGAACTATAGTAATCTGCCTTCTATTTGCCCCAAATACCTCATGCTTCAGTTCAGAATTAAAGCATTTGATGAGGTTTGCAGGATAGCATTGGATCAATTATTTTTTAACACATCTAGCTCTGATGCCCTGTAGTTTATGATAACAAAATTAGAGCCCTCAGATTTAATCATAATGGGCAATGCCAATGTGTCATTTGTTTATCACTATAAATCAAAATAATACAAAATAATTTCTTGCCAGCATGGCAGTTATGAACTTGCCTCAAGAAATGTACTTCCTCACTTATTCTGGTGATCACATGTTAGATTTACTTTATATAAGCAGAAAACATGTTCTCATGCTTGCTTAGCTATGGTATAATTTTATATTCTGTCTCCTGGTCTGACCATTATACAGTATGATTAATTTCGTTTTATCAGTTTATAATGTAGAAACTTGTATGAAAGAGTTTACCACAGAAAGAACGCAATGACTAAATTCTGACTCTCAACATTCTTAAGGAATGGAGCTTTAAAGAGGGTGACCCTTTTGGTATGAATGTAAATGAGTTGACTCAATTATAGTCCTCAATATATCAAATTAGAGCAGTCATATTTTTAAGGTTTAAATACCTTTAATACCATAGAATTCATAACGCAGCTTGGTACTCTGCAGAGCTGTATGAACTAAAATGACTAACATGTAAAACCCTGCCTGTGCATGAGTCCTTGCAGTGACTATGCTTGCTGTTTGGCAATGCCCTCTTTCAGTCTCTACTCTAGGGCAGCGGTTCTCAACCCAGTCCCCGGGGCACAACTAGGCCAGTTGGGTTATCAGTATTCCCACAATGAATATGCAAGAGATAGATTTGTATGTACCGCCTTCATTGTATGCAAATCTATCTCATGCATGTTCAGTATAGGAATCCTGAAAACCAGATTGGTCTTCATGTGCCCAGAGGCCTTGGTTGAGAACTACTGCTCTAGGGGTAATTTAGGATTTTTAAAATGAGATCAGTATATACTGGGAGGTTTCTGGTACTTAAACTCCACTCTCGCCTCTTTCCCTTTTCCAACTAACAGTGCCCAGGCCAGAATTTGTGTTCTGGACCAAAGAGTTTACTTAAAAAACTAATGGTCACTGATAGCAATGGCAAAAATACAATGTATATGCTCCATTCTAGAACAACCCAGTATCTGACACAACCTGCACTAAATAGTTAGGACTGAGCATGACCAAGATGTTCAAAGGGGGATGTGCAGAAAATGTACACAATTTTGGAACTCAGCCTGGGGACATCTAGGACAGTTTCAAAATAGAACAGTGAATGTGCAGTGAAATGGACACAAAGTCAGACAAGGCTTCCATATGGCCAACCCATGCATAATACAACAACGAGGACGCCCAAGGCTGCATGGGCCCATGGACATCTAGGTACAAGCGATGATATGCAAGCATATACAGCAATGTAGGGCCAGAGCACAAGGACCAATGTAGAAGGTGGCTGCATGTCAGGCAGGCTCCCCAGTTTCTTCCATGCAGAGACTAAAAACCTGTGCTTCCTCATGTTTGCCAGTGAGGACCTCCTCTACCTGGCCCATGGTATGACCAGTGAGAGGTCATGGTGGCATGGTGAGCAATTTGCCAGACACTGCACCAGTAAGTATGGAAGAGGAGACAGGGCTTGGTCATTGACAGGGGCAGGGGCAGGAGGGTTCCATGTAGCACGCAAAAATGTTGGCAGTCCTGCAGTTCTTGGACAGAGGGGTGCAGCAAGAAGGATGAGCCAGGGCAGCAGGGGGTGGATGGGCACATACAGGGAGGACATGCAAAGCCATGACAATACACAGCAGGGCATGTCTGACTGCAGCGTGGGGCCAGCAGATCAGTGGAATGGCGAAGGTGAGCACAGATGTATGACACTGGTGGATATGATGGAGAGACAGCAGGTGAGAAAAACAGGGAAACACTATCCATGACATGTCCATCCACCGGCACTACAGGATCCGGTGATCCATAGAGGTACTGAAGTGCCACTACTGTGCTGTGAGACACAAGAGGCCGTGTCTTCTGGAGCAGCAGCATCATGAGCTCCAGGAACACCAAGGTAAGATCATGCAGTGTGAGCATTTAAGGCCCAAGGGGCAAGCGTGTGTCTGTCTCCAGCATTGTGATAATACAAGGTGGAGTTCAGTGCAGTAGACAGTAGTAAGCAACAGTGCAAGTGAAAATGCCCAGAACAATACTAATGTCATGCAACCTCCACTGGGCAGCCCAAGACACCCCTAAAGAGTGTGAGGCTGTGGCCAAGGAGCCCAAAGAGGTGGCCAGAGAAGAAGATGAAGCAGAGGCAGCCAGCACACAAGTGAAGGGGGAACACAGTCGCACCAGCAGTGACAGTGAGCTGCTGGTGATAGACACTTCAAACAGATTTGGTTACTTATTTATTTAAAAGAACTTACATGCTGCTCTATCTACTGTGTGGATCACAAATGAACATATATATATATATAGCCATTTGTTTTGCCCCTTGCTCCACCTTCAGACCACACCAGATAGTGCTGAGGTAGTCAGACAGAATATTCAGTGATGTTATCTGTATAATGTGGTGAATATCGCTCTCACCGGCACTTTGTCGATTAACTGGTGCTGCTGACTGGATAAGTGTTTTCAAAAATTGATTTCTATACTTACATGAGAGAAGTTGCAGATGGGTCTCTGCTCATTCCTACTTCTGCCATTTCAATTGCTTGTTTTATTTCCAACTTTTTGTATAGAGAAATGATGCTTGATTTAGGCTGTTTCTTCCTGATCAGGATTTTACGCAGGTACTTGTGGTCAAACTTCTTATACCTGTAATAGGAACATATTGTCAGTTTTTCCCTTTATATCTTTCAGATCATTTTATTTTCACGTTTGTAATATAAATAATGGCACCAGCAACAGCACCAGCACCAGGATTCCAGATAGCAGAAGCATAGGGAAGGAATGAGGCTAGAATGCTCGCGTTAATCTTCTGCGTTTATGAATTATGTTGTTTCACCATAAAGGCCAGATCATTTTTCATAACATTAATTCAGATAAGTAAAAGAAATGTGAGCAAAATATAAAGGGAATGAGCTATATTTATTTATTTATTTAGACGGATTTGTATCCCATCTTATCCTTCAATCAAAGTGGTCACAATACAAATGGAAGGTTACAAATAACATAGGGTAGATAAGACATTAACAGATAAAACTAAGATGAATTAATGTAATAAAATGGGCTTATTGGTAAAAACTATTAATTATATATCAAATTATAAGTTTCAGCAAATAGCAGGTTCTTCAAGGCCTTGTGAAAATCTTTGATATCAGTCATAATTCTGAGGTCCATCGGGAGAGAATTCCAAAGTTTGGAAGCCAGTAAAGAAGGAGCACTTTTTGAAGTTGCTTGTTTAGTCCTACAGTATCCAGCAGGGGTACTAATTATGTTGTCATTATTGGCGCTGCTTCTTCTTGGTCTATTGATAATATCTCTAGTTATACTATTTTGTAAAGCATCTGCTGATAGGTGATTGTAAATCCTAAAGATAATTAAAAGTGTCTTGAATTTTGACTTGACACTTACTGGAAGCCAGTGCAACTGTTGTAGGACAGGGGAGGTATGATCTGTTTTTGCTGTACCAGTAATAATAAGTGCAGCAGTATTCTGAACCATCTGGAGAGGGTGTAGAGTTAGCTGAGGGAGGCCTTGATAAAGCAGGTTTCCGTAGTCTAGGAGGGGGGTGATGAGAGCCTGACAAATGGTACGGAAATGGACTTGATGGAGTAATGGCTTTAGTTTTCTCACAATCTTTAGACAATGATAGGTCTTGTTAGCGATTTTAGCAATGTGAGATTTAAGGTTCAATGCCTTATCCAAAATTATGCCAAGGTATTTGATTTCATTTTTAACTATGATGGGCCTACCTAATAAATCAGTAGTATTTGGAGGAATGAAGTTAGGGTTCCTAGTAACAAACATTACCTCAGTTTTGTCATAATTAAGTGTAAAGTTATTATTTGAAAGCCAGGTATTCATGTCTTACAACTGTTGTAAATTAGTTCTCTGTAAATAGTTAAATTGCTAAATAGTTCAACATGTTCCATGTATCATAGTTATTTTTTGTGCCAAAATGTTCTATGTAATTCAATGTTCAATGGTTTTAACTTGTTCTCTGTAAACCGCCCCTGATCTCTGGAAGGGGCGGTATAGAAAAGCACACAAATAAATAAATAAATAAATAAAATGTCTTAGAGACATCTAGAGATTGCTAAAAAGTCAAGAGATTGTAAAACAGTTGGGGTATATACCATTATGTCATCAGCATAAAGGTGATAATGGAATTTGTGTAATTTAATAATATTGCATAAAGGTTGGATATAAATATTGAACAGAATAGAAGATAAAGCTGAACCCTGAGGCACTCCTTGAATGATTGGGAATTGCAAAGATTTTTTCTGGTCACATTTGACTTGTTGCATACAACCTTCCAAGTAAGAGCTAAACCAGTTTAAAGTATTATTTCGTAAACCTATATGATGCAAACGGTGCAGTAACTTAGAGTGAGATATTGTGTCAAAAGCAGCTGAAACATCCATGAATACTAACAGGAATCCATTCTTAATGTTATTGATACCTCTTAAAAGATTATCAAAAAGAGAGGTGAGCAAGGTTTCAACATAGTGTTGTGGTTTAAAGCCATGCTGGTGAATGTCCAGTGGTGCATGTAAGTCCAAGTGATCCTAAAGTAGATTTTGTACAGATTTTTCAATGACTTTGGTAAGGAAAGGTAAGCTGGAAATTGGGCGGTAAGGTTTCAGATCAGAAGGGCCTAGTGTGTTATTCTTAAGGACTGGCCGAATCATGGCTTGTTTTAATGACTGTGGTAGGTATCCTTGTTGAAGGGAGTTCTTAACAATCTTATGAATGTAAGGTGAAAGCTGATGTTTTGTTGCTTTGATCCAAGACACTGGACAAGGATCTGAAGGTGATGTTGTTGTATTAAGTCCCTGTATTATGTCTTCAAGTTGCTGGGGTGAAGGAATAATGAAATTCTCCAAAATGTGTTGAGAATCGTTGATACTATAGCCATTTGTCAGTGTAGAAGGGGGGCCTGTATAAGTAGTGATATTTTTGGATCTTAGGTAATCTGCAATGACCTGTGGGTCTATGTGGTGGGCACGATGCTGCATAGAGCCTTTTGTGAGCTTTAGAACAATACTAAAAAGCTCCCTCGGTCTATTGATAGATTTCATAATTATATTGGTATGATAAAGTTGCTTACATTCATTTATAAGATCGTTATATTCAAGTTGTCTAGCTCTGTATTGGGTCAGTAGATCATGAGATTTTAATCTCCATTTTCTTTCTAACCTTTGGAGAGTGTGCTTCATAATCCTGATATCACTTGAGTACCAGGGAGCATTAGATCTCCTACGTGCCTTTGGTTGAGAACGAGTGAGAGCTGATGCTGCATTAGATAAAGTGCAATTCCAATTGTCTATACCTGAATCAAGGGTATCAAGGTTTTGCTCTAATTGTGGAATGACTTCATTTATAAATGTATCTCTATCAAAGGCCTTAAAGCGTCTGGTTGTGACCTCATAGTCTAATTGTTGAAAGGAATTATTTAATGTCAAGGAAAATTCAATTAACTGATGATCTGACCAAGGGACTGGAGTGATTGTTGTTGATACAGTCTTATCGTGCCTCATTAGTTGCTTTGGAATGAAGACCAAATCTGGAGTAGAGCCATGTTGATGTGTAGGAGAAGTAATTATTTGGCGATACTTTAATGAAGTCATAGCTTTTAAAAATGCTGCTGCTTCTTTAGAGGACATAGATGGTAGATTGTAATCACCTAAAGCAATGAGGGGCTTGTGCTTAAAGCTGTTGGCACATACAGTTTCGAGGACAGAGGATAAGTATTCAATAGTGGCTCCTGGTGGTCTATAGGTTAGAGAGATGCTAAGAAATTTATTTGCAATAGTAATTGTACTAGATTCAAAGGAGTTACTGGAAGAAATCAGTTTAAATCTATATTCATTTCTGGTTAATATGAGTACACCTCCCCCTTTCTTCTGTGTTCTAATGCAGTTAAATGCTGAGAAACCAGGTGGAGTTAACTGATTTAAGATAACTTGATCAGAGTCATCCAACCAAGTCTCTGTAATGCAAATAATGTCTAATTGTTTATTTAGTATTATATCACGGGTCGTATTTAATTTATTTCTGACTGATCTAGCATTCAAAAGAGCATATTTGATATTAGCTTTATTGATTGGGTTAATATGTGTAGAAGTTATAGAATGATAAGGCATAAAACATGTGGCATTATATGCCTTGTGCTTAGATTGCTGACAATCATAGTGCGGCAACCTAGTGGACCAAATAGGTTGCATAAGATGTAAATCGGAGAGAGGAAAAAGTATACTGGGAATAAATGCTTGTGTAAAGGGAAGAAATCTATATCCATTTCCAACTTTATACTTAGATGTTTCTCAAGATGGAGAACAGGCAAAATGACATGTTAAAAGTGACTGTGCGATTTAGATTCTCTGAGACCCGAACTTTCCAATTTTTTACCTACGTCTTCTCTTTAGAACATATTACTAAGATTATTACTCTTATGATATATACTTGAGGCCCATTTTAGATGGGTGGAAGTGAGGCATCCAGGTCAGGGTCTACTTAATTCCCCCTGTGTTTTACCAAAGGCTCTGCTGAATGCGTCTTTTGTAAAGTACATAGAACAATGCTAGCATATACACAGTATGTATCAGCGCATCCAGGACGAGCAGTGATTTTATAGTGCTGCACACAAAAAAATCAAATTTGTGTTACTGCAGTCAGGAACATTAGGAGTTACCGCTATAGTAAAGGCGACAGCAAGGTGCAAGTCATGCCTGCTATCTCTTAAAGCAGTGGTTCTCAACTCACCTCTGGGACACCGGCTAGTCAGGTTTTCAGGATATCCACAATGAATATGCATGAGATAGATCTGCATGCACTGCTTCTATTGTATGCAGATCTATCTCATGCATATTCATTGTGGATACCCTGAAAACCTGACTGGCCTGGGGGTCCCAGAGGATTGGGTTGAGAACAACTGTCTTAAAGGAATCATGGGAAAAAGATCCTGTTATATAACCTCATCCCCTAATCTCTCCAATATAGAGTTTCACCCACTACTCCCAATCCATCCTCAGAGGCAGAAGACGTCACTCCATCCTTGAACCCCCACTCCCCGGTGGCTGGTGCAAGGGGGCAGGAACAATCCCAACATACTTCTTCCCCATCGGTGCCTGAGTTCAAAATGGTGTCTCTGTCCCCTAGTGATCTCAATGCTAATGTTTAATAGCTTTTTATGCATTTCAAAGTCTCTTAAAGGCTAATGCACACATTAATTCACTTGCAAGCTCTCTTTTTCATATAGATGACGCAATATGGGAGAAAGCGTATAGTAAACAGACCCTTTAATGAAGATATATTTGAAGACGGTTTCTGGGACTGTATGTACAGCAATGTCTGGTGGATCTTACTGTGTAACACTTGCCACTGAGCCATCGGACTGGCCAGTGGTCACATACCCCTCTCTCTTTAAAAGCCTCTCCATAATTCGATGCTTTTTTGCTGACTGTGTTGTATTCCCTTATCAATGTGATGCTTGTCGTAGTTTTGATGAAGGTTAGAACAGCGGCACCATGGTAGAACAGCAGCACCATGGTAGTCATAGAGCCATAATGAGAATAATTAGGAAGGATTTTAAAATCGTATATTTAGCTCTTACCAAAGCAGGACGTCAATGTAATTGTTGGAGCAATAGACAAGTGGTGAAGCAATCCAGCTCCTAACCCCATCCAGACCTTAAAGAGGACATCTCTCTTATAAGATGAAATGATTCGTGAGATAAAACACACTAGAAAGATCAAAGAATACCACCAAGGCAGATTCTCCCTGATCCACACTGAGAGGAAATGGATTCATCAATTGGTATTGGTACTGGAAAATCTGCTAAAACAATATCATAAATTTCTTCACTAATATGCGGGTTTCTTGTTCATAGTATGTTAGTTTTCTGTGTATTACAGATAATTATGTGTAAGGCTAAGCAAATAAAAAGTGCTTACTTCTGTCTTAATTGATAGTGACCCCAGTGCCCACACACATCTTCAATTCCAACCTTCAGGTGATCCATTAACTAAATAAAAAGATTATAAAAATAACACTTCCATGCAAGAGTCAGTATCAAGCAAGGTGA
Source organism: Ichthyophis bannanicus (assembly GCA_033557465.1). Lineage (NCBI taxonomy): Eukaryota > Metazoa > Chordata > Amphibia > Gymnophiona > Ichthyophiidae > Ichthyophis > Ichthyophis bannanicus. The sequence continues at coordinate 599,181,583 of CM066035.1, read as the reverse complement.
CCATTTGGGTAAGCTTAATGACCCATCAGCAGTGCTAAATGATATTATGCAAGAGACACAATTCAACCCATATTCTAAGATCAGTTTCTGTTCCTTGAATTTGCTGAGTTTGGGAGCAGTGCATGCCCAATGTAGCAGAGGAGAACCAGATATCATTTAGCAGTAACATCTGGTATTAAAAGCAAAAAGTAAGGTATCTATTGGGAAAGTGTGCCTTAAGCTTGAAATAGAAAGCCTAAAATATCTGCTAGCTTCTTCTCTCTGATGATAATTCTGTATCGTCAGCCAAAGTGGTCAAGTCGTCTGGAGACCAAGGATAGGCAGAGACAAGAAAATTGTAGAGGATAAGAATTGGATTGACATCATCAAGAAACATAATGGGGTCTCTTACTTAAACCACTGGTTCTCAATCCAGTCTTTGGGCCACACCGAACCAGTCAGGTTTGAATTACGGGATAGACATGGTGAATATGCTTGAGATAGATTTGCCCAGTGGGACGTGCAGTCCCACAGGCCGCCCGGGCTCGATTCCTCCTCCGGCTTCCCCCGTATGTCCTGAGCATCAGGACAGGGAGAGCTGGCGGGGGGAAGGGGGGTGGGATTGGGGTGGAGCAGGGGGTGGAGCAGGTCATGGCCCTGTATGTCCTCACGGGCCCGTGGGGACGTACTGCTTATTCCTCCTCAAAGGTGGAATAAGCAGTACAAACCCCGTGGCTGGGCCTGGGGATCCCCCCTAGGGCCAGGGCTGGGTGTGGGGGGGACTCCGCCACCCGATCCAGGCCCCATCAGGCCAGCCGTGGGTTGATGGTGGGGAAAAGGGGGGCCCAAGCCGCAAGAGTCAGGGGCGCCTGCGGGAAGGACGTCCCCACAGGCAGCAGGGGCATGTCCTAGGGCCCGATTCTGGTTCCTGTGGTCTAGAATCTGGTCCAAACAGGCCCGTCTTGCTTGGGGCCATCTGGATGGCCTGGACGTGCTCCTACCTGAATCGGGCTTCACGTGTGTGTCCCTATGTATATTACAAAATTTTCACACACATTAGACCCAGAGCCAGCCCCAGAGTTGGTTCAAGGTGTTGGCACCCTAGGCAAATCTTAAACCTTATGACCCCTGGTTGTCAGAACTGATTGCTTAGCTATGAATACCCTGCTCTTTGCTACCCTCCAGAAGCTGCCTCCCTAGGTGACTGCCTAGTTTGCCTAATGGCTGATCCGGCCTTGATTAAAGTGCAACATATGTTTTGGCTAAACTACAGCACCAGAAATGCATACATGCAGATCACACGAGTGACCTACTGGTTAAGGCAGCAGCCTAGAGCCAGAAAGAACAGGGTTCAAATCCCACAGGTACGCCTTGTGGCAGCCACTTAACCCTCCATTGCCTCAGGTACAAACTTAGATTGTGAGTGCTTCAGGGAGAGGGAAATGTATGCTATATCTAAAAGCAACTCCACCTTGATCTCCCCCTGGAAAGGTGTGAGCTAAATACTATATACATGTGGAAGGAGGCACACTCCATTCTATTCCCTAATTTATAGTATGCATGCAGTCACGCAATTTTATTATAACCACTTCACCCAAAGTGGTTTATATTGTAACTTAAACTTGCTAATGTACATTAAACAGGAACATTGATAGCTTGGATTTTTCCTAAGGCAATGGAAGGTTAAGTGACCTACCCTTGGAGAGCTAGTGGAACCCAAACCCTTGTTTCTTGGTTTTTAAGCCAGTGCTCTAACCATTTGGCTAATCCTGTGCTTGGAAGTTATAAGGCAAGCTTTACCTGTGGGGAACAAAATGTATACAAATTTTCCCACCTGTGTATAGATTCATTAAGGGGGTATTTTAGAAGCCTTATACCAATTTCCCTGTGGAGAATCCAGCATTTCCACATAGAAATGACATCCACATATAATGCTAATTTTAAAAAGGGCAGAACGTTTTCTAAAATACTGTTGGAATTGTGCATGCCCTGACCTACAGTAGATAAATATTTTTAAATGAATAAATAGAATAAATGTCTGAATTCTGATCTTCATGTACCTGCCTTCAGTTGTTACAGTTAATCTTTGAATATAAGAACTTAAGATATGCCATACTGGGTCAGACCAAGGGTCTATCAAGCCCAATATCCTGTTTCCAACTGTGGCCAATCCAGGCTACAAATACCTTTCAGGTTCCCAAAAGGTATACAGATTCCATGCTGGTTGTAAACAGTATGGTTAATATTAAAAGACTATCCTGGAACAATATGGATACAACGAAAGTACACTCTGTAGACATTGGGGGTGAAATGAAATCAAGCACAGCATGATCACTGAGATGGGCTTTTGAATTAATCCCAGCTGGAGAAAATAATGTACTTTTCGGAAAAAAATATTTCTAGATCTTTGTATACAGAGACATTCTTATTGAATAAAACTGAATATCTCACAGAAAACAAGTCTTTCTTTCTAAAAACATTTTATCTAGCTCACCGCAGGTTACAGTCAGGCACTGTCGATATATCCCTGTCCCATGAAGACCTACAATTAAGTTTGTTCTTGAGGTAATGGAGGGTTAAGTAACTTGCCCAAAGCCACAAGGAATGCCAATGGGATCTGAACCCATTTGGTCACTGGGCACTTGTTCTAACCACCAGGCTACTTCTCCACACTGAGCCAAAAGTCATTGGTGGTTTTCAAAACAAAACTCTTTGGATCTGATTTTATGGTTGTGGGGAAAGCTTTGCAAATCAGACAAAAACATACTTAATTAAGAGACTGCTCCTTAAATTTACAGTGTGACTTACCCGAACGTGAATTTCTTCATTAATGGATTGTTTCTTGTTGGTCTTTTTAACATCTAAAAACCTGACAAGCGGCCCAACTGTCATTCCCTGCATATAGAAAAGTTAGTAAGTTGTCTGTTGAAATATTTATTTTATTTATTTATTTAGCTTTATTTATATCCCGCTTTTCACTGGGTCAAAGCGGTCAATTGGGAGATACATTTAACATGAGGGGATATGACACACATATGCTAATACTTACAGGGAACATGGGCAATGGAGGGTTAAGTGGCTTGCCCAAGACCACAAGGAGTGCCTATAGGACTAGAAATCCCAGTCCCTCCGGCCTGAGATTGCTGTCCCCAAGTGGAACTTGAACCCCTGGCCCTCCGGCCCGAAGTACCTTGTCTTAACCACTAGGCCACTCCTCCCACTATAGATATAGATATAGCGGAAATATAGATAGAAAAATATAAGCACCCCACTATTTTTCATTTGGTTAGTCAAGAATTATGTCTGTACAATGGAAGTGTGTTTTATACAGATAAACATTTGCTAATAACATTTCATATTTGCATAGGATTCCTTTTTACGGACTGTTAGCATGTGCTCTCTGCCTTTGCGCCCACAGGAATTTATTTATTTAACTGGGTTTATAGAACACAACAGCTTTATACATTAAAACAGGAATGTTAACCTGGATGATTTATAATATGGGCCTTGTGGCAGTGCATGTTAATGCCCGTCAGCACATGCTGCTGTTTAGGAAACAGGCCTCTTATGGGCCGATATTCAGCCCACAGAGGTCAGCATGTTCTTCAAACACTGTCTCAAGTAAAATGCACCAGACATTCAGTAGTAGTATCCAAATAACAGCTGACACTGCATATCTGGTATTTGCAGTGTGCCCCAATGGCTATGGAAGTCATCCAGAACTGCGAATAGCGAGGATGGATGTCCAGCTTGGACATCCAACCCCCGCTATTCGCAAGGACCCGATTCCGAAATGAAAGTTCCCCACACATACATGGCTTTTGTGTGGGGAGCTCTGGACGGAGGTGGGAGGGGGGCGACAGGGCAGAGAGTGGGTGGAGTGGAGGCAGGCCCACGAACCTGGACATACAAGGCTGATACAGGTGACAGCCCTGTAAGTCCAGGGAGGCAGAGATGAACAGGGGACTTACTTCACGTGGTAAATATGACCCCCAAGGAAGGGAATCATCATGGGTGGACCCGCAAAAATGAGGAGAGGAGAGGAGAGGAGTAGCAGGGATTCCCCTCTGCCTGATCCCAGGCCTGGCAGACCCCTATGGAGGTTGGGCAGCGGGGAAATGCTGTTCTCCAGTAGTGCGGGGAAACGGGACTCCTGCTGGGTGCCCCAGTGCCATGGTGATGGGACACCGCGGCACCGAGGTTCCACAAGAGCATAGGGAAGGATGGCTGGGTACATTCATGGATGTTCCCAGTTACAGAATCGGGGCCCATCCAGCCCGTCAAAGTACCTCGATTCTGCAACTATGGGAATGTATAGCTACCATGGTGGCAGAATTGGATGCAAATCTGGCCTGTCCAGATTTTGGGCATAAGGACAGGCTGGATGTCCCCCAATTTGAATTGGCCTCTGTATGGATAGAGGCAATATTCAGCCACTATCCAATCTGCATAGACATAGGACAACTTTTTTTTTTTTTTGAAAATTCTGTTTATTAAAGTCCACAGAGTACAGATCATGCAAAACAATATACAATCCAGAATCCTCAGCAGATCAATTGTACAAATACAGCATTCACAATTTTCCCCCCTCCTCCCCCTCCACCAACCCCCACCAATCCCCTAACCCCTGCAGCCTCTCCCTTTGGCATCCGACCCCCCTCAGTGAACATACATAATGATTACAACACCCTTCTTATTCCAAAAGTATCCCACTCCTCCTATCCCTTTCCCCATCCTAACCCAATTGAAGCACTTCATTCCGGACACAGGGGCCTCAATAACTGAATATATGGCTCCCATATCAGCAGGAATACGGCCCAGCGTTGAGTACTTCCTCTAGCCCCCCTCCTCTCCATGAGCATCAGCTGGTGAAAGCTGTTACATCATTCCCAAAAGGTGGGACCAGTCGTTTCCCTCCATCTATGAAGTATCGGTCCCTTACCTACCAGACATGCCTTCCTGACTAAAAGGCGTTCCCATTTCCCTTTCGGGTGGAGTGGTCCAAGCTGATCTAACACCACAAGCGCTGCAGTCCAACAAATCTGTTGCAATATAACTCTACTCATAAAATCACCTATCCTCCTCCAGTACAAGTGAACTACTGGACATCCCCACCACATATGCCCTAAATATGCCAAGGGACAGGGGCATTTTGGGCATTTGCCCATCTCCGTAAGATGGGATCATAACGTCCGTCTCAGAGAAAAGTGTGCCCGTAGGAGGCATTTAAACTGTATCTCCTGCCAATGGGCTCCCCCCACCAGACCTGCAATCCTACACAAGGTCCGAAGGAGTGAACCCGGAGGCACCACCACGTTCAACTCTCGGGCCCACAAAGCCTCCTCCACTCCATAATCAGGCAATCTACTATAGCCATCCAACCATCTTTTCAGCTGTACGATTGTGGGCGGTAACTCCTCACCCAATGCAAAAAACTCTAATATCTGTGCCGACCTTTCCACTCGCATCGCATTCTGTGGGAGGGAAGCCACGTAATGAGAAAGCTGAATGTAAGCGTAATAATGCTGACTATTTAACCCATACTCCTTACGCAAAACCTCCCAAGACTTGCACTGCCCCATTTGATCTACAACATGTCCAATATTCCTTATGTCCTGTCTCCTCCATTGTGCAAACGCCGGCGTTTCTGAACCTGGAGTAAACCGATCATTCCCCTGTATTGGTAGCCAGCTCGAAACCCCTGATGATTCCCCCCAGAGCCTATTCAAATGTTGCCACGTCCGCCGTGCCGGGCCAATAAATCCACTACTAAGCACTCTACTAGGCAAGAGCCTACCTTCCTGGTGCAGCACTGTCAAAAGGGACAGCAGAGCCACAAAGGCCTCCTCCAGCGCTCTCGGGGTATACACCTCCGCATTCCCTAACCAGTCTCCAATATGCCGTGCTTGGCATGCCAGGGCATAAGTCTTTAGGTCTGGGATTCCAATCCCCCCATTCTTCCAACTCCTTCTCAATCTATGCAGCGGAATGTGAGCTCTTGCCCCTCTCCAAAGGAAACTCCTAATCTCGCTGTCTATAGCATTTAAGTCAAGCTTCAATAACCACACTGGGAGAGTCTGCAGCCAGTAAAGCACCCGAAGTAGAATCACCATTCCCAATGCCGCTGCCCTGCCCAACAGGGACAGGGGCAGTGGAGTCCACATCTGGAGTTGTGACCTAATTTTTGCAAGGATTCGTTCCACGTTTTTTCTATACAACTCCTGCGGCTCTCTAGTCAAGAGAATCCCCAAATACACAAATGAATCACCTGCCCACTTAAGCGGAAAACTCCCTCCCCAATGTCCTCTTATTGTGCCCGCCACATCCATGGCCTCCGACTTATCCATATTAATATGAAGGCCAGCAAAGTTACCATAATAAGAGAATTCCTTTAATAAGCTTGGCAACGACGTCCGAGGAGATAGTAGGTGAACCAGTATATCATCCGCGAACGCTGCCAGTTTAAACTTTTGTCGCCCTATACTTATACCCTGTATTTCATTAGAAGCCTCTATTCGGCATATCAGGGGGTCAGGAGACAACACAAAAAGAAATGGTGAGAGCGGGCATCCCTGTCTCGTTCCTCTCTCCAGAGTAAATTCATCTGACAGCACTCCATTACATAACACTCCAGCTGTGGGCCTTGTATATAGAAGCTCTACCATATTGCAAAAAGAGGCTCCAAGTCCATACTGTGGCAAAAGAAATCTGATGTAATCCCAATTCACTTGATCAAATGCATTTTCTGCATCAAAGCTAATCAAAAGCGACTGTTGTTTCCTTCCCTGTAGCCACTCCAGCGAAGCCACAATTTTACGTAGGTTCCGCACCGCATATCGCCGTTTTACAAAACCTACTTGAGAATCATGCAGTAGCTCCCCTAATACCTGGGCCAATCTGTCCGCCAGCACCTTAGTCAGAATTTTCACGTCAAAATTCAGCAAGGAGATAGGCCGATAGGAGGCAGCTTTTAAAGGATCCTTCCCTGACTTATGTATCAGTATAATGTGCACCCGATTCTCTCCCCACGTGAACCCCCCCTGATCCACCCTTCTATGATACATCGCCACCAGGTAGGGGGCCAACTCCTCTCTCAGCAACTTATAAAATTCTGCCCCAAACCCATCCGGGCCAGGCGTTTTGTGACAACTCGCCCTCAGTATAATCCGTTCGACCTCCTCCTCAGACATTGGATCATCCAACAGAACTTGTTGAACCATCGTTAGTCTGGGCAATCTTACTTGCTTCAGATACTCAACCATCTCGGTCTGAGATCCTTCTCTCCTAGTACAGAGCTTCTGGTAAAACATCCGGAACACTTGAGCAATCGCCCGCTTTTCCTTATGCAGCTGCCCCTTGTCATCCCGCAGCGCCGCCACAGTACCGGTCCCTCTGCTGCCTTTAAGGCATCTTGCCAGTAACTTTCCCGGTCTATCCCCATATTCATATAGCTGAAAACGGTAATACAAAATCGATTTCTTGGCCCTTTGGTGTAACAGCTCATTTAAAGCTTTTTGAGTCTCCCACAATCTTCTCTTATTCGTTGCTGACGGACATGATGCTTGTCTCCTCCGCTCTCTACCTACCTGCTGTTCCAATCCAACAATCTGTCGCATCAACATTTTCCTTTTTCTTCCTACATACCCTATGATGTCTCCCCGTAGGACTGCTTTTGCAGCTTCCCAGAAAAGTTCTTGATCATCTCTAAGCTGAGCATTATTGGTTAAGAACTCCTGCCACCTCTGTCTTAGGTAACCATGAAACTCAGGGTCTCTATAAAGTTCCATTGGGAATCGCCAACTTTTTACCCAACTGAAATTATGTGAGCACTTATCTGGAGAACAATGCTGAAAATTGCCATTATCCAGATAAGTGCCAGCCCCCACCCCCACCCCACTCCACCTACAGACTGCTCCAGCACTATTCAGATAGTGCCACTGAATATTGGCCTCGCCAGGGTTTATCCAGACCTGCTAACTAGATAAGCCCGTTGAATACTGGGCGCTAAGTTTCCTTTCTTGGTATAAATTTGCATATGCCTATGTAGAGATTGCTTGAAAGTTACTGTATAAGCAGCAGCACCACTGTCCCTCCTAAATTACTACAATGCAGTTTGGACAAAAGCTCAGCATTTTCCAGAACAAAGGTGGCTATGGCTGCCAGTCATATCACGCTGGGAAGAGACTTCTCTTGGAGGGACAATCCAAGTTCATATATAAACTACATATAGCTCTTCATACCTTCCAGAGGGAGAAACAGACTCAGAGCAGCAACATAGGGGAAGAGAGAGGGTTGATGTCTGTTCAAAACCTTCCAGCACCACACTGTCTCAGAAGGAGAGTAGCTCTGCCAGTGAAAGAAGGTTCTAAGACTTGTACCAACAACTCAGACTTCCAGTCCATCAGAGCCAGGAGCACTGCAGGACAGTTTTGGGGACCTGCATCTATAGAAGCCACCAGCTCTCAGGAGGAAAAGAATTCAAGCACTCATCATCCACCAGAGACACCAGATCTAGGATTGAGCCCAGCACAGTATCGGATACCTGTGTCTGCATCACCACTAGTTTCAAGAGCACTAGGAAAGAATACTAGAAACAGGAGAGAGGGGTTTCCACTCAGGGAAACTAGACTAAGTAAGAAAGGTACAGGAGTAGTGAAGAATAGAGTAACTGTTCAGCTTAAGATAAAGAGAATTGAAGAGAGTGTGGTAACATACCTAAGGGAGAAGAGAAAAGAATAATTTACATGCAACTATTTTTGACTAAGGAGAAGAAGTTAACTGCTTGTAACATAGTTCTTGTTTATTGCTTCTGCCAGTTGTTATTATTGCTATTATTCAGTGACTCTAAAGTTAAGTAAATCCTTGAGTCAGAATACAAACTCTGGACTGGACTCTTATTTGAGAAGGGAAGAAGTGTGAGAGTGTCAAGTGCCAAGGGCCTCCCAGTGGTTGTTGATCCCCATCAAAGAACTGTGATATTAAATTCCATGAGCCCAAGACTGAAAGACTGTAAAAAAGGCTCTTGAAATGGTGTTCTCCGTTATATGCTAAGCAGCTAGTAGGGCAGCTACTAGGACCACACCAAAAGGGGGATTACATATATAACTCCTAACCAATGGCAATGGTAGCTTTAGAAATACCTAATGACATAACAGTATGCTGTGATCTTTCTACAATTACATTTGAATTGAACCAAACTGATCTATTCTCCAGAAGGAAATTAGGACAAAAGAACAAACAATAATTCCATACTAAAGATGTACATTTGTTAGTATGGATTCAGTTTATTAGTTGCTTCAGAGTTAAAAATAAAGACACATTGAAGACAACTGAAGCACAGGAACCATGACGCATTAAATCAGAAGGTCAAAGGTTACAACAACAAGGAAGTAGGAAAACAGTAAGATATAACAATGAACTAGTAGATGGCATAATTATAAGTTAACATCTGAAATATCTCCCTTTTCTTATTTTGCCCTTATGTACAACTTTCTATTTTAAGTGCTATATATTGTGAGGATTATTTTAGAAACCTTATTTGTGATTTAGATGTAAGGGCCCATTTTATACATAGATTTACATATCACTTCTGTGTTGCATTAGGGTGTGTCAGATGTGTATCGGAGTATGTCCAGAGGAACACCAAAATTTACACATGTATCTCTGATTTCATATAAGGGATGCATGTGTAAGACTAAGATCGTCCACGTCTGGATTTACAGTTGCTCATTCTTCACAGGAGGGATTACATTTACTTCCATTTATTAATCATGAGAGAAAGAAAGAGGCCTCTGTAGTTTATTAGCAGCATCTACATGTCTAGATTTTCATAATAGATGATGATATTTACATGTGTCAATCGTAAAATGACAGCTTTTAATTTGCTGGGTTACCTATATCTATTTTTCCCACGTGTATCTTTGTAAAACGACTCTTTCCACTTCATGTGAATGCCTATCACCATACATTCCTGTGCTTCCTTCTTTGATATACAGTGGAATTTTAGAAAGTATGTCAAAGTCAAATTGAGGACTTCCAGGGCACAACATGCAGAAAAATGCCAGGGATGTCTATGTCTCTGACCGATTTTAGTAACATAAATGTCCCTGACATTGATGCCCATGCCGGTGGCCACATAAACACCCCCCTTAGGAAAGCATGGAGTTGGGACATCCATCTCAGGCAAGCTAGAAGAAAGGGACATTAAGCACATAGCAAAATATAAATATGAGACCTCATTCCACATTAGTGTTCATTCTCTACTTGTGAAACAAAGGGTCTATAAGTGTTCCTGATATTTGCCTGACAAAACGAGCACTTTTACAGTGTCTGTTCATGCATGGAGCAGGTATAACCTTGGATGCTGCTAAGGACCTTCAGGAAGTTTCTGAAATAGGGCAAGGATATTCACGTTCTTGAAAATACCCGACCATGCCGACGCCATGCCCCTGTTCTAATTTGGATGTCCTCACTCTGGGGATGTCCACAGAACCTGCTTCTAAAATGGCTCTAGGTACTCTCTGTACTTTGGACATCTCTATGTTGAAAGCATGTTGATTTTACATTGGACTTACATGTGTCCACCCTCTCCTCTAATTTAGATGTCTAGTGCTGAGAATTAGTGCTAAGCACCTAGCTTTTATCACCAACCATAAATTTGTCCTCTACTTCTTTAGCTCCTAACCAAACCTAACTCTATTAAGAATCTAACTTTCAAAATTTGGAGCATAAACCAAAATTGATCCCCAACTTTCCAGCCTTGATGATATGATTGACAATGTAATTGGGTCGCCTTAGGCACAGCAGACTTTATTACATCATACAGCCATAAAAATAGTTTCCTTATATGAACCCTTTTTTAAATTTTACAGCCTGTGGTCCCTGCAGAATTCTATGAGCCGTCTATCATATCCTTTATGATCATGCAAAGGTATGTTTACCATATGGTCTTCTCTGACAGCCCTCTTATTTAAGAATCCTTTCTTTTTTAAAGGATTTTGGGTATTCTCTACTGCAGCAATAGTGCAAATGGTCACTATATCTTGTCAGTTCAGATATCACTTTGAGAACCCCTCGTTTGTCAGGCTTACTTGGCTCTGATGCCATGACTGTGGGGGAAGAGAAAGAGGATGTCTATGGGGGTAACATCCATGCCTGAGACACCCCTCCTGAAGGGCCAAAGACTTTGGAGGAGTCCGGTGCCCAGTCATTCAGAAAGCTATCTGTATCGACAATATACTGGAGGTGGAGCGGAGTCCAATGCTGAAGTGGTGTCTCTGAGCCCAGAAGAGAAAGTAGTGCCTCTGCATCAAGGAAGCTTTGTGCCTCACGAGGCTTTCTCATTTCCTGCTCTGGTTCCTTCATGGCTTTGGAGCTGGACATGGAGGGACCTTCAGCAATGGATGCCGCCCAAGAAATTGAGAGGAATGAGATGCCTCCTGTGCTTTCATCAATTGTGGTAGAGAGATCAACTACTAAAAAACTGGAAATGTTATGGGATTTTATCAAGGGGATGAATTTGTCCCTGCAAATTCTGGCTGGAAAGCTGAACCTCAACGTGGAACAATTGTCTCTCAGGGCAGCAGGCCAGGACTGGACATTGGGGCAGAATGCCTCTAAGTTAGACTTGGTGGAGGCATCAATATGGTCACTTCAGTCTGTAAGTACAGTGCAAATTATAGAGAGGGATATTTTGTATCAGAGAGTGGACTTGTTGGAAAAAAAAGGTTTATAATTTGAGATTTCTTAATTTTCCTAGGAGTCCCCTAATTACTTCCCTTGAGATGGTTCACAAATATTTTGATGAAGTTCTGAAGATTTCAGAGGAACTCTTCATCCCATTACCTGAGATCAAAATATTTCACTTGCTGGCCTGCCTTAAGGAATCCTAGCTGAGGTGCAAGGAGCATTACAAGATGGGGACTTAAATCGGAATTTCTTGAATGTTCATTTATTACTGAAAGGACTACCTTAGTGTCAAGATTTGCTTTTGAATCTACAAGGAACGCTGTCCTGGGACTATACTTTCTGAATCTGTGAGCTACGTTCCTAGGTTTTAGAATACAGATTTTTCCTAATCTGTCACCAGATACTGAAAAATGGCACTGAGAATTCTTAGCTCTTAAAGGAAGGGTTCAGAATCTGGGAGCCACTATGGTTTTAAGGCTTCCTTGTAATTGCTGTGTGTTACATGACAGTAACAGTTTCTATTCTTTGAGCTTAAACAGCTAATGGATCTTTTGTCCTCGAGAGAACAGCCTAATGTCCAGGTAGCTGCTCACTCAGGAAAAGCATTGGGAATACCGACATCAGTGGTTCTTTCTTATTAACTCTTTTATGTTATTTTTCCCTTTTGCTTTAGTTTTTCTTCTTGGCTTTGTAATTTTTGAGAGCTGCTTCATATTGATATTGTCGTTGTTACCTTTGTTGATTCTGTTTATTTCTATTTTTGGTTCATTGAAGTATTGTGGATGTGAAAAAAGAAAATGCTGTTATAAATTTAAAAACAAAAAAAAAGAAGATTTAATATATGAAAGTTGTTTAGCTTCTATTTTTAGCGATTTTTTTTTCTGGGGTATTGCTAGGGTACCTTGGTTGGCTTATAGTGTTGGGATTCTCAGGTCTCTTTTCTTGTTTGAAAGTTATTTACACACCACATCTTTTCCTCATGGACTCGAGTAATCCCAGCTGATTTCTAAGTGATATATCAGGAAAACCAGCACCTTATTGTTCCTAATCTATGCCTATGTTATACAAACATTTTGAAAACAGGTCTCTAGTAAGCTAACGCTTTGATCCTAGTGCATTAATAATATCTCATGCCAGATGATGTGGGCAGAATTGATACAATAAGCAAACATTCCGTGCTAGTCACCAGCAGTACGACGGCAAGAGGGATTTTGCAGTGCTGTGAATTAGAATAAACACTTTCTACTGAAATGGTTAAAGAGCTGGTTACATTTATGCAACTTACACGCGAAAATTTCTCGAGAAGACACTAGGAGGAAGCTTACAAAGTAACAGAAACTCTTTCAAATGAAAATGCTCACCTTAATGAACACAGTGAAATATATAACCACAATAGTTGAGGTAATGAACATTTTCTTTCTGGGAACAATGGAAATAGGAAGCAGAAATACAAGAGAGAAACTGCTGGCTCCTCGAAGGCCGCTGTAGGCAATAATGAACTGATCTTTCCACGTAAAGGGGAATGTCCGGAACTGGTTAATAATATAGAAGAGTGCAAAAACACCTTTTGAGAGAAAAAGAAAAAATATATAAATAAAAGAAACTGCATTGCTTAAAACATTAAAAACATTCTATATTACTGCTAACAATTATAAATAAAAATACAATTATAAAAGACATACAAAAAAAGTCATTCTAGCATAGTTTTCTTTTTTATAAGTATCAAATTTTACTAAACCACCTCATTTTTGGCAGTGGGCTTGTTTTGAGTATTTCCTGCTTAATTTTCCACATTTGTTTCTTATATGGTTGCATAGCTATGTGGTCAATTGGCTTGAAAATAAGACCAGAGATTTTTGAAGTCTAGATTTAATGATATTTCCTAAAAAAAAGACCTCATATTTTTGTTTGGTAGTTGAAGAGTATGGGGCTCTTTTACTAAAGCGTACCAATGGTTAACACATGCTTTATGTATGTTAAGCATGTGTCATAGGGCTACAGTAATTGTTACCATGCTGGCATGATAGCTACCATGCGCTAATTCCCACATGAACCTCTCATTGTGTGATGGGGTTGGAATGGGCAGGTTATGAGGGGAGAGTGGATGTGGACTGCACATTGCAGTTAGTGCACAGTACATGCCATTTGCTGTCAATGTTACAGTAGGTGGTGTTACGTGCACCCAGGATAATTGCGAGTGACCTTAAAGTGCTATAAAGGACATCAGTGTGGCAACTGCTGCAGTGTGGTTGTACTTAATACGCATTAGGTTTTGCTCCTAACATGCGGTAAGTATAAACACTTACCACATTTTTGTAAAAGGCCTCGATGAACCTGATTCACTAAGTGGCATGTTTACTAAAATGCCATGAGTAGCATGAACTAACATGCAAATAGTGCATGTTTCTACCTGCCAGAGCAGGGATGTAGCTGCAGTACATTACTACTGCCATGCAAGTCAGGTCACTAGCACGGTAGCAGCAAATGAGTAGCCGTAGCACGTGTGTAGTGCGCACTGTCACAATGCATGTTGGGAAAACAAAACCTACAAGGATGATATTAGAGAGGATGTGGGCTTTTGTTTCCCTGTGGACAGTAAGAAATCTGCCCCAAGCACACATATGGGATGGTATCAATTGCCTGCACAGCTCAGATAGGGTGTGACATGCAAATCAGCAAAGCAAACACATGCAGAGAATATTTGCTGTGTCTCATACTGTGGGTGATAGGGTGCAGATATGGCTTTTGGAAATGCAGGGAACCCTGTATGGGATCACACAGGGTTTCTACAGTGTCCAACATGGGCCATATGAACAGGGCCGGCCTACCATTGAGCAGATGTGTTCTTTGCACATAGCCCTGCTTTCAGACCCACTATTCAACCCCTATTGACTTATGCAAATGAGGCCCTGCAATCTGTTTCTGCACATGGCCCCACTTCCCTCTGCATCCCCCTCAGGCCATCCCTGGATTTGAACCCCACTCACTCTGAGACACCAAGAGTACCTGCTCACCTAGACGGCAGGGAGCATACTACAAGGCCTTCAATGTGGGGGATGGGCTGCTTGGCTCATTCTCTCCTCTGATTATGGCTTGGGTAGCAGTATAGCCATTGTAGAGTTTATTCCCCATGTTGCAGAAGAGGGGAGGGATGTAAGGAGCAGAAGACCACAATGAGAATATCTGCTCAGGGAAGCATGCACATGGGTGCCAGAGGGTCTGGAGGCACCAAACTGTGCACCAAACTGTGCATCTGTAAGAATTTTCAGCAGCACTAGTGGGGTCATTCTGAGGCACGAATAGCTTAAAATATGGTCCTCACAGCTGATCAAGACTTTACACAGGCATGTATAAAATGAGTATTCATAGATAAGGGATGATTTGGCCATTCAAAGTGATACTCTATTGGAAAATCTGATTGGATTCATTAAAAATGTGAATCAGTACTTTGCCTCTAAGTATCAGTGCTTTTGTGAATAAACCTAATTATAAATGCTGCAAAATTATGGGATTACTTGACTACTTTCTTGTAATTCAATAGGTGGATTGAAAATGCCTCATTAACTTTGTTCTTAGCATAAGACTGCATTATGAAGCACGAAAAATAAGATGGTGTGTTACATTAGTCACTGCAAGTTTAAAACACATCAAGATTAATTTATGTGGCACAATCATTGAAGACTCAATTCCCTCAAATTCACATTGGGTCAAATCCAGGCAAAAGGCACTTCTAAGGGTCTCTGCAAAACAAACGTATGGCACCTGGAACGAAAGTGGGACACACCAATTCGCCACTTCTTAAGTTCACCTACATGGAGAGGCACAGAAAATACTGCAAGGAAACCCAATGATGAAAAAGGGAATACTTCCACAACATTATCACACGCTCATTAAACAATCCTATGGAACTCTTTTCCATTGCAAAGAATCTTCTAAAAGAACCTAGTGAACAGACTCAATTGGACAGTATATGCCTTCAAGAAATGGCTAACTACATCTGCTCCAAATACATGCCTACACTCTCCAAATTTCACTCTCCATCTTTGACTCATCAAAATGCCTCCCAGAGCACTTAGTCAAAATTTGACTTACCAGACAAGCAAAATATTGAAGACATGATAAAGAACCTCAATACCACCAGATCTGCATCTGACCCCTGCCGTGTCCTGGGTGAAGAGCACAAGAACTCAACTCTACCCTTTCCTTCAGAGCATCATTCATACATTACTATCTAAAGATTACATGCCCACATTGTTAAAACAGAGCTCAATCAGGCCTCTCCTAAAAAATAGGGACCTAGATTGCACCGCTCTTTCCTCTTATAAGCCAATCTCATCTATTCCTTTCATAGCAAAAATAATAGAAGTTCAGACACAACGCCAAACTTACATTGATGACCTTGCCCCCTTAAACTTCACCAGCATGAATTTAGACTGGATCACGGTGTTGAAACTCACTTAACATCACTACTTAATACAATCCTCACCTGTGTTTGAACCACCTCTTAAGGCTTCTTACTTATATTCCTAGATATCTCTTCAGCCTTTGATTCTCTGCTGCATCCTCAAATTCTTCAGAGGCTTTATAACATCAGCCTTGAGATACTACAATGAACTAGTTCTAATCTTACCTTGACAATCGTATCCAGCAAGTAAAAATTGAAAGTAAGAACTCATGCCCATTTCTCCAACATCAATGGGCTCTCCAACCTCTATGAGCAATTTTCAAGGAACACTAGATCCATTATCATATATATGCAGATGATATTATGTTCTATACTCCATTTAACACAGAAAACTGGACTTCTCCAGCATATACAATTGTTTCTCTGAAGTAAGACAATGGCTTAATCAACACAACCTCCTCATCAATCAAGAAAAAAACAGACCCATCCTTCTCATCACCACCATTCCTGAAGTTCAGCAACTGTACAATCAGGGTTATATCCGAAGTTAAATATCTGGGTATAAACTTTCAGGCACATGTAAAAAGAATGACAAACTTAATATATTATAAGGTGTATAATTAGTGTAGCTGGGTTTAAAAAAGGTTTGGACAAATTCCTGGAAGAAAAGTCCATAAACCATTATTTAAGAAACATAGAAACATAGAAACATGATGACAGAAAAAGACCACATGGCCTATCTAGTCTGTCCTTCCATAACAACTACAACAGTCCACTTTTTACCTTTAGAGATCCTCTGTGTTGGTCCCATGCTTTTTTGAATTCAGTTACTGTCCTCATCTCTACCACCTCCACTGGGAGACTATTCCACGGATCCACTACTCTTTCCGTAAAGAAATATTTCCGCATATCACTCCTGAATCTATCTCCCTTCACCCTCATCCCATGTCCCCTCGTAGCAGAACTTGCTTTCAATTGAAAGAGGCTCTCTCCCTGAACATTTATGCCACGGAGGTATTTAAACATCTCAATCATATCACCTCTATCCCGCCTTTCCTCTAAGGTGTACATATTAAGATCCTTAAGTCTGTCCTCATATGCTTTATAATGAGGCCCATTAATCATTTTAGTAGCAACCCTCTGCACCGACTCCATCCTGTTCACATCCTTTTGAAGGTGCGGTATAGAAACATAGAAACATGATGGACCTGCAAATTACACTGCTTACTCCAGGACAAGCATTGTTGGAACCTGTGTCTCTTTTTGGGAACCTACCAGGTACTTGTGACCTGGATTGGCCACAGTTGGAAACAGGATATTGGGCTTGATGGACCTTTGTCTGACCCAGTACGGCATTTCTTATGTTCCTTTGTACTTATGGCTGTGACTGAGGCTTTGAATATCCACTCCCAGTCACCCACATAAACCATCGATTTTCTTTCACATAAAGTATTGTACAGATATTATTTGTAGTCTGCCAATGTCTTTCTGTCCTCCTTTCTCCTTCATTTCAGCATTCCTAGGATTATCGGAGTTCTCAACTATTTTCTTTTCTTTATGTTTTATGCTAGATGTTTAATTGCAAAAGGCAGTATAGCTAATTCCAAAATAAACATAACCATAAATATTTATATCCTTCTATCATGCCACAAACATAACACTTCCATTTACAAATCAATATTTGTATGTTTTCCAATATTCAACCACAACTAACATATTCTATTAAAACTGGCAGAGCACACTAGGTACATGAGAAATATAACTTCAATTACAGAAAAAAATACAAATGGAAGAAAAGACTGAGAAAGTAGTAATATGCTAGGGTATGACTTGAACTCACTCTTCCCTTCCTTTGTCTGTGGCCTAGACCACATCTTTTCTCTCCTTCAACTGGCTCCCAAGTGGAGGATTGGCATGCTGTTGTGGTACCAATGGAGATCTTAAAGATAGAGTTGTAGCCTAGTGCTGCCACTTTGGAGTTCACCCAAGCAAAGAGAGAAATTGCATGATAGCACTATTTTAAAATTGCAGAATATGATCATTAGGGCAACATGTTAGAGGAATTTAAAGGATTTTGTAATGATCATGCCATTACACACAACCAACAAAGATGAAAGGACAATGGACTGAAATAAAAGACAACCTGTTGAAAAGAACAGAAAAGGAGATGTGACTTCTTTAATGTACATGCCCACGTCTCTGTGAGTGATCCTCCTCATTTATGAATTTTAAAGAAGATGCCAAATTATGCCAGAATTTTCATTTCCAACTGCAAGACTACCACTAGGGGATCACAGATGTCATTTTGAACCTGGC
The DNA here is from genome assembly GCA_033557465.1 of Ichthyophis bannanicus. Classification (NCBI taxonomy): domain Eukaryota; kingdom Metazoa; phylum Chordata; class Amphibia; order Gymnophiona; family Ichthyophiidae; genus Ichthyophis; species Ichthyophis bannanicus. The sequence goes on along the minus strand of CM066035.1, from coordinate 599,163,195 downwards.
ACCAGCCCAGATGAGAGAGAGTAAGAGTTGTTTCCATTCAGGCACCACTAGACCACCAGGATTCCTAAGAAGAAGGCCTGAGGGAACCATAGCAGGGTAGGGGAGCTTCTGTTTGGGCTGCTAGGGGATGGGGCATTCAGGGGGGGCTTCCACAATAGCTTTGTCAGGCAGAGGAGGGGTCGAATAGTATGAGGCAAGGGGGGGGGGGGCTAGAACTCCCTGGTGGTGTCAGGAGGTAGGGAGCCCCAGCCCACAAGTTCAACAGTACTCTTATGTCCTCTTTAATATAGCACCCAGGAGCATCAGGCTAAAAATATACCAGTAGAATATTATTTTATGTTCCTTCAATCATGGGGATCTATTGCTCTCAATGTGTGCTTTGTGTTGAGATGACAGATACAGCAAGAGTGTAAAATATATTAGAATGAATATGAAAGAGAGATGGAAAGTTCTGATCAAGGGAAAATGATTAACAGAAGAGATGTCACAACCATTACATAGGCCAATGTGCAAGTTTCAGTAGGCCAAAATAGTATTTAAAAGATTAGCATCATGTTTCCTATTGAGAGAAAAAGCAATAGACCCTTAAAAGTGCCTCTTGCCTGTTTTTTGGCCTATGTGGATGTGGGGGAACTGAGTCTTCAATGATTATGCCACATAAACTAATCTTGATGTGTTTTAAACTTGCAGTGACTAATGTAATACACTATCCTATTTTTCATGCTTCATTACACAGTCTTATGCTAAGAACAAAGTTATTGAAGCATATTGACTCCACCTATGGCATTACAAGAAAGTTGTCAAGTAATCCCATAATTTTGTGGCATTTATAATTAGCTTTTTTCACAAAATCACTGATACTTAGAAGCAAAGTACTGATCCACATTTTTAATGAATCTAGAGTCAGACTTTCTGATAGATTATTTATTTATTTAGCTGGATTTATATACCGGTTTTCTCCGGGTCAAAGCAGTGTGTAAGAAACAAATTATATAGGGGGGTTACATTGAAACAGTATTGCTATATAAAGCATACAGTGGTGCATTAGGGTGGGGTTGGAGAACTATATACAAATGTATAAGAGCTGAGGCTTTTTTGGGGGTCTAAATAGTGGGAGGAGTTACATGGAGGGATTGAAGTGTTCGGAGAAAAGGTGCGTCTTTAAGTGTTTTCTAAAAGTGGTGAGGTCAGCGATGACCCTTAGGTGGTCTGATAGCTTGTTCTACAGTGATGGCATGTAAAGTTGGAATGCACGGCCACAGGCCTGTTCATTGTGTTTGGTCTTGGCATGGGGAACGGTCCGGGTGTTCATTATGGAGATGTATCTGGATCTGTTTTGTGGTGTGGTTTCCAGAAGTTTGCGGAGATGAGTGGGAGGGGGGGGGGGTCGTATGGTTTTGTGGGTTAGGATGATGGATTTGTATATTATGCAGCTCTGTAGTGGCAGCCAGTGTAGGTGTTTGAGTATAGGAGTGATGTGATCATATCTTGATGCTCCTTGGATGATACGTGCTGTTGTGTGGCAGGCAGTCCACAGGGGTAGGAGCGTGGTCTGCAGGAGGCCCTGATAGATTGCATTGCAGTTGTCTGCTGGTTCAAGTAGTGGTCAGAGGTGTTGCATGGTCTTTGCTTTGTAGTATAGTGCCCTGGTTACTTTGCTTATATGGGCCTTGAAGGTGAGGAGCGGTCAAGGTTGATTCCGAGGTATCTGATTTCCAATTTGGTCTTGATTTCTGTGTTGCTCAGGGTTATTGTTTGGGGGGGGGGGGGTAAATGTTTTGTCCTTTGTTATAAGTTGCGCTTCTGTTTTCTTGTAGTTGATTGTTAGATTGTTGTTGTTCAGCCAGTCAGAGGTTGCGGTGAAACATTTTTGATATGTGAAGAAGGATGGTTGGAGTATATTGACTGGGCCATAGATCATGATGTCATCAACATAGATGTGGAAGTTGAGGTTGTGGGATCTGATGAACATGCAGAGGGGTTGGAGGTAGATGTTAAATAGCAGTGCAGAGAGGGTAGATCCTTGGGGTACTCCTTATGTTTGTTTGTATGGGGTGGAGGTTCTCCGATCTTTATCTGCTGATGTCAGTCTGACAGGTAGGACTGGAAACATTTGAGGACTGTGCCTTGTATTTCAGTGGAATAGAGACATTGTAGTAGAATATTGTGGTTCACCATGTCGAATGTTGAGGCTATGTCTAGGAAGATCAGTAGGAATCCTTGTTTGGGGTTTTACATTCCTTTCATCAGTGTGTCAACCAGTGATGCTAGTAGGGTTTCCACTCCATGAGATGGTCAGAATCCATGTTGTTGTGGGTCAAGTAGATTGTTCTTGTCAATATGTTATTGTAGTTGTTGATGCATGACTTTTTCGATGATCTTAGCTGTGAATGGCAAGCTGGCTATGGGTCTGTATAAAGCTGGGTCAGAGCGATTTAATTCAGGTTTCTTCAATGTTGGGCACATGGAGGAGGCTTGTGGCATATTGCCCTATTGGAGTACTGCTTGGGTGATTCTGGAGAGGGTGTGACTGAGTTCCTTCTTGGTTGCCTTGATCCAAGTGACTGGGCATGGGTCGAGGGGCGAGGTGGTTGTGTTCAGAGAGGTGATAATGTTTTCAATTTGTTCCTTGCTGATGCTGTTGAAGGAGGTCCAAGGGTTTGGGTGTATGGTTGATTCAGTGAGAGGAATGGGGGGGGGGGGGAAGGGGGTTATCAGTTTGAATGGCTAAATCATTCCTCATCTACAGTGTATGAATATTCATTTTATACATGGCTGTGCAAGCTGTGTTACTCCTTTACTGTGGGAGTCACAAACCTGTGAGACAGAGTTCTCACAGATTAGTGATTCCTATAGTAAACTAAGCTGGGAAAAATATCTGATTTTACCACAGTTTAGTAAATACTCCCACGCCACCCCCTCCTAATTTGGATAATACTACTATCCTCCTTAACCAAATTGACGTTGCTCTCCTGAATTTACTCAATTTTCTGTTCAATAATATCTATTTGTTCCTTGCATTGTTCAGTTTCAATTACTAATAATTTAGGGCCTTTCACAATTATCTGCACCTGGTTGAACAGTAGGATATAATGATAAATGTTTCCCAAAGAGAGGATAATTCAGACCAGGATGTGCAGGAACAGTGGAAATGTGTATGTCGGAGACATGCATCTGGCGGTAGTGATTCTGCAGGCCTGTGTCTATACGTACGCGCGTCAATGGAATTACAGCATGGATGAACTTGTGCTGAAATGTATAGCATAAGCCACTGTGTGTATACATTCTGGGTGTACAAACAAAAAAACATCCAGCCCCAACACTCACCCCTGCAATAAATGTGTGCCATGTGCCTGCAGCTGTACACGATTCTGCTGCATCCATCCACATGTAAATCTGAAAATGTTTCCACCTGCAGTGTGGTCCACATGCAACAGGAAACAGGATGGAGTGACCCCCCCCCCCCCAACGCAGTGTGACCCAGAGAGAGAGTGCTAATAATGGCTATACACCAACCCAATTTTTCTGAGCCGGAGACCTGCCCGCTCTGCAGACTTGTCCTGCATGAAATGGCAGTGCTACTCCCCATGGGCCACAGACAGCCAGCTCATGCTGCTGCATGCAAGGGCTGGGAGAGGATTAGGTCCACCCTAGCTCAGTAAGTACAGATACAACAGTAGAGCTGGCAGACATGTACTGAGGGATGCATGGCACAAATGGGGAGGGACAGAGGGAGTACAGGAAAGGGTATGTCCTGGCATGAGCAGGATGAATGAATGTGCAGGAACCTGAACACTGCAGAGTGAGAAGTGTAGCCCGACAGCACATCCCCAGTGTGAGTGACAGGAAGTGATGCACACCATTGGGAGGGTCTGGTGGACCCAGAAAGTGTGCACACAGTAAGACCACACCCCAAATGGACAAACACACATAAAAGGGCAAACATCCTGGAAAGAAGATGCAGGGGGCCCACAGGCAAAACTCAGGCAGGAAGAGCAGTGAACACTGAAGGCAGTGCAACGGTAGCAGCAGGGAACACAGAAATAGAAATATACAGGCCAGAAGAAGTCTAGAGAAACATTATGGATGACCCGAGACAAAGAACAGATTATCCAAAAGATGCACAGTACACACATACATACACACACATAACTACAGATGAACACAGAAAACATCCCACACACCATTTCCTTGCCCCCAATTGGTGAGCAATGCAACTGTGTAGTGTACAATGATACTGCAGCATGGGAACACACATGCAACAGATGAACATGTATGTATCCCAAGCAATGAAGGGGCAAGTAACATGACAAAGGCCACAGGGAATGCCACTGAGAGGGGGATTACAGTTACAAAGCCACCTCCTGAACCATTAGGCTACATTGCCCCTCCAATGTACACAGACAAGTTTCAGTAATTACAGCCATGCCCTGCACAAAAGGCACAGACAACCTGTGCAAATGAGGGAAAGGTGAAAGACACACTGTGTGGCATAAAACCCTGGTGTGCAAACAGCAAAGTGCTCGGCCCAGTGGGAGAGCACCAGAAATGTAGACACAGAGACAGATACAGACAACAAGAGGAAGCAGAAAACAATGGCAAATATGGACAGCCAATGTGCAAAGTGAACCCCTGTTCCATGGCTCACCAGCCCTTGCACCAGCCAATTGGTGAGTCAGCCACACATGAGTCCAAAGGCCTGGGGGAGCAGGGCAAGTAGCAGTCCAGGGTGAGGTAGCTGCGGAAATGTGTCAGCTCAATGGGACAGTGTCCAGCTCACACTGGAAATGTAAATGATGGAGGCAGCTGTAGAGGCTGAATGGTGAGGGGAAAACACATGCACTCATGGAGATATCTAACCTTTATGTCCATAGACACTTCCACATCATGAGAGATACTGAGGCCTACAGGGTCCACTACATGACCATCCAGCGGACCAGGCCGAGGCTGCTGATATGGCTCAGGTAGCAGCTGCAGCAGGAGCAAGATGAGTTTCCATGTACAGTGTCAGGACAGTATGCAAGTCTCTATACTCATCCCAGATATGTCAACACACATTATTAGGAGGTGCAGAGGCCAGCCCATACTCCCGGCTAAGCCACAGCATTAGTGGGATGCCATAGAGAACATGGGGACCCCACCCCTGTGCAACCAGTCCCACTGGACACACACATGAGCACAGTTGCTGAACATGTGTGTGTCTACACAGACATGGTGCTGAGGTCAGAGTTGGGAGGAGTGCCCACTGATAGGTGCCTAGGAGAGATGAGAACTGCTGTGCTCTGTAGGTGTATATGCATCGCTGTGAAATGGCATGCTGAGGTAGGTTGACAGGTGTGTCCCAGATCACGGACAATGCAATGCAGAAAGCTCAATGCCATTTAACATAACATAGTAACATAGTAAATGACGGCACATAAAGACCAGCTTGGTCCATCTAGTCTGCCCAGCACGATGGCAAGAGTAGGTGCACCTGCCGCTCCATGCAGGCCACCCCTCCCCACGTCCCTGTTTAGGGGTGAACCCACCACTCCATGCAGGACACCCCTATTTGTTGAGAAATTAGATGGTTCAGTTTATTTTGATTTTATCCTGTTGCTGTAAAGGGATCCACTGTGTCTGTCCCATGCCATTGTGAATTCCGTCACCGTGTTTGCCCCCACCACTTCCATTGGGAGGGCATTCCAAGCATCCACCACCCTTTCTGTGGAAAAGTATTTCCTGACATTGCCTTTCAATTTACCACCTTGCAGCTTCCTGTTATGCCCTCTAGTTTTACAGCTTCCCCGTCTTTGGAAGAGGTTTGTTTGTTCATTATTTCCCTTTAAGTATTTAAAGGTCTGAATCATATCTCCCCTGTCCCTCCTCTCCTCCAAAGTGTACATGTTTAGGTCTTCAAGTCTCTTCTCATAAGGCTTCTGACGCAGGCTCCAAATCATTTTGGTTGCCTTCCTCTGAACAGTTTCCAGTCTTTTTACATTCTTCGTAAGATACGGTCTCCAAAACTGAACACAGTATTCCAAGTGAGGCCTCACCAGTGACTTGTACAGTGGCATAAGTACCTCTTCCTTTCTGCTGGTGATTCCTCTTTGTATGCAGCCCAACATCCTCCTGGCTTTTGCCACTGCCTTGTCGCACTGTTTTGCCACCTTGAGATCTTCAGAAATAATCACACCAAGGTCTTTCTCCTGATCCGTGCAAACCAACCTCTCACCCCCTATCGCTTACATTTCTCTTGGATTTCTGCTACCCAGGTGCATGACTCTGCACTTCTTCGCATTAAATCTTAACTGCCAAGCATTAGACTATTCTTCCAACTTTTGTAGATCTTTCCTCATGTAAACCACTCCTTCGGGGGAGACTACTCTGTTGCAAATTTCCATGTCATCTGCAAAAAGACAGACTTTTCCATTCAGTCCTTCAGCAATATCACTCACAAATACATTGAACAGTGCCGGGCCCTGGACCGACCCTTGGGGCACCCCGCTAATCACCGAGTGAGCTCCATTTACCATCACCCTCTGTCGTCTGTCAGTCAACCAATTTCTGATCCAATTTACCATCTTAGGATCCATCCCCAAGCTACCGAGTTTATTGATAAGCCTCCTATGAGGAACAGTATAAAAGGCTTTGCTGAAATCCAGGTAGATGACATTCATCGCATGCCCCTGATCTAGCTCCCTTGTCACCCAGTCAAAGAACTCAATCAGATTTGTTTGGCAAGATCGTCCTTCGGTAAAACCATATTGCCTCGGGTCTTGCAACTTGTTGGTTTTGAGAAAGTTCACTATTCGCTCTTTCAGGAGCACCTTCATGACTTTTCCCGCCACCGAGGTAAGGCTCACAAGCCTGTAGTTTGACACTTCTTCCCTGTCACCACTTTTGTGTAGAGGTACGACATCAGCCATTCTCCAGTCCTGAGGAACCTCTCCTGTTTCCAAGGATCTGTTGAAAACATCCTTTAACGGCCCTGCAAGAACCTCTCTGAGCACTTTCAGTATCCTGGGATGTATCCCATCTGGTCCCATGGCCTTGTCCACTTTCAGTTTTGCAAGTTGTTCTAACTCCTCATCTTCTGTGAATGGTGTGGTAACTACTTCATTCCCATTTTTATATTTGGGAATCACAGGTGGCCATTCTCCAGGACTTTCTTTAGTAAAAACAGAGCAGAAGTTTTCGTTTAGCAATTTCACTTTTTCAATGTCATTTTCCACGAGTCCGTTCGCTGCACTTCTGAGTCCTGCAATTCCACCTCTGATCTTCTTCCTTTCCCAAATATACCTGAAGAAGGTTTTGTCACCACACTTCACATCTTTAGCCATCTTTTCCTCTGCCTTTGATTTTGCTATCCTTATTTCTTTCTTTGTCTCTTTGAGTTTGATCCTGTATTCATTTCTGTGTTCCTCTATTTGTGAGCTTTTGAATTTTGCTAAAGCTGTGCTTTATGCCTTTATTTGAGCAGCCACTTCTTTGGAAAACCAAATAGGTTTTCTTCTCCTCTTGTTTTAGTTTACTTTTGTTACATATTTATCTGTAGCCCCTTTTATTGCCACCTTTAGTTTAGCCCATTGCAATTCCACTTCCCTTATCTCCTTCCACCCTGTCAGCTCCTCCTTTAGGTACTCGGCCATTTTATTGAAGTCGGTGTTTTTGAAGTTTAGGACTTTGAGCTTGCTATGTTTGGCCTGTACCATGGCTTTTATCTCAAACCACATGGTGTGATGATCGCTGCTGCTCACAGGGGCACTCACGCAGACATTCGACATGCTATCGCCGTTGGTGAGCACTAAATCCAGTGTTGAGCTTTCCCTGGTTGGTTCCATCACCATTTGTCTAAGTAACGCATCTTGGAGATTTTTTTTGCTTCTTTCCAGATTTGCAGAAGGAGTAATCCAATCCACATCAGGTAGATTAAAGTCACCCAATATGATCACTTCCCCCTTTGTGGCTATCTTGGCAATATCTATAATCAATTAATTATCTATCTCTTCAATTTGTGTCGGAGGTCTGTAGACTACAGCAGTATGGATGACAGCGCCATCTCCTCTTTCCAACACAATCCAGAGCGCTTCTTCTTTTCCCCATGCCCCCTGCATTTCAGTAACTTTAATATTGCTTTTGACATACAAGGCTACTCCTCCTCCTCTTCCAATTTCTCTGTCTCTTCTGAATAGAGTATAGCCAGGTATGGCTATATCACAATCATGAGACTCATTAAACCATGTTTCTGTAATGGCCACAATGTCCAAATCCATTTCCACCATTAGGGCTTCTAGGTCTGGAACTTTGTTGACTAAGCTTCGAGCACATTGTGCTCATTGCTTTCCAGCATTTAACTGGCTTGCGAGTATTTAGCATTGATTTTGTTCTGTCTACATCTTCCCTCTTGTTTTTGATGTGTGCTTTAAATGTGTGGCTGTTTCTGATTTTAATCTGCTTTTGCAGGGGGTGACGTCCAGAGCTTGACCTTCCACATCCGTCACCCCTTTGTTCTAGTTTAAATGCATATCCACATATTGCTTGTATTATTCACTTAGGATTTTTTTCCCTGCGACAGAGAGATGTAGTCCATCAGCACAGTATAGTCTCTTGCTGGTCCATCTGTTTCCCCAGTTGCCAATAAATCTGAATCCTTCTTGTTTGCACCAGGTCTGGAGCCATGTATTAAAGCTGTTAATGCGATGCAGCCTTTTTGCCCCCTTACCAAGCACAGGTAGAACATCTGAGAATGCAACAGTGTTAACAATGGGCTTGAGTTTCTATCCCAGAGATTGGAAGTTCTTTTGGACTGTAGAGGTACAGTTTCTAGCCAGGTCATTTGTGCCCAAATGGATAATCACATCAAGTTTGGAGTGTTCACTTTCTGCGCTAAGTACTTCAACAACGTGGTTTGTATTTCTGCTGGCTGAAGAGCCTGGGAGGCACTTGACTATCTTCTCTCCTTTGAACTGTGTTCCCAAGTTGGTGCCACTGATGATGGAATCACCAAGTAGCAGTAGTTTGCTGTTTGGTGAGGTTTTCTTCATATTTGGTCCTTTAGCAGGAGATTGGGCATTGTCTGTCTCATTTAAGGGCCCTTCAGTTTCTTTGGATTGGGCATCCTCATTCGCTGTCTCATTTAAGGGACCTTCAGTTTCTTTGGATTGGGCATCCTCATTTGCCAAGGCAGAGAAGGCATTATGCAGGGATATCTTTTGATGCATAGGATGTCTGTGCGTTACAGGTCGCAATCTACCAGAACCCACTGTGATCCCCTTGTCCCTGGGATGTTTGATGCTTTATGGGAGCGGTAGTGGACATTGTTCAGTTTGCATCCTAGAAGAGGTGTGCTTCATTGCAGCCAGTTCCTCCCTGAGTAGGGTCACCTCTTTATGCATGGCAGTTAGGTTTTCCCTTAGTAGAGTCAGTTCTTTATGCATGGTAGCTGACCTGAGGCACATAGGACAAGCTCTGAGGTTCCATATGATTTGTCTTGGAATGAAAGCATTGCAGTTATTGCACCGAATACATGACATGCTGAATAAGCAGTCCTAGAAGGAGAAGAGGAAGAAGAAGAAGGAAGGAGGAAGGAGGAAGTAGATGTGGGCTCTAATCCAAGATAAAAGGATAGATGGAAGTCCTAGAAGAAGAAGAAAGGAAGAAGAAGAGGTAGACCTTAACCCAAGTTAAAAGGATAGATGGCAACATATGTGACCACTATATAGGCAATGCAGCCCCTGGGGTGGGTGGGGAGGGGGTAGGGTGGGCGGGAACCTAGGTGTCTCTGGCCAGTAGGCTGTTCCTGAACTGGGGGCACCCACAGATATCTGCTCCAACAGGGACATTGAGGATGTGAAGCGGAAGTGTCAGCAGGTGCACAGGGACACCTGCAAGAAGGACCACAGTATGGGTGCAGATGAGCAGGGAGCACAGCTGTCAGAGCAGGAGCAGCGGGTACTGGCAACAGTGGACCCAGCAGCCATGGATGGGGTTGGGCATCTCGATACATCCTGTGCCTCTCTGGACCTACGTGAGTGAATGCTCAAGTCATTCATCTACCCACGCAGGTTCAGCGCCAACACAGTGCCAGTTTAGAGGATAGTGGGCATCTGTCCACCAACCTCTGAACTGTGAACATTTGTTCTCCCTGGGGGGGCTTGGGGCATTGTTGGGCTTGCTGCACAGAGCTGTCGGTCTCTGCCACCTGGTTGTTGAGTTCTGTGGTTTTGGTTCTGGTCTGGTCTGGGTGTGCCCTGGTCTCTGTTTCCCACTGCTGCATGCTGCCCTGGGAAACCTGACCCCGCATGGCACTGTTCCCCGAGCCTCTGTGGTGTCATGTCTCTGTGATATTGGGCATGTCAGGTGCTCATGTGTCTGTGTGCTCACTGTATCATGCGGTGTTGGACACTTATTTCTTCCTCCTGTCTACAGATGCCAATGGTGCTGCAGGCCCCTGTTGTGCACCATTGCCTGCACCTGTGAATGAGGACCCTCTGCCTGTGCCATCGCATTCTCCTGCTGTACCCTCTGTGTCTGCAGCTGTGGTGGGTGATCTGTCAACTGTGGACCCAGGGGACATACCATCATCTTCTGCTGTTGAGCCACAGCAGGCCCATATTGGTTCTGGGAGTGTGGAAGACCTGCACACCACATCACTCAAGCTGCTTGCTGCACACAGGGCACCACCACACAGGGAGCACCGCATCTCTGAGTGTCTGCTGCTCTGTGCCGAGTTCCTCCTTATACATAATGAGGCACATGCAGAGCGCGGACACATCAAACTAGAGCTACTGCAGGAGCACCCGCTGTCGGCAACCAACTGCCTAGATGCCTCTGTGCACCATCTCAACAGGAACATCAAGCAGCTGCTTGCCCAGCATGCCAGTCAGGGGTTCCACCTTCCTCCAGCCCTCTAGCTGGCCCATCCTCAGGGACCACACAGTCTGCATCACCACAGCCGCCACCATCCCATAGTGCATCTGCTGCTCCTGCTGCTCCTGCCAGCACCAGTGTTCCTACTACAGCATCATACCAGTCCAGCTGCAGGGTCACCACCCACTCATCTTCATGTGCTGCGTCCATCACCGGGGACATTGGCATGGGGACCTCATACATTCTGGGACCTGTGCCTCGTGATGTGGGTCCACCAATGGTGCTCCTCTCATTCCATACAGCTCTTTGGGGGACCAGTGGGGACAGCAGCAGCCTCTAGCTCTGGGACCTTCTCACTCTCCACTCAGGACATGCCATGGGTCTGCATCTGTCATTATGCCCTCAGGGAGGGGGAGGGCAAGGGGACGAGCAAGAGGCTGGGTGGGCAGAGGTAGTGCTTTTGCATATGTCTGTTCCATGTGGGGGGGTTTGGGGTGGGGTCTGTGTGGTTCTTTTGGTATTGGAGTTGTGGGGAGATGGGGGTGGAGTATGACTGCGGGCAGGAAGACGGAGCATGTGGGTATGTGGTGTGGGCACTGTAGGCTATGGGGATGCACATGATTGTCATCCATTACTGCCAGGGTGACTGCCTGTCCTTATATTGGTGGCCTGAATAAATTTGATGGTTGGGTCCACCAACAACAAAGCAGATGACCACGTGACCAATAAGAACCCAGTCCAAAAAACATGGTATAAAGGAAGGAATACTTTATTTCATATATCTCTTACACCACATCGCTCTATTGTGAGTGATCGGCGATATTGTGTAAGAGATATATGAAATAAAGTATTCCTTCCTTTATACCACATTTTTTGGACTGGGTTCTTAAATTTGATGGTTGAACATCTTCCTGTCTCCATGTCTCTTTCTGCCTAATTCGGAATTGCCATGCTCATTCACATCCATTGGACAGTTGCAGAATGGCATTGCCTTGGCAGATGCCCCCTCCTGGAACAGCTTCTAGGGCTGACTCATGCCTGCTTTCTACTGATGCAGCCATATTGACTTTGTGAGATTGCCATTTGTTTTCTAAGTCCTGCCCTTATTCCATGTTTCTGCACATCTAATTTGCACGTATATGTTGCCGCGGTCAGACATACACAGAGGGGCACAGAATCACTGTTACACATGCCCCTGTCCCACCCCTTGTTTGTACATTCAGAGATCCCCATGTACACACTATATATGTACACATGGTCATAAGAACATAAGAACATAAGACATGCCATACTGGGTCAGACCGAGGTCCATCAAGCCCAGTATCCTGTTTCCAACAGTGGCCAATCTAGGTCATATGTACCTAGCAATATCCCCAAAAGACACAGGTTCCACAATACTTGTACTGTGTCAAGCATTGATATCCTGGGTCCCTTTTTTTTTTTTTTTTTTTTTTTTTATGGTTAAATCTTTTTATTCAGAGAAGAAAATCACATACAGTAATACAATGATGCAAACAACAGTTTGGAAACTAACACAATATGATGCTACTAGCACAATAGCATAATAGAGGGGAAACCAAAGGCAACCGTGTATTCCGGATAGGCCGTATAGGCCGTCACTGAAAGAAAGAAAGAAAGAAATAGAAGGAACAGCAAGCATCCAGTTGCAAAGCATACAAAGGGAGAGACTGGGACTCGCCCCCCCACAAGTTAAACTTCCTACCCGCTCCCCTCTGTAACCAACCCCCCCCATAGTCTCCCCTTCCCCCGGTGCCCCCCCGAGCTACCTCCAACCCCCTACCCCCCAGTGCCCGGCCAGGGAGCCCCATCCTATTCACTACTACCAGTCCAAAGCGGAGGCCCAGGGTGGGTTCTTCTCCCAGGCCACCCGCGCGCCTCAAATGTCAGCCGAGCCCCAACTGACCCCCCCCCCCCTCACCCCCCATGAGGACAGCTAGAGCAGTCTAGATACGGGATAAAAAGGAGTATAGCAAGGGACTGCTACCAAGCCAACCAAGACTCACCCCAACCACCAGACATATGTCCACCAACCGACACCATACCACACTCTCAAACCCACTCTCTATGGGGGACGCCGTAAAATGCGCCGACGCACCCCTGCAGGTAACAATTGCACATGAGGTCCCCACATCCGCAGAAAACGGCTCCATCGCCGCTCGGCTCCCGCAGCATGCAGCTGGTCCAGAAGCAGAGCGTTATGCAGCCGCAGTCGCCAAAGCCCATACAACGGTCCCCGCACATCCAACCACTGATGCAACACCGTCAGCCGCGCCAGCAGCAGCACCAGACGCAACCAGCATAATTGCACAGGCTCCAGTACTTCCCCCCACTCGGCTTCCCAGATGTCCAACACCGCATTCCGTGCACTCAGAGGTTCCAGCCCGGAGAGGCAGCGACGAAGGTGGTCACCCACCCTACCCCAGAAAACCTGAACCGTGGGGCAAGTCCAGAACATATGGCCCAGAGTCGCCCGGTCCTGCCCACAGCGAGGACAACCGTGACGCGCCCCTAGTCCTGCCTGCCAGGCCCTCAGAGGAGCAAAGTAGAGACGACGCGTAATCCGAAACTGAGCGTCACGATGAATCACTTGGGTACTGAGAGTCGGGATATCCGCCAACCCTCCCAATAGTTGCTCCACATTATGCTTTGGCGACCGCTGGGTCCCTTTTTAATAGTGGTTTATGGACCTTTCCTCCAGGAACTTGTCCAAACCTTTTTTAAACCCAGCTATACTAACAGCCCTTACTACATCCTCTGGTAACAAATTCCAGAGTTTGATTACACGTTGAGTGAAAAAATATTTTCTCTTATTTGTCTTAAATAGTTTACCCTGTAGCTTCATTACATGTCCCCTAGTCTTTCTATACTCTGATAGCGTAAACAATTGATCCACGTTTATCCGTTCCACTCCATTCATTAATTTATAGACCTCTATCATATCTCCCCCTCAGCCGTCTCTTCTCCAGGCTAAAGATCCCTAACCTTCTTAGCCTCTCTTCATAGGAGTAGCCTTCCATCCCCTTCACCAATTTGGTGGCTCTTCTCTGTACTTTTTCTAATAACGCTATGTCCTTTTTAAGATACGGTGACCAGAATTGCACACAATATTCAAGGTGCGGTCGTACCATGGAGCGATACAGAGGCATTATAACATCCTTTGTTTTATTCTCCATCCCTTTCCTTATGATACCTAGCATTCTATTTGCTTTCTTGGCCGCCGCTGCACACTGGGCGGAGGGTTTTAACATGTTATCCACGATGACTCCTAAATCTTTTTCCTGGGTCCACTTCACGGAATACAGATATGGATATTTTTGTCACATATCCATGCCCCATTCACACCCAAACGGCTTATTCATGGTTCAGAATGACCCCCATAATCTCTAAGAGGGGCATTACAATTGCAAATAGCGGCTTTGGATGTGCTGGCTGAATGTCCAACCCACGCTCAGCTCCCCAGCCTTATTTCACCACTAGTGCTCCACGCACATACACAGCATTTGTACAGAGAGTGCTGTATGTGGGTGGAAGGGGGCAGGGCAAGGGCGGAATGAGGAAGTGGCCAGGTGCTGGGATGTACAGAGGCAATTCAGGAAAGGCCTCTGTAGTATGTACCTCGGCACCAACATGGACAACACAGTACATGGCCTCTGGTGTTGGAGATGGGGGATGGCTTGTCTATCACCCTAGTCATTGTGGCGTGTGTTCTCCATGTGGGGTAAGGGGAGGAGTCAAAGCCTGCTGATCTAGAGGCCAAACACAATGAGCATACAGATGAGATGGGAAGGACAAACATATGGTCTCCTTTTTCTTTGTACTCTTTCTCTTTTTGCAATAAGCTTTCCATCTCTTCCTTTACTCCCCCTTGCACTTTCTGCCTTCTTGAAGTCACCTTTCCCTCCTTCCCATTATTCCCCCTTACAAGCACCCACCCTTCCCCCTTCTCCTCCTCAATTACCATTTTTAAATCTTTCTTCTCCTTTCCACTGTCTTATTCCCTGCACTCACCTCTCTCTCCCCCTTGTACTTACTCTTTTTCTCTCCTCCCCTTTTACACTTTGCCTTTTCCCATAATCTTATTCAGCTGCTGTTCCCGCTCTCTCTTCTCCTGCCATCAGGGGTTGGCCCCTGGCAGCAGCTGTAAACGTCTTAGTCATGGTCACAGCTCTTTCTTTTTCTCTTCCTCTGCCATGAGGGACCCAACTCAGAGGCATCCTGTAGTCATCTTCTTCATGGCTGCAGATGCCAGAGGCAGTCTGATGACATCTTTGTCATAGCTCCCTCTTCTGTGCCAAAATTTGGATCCTAGCAGCATAGTAAAAATGGCACCACTATGGGTTTTCCCCCTTTCTTGTCATGAGGGTTGGGATTCCCTTAGCACTGACTTTCACACAGGATAGTTCTTCTTCAGTCAGGTAGTGGAGCTTGAGTGCCCTGACACCTCACTGACTTCTGGCTCCATGTGCCAACTGGTTTACTTGTACAAGTGCAAACAAACCAATGCCTATGGAGAGATGGACAGACAGAAAGACAGAAAGATGGACTCTTGCCAACAGCTGCTATTGCTTGAGCAAAATGCACCTAAAATGGTTTGGGGCCCAGATCCTATTATGTTGCATTAGCTATGATAGTTTACCACTGGTTTTCTACAGCTCTTGTTTTCATAATATGGTTTAAAAAAAAAACCTGTTACATAAGAACATAAGATATGCCATTCTGGGTCAGACCAAGGGTCTATCAAGTCCAGTATCCTGTTTCCAACAGTGGCCAATCCAGGACACAAGTACCCGTTAGGTTAAACTCTAGAAGTTGATTGATCATTTAAGTTTGGGTTTTGAGAGCTAGTGCTAAGTTTTGGGTCTGATATTTTTTGGTAGCAAATACAAATATCAGCAGGAGTTTAGCTCTGGTCATGGTCTTCTTCACTGATTGTTCTGAATTGTCACATGTTGGGGATGGTGAAACTACAGACAAAGGTTCCTGTGGGGAAACAGCTCTAAAAGCCACTGGGGTAAAAGCTGCAACAAATTCTATAGATCAGGTACTCTGTGGATTTCTGATTACAACAAACATCAATGAGGTGGGCATCTTCATTAGCTGGAAAGGACTCCCTAAAACAGAAGGCCTTCTAGTTTTAACAACAGAAGGGAAAGCAAATCCTTCGTCAGTCATGGTGTTTTCCGCTGTTGTGTCAGGGTTCCAAATGCTATGTGCTCAAAATGAACTAGGTCAATCTTTAGTATAGAGACAGGAGAAATAGTAAAGAACTTAGGGGCATGTTTACTAAAGATCAATGCATATTAACTAATATTAACATATGCTAAATGTCTTTATGCCCATAGAAATAAATGGGCCATGATGGCACTTAGCACATATTAACATTCACTAATGCACACTAAACTTTAATAAACATGCCACTTAATTCACAATTGCAGAGATAAGGTGATCCTTTCTCAGACCTCAAAGAGGTTTCTGCATTGGGAAATATAAGCTCATAAACACCTACTCTCAGCTCTGAACTGTTGTTTTTAGTGAAGTCAAAAATTGCTACTTGAGCGTGTAATAGTCCATTGGGCCTGAGGTTTGAGTGGTTGTTTCATTAGAAAAGGTCTTACATTTAGCATCATGCTTCCCTATAGTCTTAGAAGTGACTAGGAATCAATGATTTGCATGATGTGGAGCTCCAAAGCAATCTGGGTTCAGTATCTACCATCTTTCTCCCCCTTTGTCATGCATATTGTAATGGATCTGATAATGTATTATATGATTCTGCATGGAAGTCAGTCTAAAAAGCCATGCAAAGGGAGTTTAATAATTTTTTTGAGTTGCATGTTGTTAAGTGCCGTCAAGTCAGTGCCGACTCATGGCAAAATGACTGCAGAACTGTCTGTCAAGCAACAATAACAATACTGGACTACTACAACCTGATATACCGTGGACTCCCAAAATATGCAATACATCCTCAACATATAGCCCAAAATATGGCAGCATGAATTATAACAGGGGATCTATGGCATGAACACGTAACCCCCTCGCCTAAAGCAATTGCACTGGCTCCCAATCTATTCACGTATGAAATTCAAAACACTCACCATATTCAAAATTCTACACCACACATTTGCAGACACACTTCAATTCAAAAAGACCCAGAAATTAGACCAAGGAGAATCAACAACAAAAACCAACTTATCATTCTCACCACCAAAATAAGAAGTAAACAAATGACATGCAACAGGACATTCTCTCTTTCGGCACCATCAATATGGAACTCCTTACCAGAAGATCTCAAGGCTACAATGGATATCAGAGACTTCTGTAAGAAACTAAAAACATTTATATTCTCAAAACACTTTGGAACCATTACAAAGTCCAATATAAGCATGCCACACTGCCACACTAACCCCCTTCTAATGCACAATCAATGTTAAACCCAAGTTATTAATGTTAATGTATACTCCAAGTTCAATATTCCTGTTGTAATCGCCAAGTTTATGTTATAGTGTAAACCGCTTTGAGTATTTGATATAGCGGTATAACAAACCCGTTAAATAAATAAAATGGCAATCCTCTGGATAGTTATCCTAAACTGTATGAGGTCTTTAGCCAAGTGGCTAAGGGGTATGTTTACTAAACCGCGCAATTGTGCGGGGCGCACTTGAGTGTGCGCTAAGGTACCTTAGCGCACTCTAATAGTGCTTTTTTGTGCCCCGCACACGTGCGTGCTGCACTAACGGACCCGCACAAGTGTGTGGCATGCTGATGTGCGATAGAGGCGTGGAAAGGCATTCTGAGGGCGGAGGAAGGCTCCCGAGGGGCGGAGGGATGGGGTCAATGGGTGGAGAGTGGGAGGGGAGAGGCTCCCCGCACAGGAGTGGGGCTGAAATTCAACTAAAAAAAATACCGTGAGTGAAAACCTCGCGGTAGAGCTGATTTAAAGGGAAGAGAAACCATTTCTGTCAGCAATGTACAGCAAAACCAGAGAAACCTACAAAACGTGAGCAGTGTGATACATGTGCACAGAACAAAATAGCAAATAAAAATAGAAAATGACCACACCAAAATTCTAAAAAATGATAAGCCAGCTGGTCAACAGTGATATCAATGGGCAACAATAAAAAACACTCCCAGGAAAGCTCCAAAAAAAGGAAATGAGTTTTGGAGGGGTCTATGCCAGGGGTGGGCAAGCCTGGTCCTGGAGGGCTGCAGACCAGTCAGGTTTTCGGGATATCTCTAATGAACATGCATGAGATATATATGCACTAGAGATATCCTGCCAACCTGACGGGTTTGTGGCCCTCCAGGGCTGGATCTGGAGACCCCTGCCTTACACCTCTGTCATTTAAGATTGTGAGTGGACAAGGTGCAAATGTCCAAGACATCAAAAAGGTTAGATAGAATTTGTCACAGTCCTCCTCACTTCTCACCACCACCAAAAAATTGTCTATTAGACAACTTTTTGGTGGTGGTGAGAATCGAGGAGGAATGTGACACATTCTATATATACTTTTGATGTCTAGGACATCTGTACCTTGCCCAATCATGATCTTAAATGATGGAGGTGTAAGGCAGGGGTCTCCAAATCCAGCCCTGAAGGGCCACAAGCCAGTCAGGTTGGCAGGATATCTCTAATACATATATATCTCATGCATGTTCATTAGAGATATCCCAAAAGCCTGACTGGTCTGTGGCCCTCCAGGACTGGAGGTGCCCACCCCTGGTCTATGCTCTGTTTGCTGCCCTTGGTGGGGGGGGGGGGAAGGGAGAGTGATGGTGCATGATCCTTCTGGGGGAACCATGGGGGCTACACCTGACTGAGACAGGCAGATATATCCAAGGTGTTTCTGCAGAAACTACCTATCTCACACATTAACACTGCTTTGAAGCTATGTCATGGCCTATTTCTGCCATGGAAGGTGCTGTGGACCTGGTGCTGGGCGCCTCACCGCACCATCAGGGTGAGCACAGTACCCGCACAATGTGACGGTGTGCAGCTACTCTGTGCCAGTA
The DNA here is from genome assembly GCA_033557465.1 of Ichthyophis bannanicus. Classification (NCBI taxonomy): domain Eukaryota; kingdom Metazoa; phylum Chordata; class Amphibia; order Gymnophiona; family Ichthyophiidae; genus Ichthyophis; species Ichthyophis bannanicus. The sequence goes on along the minus strand of CM066035.1, from coordinate 599,144,316 downwards.
AAACACACGGTCTGTACCCCCTACAAGGCCGAGGTGCTGTGGGGGTGCATACCCCATCTTGTGTTCATCTGTGGACAGCTGATTTGCATGTGCAGTGCATCATGGGTACGGGTGTGCTAACCCTATCCTGGTGACCACAACAGACTGTCTGTGTGGTGACATGCAGGCTCTCTGCAGCCAGCCAGGGGCTTGCTAGTAGTTATAGAGCTGTAGCCCAATGGTTACTTCACTGCCTGTGAAACCAGAAATCATGGGTTCAAACCCACAGTGGAGTTATTTGATAGGGCTGCCTAAAGCATTATCTCTTTTTAATGTCGTTTTTGCTGCCAGCAAAAACACCCTCAGCGTACTGTACCCATAAGGTGCCTCTGAGGTCGCTTTATAGGGCGCTCTATAGGGCACCTTATGGTTCCCATCCATGTAAGGTGCACTATACATTATCCTGTGATGCAACTTATAGGGTGCCCTGTAGGGGACATTTTAGGGTGCCGTGGCGGACAGTGCACTTTATAATGTGCCCTATGGAGTGCCTTATAGGGTGCCTTATACGGCACCTTCAATTATGGCACGTGAGGGCGTGTTTGCTGGCAGCAATTAATAAAATAAAAATAAAGTGCTGCAAGAAACAAAACATACATTTCAAAACTGATGCCTCAGCCAGCCTTACGTATTAGGCACACTGGGGAGCAAACTCATGACCCCTGTATCAGCAGTTAGTGCCTTAACCATTGTGCTCCACTGCTGCTCCCCCTTGTATGTCAGCGCACCTACTTATGCTTTTCATTCCTTAAACTGCACAGTGCTGCCATCAAAAACAGTACTCTGTCCTTGCGGTACCTCATACGGTACCCTCTAAAGCACCCTATACGCAACATTCTAGGGTGCCTTGGCGGACAGTGCACTTTAAAATGTGCCTTATAGGGCGCCTTATGTTAACACGCTTTGCGAGTGCGTTTGCTAGTAGTGATAATTAAAATAAAAATAAAATGCCTCCTAAAGCAATCTTCCCCATAATATGTATTGCCTCAGCCAGCCTTGTTCATTGAGCACTGTGGGGGATTGAACCTCTGATTCCTGCACCATTGGTCAGTGTCTTAACCATTGTGCTGTGGTTCTGTTCCTGTGCTTGCATATCAGCGCGCTGCCTTATGCCGCCTAATATTAAAATGCCTCCTAAAGGAATAGCACCCCACCTTATGCCACCCAATATTAAACTGGCTCCTAAAGTAATGCCTCAGCCAGCCATCTTCATTGGGCACTGTGGGGGATTGAACCCCTGATCCTTGCACCATTGGTAAGTGTCTTAACCATTGTGCTGTGGCTCTGCTCTTCTGCTGTCATATCAGCGCGCCACTTATGCCTCCCGTGCAGCTTTCTCATGCGCTAATGTGCGGTGCGCACATGGGCGCCGCGCACCTTAGCGCATATTTAAATCCTGGTTTTGCTTTTTCAGAAAGAAACGCCCACTCCTTATATGGCACCCGCACACTAGCGCGGCCCGCACATTACCGGGGTTTTAGTAAACATACCCCTAAGAGTTGATAGAGTGGCAGCCATAGCTGTTGTTATTGTATCGATCCATCTCATTGCTGGCCTTCCTCTTTTGCATTGACCTTTAACCTTGCCAAGCATGATGTCTTTCTCTAATGATCTTTCTCTTCGCATGCTGTGTCCAAAGTATGAAAGTTGAAGTCTTGTCATCTGAACTTAGGTTTGATCTCCTCTAGTACCAATTGGTTTGTACTTTGGGCAGTCCATGGTATACACAGTATTTTTCACAATCGTGTAATTTGCTCACTGAAACTGATAAATATCTTTCTTACAAAAATTTGTTCCATATTTAGTGAAATCAAGCTGGCCATATAATTATTCCCAGTTTAGAAGTTACTGTGGCACAGACGTTGAAACATACAGTACCAAACAAATAAGGCACTCCTGTTTGCATTGTTAAATTGTCCCTTATCTCTGAATCACTGCCTATACAGAAGTGAAAATGATAAAAGACTGAAACAACCGATACACCCACAGTGTTCTAACTGCAGAATAAAGAACACACATTCCATAACATTGCAGGATAATATGCTCATTTTGATTTAGCCGTTTCTAGGCTACATATACATCTACATATACATAATAATAATTAAGACTTACCAGTACATAATTTACCTTTAATAATGACTTATGTTGTGCTTTACAGGCATCCCATTGTTAAAAGTACAAGTAGAATGTGTGACATTCTTAGGGTTGCCAACCGGCCGGTTTTGAGCCGGCCTGGCCGGTTTTTCCATGGCCAGGCCGGCAGCCGGCGCAGATGTAAAACCGGCCCTTGAAAAGCCGTTTTTTTGCTCTGGCCGCAAGATCAGGAGCGGCCAGAGCAAGAAAATGGTTTTTCTTCCGACCCGAAGTCCGCGGAGTTTAAAAAATAGAAGACCCAGGGCCGGTCCACACACCGGAGGGCTTCAGAGGGAGCCGGGGAAGCCCATGCGAGGCCCCGCCTCCCTCTGTACAACCGCCAGCATGAAGATCCTTTTCCTTCACGCTGGCGGCTGTTTCTGTGAAGCTGTGATTGCTGGGAAAGGTTAAAGGCAATGCCCTTTAGCCTTTCCCAGTATTCACGGTTTCACAGAAACAACTGCCAGTGTGAAGGAAAAGGCTCTTCATTCTGGCGGTTGTACAGAGGGAGCCGGGGCCTCGCGTGGGCTTCCCCAGCTCCTTCTAAAGCCCCTCAGACAGCCGCAGTGCTGGTCGGGGGGGGGAGGGGGAGGCCAAGGACTACAAATGGGCTTTGATGGGGGGGCTAGGACTACAAATGGGCTGTGATGAGGGGGGACCTGGACTGGAAAAGGGCTATGGGGGGGAACTTGGACTGGAAATGGGCTATGGTGGAGGGAGGGGGAACTTGGACTGGAAATAGGCTGTGATTAGGGGGGGCTAGAACTGCAAATGGGCTGTGATGGTGGGGGGGGGGGCTAGGACTGCAAATGGGCTGTGATGGGGGCTAGGGCTAGAAAGAGGCTGTGATGGGGGGACTTGGACTGGAAATGGGCTGTGATGGGGGGCTAGGACTGGAAATGGCCTGTGATGTGAGGGCTAGCACTGGAAATGGGCTGATGAAGAGCTGGAATAGGACTGGAAATGGGCTGATGGGGGCTACAATAGGACTGGAATGGGCTGATGTGGGGCAGGGGAGAATGGGACTAGAAGGGAGTGGATGCTGGGTGGGTCTAGAACTATAAGGGAACTGATTTTGGGGGAGGACTAGAATGGATGGGGAATGAGAATGGAAGGGGAAAAGATATTTTGTGTGGAAGAAAAGTCTATGATGGGCCGGGTATTGGGAGAGTGAGGGGCTTGAGAATGGAAGGATGAAATTTAAATAGATGATAAAGGAATAAGGAAAGAATTGGGGGAAAGAGCAAAAGGGAAACAATCAGTAATAGAGAGCAGAAACAAAGCAGAAATAGAGAGAGAATGGAAAACATCTAAAAGAGAAGAAAGGACAAATGGATAGCTCGCAGAAGACACAAAGAAACCAGAAGAAAGTGACTGGAGCAATTGCAACTGAAAAATAAAATGCCCAAACAGAAGGTAGAAAAATACTTTTTATTTTGAATTTATTAACTGGAATATGTCTGGTCTGGAAAGTGTCTATTGCTAACATCTTTGCGTTTTTGTTTAGTGCAAGAGGAAATTACTTTATAGTTTTATTTCTCCAGTGTTGTACATTTCATGTTTGGCTTTTGGGGTTCCCAGTTTAATTATTATCTGACCAAGGAAGTTAGCCTACACGTATCCTCGGTAATTTTTGTGGGTGGGGCTGGGGGCAGGGCGGGGGTGGGACTAGGGGCAGAGAATGGGTGGATCATGGCGAGCCACAGGTGTCGGGTTTTTCTCAGTGAAAAAGTTGGCAACCCTAGACATTCTATATAATCTTGATTCAACTATCCATGCATTTCTTGTAGAAAACTGCTAATTTTGCTGCCCTTCCATTTCCTCCCTTCTCTATCTTGATTCCTCCCTCATCCTAAATCACTAATTTTGAAAAGGGAAAAACAGATGCCCCTCCCCCCTAAAAAAGTTCCCCCTCACAAAATTTGGTGGAACTAGGCCCTGCCATTTCAAACTTACAAGGAGAAACACACAAAATCATAAACTAGTCTGATAAGCCTCTGTGCCTATTGAACTGAAACTAATAAATGGATTTCATTAAAATCTATGCTAGCATACTCAAGTACATGTAATGCACTATAAAAGTCAATGTCTTACTTAATGTTCGCCATATTAAGCAAAATAGTAAGGTGAAGCACACAAAGGCCCAGTTCCATTCATGGTTCTTTCCAACCGTTGATACTCCCATAAAGATAAAGATCAGGGTCTCACTGACGCTACTCAGCATCTTCATAACATACTTTATTGTTGTGTTGGAATTCTGAGAAACATTTTCTTCCACATATTTCTTCATAGTCATTGCACATGCTGTTATCCTTTCAAGAGAGAGAAGTTCATCCTTAGGACTAAATAAACAAAGCTATAGCACAATAAACCAAATGTACTGTATTAAGCTCATTTTCCTATAGATATGTGGAAGGTAATTTTATTACAGGTTGTCTAGATGGAGAGGTTAAATAGACACCTTATTTTATAACGGCACATAGACGCCCATTCTCATGACAGTAAAAAGGCCTCTAAACTTGTTCCTTCAACCAGCTCTACATAGTTGAGGAAAAGGTCTCTATATTTGATTCCCCCAACTCATGATGCAGATAATGGCGTTTGGATCCTGTTTCCTCTCACTCCATTTTAGGCTAGCAAAGACAAAGAAAGTTGGAACGTCCCCTGTTTGAGACATTACCTCTACTAGTAGACGTAAGAGTGTTTCTTTCCTGCCTGGCTCATATACAGTTCCAAAAATGGTACCTGTTGACTTTGACACAATGCAGGATTGATTGGCAACATTTTGAACTTATTGCTGGTGGTAGGAAGCAAACACTCTACCTTTTGTCACTGATGTTTTTGTAGGCCATGAAGGAAGGAGGTTAAAAGGTAAAGAAGGCCTAGAAGGCTTTAATTTCACCTGAGGGAAGAATAAGATAGTGACAAAGGGCCATTTGCAATTAGCGTGGGTGCAACTAATGCCACATCAATAGGTGGAGTTAGGTGCACCTGCTGTAATTGCACCATGTGTTAGGGTTTGCATCATGTGTTAACTGCCAGGAAAAACTGGCCATGCCCCTGACAGTTACCATGGAGTTTTTGCACTTAAAGAACATTAGTATTAGTGCTAAATATGTGTTAAGTGCAAAAACCTATTACACTTTGGTAGAAGGGCCACATAGGCACCTATATGCTTCTATAAAATAGGCTGTCGGGGATATGCTTTCCATGCCATCAGCAGTTAACACAGTGGTGTTGCACCAAATGTACCATAGTTTCAGGGCTTTTGGCACATTCGGTGCAACACCCTTTGTACGGTAATCTCTGCTGCATTGTTACTTTGGCCATATTGTTTACCTTACCATCAAATTCTGCACATCATTGGTTCAGTACATTGGGTATTAAAGCCTAATTTACTGTCTGCTATTGGTTTTAATGTAGCTTAGTACATAGACCTCAGATTATAAAAGTGTCATTGCATGGGCACCTAAGTGGCCTTCACCTATAGGCGACCTGTCATAAAATTACCTTCCACGGGACCAAATTTAGGAACAACTGATTGAAACCATTTCCATATATCAGCCCATTAAAAGATATCACTCTATATTTCAGTTTCTCCAACAGATCAAACACAATGAGGGTCTTTTACTAAAGGGCGTTAGCTGACAACATGTGTTCTGGTGCACACTGAATGTGCTTTGGGACATGCGTTGTCAGCTAGCACAGGGCCATGACAGCACGGGACGATTCCATTATATCACATTAGGGTTGTGAGTGGGAAGGGTAAGAGCGGAGAATGGACGTGGTGTGTTCTGTGCAGTTAGTGCAGGGTTCACAGCGCACACTAACTGCATTAGCACAAGATCACCTAATGTCAACTCAATAAGTGCATAAGGTGCACCCGCAGTAGCACCGCACATGTTAACTTCCAGGGAAATGCTTTCCACGCCCCTGATAGTTAACACAGAGATGTTGTACCAGAGCGTTTGCCATGTTAGGTGTAACGCCATAGCACCGTTTAGTAAAAAGGCCCCAGTGTGAAACGGACATGTTAGAGAACATTCTTTGTATGTATCCATTCCTTTATATACAACAGAATTCATCCCAAGAACTATCTGAAAAAGGAATATAAATATAGAAGTAGAATCCTTTTTTCTGCATCAGAGTTCTGTGCTTGATATAATGGACTAGATGTATTGAAGTTCTTTTTATGTACTTTGGGAGTCATTTTGTAAAGGCTTTTTCACGTTACATGCTGTATTGGGGTCATGAATGGCCTCTTATAAAACTATCCCATGAGTAAAAACACTAGGACAAATAGATGCATATATGCAGGCAACTGGGGTATAGGTACATTCAGGGGCAGAGCATGGACAGAGTCACAAAATACATGCATTGTTTATAAAATACGTACTTAGGTGTACACTTCAACTGTATAGATTTAAACCTGTTCCCAAGTGGGTATGCCGCAATGATTTAGCCGTGGTTTTCACTGGTTTTGTGCCCTCTTAGATGGAGCTCCCATTTGGGAAAACTTTGGGGGTCTTTTATTAAAAGACGTTAGCTGACAACAGATGTTCTGCTTTATGCTGAATGCGCACTGGGATACGCATTGCCAGCTAGGGCAGGGCCATAACGGTGCGGGGTGATTCCCACACTGTAGAACTCATGTTAGGGTAGCGAGTGGGCGGGATATAGGAAGAAAATGGGCATGGTGTGCTCTGTGCAGTTAGCGTGGGGTTTACATCGCATGTTAACTGCATTAGCATGGGATCACTTAGTGCCACCAAAATAGGTGGGCATTGACTATACCCGCACTAATGTGTCAGGTGCTAAGGGACAGGGCTACATGTTAACTGCCAGGGGTTTGCTTTCCATGTCCCTGACAGTTAACGCAGTGGTGTTACACCTAGCACACCATAATTTTAGTGCTGTTGGTACATTCGCTATCACACCCTTTGTAAGGTAATCTGCTGCAGTGTTACTTTGGCCATATTGTTGACCTTGCTATCGAAGTCTGCACATCATTAGTTCAGTACATTGGTCATTAAAGCCTAATTTATTGTCTGCTTTACAATCATCCAGTACAGTGCATTGACCTATTGGTTTTAACGTAGCTTAGTACATAGACCTCAGATTGTAAAAGTGTCCTTACATGAGTGACGTTACAGCACTCTTTGTAACTAACATCTCTTGGTAACCATTTCTTGAAACTAGGTAATTCCCTTTTTTGGAGGAGTTGGATGACTTGCAACTCAGGGAAGGTATAAACTGCCCGTTAATACTAATATGTTACAGATTCTGCATAGGTGTCTGTTAATCAAGGTATATTCAGGAAATAAGGGAGTTATTTTAGAAGCCTTATTTGTGATTTCCACAGGGACAATCTGGCCTATCACCTGGAAATGGCATGTGATATCCTTGCTATGTAGAAATTACTAGGGGGCATAACAGGGGAATGGCTAAGGTGGGTCTATTTCATATAGAGAACACATTTGTATGGCCAAAATTGTCCATATCAGGATCTATATCTGTTCTTTGGCACTTAATAGTTTTTAATAAGTGCTCGGTTCGGCCAGCCCTTTTCAGGAAGATTAAGAGAGTATCCTCCTTAATCTCCCATTGTTTATTTCCCTCCCAAAATTCTAATTAATGAAAATAAGGTCCTCTGTAGTTAATTGTTGGCATTTACATGTATAGGTTTACAAAATGGCCCACATACATGTGTACGTACTGGCCTGTACATGTAGAAGTTGTGAAATACCAACTTCCATGTTTAAGCGCCAGCACTTCTACATGTAAGTTGCAAAGTTTCCTATGCTGAGTTTTCCCAGATGTATATTTGTAGCATGGCTCCTCTCGCTCCATGTTTTCAGCACACACATGGGCACTTCTGCACCTCTATATTCGTATTTTAGAAAAGGCTTCAGGTTGGGGCGAGCCTTTTCTAAAATACTGTTGGAACTGTATACATCTTGACCTCAACATCTCAATTATGATCTCTGAAATAAGACTTCATATGACTTGTGTTCTAATCAGATTACTTGGAACAAAACTAGTTCTACTGCATTATTACATTGTTCTGCATTATTACATTGTTCTACATCATTGAAAGATAATCTGGCAAGATGATATATGATGAGATCATAAAGAAATACTATTCTTTAATTACAGCACAATTACATTCACTTTCACCTTGATATTTCCTGAAATAAAAATTCATTTACAGGTGTTTGGCTTCTATAACACAATTATTTTTTACTTATTCGCTATTATAAGATTACATGCTATTACTCACGCCAAAATGCCAGATAGGTAGAGTGCTTCAGCAGACAGATATGACAGGTAACTGAACATGAAGACAAGGAGGGGTTCAATTGAAGAAATATTCACTGTAAAGCGAGTGATGAATGCTGAAATGAATCCAAAAATGATTCCAAAAAGTGCACCACCAATTCCGACAACAAAGAAACGAGCGATTCCAGCAAAAACATCAACAGGTTCGATGGTTTCAAAAGTATGCATGTGAGTGAAAGAGATGAACATGTTGTACAAAACCTGTATGATGGAAATTAAACAAATGTTAGTTGTTTCTTTAAATATGATGGTTTTTTACAGACTAGGGGGTATGTTTACTAAACTGCGGTAATGTCATTCACGGTAGGTTCCGCAGTAAAGGTAGAGATGCCCATATAAAGGCATGAGCGTTGCATCGTTACAGCAAGCTGACAGCTAACGCGCGTTACAAGGTGCCTTAGACTAACGAGCGTTACAAGCCGCCTTGTAAGGCACCTTGTAAGGCACCTTCTAAAGCTCCTTGCAAGGCACCTTGTAAGGCGCCTTGTAAGGTGCCTTATAAGGTGCCATGTAAGGTGCCTTATAAGGTGCCTAGTAAGGTGCCCTGTAAGGTGCCTCATAAGGCGCCCTATAGGGCCTCCTAGGCTAAGCGCCATATTAGGCACCCTTGGACAAGGCACCACAGAAGGCACCCTGGGCTATGGAAACATAGGTTAAGGTGGCCTAACAAAGTTATGGTGTCCTAGGTTAGTGTGCCCTAGGGACTGCAAGGTGCCTCAGGATGAAATGCATGACCTGTGCGGAACAGAGACAGATGTAGCCCTAACTCTAGATAGAGCACTCAGGAAAGGCAATGAACAGGTGAGTGAAGGAGGGAGAAGTGGGAGCCGCTGGACCTGCCATATCTGCGGGCATCCCATGTGCTTGCCAGTACTGATGACAAACATGGTAGGGCAGCTGTACCACAGCACAGGGTGTTGGCGATGTAAAGTACCAGAAAAACAGTTGGTGGCAGACAATGGGAATACATGTCCCCCGGTGGAGGCAGAGGTGGCAGGATAGTTACAATGATGGGTGGACAGAGGAGTGGTGGTGCCATGCAGATCAGGCACAGGCGAGGCAAGCATGAAGAGGCGCAATGCAGGAAAGGGTATGACATGGGATGGCAGCCTGCACTGGCAGACAGGACTCTACACAACTGACAGACGCAGATAGATGGACCAAGGGAATGTTGGCAATTGTGGCGAGGGTATTATGGGCTGTAAGCACAGATCTGCAAAAATATGACCTCTACAGGCATGCACACTATATGAGTAGGACAGGCTTGAGAGGGGGGAACAATGAGGAACTGAACCCATGAACACTGCCAAGAATGGCATTGTATTAACCAGTAGGCTATACCTCCATGGTGTATGTCACAGCAATGTCTGGGTACAGAAGGACTGCATGTCACCGCACAAATTGTCTGCTCTGAGTGCCAGGATAGGGTAACCCCACCATATCCATGATGCAATGCACATGCTGAATAGCAGTCTACAGCTGATCACCAAATGGGGTCTGCACCTCTCCGGTACCTCAGCTTGGAAAGACGAACTGACAGTGTGTGATACTGGTACAGAGTAGCTACAGACCATACCATTGTGCAGATTCTGTAGTACCCTGAGGGATAGGATTGGCGCCCAGCACTAGGTCTGCAGTACATGTGGTTCTAGAGATAGGTCCTGCTGTACATCCCCATCACTACCAGTGTGTGACAGGTGTTCCGTGCAGTGCAGCTGAAGGTAATTTGGTGTCCATCTGTATCCTGCAGTCACATGTGGCCCTGTGGGACCAGACACCAGCCAGATTGGTGTGTACCCTGTGTTAGGGTCCAGCTGACATGGGCAGCTGTTATCAGGGCAGAGGGGTTCCAAGAATTGCATGAAGTGGGTGTAGCAGCGCCTTTATAGGTCACAATGGTATATACTACATACCCCAAATCACTCCTTTTTGTAGGTAAAGAACAGGTGCCCCTGCCCCCGGGAAGCAACCTCCATCCTGTTTGTATAAGACAGCCCTCCAGGGTTGGTGAGCCAGAGCCATACCTATGACTGGAGCAGTGGCAGACCAGCAGCAATGCTGGGGTTAGGTCTGGAAAACCCCAACTGCCTCCCACCACTGTCTGCCAGTCACCAGCAGACAGCACCTTAAAGGTGTTCTGACCATGCACAGTCTAACTGCAGACAGTCCACCAGACTGCTTACAGAGAAACTATGTGCAGCAAGCAGGCAACTCACTGATTGGGACCCCAGGACTGGGGAATACAAATATATCACTTGCAGTATATAGTGTAGAGTGCTATGTGGGAACCTAGATCTGCCATGGTCACTGCTCGGTCAGAGTGAGTGCCCTCCCAGCATGCCATGCTATGGCCACCCTGTCCATGCAGGTGGTGGTCAGGCACTACAGTGTCCCAGCCATTGTCCCACACCCTGTGAAGATGCATCCTGGCCAATCTGCCCTGTCCGGGCCATACCCAAAATACCTTGCTCCTCATTATGCACCTATTCAGGCTAACGCTGGTAACAGTGGGACATTTTGGGCCCAGTGAAGGGTGGGCAGCCACAGAACAATGGATAGACATACACACACGCTCACTCCTATTGCAGCAGTGTACAAAGATAGGGGTGGTTGGCAACCCTGCCTGCCACACTGGTCCTGCTCACAGTGCTGACATTGCTAAACTGTGCAGGGGGTAGAAGTAATGCTCTGGTGATAACTTCAGCTCAATGCTGGGGCCAACAGCCTGACTCTCCATGCATCTTTGGATTGTGAAGCCTGTGTAGGTGGGTGTTTGTACCCCTGTTCGCCGCTGCTTTGGGCTTTGCACATGTTGCTGTTCTATCTGCATTGTAGGGTAAAACATAGGGACATGCTCTGCAGGAACCACAGGTGGTTCTTGAACCTGTGACCCTCTGCTTCTGGACACACTGGCTGGGTGTACTGCACCACACTGTTGCCACAGATACACAATAGTCCCTGGGGCTACCTATACTTTTCCTCAGCCAGACTTTGTATGTTGCACTGCACACCACGTACTGATGCAGGGCATGGCCTAGGTCCACTGCAGGGAGGTGGCACCCCCCCCCCTGTCAAGCTGACATGGCCATTTGTTGTCAGTGCTGGTAGTGCGCAGACCCAGGCCATCCACTGTGTAGGTAGGCACCCGCCTAGGGAGCGGATCCCGGGTTGGGGGCCATACATGGACATCCTCACATCCCCCCATCACTGCCTACCAATATTATGTCCCTTCCACATGGGAGCGGGATGGCTGGGGGGATGTCAGGTCAGTGCCCTAGCAACTATTGGCTAGGGTGAACCAGATAGATATAGGTGGATTGTGTTTGGCCTTGGTCAGCTGCTGTCTTGCTGATTTCCAGTTTCTGTGGTCCTATGTGCCACCTAGGCGCCTGCCTGGTCCACCCTGTGCCCCATCTGCCCATGCTACATGTCCTGCCTGCAGTTGCCTATGCCCCATTTGCACCATCACCATAGTGGCCATTCATACTTTGGCACTATGGTGTTGCTGAAAATGGAGCACTACTATCACATTTCTTGGGCTCCCTGCCTAGGCTGCACATTGCTGACACTTAAATGGTTTCTCTCTCCTGCAAATGTGCATCTAACGGCAGGTTTTCATTCACGGTAGGATTCAGCCTTTCAGTTCAGCGCGTTAGTGTGAAAGGGGTCTCTCCCCTCCCACTCTCCGTCCATTGACCCCTTCTCTCCGCCCTCTCTCCACCTTACCGCGGCCGGGGACGTTAACGATCGTTAAGTAACGTTAACGTGCGTTAACGTTACATAACACACGTTATGTAACGTTAACGATCGTTAACATTACATAACGCGTGGTATGTAATGTTACCGCAGTTTAGTAAACATACCCTTAGATGTATTAAAGTGTTTCATCCATTTTGCATCTCTGAGAAAAATGCTTAGTACATCTCACTCTCAGATAGATTCTTATTGCTTGCAGTAGCAAAAGGGATATAGGACCCATTCTTATTGCTTGCAGTAGCAAAAGGGATATAGGACCCAATTCCAAGACATTTACTTGGTTTACAGAGCTGTAAACAGTGTAAATACCGCTGAACAGGATATTCAATGGCACTAACATGGTTAGTGCCGCTGAATATCCCCAACTAAATGCCCCGATGCTAAAAGCTTAGCATTGCGACTTGTGGGTAAAACTAGGTGCAATAAAGGCTGGCCTAGTTTTACCTATGGGAGCTAACCAGGTAGCAGTGCAATATTGCTGCTACCTGGTTAGCTTCTGCGGCGTCAAAGATTGTGTGGTGACCTTGGATATTCAATGCTGGGGTCTCATATGACCCTTGCATTGAATATCTGGAGTTAGAAGTCGGCGACAATGGCTATGGGGCATAACGGCACATAGCCGTCTCAGTACAATATCGGGCCCATAGTTAATAGAGTACAATTGCCAGTCTTCTCTGAATATGTTTAAAACAATAGACTCTGGAACTCTATAAAATTCACACTATCATATGGCCCATGACACAATAAACAATGTATGAAATTCAATGGTACATTTTTATAATGATTCTATATTACAGATATTCCCTGACCTTTGTAAGATAACTCAAGATAAGCAAAAAAAACTCATCTGGTGATGAACATTAGAGTTTCTCAACTAAGGGCAAAGTTTTTCCTTAAGTTTCCAGTAAAATGTGCGATCAAGTGTTGAGTAGAGACATGCTTTCATTTCATTTCTTTTTTTAAATAGGTGAAGCAGTTAGGTGCACAGGTGGTTTTCTCTTCAATCCTCCCTGTTGAGGGTAAAGGCCAACGCAGAGAGGCTCACATCCTGGAGATGAATGCATGGCTGCGTGGATGGTGTCATTGAGAGTGTTTTGGTTTCCTAGACCATGGGATGTTGTTCCAAGGGTTGCAGAGCAGAAATGGCATCCATCTGTCCAAGAAAGGTCAATGCGTCTTCAGTAGTAGACTGGCTAATCTACTGAAGAGGGCTTTAAACTAGATTCATTGGGGATGGGTGAAGAAAGCCCCCAGATAAGTGAAAGCCCCCAGGTAGGTGATACATTAAATAACTTTATGGAAATGGGTAACAGGGGTAACATATGGAAAGCAGTGTGTATAAATGCCCGTAGCATGGGAAATAAGATCCCTGATGTTGAAGCTTTGGTGAGAGTGGCTGACTTGGATTTAGTGGCAGTTACAAAAACATAGTTCACAGAAAACCATGATTGAGATGTAACTATACCTGGCTATACTTTATTCAGAAAGGACAGGGTAGGAAGTAGGGGAGGAGGAGTGGCACTATATGTAAAAACTACTATTAAAGCTTTGGAAGTACAGAGCTGAAAAGGGAGAGGGGGGAGGCATTGTGGGTTAAACTAGAAAGAGGGAAAGAGAAATCTATTTACATTGGTGTGATATACAGACCTCCCTCACAAGAGGAAGAGGTGGACAGAGAGTTAATTGAAAACATGTGCAGCATTGCTAGGAAAGGGGACGTGCTACTGATAGGAGATTTCAATATGCCAGATGTGGATTGGCACATTCCTGCTACAGTATCATCTAGAAGTAAGGAGATCCTGGATTCTCTACAGGGAGAACTATTCAGGCAATTGATAACAGACCCCACACGTGAAGGGGCCATACTGGACTTGGTGCTTACCAATGGTGAAAGTGTTTCTGATGTTGTAGCGGGAGATCATTTTGCATCCAGTGATCACCAGATGGTGTGGTTCAGTATTAGGACTAGGGCTGTTAGAATCCATTCAAAGGCAAGGATCTTAGACTTTAGGAAGACTAACTTTGCGAAGATGGGCCAATACCTCAGGGAGTCATTAGTTGGATGGGAACAGCTGAGGGATGTAGAAAAACAGTGGGAAAAACTGAAAGGGGATATTTTAAGGGCAACCAACCTTTTTGTTAAAATGGTAAATAAAGGTAAAAGGAAAAGGAGACCGCTATGGTTTTCGAAAGAAGTAGCTGAAAAAGTGAAGAAAAAGAGGGAGGCCTTCATGAAATACAAGAGATCACAGAGAGAGGAAGACAGGCATCTGTATTTGGAAAAACTTAGAGAAGCTAGCAAAGTAGTCAAGAAGGCAAAGATTCAAAAGGAGGAGGAAATAGCCAATGCAATAAAATGGGGGGATAAGACATTTTTCTGATATATTTGTGAGAAGAGGAAGGTCAAGAGTGGTATTGTCAGACTCAAGGGTGCAGGGGAGTAATATGTAGAATCTGATAAGGATAAAGCGGAATTGCTCAACAAATATTTTTGTTCTGTGTTCACAGATGAAGAACCAGGAGCAGGACCTCAGAAAACACCCACAAATAGGAACAGAAGCAAAGGACATCTTGAAAAATTTTCAAAAGACTGTGTTCGTGAGAAACTATCTCAACTTAAAGTAGACAAAGCGATGGGACCAGATGGGATACACCCAAGAATACTGAGGGAACTTGGGAACGTTCTAGCAGCTCCACTGACTGACCTTTTCAATGCCTCGTTGGAGTCGGGAGTGGTGCCAAAGGACTGGAGAGAGGCTCAAGTGGTGCCTTTACACAAAAGTGGAAGTAAGGATTTGGTTGAAAACTACAGGCCGGTTAGTTTAACTTCGGTGGTGAGTAAATTATTGGAAATGCTGCTGAAAGAGAAAATAGTGAGGTTTCTGGAGTCCAGCGGATTACAGGATCCGAGGCAGCATGGATTCACCAGAGGCAGGTCTTGTCAGACAAATCTGATTGATTTCTTTGACTGTGTGACCAGGGAGTTGGACCGAGGGAGAGCCCTAGATGTGGTGTATTTATATTTCAGCAAAGCCTTTGACACTGTTCCTCACAGGTGACTTATAAACAAACTGAGCACCCTAGGTATGGACTCTAAAGTTACTGCTTGGGTTAGAAATTGGTTGGGTGGGAGGCGACCAAGCGTACAAGTAAATGGAGCTCACTCTGAGGAGAAGGATGTTATCAATGGTGTGCCCCAGGGATCTGTCCTTGGTCCAATTCTTTTTAACATCTTTGTTAGTGATATAGCGGAAGGGCTTTCAGGTAAGGTTTGCCTCTTTGCGGATGATACCAAAATCTGCAATAGAGTAGACACCCAGGAAGGGGTAGATAACATGAGGAGGGATCTAGCTAAGCTTGAAGAATGGTCTAGAATTTGGCAGCTGTGATTTAATGTTAAAAAATGTAAAGTCATGCATTTGGGCTGCAGCAATCCAAGGGAGCAATATAGTATAGGGGGTGAAGTACTTTTGTCCACTAAACAAGAGCGGGACCTAGGCGTGGTTGTGTCTGATGATCTTAAAGTAGCTAAACAGGTAGAAAAGGTGACGGCAAAAGCTAAAAAGATGCTTGGGTGTATACGGAGAGGAATGGCTAGCAGAAAAAATGAGGTGATAATGCCTCTGTATAAGTCTTTGGTGCAACCTCATTTGGAGTATAGTGTGCAATTCTGGAGACCGCACCTTCAAAAGGATGTGAACAGGATGGAGTCGGTGCAGAGGGTGGCTACTAAAATGATTAGTGGTCTTCATTATAAAGCATATGAGGACAGACTGAAGGATCTTAATATGTACACCTTAGAGCAGCGATGGCGAACCTATGGCACGCGTGCCAGCTGTGGCACGCGAAGGCCTTGCAGCTGGCACGCGTGAAGGTCCGCAGAAAAAGAAAAAGCGGGCTCTGGCTGCTGCCGCGGACGCGGACGCGGCAGCATGCAGTGTCCCGCGGGGCCCCCTCCGCCCGCTAAGCCCCTCTGCAAGGGCTTTCAGATTCGCGAGGGAGACAGCGTCTCCCTCGCGTCTCTGTTAAGCCCGCAGGGGCTAATGGGAAATTTCCCATCAGCCCCTTTAGACGCGAGGGACTGATGGGAAATTTCCCATTAGCCCCTGCGGGCTTAACAGAGACGCGAGGGAGACGCTCTCCCTCGCGAATCTGAAAGCCCTTGCAGAGGGGCTTAGCGGGCGGAGGGGGCCCCACGGAACATTGCATTCTGCCGCTGCCGCTGCAGAAGCCAGAGCCAGCTGCTTTTTTTTTTTTTTTTAATTTGCCATGGGGGGTGGGTTAGGACTGCTAATGGGCTAGGGGGGGGTTAGGACTGCTAATGGGCTAGGGGGGGGTTAGGACTGCTAATGGGCTGGGGGGGTAGGACTGCTAATGGGCTGTGGGCTGATGGGGGCTGTCTGTAAATGGTGTGATGGTGGGTTAGGACTGGTAATGGGCTATGGGGGGGGTTAGGACTGCTAATGGGCTAGAGAGGGGGGGTTAGGACTGCTAATGGGCTAGGGGGGTTAGGACTGCTGATGGGGAGGGGTTAGGACTTGAGGTGGGCTGTTGGGTGGAGTTAGGACTGGAAATGGGCTGATGGGGGGTTAACACTGGAGGTGGTCTGATGGGGTTAGGACTGGTAATGGGCTATGGGGGGGGTTAGGACTGATAATGGGCTATGGGGGGCTGGGACAAGAAATGGGCTGATGGGGAGGGGTTAGGACTTGAGGTGGGCTGATGGGGTTAGGACTGGTAATGGACTGTGGGCTGATGGGGGGGGTTAGGACTGGCAATGGGCTATGGGGGGCTGACTGGAAGTGGGCTGATGGGGGGTTAGGACTGGAAGTGGGCTGATGGGGGGTTAGGACTGGTAATGGGTTATAGGGGGGGCTTAAACTGAAAATGGGGTGATGGGGGGTTAGGACTGGAAGTGGGTTGATGAGGGGGGGATAGGACTGGTATTGGGTTGGGGGGTTGCTAGGACTGGAAATGGGTTGGGGGCTGCTAGGACTGGAAATGGGCTGATGCAGGGACTAGAAGGGAATGGATGCTGGGTGAGGCTGGAACTAGAAGGGAGCTGGTGTTGGGGGAGGATTAGAATGGGATGGGGCTGGGAGAGTAAAATGGAGAGGGGAAAAATATTTTGTGTGGGAGGGATAAAAAATCTACAATTGGCCGGGTATTGGGAGAGTAAGTGGGGATTGAGGATGGAGGGGTAAATTTTGAGTAGATGAAATAGGAATGAGGAAAGAGCAAAAGGAGAAAGATTAGTATGTTAAAGCAGATGTAGAGAGAGAATGGAAAAAAAACCCAAGAAAGACAGAAGAAAGGACAAATGGACAGCAGATGGAGAGTTAGCAGAAGACACGAAGAAACCAGAAGAAAGTGGCTGGAACAATTGCAACTGAAAAAAAATGCACAAAAGGTAGAAAAATATCTCTTTATTTTGAATTTATTAATTGGAATATGTCAGCTCTGGGAAATGTGCATCATTAATTTTTGCGCTTTGTTTAGTACAAGAGGAAATTAATATAGTTTTATTTCTACAGTGTTGTTGTATATTCCAAGTTTGGCTTTTGGGGTTCCCAGTTTAATTATTGTCTTCCTGTTTCTAAATTGTGATTCCTTGTTTGGTAATGGTCTGTTCTGCATGTGTAACTGAGCTGAGGTATTCTGTTTATATAATTCCTATTTGACATTGCCACTTGTTCTTTCCCCAGTAGGTCATGTATTGTTGTTCTCTGAGATGTATTGGTTTAATATTTGCAGTGTTGCCTTTTGATAGGTAGAGTATGGTGCTTTGTGAGTCCTGGTAGTGCTGTTAGGATACGGCGGGTTTGCTATGGGTTCTAAATGGGCAGCGTTTGTAGTAGTTCCTAATGTGCCTGGCGGTTGGTACTGGATTATAGTAATGTAGAAACCTTTTAGTCTTTCTTTATCCATATACTCATTAAGAGGCATGTTTACTAAAAGTTAGTGTATGGTAACATTATGCAAATATTTATGCAAATGAAGCACCTTATGCAAATGGAGCTTTAATTGACGTGCTGGCACTTTGAGGAAATTCTTTGGTTTTGTGCGGCAGTTTGGGCACTCGGGCTCAAAAAGGTTAGCCATCACTGCCTTAGAGGAAAGGCGGGATAGAGGTGAAATAATTGAGATGTTTAAATACCTCCATGGCATAAATGTTCAGGGAGAGAGCCTCTTTCAATTGAAAGCAAGTTCTGCTATGAGGGGACATGGGATGAGGGTGAAGGGAGATAGATTCAGGAGTGATATGCGGAAATATTTCTTTACGGAAAGAGTAGTGGATCCATGGAATAGTTTCCCAGTGGAGGTGGTAGAGGTGAGGTCAGTAACTGAATTCAAAAAAGCATGGGACAAACACAGAGGATCTCTAAAGGTAAAAAGGGGACTGTTGTAGTTGTTATGGAAGGACAGACTAGATAGGCCATGTGGTCTTTTTCTGTCATCATAGTTCTATGTTTCTATGAAAGAAATACTAATTAAATTTTGATTTCATTTGATTTTAAAAAGTAAATCATGTCCCCAACACCAAAACAACCCCTAGAAAATCCATCCAGACCTTCTATCCATTTCATGCCTTTTCCCTAGCGTCTTCCTGAGACCAGAATCATTTTGTCATGTGGCAGAAATTAAAAACGGCATTGGCCAATGGCTACAGTTGTGGAATCCAAGATGTCTGATCATTTGCTTGCCTCTGGAGATCTTGTTGGATTTTCCTATTTCAATTTAAATTTCTTAGCTATGATCATTTTAATACAATGATGCTGTATTGATTACAATCCTTGGAACATACCCGGCTTGCTTAGTTTTTTTTTTTTTTTTTAATTTTATATTTATGCAGTTTTACAATATATTCAAGAAGGTTTAAACAAAACCCTTCTAACAGAAACAGGGTGACACAGAGAAATTTTTTTTTAACCAAAGTACTTAATATACAAATATTAAACAATAAGAAAAAATTAATTAAGTGCCAACCCACCCTAGTCCACTACTCGGGGGAGAACATCCACATAGAAAATAAACCCAAAAATACAAAGAAAAAAGGGTAGCAGTCAAATCCAGACCAATCTAATATCAGCTCGAGGAGGAATCAGTAGAGGATTCTAATCGCCTAGCATTTAAAAATCTAGCAGTTGGGAGGGCTCAAAAAATACATAAGAAACAGATTGATATCTGATCAAACATTTACATGGATGCTTAAGAAAAAAGAGCCTGCCCAACTGCAAGACCACAGGACGGAGCAGTAAAAACTCTCTGCGCCGTTTCTGGGTGTCTCTTGCCAAGTCAGGATACATGCGAACAGCTAAACCCCGGAAGAGGAGCTTCCTTTTCTGAAAATAAAGTTTTAACATCCACTCTTTATCTGATAACAAGGCAAACATTATTAAAAGAGTAGAAGGCTCCTGAGACTCAAGACCAGAATTTTCCAATAAGTCTGTGACATTCAGAACATCTCCTTGCACCAACCCATCCCCTAAAGTCCCACTAAAGGGAACACACTTAGGGGTATGTTTACTAAACGGCGCACAATAGCGTGCGCTAAGGTACCTAATGATGCATTTTTGTGCCCCGCACACGTGCGCGCCGCACTAACGGGCCTGCTCATGTGCGCGGTGCGCAAATGAGCGATAGAGGCGTGGAAAGGCTCCCGGAGGGTGGAGGAAGGCTCCCCAGGGGCGGAGAGACGGGGTCAATGGGTGGAGAGTGGGAGGGGAGAGGCTCCCCGCACAGGAGCGGGGCTGAAATTCAAGGAAAAAAATACCGCGAGTGAAAACCTCGCGGTAGAGCCGATTTAAAGGGAAGAGAAACCATTTCTGTCAGCAATGTTCAGCAAAACCAGGGAAACCTACAAAAAGTGAACAGTGTGATACATGTGCACGGAACAAAAGGGCAAATAAACATTAAAAATGACCCTAACAAAATATAATAAAATTATAATCAAGCTGGGCAATAGTGATAGTAATGAGAAACATCAAAAAACACTCCCAAGAAAGCCCCCAAAAATAAATATGAATTTTAGAAGGGTCTACGCTCCGTCCCCATACAAGGTGAATGATCCCACAGTGAAATAGCACTGATCAGGGTTTTTCTCTCCATTGGACAGGTTACCTATGGCATGCACATTTCCACAACAGCAGGGCGGGCAGGTCGGAATGGGCAATTGGACAGATGCAGGGAAAGGGGATACAGAGGGCTGCAGGCGGCACATGCTGTGGTGCAGCTGGGGCACAGTGTGGACTAGGCAGATGCCTAGATGGCACCTAGCAATGCTGAAACTGAACAGCAGCCAGACAGCAACTGATGAGGGCCCAACATGGGCATGAGAGTGTCTATCACAGTGTCACAGGGGATAGCACCCAGCAGGTACCCCCAAGGGCACAGAACATTGGCAGGCTGTGATTGGGGGACGTGCGGACAAATTTGCAGGCACCCTTACCCCAGAACCCCCACCATAGGCAGCCGCCTACCCGCACAAAGGATGGCCTCAGACTGCGTACCACCAGCACCACCAGCAGAAGGGCATGTCAGCAGGGTGGCACAGGGATACTGGAGGTGGAGGGGGGCAGTGGCAGCTGCCCAGAGCAAACCATGGCCTGGCCCTGTGTAGGTGGGTGCAATGCACTGCAACAGACAAGCCCTGCCGGACAAACAGTCATGGTATCATCAGGGAATGCATTGTCTCTATGGCAACACAGTGGTGCAGTGCACACAAGCAGTGTGTTTGGAGACAGAAGGTCACAGGTTCAAGCCCCAGTTGGGGCTCATGCCAATCCAGTCCCCATATTTTACCCACAACTATATTGTGATAGTAAAGACGAACCTGTATTGCAGAGAACATAAGCATGGCTCAAACACTTCTATTTTACCCTACAGAGCACAGACACCAGAAACATGCACATTACCTAGAGCAGATTACCCCAAATGCAGTCCTGGAGGGCCACAAATCCTTCAGGGTTTATGCTGTCTCCAATCTAAGGATGGAACAGTACTGGTGGTGGAGGTGGCAGCAGCTGGTGGCCGCAGCATACCATGGCCTAGCCCTGTCCAGGTGGGTGCCGTGCACTGCAACAAACAGTCCCTGTCGGATGTACAGTCATGGACTCCCCAGGGAATGCAGCATATCTGTTGCAACACAATGGTGCAGTGCACACAGACAGTGTGTGTGTGCAAGAACAGAAGGCCACAGGTTCAAAGCCCAGCTGGGGCTCCTGCCAATCCATTCCTCATATTTTTCCCACAACTAAACCGTGATAGTAAGGACAAACCTTTATTGCTGAGAACATACGCATGGTTAATACGCCTATATTTTACCCCACTGAGCACAGACACCATAAACAGGCACATTACCTAGAGCAGAGTCTCCCAAATGCAGTCCTGGAGGGCCCCACACCATTCAGGTTCCATGCTGCCTCTAATAAAGATGCCTGTGCGGCATATCTATGCACCACCCCCAAGGTATGCAGATGTATCTCATGCATATTGATGAGGGACAGCATGAAAACCCGAACAGTGTTTGGCACACCAGGACTGGAGTTGGGAACCTCTGCCGTAAAGCAGCAGCCAACAGGGGCAGACACACCCACACCCACACCCACAGGCCCATTGACCATTGCCTCCTGGAGAGGCAGGACATTGGGCCCTGCGTGCATCTCCCAATACTAGCACTTGCATACCTTAGCAATGCCACCCTACACCTGGGTATACGGTACACACCTATCAAACGTTTCCTATGATTACTGGCAGATAGCAAGTTCTACATTAAGCACAGTTTGCTCATTGAGCTCCATCAAAACAATCTTTCTTATGTCTGCGGTGTGTGCTTCAGGTCTGGTCTCTGACAGTGTTTACCACCCTGGGGAGTGACCCCCAACAGTATTGCGTACCATATCCATGCCTATACAGTGCCCAGGACTGGTGTGGTGGGCAGGGCTGCTAAACTCCTCTATAGTAGCACAATGCTGGCATAGGTGTGGGAGTGTGTGTCTGTCTATACAGTGTGTGGTGGCTGCAAACACCTTCCACAGCCCACACTGCCAGCACTGTTGCCAGTATTGGCCTGCCAATGTGCATAATGAGGAGCAAGGTACCATGGGTATAGGCCGGACAGGGTGGCCTGGCCAGGATGCATCTGCACAGGGCATAGGGCACTGGCTGGGTCATTTTAGTGCCCGGCCACCACCTACACAGACAGGGTGACCTCAGTATGTCCTGCTGGGAGATCCCTCTCACCCTGACTGTGCAGTGACGACAGCATGGCTAGGCACCCCCATAGTGCTATAAAGCATTTCTGTCATGTGATATTTATGGGTTTCCTTTTGGGACCCAGTCACTGATTTATCTGCTTGTTGTGTATGCTGACATTCCAGGTCTGGGTGCATGCATTTCCACCAGGATCATGCACTATGGACTAGCTAGCAGACTGTTTGCAGCTGGTATGTGTCTTGATGGAGCTGCTTGCAGTGGCTGAAGGCTTGCTGCAGGAGAATATTAGATAGTGGTGGGGTGCAGCTTAGCATATCTGGGCCTAATGTCTGTCTGCTATTGTGTTATGGATGTGTACAGAGCTGCATTGACTGCCCTGTAGGGTGTCTGTTCCCCAGCAGGACTGGGGTTGATGGTCCCCTCTACTGCCACCATTGCAGGTAGGTAGAATATGGATCTGTTGATGGGAGACCCTGTTTACCACCCTCAGCCCTGGAGGAGGGTGGTGGTACATGATCCTCCTGGGGGTCCATGGGGGCTACACCTGACTGAGATGGATATATCCAAGGTGTTTATGCAGAAACTACCTATCTATCTCACACATTAACACTCCAGCATGGCCTCTGACAGCCATGGAAGGTGCTGTGGACCTGGTGCTGGGCGCCTCACCGCACCCTCAGGGTGAGTACAGTACCCGCACAATGTGACGGTGTGTAGCTACTCTGTGCCAGTAAAACACACGGTCAGTACCCCCTACCAGGCCGAGGTGCTGTGGGGGTGCACATGGTCAGTTCCCCCTACCAGGCCGAGGTGCTGTGGGGGTGCATACCCCATCTTGTGTTTATCTGTGGACAGCTGATTTGCATGTGCAGTGCATCATGGGTATGGGTGGGCTAACCCTATCCTGGTGACCACAGCAGACTGTCTGTGTGGTGACGTGCACTCCCTCTGCAGCGAGCCAGAGGCTTGCTAGTAGCTATAGAGCTGTAGCACAATGGTTACTTCACTGCCTGTGGAACCAGAGCTCGTGGGTTCAAACCCACAGTGGGGTTATTTGATAGGGCTGCCCAAAGCATTATCTATTTTTAATGTACATTATTGCTGCCAGCAAAAACACCCTCATCGTACTGTACCCATAAGGTGCTTCAGAGGGCGCTTTATAGGGCGTCCTATAGGTTACCTTATGGTTACCGTCCATATAAGGTGCACTATACGTTATCCTGTGGAGCAACCTATAGGGTGTCCTATTGGGGACATTTTAGGGTGCTGTGGCAGACAGTGCACTTTATAATGTGCCCTATGGAGTGCCTTATAGGGTGCCTTATGCGGCACCTTCAATTACGGCACGTGAGGGCCTGTTTGCTGGCAGCAATTAATAAAATACAAATAAAGTTCTGCTGGAAAAAATACATACATTGCAAAGCTGATACCTCAGCCAGCTTTATGTATTAGGCACACTGGGGAGCAAACTCATGACCCCTGTATCAGCAGTCAGTGCCTTAACCATTGTGCTACACTGCTGCTCCTCCTTGCATGTCAGCGCACCTACTTAAGATTTTCATGCGTTTAAATGCACAGTGCTGCCATCAAACACAGTGCTATGACCTTGCTGTGCCTCATAGGGCACCCTATATGGCACCCTATAGGCCGCCCTTTCAGCAACATTGTAGGGTGCCGTGGCGGACAGTGCACTTTATAATGTGCCCTCTGGGGTACCCTATGCGGCGCCTTATTCAGCACCTTATGTTACAATACTATGAGGGTGTGTTTGCTGGCAGCACTAATGAAAATAAAAATAAAATGCCCCCTACAGCAATATTATGTATAATGGGTAGTGCCCCAGCCAGCCTTCTTCATTAGGCACAGTAGGGGATTGAGCCCATAACTCCTGCATCATTGGTCAGTGTCTTTTTTTTTTTTTTTTAAATCTTTATTTTCAATTTTCCAACATTACAAACACAGCATACCATGCACAATACTAACTAGACACAGCTAACTAAGCTACTACAAACAATACAAACAAAGAAAGCCCTGAGATATCCTCCCACCCCCCCCCCACCCACCCTCCCCTGCACTCTCCTCCAGGGTTCATCCTTCAGGCTCTCTAAGGAGCCTACCCATACTAGGGCTGGTCAGCTACGCACCTTAGCAGATGCAATAAAGTCACTTAGCATCTGCCATTTAAGAAGGAATTTCCCTGATAAGGGCTTAAGTTGACAGGCGTTCTGTTCAAATTGACTGTACAAACTAACCCGGTTCCACCATTCCTGAAAAGTAGCATTTCGGGTAGCTTTCCAGTGCCTAATGACCAGGCATATAGCGATGCCAACCATGAAATCTAGGAGAAAGGCACCGTCCTTGGGCAGTGAAGGTAGATCCGCTGCAGATCGGAAAACAATGATCTGCCAAGAGAGGGGTTCTCGAAACTGCAGAATGAGCTGCACCTGCTGCCACACTGCGGCCCAGAAGGTGCACACCCCCGGGCATTCAAAGACTAAGTGTCTTAGGGTACCAGGTTCGGCCCCGCAGGTCCAGCAAAGAGAGCTAAGCGTGCCATCCCAACGTGCAAGTTTAACAGGGGTAAAAAAACAATTGTGAGCAAAATAAAATAGGGTCTGGGTCAAAGAAGCAGACCTGGTCACTCTAATTTGTTTACTCCAGAACTTCTTCCATTGAAGATCAGACAGCGCCCTCCCTGTATCCCGCTCCCAGCTCTGTTTCAACTTTCCCATCAACACAGGTAAGGACCCCGTCAACTTTTGATAAATTTTGGAGGCTATTCCTTTCCCTTGTCTAAGCTTATCCAGTATCTCTATTGCTCCTTCTGATCCAGAGCCGTGATCCGGGACTATTCCTGCCCCGCCCAGACAATGGCGAAGCTGACACCATTGAAAATAGCAGGATGAGGGAAGACCAAACTCCTGCCCAAGCTCCCCATACGTTTTCCACTTGCCAGAAGTATGCAGATGACTCACCATCCAAACCCCCCGGGAATACCAGGCCTTCCAGGCAAAGGGCTTTCTTTGAATTTTGAACAAAGGGTTGTGCCATATGGGCAGCCAGGCTCGGGAGCAGCCATCAGGATCACAAACTTTAATAAACGACTGAAAGGCCTTAAGTGTGTCAAGGATTACAGCAGGAAGTGTTGATGTAGTGGGAAATTGCATCCCTGGGGCACACCACAATGGTACTGGTGCTAGCATCCGCTCCTCTAGGTCGACCCAAACCGGCCTCCCCGGAGCAAGGGTTTCCAACCAGCGAGACCCTTGTTTAAGAAGAAAGGCATGGTGATAAGCCTGAAAATTAGGGAAATTCACGCCACCCTGCTCGCGATGAAGTCTTAACTTAACTTTAGCTATCCGTGGAGTTTTGTTTTGCCACAAAAACTGAAGGAGGAGCCTTTCGAGATGGCGATACGTTTGGGCAGGGAGATGGCAAGGAAGCATCTCCAAGAAGTAGTTAATTTTAGGGGTAATCATCATTTTAATAGTATCTAATCTACCCCACCAAGAAAGCAGCAGGGGAGACCATCGCATGGTCAGCTCCCGGGTCAGAGCCAAAAGCTCTTCGGTATTTCGTCTAATCGTTTCTTCAAAAGGATAGCAATAGCAGACTCCTAAGTATTTCACAGCACCCGATTCCCAAATGAAAGGATACTCACCGAGGTCCTCCCTATACTTCAATTTGTTCAAAGGAACATCACAGACTTGGACCAGTTGATTTTATACCCTGAATAAAGTGAGTATTTCTCAATTTGGTCCAAGATTCTGGGGATAGAATCCGGCGTTGCGAAGAGAAGAAGATCGTCCGCGTACGCTGAGAGTTTAATCTCCCGCCCCGCAATTACAGCGCCGTGAATATCAGGATTTTGCCGTATGAGGAGAGCCAAAGGCTCCATCGCTAGATTGAAGAGCATCGGGGATAGGGGGCAACCCTGCCGAGTACCCCGTCGCAAGGCAAGCGGGGCCGAGGTCACGCCATTGACACAAATCCGCGCTGTGGGACCCATATACAAGAGTTCTAGGGCTCGCAGAAAGGCCTCCCCGAAGCCGAACCAGCGGAGAGCCGCAAAAAGAAAAGGCCACTCCAAACGATCGAAAGCCTTTTCTGCATCTAATGACAAACCGAGCAGCGGCTTCTCAGACGCGTCGGCACCCAACAAGACATGAGACAAAAGGCGCGCGTTGTCGGCCGTCGAACGGCCTGCGGTAAAGCCACACTGATCCGGGTGTATTAAAGTTGGGATAATCCCAGAGAGCCGGGTAGACAACACCGTTGCATATATCTTATAATCAGCGTTGAGCAGCGAAATGGGGCGATAGTTGGGTACTAACAGGGGATCCCTGCCTGGTTTCTCGAATACAACTAAGTTGGCTGCCGCGAAGGCACCGGCGGGTTGACCCGACGTAGAGAGCAGTCGATAATATTGCTCTAAATGAGGGGCGAGGGTCTTAACAAAGCGTTTAAAGAATTCGACCGGTATCCCATCTGGCCCCGCTGCTTTCCCCGAGGCCATTGAAGCTATGGCCTGTTTGATCTCCTCCTTGCTGAGAGGGGCGTCAAGCTCCGCTTGCTGAGCTTCGGAAAGACTAGGATGCTGCAGAGTATCAACTAACTGCGCAAATCCGTCTGACGAAAATTCATGCTCCGAGGTGTAGAGGTGGGAGTAATATTCTCGAAAGGCTTCTGCGATCTGAGCATCCTTTACTAGGAGATCCGAGCCCAACGGCTTCCGAATTGCACTGACCCGTTTGACCTCCCGCTTACCCTTTAATGTAGTGGCCAACTGCTTCCCGGCTCTATTCCCCTCCCGATAATAGTTCCCTTGTTGTCGCCGGACGTATTGAGAGGCCGTGGCAGACATAATGGTGTTATACTGAAAACGCAGACGCTGCAATCGCAATAAGATACAGGGGTCCGTACGTCGTGTGAGGACCCTTTCTCCCGCTTTGATCTGCGACTCTAAGTCTTGTAGCTGCTGTTTCCTTTGCTTTGCCAGTCGTATAGCAAAGCTAGTGATGGCTGCTCTAAGCGAGGCCTTAAAGCCCTCCCACCAAGCCCATACGGGTGTAGCGTGGACAGAATTTAACTGGAAATACTCGGCTATGACTGCTTGCATCGCTATCTGGAAGTCTGGACGATCAAGGAGAGATCTATCTAAGGCCCAAGTTGGATCGGGGTTAGATAATGAGTCATCTTGTAAGCATACTGAGACAGGAGCATGATCTGAGATGTGGATTGAGTGAATACTAGCAGGACCCATATTAGGGACCAGAGCCCGGGAGACCAAAAAGTAATCTATTCGGGATTGTGACGCATGCGGAGCCGAAAAGAATGTAAATTCCAATTCTTGTGGATGCTGCAAACGCCATATGTCAACCAGGGCTAATTCTGATAGCATGGAAGCAAGAAGAAGCTGCCCCCTGGGCCGCTTAGCCGACCTAGGAGGTTGCCGGTCAATAAGTGGATCTAGCGTTTGATTATAATCCCCTCCTACAATAAGCAGCTTCCCTCTGTCAGCGTGCAGCTCTCTCGCAACCGCAGCAAAAAAGTCTGAGTTATCCGCAGTGGGAGCATATAAACACATGATAAGAACTTCTAGCTCACCTAGCCGAAGTAGCACTTTGGTCCAACGGCCCTCTGCATCGGCACTAGAGCTTAGTACTGTTAGTTTGAGGGAGTTTCTGGCTAAAATGGCAACCCCATTGTGTTTACGAACAGCAGGGGAATACGCTATTACTCTATAGGGCCTCTGCCCAAGTTTCAAAGACTCATGCAAATTCAAGTGCGTCTCCTGTAACAGTAGTATGTCGACCCCCTCCTGTCGTGCATAATCAAGAATTTTCCGCCTCTTTATCGGGCTATTGATGCCCTGCACGTTGAGAGAGGCAATTTTACAGGGAGCCATCAAAAATTGCATCGAGAAAGGCCCCGAGGGGCCTGAGCAGAGGGCTGACTGAATTCTGGAAAAGGTACCAGTTATCACATAGAGTAATCCTGAGATAGCTATAGTATAGGGAAATTAATAGCCCCTCTTGGAGCTTGTTAGAGCCAGTAGAAAGTATTGACCCTGGAGGAGAGGCGAAACCCTGAAAATGTATCGGTGAGCACAGGCCGGCTGAGCTAGCTCCGGAGACCTGAAAAATGGACAGGCCCTTACCGCCATTAGCACGGAGCTACCAGGGGGGGATATATCTGTAAGAAAACATGTTAGGGAGCAACAATACATGATGAAACTAACATACAATGGAATTGCAAGTATCAGAATGAACACTTGCGATATGTAAGTATGAATACACAGCAAATATATAACACAATAACGAAGGAAACCCATCCCCCTGAATAAAGCACAAACCGCTCCAGTTACAGGGGCTCTGGGGAGAGTCCCTTCAACCGATTGAAGACACCATTAGGCTCGCAGCTCAGTACTGAGAACCGGAGTTCTGTAAAGCAAGGGTTTCCAAACCATCAATCATCCATATCGCAATAGTTCAGCGCATCTGAGCTGCTTCCATCTCTTCCAGAAATTGAAGGAGCGCATCAGGTTCCTCAAAGGTGCGAGTTTGATTATGGAAGGTGACGCGCATTCGCGCTGGGTACAGAAGCCCATATCGCGCCTGGAGCTGCTGAAGTCGCGGCCGTAGTTCCAGTAATCTTTTACGCCGATTCACAGTGTACTTGGCCAAGTCCGGGTAAAAGGAAAGCTTGCGTCCCTCATATTCCAGCGGTCCTCTTGATCGCGCCAAATCTAAGATCTGTGCAGCTTGTTGATAGCGTAGAGGGCGAAAGATAATAGGCCGCGGCCTGGAGATGCTAGGGGTGGTGTGGGATGGGACGCGGTGAGCGCGGTCGATTTCAAAGTCCTTATCGAACGTACAATGTAATAGCTCAGGAATGGCCTTGCGTAGGAAGGCGCGCATATCTGTTCCTTCTGCTCCCTCCGGAAGGCCCACCATGCGGACATTATTTCGGCGTGCCCGGTTGTTGCCGTCTTCCACCTCCCGCTGTAAAGTTTTGAGCTGCCTCTCCAACTTAGTAAGTGTTTCCAGGCGAACCTCATGAACAGAGAGTGTTGCCTCCACCTTGTCTTGTCGCAGAGATATGCCGTCCATTTTAGCGTTGAGCCCTGCGAGTTCTTCTTGCACCGAGATCATCGTTGCCCCATTAGTTTTAACCAGCTCTTTGACTCCTCGGATTTCAGTGAGGAGCTCGAGGTGAGCATCAGGCCCCTCTCGTGTGGGCGCCATTTTTTGTGGGGATATGGGCTCCGTTTTCGTTCGTTTAGCACTGCTGTTCAGAGCCCCGGAGTAGTCCAAACGCTGCGGTTTTGGGCCCGCCATCAGGGAGGTGCCGTGTTGCGTTTCAGGAGGCTTTTTATCTTAAAATGGCACTAATTTACAGGATGTTTGTAAGGTCTCTACAGAGCTACCGCACTAGACGTCTACTCCGCTCGGCATCAGGCTCCGCCCTCATTGGTCAGTGTCTTAACCATTGTGCTCCACTGCTGCTCCTCCTTGCATGTCAGCGCACCTACTTATGCTTTTCATTCCTTAAACTGCACAGTGCTGCTATCAAAAACATTGCTGGGACCTTGCGGTACCTCATACGGCACCCTATAAAGCGCCCAATAAGCAACATTCTAGGGTGCCTTGGCGGACAGTGCACTTTAAAATGTGCCTTATGGGGCGCCTTATGTTAACACGCTTTGAGAGTGCGTTTGCTAGTAGTAGTAATTAAAATAAAAAATAAAATGCCTCCTAAAGCAATCTTCCCCATAATAGGTAATGCCTCAGCCAGCCTTCTTCATTGGGCATGGGATTGAACCCATGATCCCTGCAGTATTGGTCAGTGTCTTAACCATTGTACTGTGGCTCTGTTCCTGTGCTTCTGCATCAGCGAGCCACTTCTGCTTCCCGTGCAACTTTCTCATGTGCTAATGTGCGGGGCGCACTTGAGCGCCGCGCACATTAGCGCATGATTAATCCTGGTTTTGCTTTTTTTCAGCCTGAAATGCCCACTCCTTATATGGCATCCGCACACTAGCGCGCCGCGCACCATAACGGGGTTTTAGTAAACTTACCCCTTAGCCTTAAGAAGGTAATAAATTTTAACCAATGGTGGCATTAATTCAGGAGAAACCCCCAATACCTCCACCAAATACTCTTTAAACATATCCCTAGCGAAAACAGAAGACACCTTAGGAAAATTAACAACTCTCACCCGAGAGAAATTATCTAACTGTTCTAACTTAGCTTGTACCGATGAAAAATTCTTTTTGAAAACGTCCGCCTGATCTTCTAAGATGTTGGTTCTATTCCGTTCTGCTTCAAGTTCTATAGAAAATCCAGATACCTTCTTCTCCAAATCCACAACAGTCTCTAACGTGGTCTTCACCTTGGAGGATAAAAGAGTAATTTGAGGGAGTAAAACTTCTCCTAAGGAAACAATAGCATTCCAAATTGATTCCAGTGTAAAGTTCATAGGACGCTGAAGAGCAAAAGCCCCCTCCGATATAGCTGCTGTTTCACCTTCCATCTCCACAAGCGGCAATGAATCCTCTCGTCGCGCAGGGGGAAGAACCTTC
Source organism: Ichthyophis bannanicus (assembly GCA_033557465.1). NCBI lineage: Eukaryota > Metazoa > Chordata > Amphibia > Gymnophiona > Ichthyophiidae > Ichthyophis > Ichthyophis bannanicus. The sequence goes on along the minus strand of CM066035.1, from coordinate 599,113,250 downwards.
CCTGTGCGTTCGCCTCCAACAAGCGCTGATGATGAAAGAGAGTGAAGGGCACAACTAGCCCCACTCACAGACTCCTCAAGCTCGCCTTTCCCTGGCCCTCGCGAGGTAACAACCTCCCGCGATACAACAGGGGAGGGAACCTCCAGGAAGCCCTCCGGCAATAAGCAGCTACGGGGAACCTTCGGCGCAGGGCTCAAAACTGGGGAGTAAGATGATACCGAGACTGCCGCCGAGTATTCCAACTCCGACGACACTGCCAGCCGGTTTTCTCCACCAGCAATGACTGAATCCCACAGAGCACGAACCAGGTAAGGATCCAGAGGACCAGAAACAGAAGCAACCGGCATCGAGGCAAGAGTGGGCTTCGAAGGCACCAGCCCAGCCTTGCCCTTACGCTTCTTCTCCATAGAGAAAGCGTGCTCACACAGTCACGACTACAACCGCCATCTTGAAACGCCCCCTAGCTTAGTTTTTAACGTAACCCTAACAAATATGTATTAGCTAGATTTGCATGCAAAGGAGGCAGTGCACGCAAATCTAGCTCATGCATATTCATTGTGGATTCCTGAAAACCAGATTGGCTGGATGTGTCTCAGCACTTGGGCTGAGAATCACTTCTGTATTATGAAGAGCGCTACCAACTTTTATCATACACTTGATTCAGATTATTTCATACAGCATGTCTGATATGAGTCATCTAAAACAACAAGCTAAGAACCCCCACACAAGGTGAAATCATAATGAACAAAACAGACCTTGGTGCAAAAAACTCTATAACAATATCTTTTTGTCGGAGCAGTCATTAAAAAGAGGGAGGAATGAAAAACCTTCCCCTCGCCAAGACCGCTCCTTTTAATCATTTATAACCAGTGCAATAGGTAAAACACTTAACTTGTAAACTTTTTTTACGAGCTTTGGAAAACCACAGAACTCATGATGAACACAATGTGGCACGTTTCGGGTCACGATGGACTTCTAACCCTGCATCAGGTGAAAAGAAATGAATTCCGTAGAGAAAGCTGCAATATTCACAAGATAGAGCATTCAAGCATTTAAAAGTTGGTGTGTGACATAAAATGCTTTCCAGCCAATCAGTGAAGACTCCTCCTTTCAGCCAATGGATTGTGGGAAAACCCTATGAATGAGGGAACCCCCTGTTTCCATTGGTCTTTGATCGATAATACATCACAATAATCAAGAATGACTAAAGCAAACTGTGCCATTCCAAAGAGGCATTAAGGACCACAGGAGAGACCGTATTCAATTTGAAAATCCACCGTTGTTCCAATTTTTTCAATTTGGAAACCCGATCTCCACCTCTAGGGTCTGTCAGAACAATGTCAAGGACACACCATTTCAGGTGATCAAAAGAATGTGCCTGTTGCATACAATGTTCAACTAAAGGCGCAGTCAGGGTCTTAGTCCGAAGACGAGAGGCATGTTCACCTAAACGAACTTTGATGCTCCTGATGGTATGTCCCACATAATTAAGTAGACATGGACACTGAATCAAGTAGATCACAAACGTAGAATTGCAATTAGTGCGCCATTTAGAATTATAAATGAGTGCAGTGCGCACATCCATCCAAGAAGGACCCTCTAAAGCTGACTGACAATAACGGCAAAGGCCACATTTATAATGGCCCGGATTTATATGGGCTAAAGGCGGTCGGTCTAAAAAAGCCGTTGTTCGAACCACCAGATCCCGCAGATTGGGACCCCTAGAGTAAGCAATCATTAAACATTTGTTAGAAAAACAAGAATGTAAAACAAGGATCGGCCAAAAACGATGTAAAATTTTTATGATCTTAGACATGCCACGCACATAGGGGAACACCCCTGTAATAGTATCCTCAATCTGCTGTCTGTTGCTAGATGAATATTGAGGTGTCAGAAGCCAGTCCCTATGTGAAAAGCATGCTCGTTTATAAGCAGTCCTTAATAATGCTAAAGGGTAACCCCAAAGTAACAGGCGGTGTTGAAGATCCAGTGCGTGACGGCGAAATTCATAACATCATTTTTACCATGGACTAATTGGAATGCGTGTGCATAAACTCATTTTCAATCTTTTTGCTGATGTTATTACTCTGAGGCTTAGAGGAGAATTGATGGAAAGTAACTTAAAAAAATAACAAAAAGCAGAATTGTAATTAGTGAGCATTATTTTTAGATGATTTTTAAAGGATTGGGGAAGGGATATAAGGGTGAAGCTAAAACACTGAGTATGAGTCAGTAATTTAGAGGGTAATTCTATAAAGCTGTACCTAAATGAACAATTTTGAGTGTGTCTAGCTTGCCTATTTGTAAGTGACATATGTGAGTAGTTTATAGAATAGGCACATACGTGGTGGAATACGCACACAAAATATAGGTATGATCACTTATACCAACCAATGACTTGGAGTAAATGGCCATGTGTAGAGTTTTCAAGAATGTGCGTTAGCTATAGCATTTTATAACTTACAAACATAAATTTGTACTCCATCTAAGGTCTGTCCCTATGCACGCCCGTATTGAAAGTGCGCACCATCAACCTGACATGCATACTTTCAGAACAGCACCCAACTACTTTACATGTGTAAGTGCATACTTCTGTGTGTAATTCACAAAAATATCATCATTGATACGCATGCACATATGCATGAATGTAGGTGTGCCTTATAAAATTTCCACTTTAGGAGCATGTTTATTAAAGCGCGGTAACTGGTAGTGCTGGGTTTAGCATGGGGCTAACACGTGTTTTGGATGCATGGTAGAAAGGAGCATGTGTCCCAAAGACAATTGCGCTAAAATGCCATGCTACCAGAGCAGCACGCAAATAGGTGGGGTGAAGGTGGAGAGAGGGTGAAGATGTGGCACATATCAGGGGCGGGCATGCTACTTGCACACTAGCTACACAAACATGTCACTAGTGCAGGCGCAATTTATGCTTGCCTCTGACCAGAAGGTAGATGCACCCACGTTGCTAACATGTCACAAACGCGCGTTACATACACAAGAGTTAGGACATTGAAAGGGCAGAAACAGGGCAACTACACTGGAAGAAAGAAAGGCAAACAGGAAAGAGAGCAGAAAATCTAAGCACCCACCTAGGCTACCAGGGAAGAGTGCTCGCATGGTGCAGCTTCCATGGCAGTGCACCACCGCAACCTGACAGCCACACAAACAAGGCCTGCAGGTCAGGAGTGACCCTGCTGGGACAGTGGGCAAACATCCACAGAAACATCATCAGCTGTCCTGACTGACTGCTATTCATGTCTGCACAGGGACTGAGTAGATGTCAGAGGGCTGCTGGTGTTGTGTGCTGTGGAGGTATCAGGACATAGGGCCTGTGTGCCTCGGCCAGTACTAGCCTCATAGCCAGAATTGGAACCAGCACAGTACAGCGGAGGATGGGGCATGCAAAGTAGGTGTTACACATACTGGCAACATGACAGTGTGGCATCAAAAGGTGCCATCCAACCCCTGCCTCCCTTACAGGGTAGGGAGGGGGCATGTAGCAGTGGTTATGGTTATGGTTAGTTTATGGTTAGTTTTATTTGATATACCACAATAACATGTATAATCTATGCTGCTTACAATCATGATGAAAACATAACAGAAAATCCATAAAATATATTGTACAATAACATAATAAAACAAAAATATATTATAAGCGGGAAAGAGGGGAGGGCAAGGGCATAAGGAGGGGAAGGAAAAAGATTAGGACAGGATCTGCCTTGCCCCTGACATACGGATATGACCATCCTAAACAAACAAAGATGGGAGATTAAAAGCTATCTCAAAAAGATATGTCTTTTGTAATTTCTTAAAGTTCTGAAAGTTAGGATCCATTCAAATTTGAGCAGGCAAACAATTCCATAATATTGGCACAGCTGCAAAAAAGGCCAATCTATGAGTGACCTCAAATTTAATAGAGACAGGAGAAGGAAGACAAAGCCTAAAACCATGTAAGGATCTAAGGACTCTAGCTGGAGTTTAAAGCAATACCAGAGAAGAGATATAATCAGGGGCAGAATCATGAATTGCTTTGTGTCTAAGGGAAAGAACTTTAAATTGGATTTGATAAAGAACTGGCAACCAGTGATACTGGATAAGTAGGGGAGTAACTGGATTATTTCTCCTGGAATGAGTGATGATACGCACTGCTAGGTTTTGAAGGATTTGAAGTCACTTAAGTTGATACTGAGGAATGCCCAGATAAATTACATTATAGTAATCGAGCCGAGTCAGGATAGCATGCACCAAAACTGTTAACTGGGCTGACATATCTAAAAAAGGTTGGATGGACCGGAAGTGATGCAGAACCAAACATGTGGATTTAGCAATGTTAGTAATGTGAGGAGTAAATGATAATTCCGAATTGAGCGTAATACCTAAATAACAAATGGAAGAGGATAATTGAAGCATAATCCCATCCAAGGTAGAAGATAAAGATGGAGGAGGGAGGGACCCTGTGAACCATATGGGTGTAGATTTTAGGGGATTAAGTTTCAGAGAATTATCCCTAAACCAAGTGGATATAGACAGTAAACAATCATCAAGAGGTGTTAAGTCTGGCAAGGTGTTATCTCTTGCATACAACAGAAAAATGTCATCTGCATATGCAAAAATTGATATGCCAAAAGTTTGGACAAAAGTAAGAAGAGGACTAAGGAAAAGATTAAGCATCAACTGAGAGAGTGTTGAGCCTTGATGTACCCCACAGAGTAGCTTGTGAGGGGAAGACAACTCCTCCTGTATACAGATCTGGAACATTCCATTTTCTAAAAAGGAGGAAAATTAGGCCAGAACCTTGTTCTGGATTCTGATATCATAAAGGTGAGCAAGGAGAAGATTATGATCAATAAGATCAAAAGCTGTCATTAAGATGAGTCAAACTGCGAGAGTAATTTTACCCTGATCGAGAATACTGTAGATTTTGTTCAGGACAGCTGTAACAGTTTTCTCCATACTGTGAAATGGTCTGAAACTTGACTGTTGGGGATGTAAAGAATTAGGGGGATGTTTACTAAAAGCCGCAAATGTGCGCGCCGCAAAATAGCGCACGGAAACGCGGCACTGAAACGCGAATAAACGCGTTTAAACGCCCCGCACACGTGCGTGTCACCCCCGCACAGGTACGCGGCTCACTAACGGGCCCCGTACAAGTGCGGGCCCGCAAATGTGCGATAGAGGCGTGGAACGGCGAAAGGAGGGCGGAGGAAGGCTCCGGAGGGCCGGAGGGACGGGGTCAATGGGTGGAGAGTGGGAGGGGAGAGGCTCCCCGCACAGTAGCGGGCCCGAATTTGCATGTAAAAACTACCGCGAGTGAAACACTCGCGGTAGAAAGCATTTAAAGGGAAGAGAAACCATTTCCGTCAGCAATGTACAGGAAAACCGGGGAAACCAGCAAACGTGAGCAGTGTGATACATGTGCACAGCACAAAAGTGAACATAAAAATAGAAAATGACCACAACAGAACTATTACAAATAGTAAGTCAGCTGGGGAACAGTTATAGTGATGGGCAAATACAGAAATCACACCCAGCAAAGGTCCAGAAAAAAGAAATGAAGTTTGGAAGGGTCTACTGAGAGGAGACTCTTCCAAAAACCATTTCCACGTTATGGAGCTTTCCTGGGAGTGTTCGCTATGGTTGCCCATTAATATCACTGTTGCCCAGCGTGGTGATATTTTGTCCCACAGTTCCCGTGGTCATTTCCGGGGTTTATGTGCACGTTTGTCACCAGACAGGGTGCATATGCCCACAGTAGAATTGCGTAGAGCAGGGTTTGTGACTCCATCCTGCCAGGCTTACTGCCTCCAGGGGCTGCACTGTCTCTGTGGCCAAAGTGTGGTACAGCAGACAGAGTTATTACCTCTAGGACCAGAGGGCAGAGGTTCAAAACCCAGCTGGGGCACCTGCCAGCCCAGTCCCTATATTTTACCCACCACTAAATAAAGATAGCGCAGACACCCCTGTATGCATGGGGAAAACACCCATATTTTACCCAACACCGCACACACCCCACAACAATGGGCATTACCTACAGCCAAGTCCCCCAAATGCAGTCCCATACTGCCACATTGCAATCAGGTCAACTGCTTTTTTCTGAGAGAAGTTCATGCCAGCATGTTGGCGGACATGTACATGTGGTGCAGGGGGCAGTGGCTGCTAACCACAGAAGACAGAGGCCTAGCCATGTGCAGGCTGGCACAGTCCACTGCAACAGACAGGTCCTGCCGGATCCACAGTCATGGACAGTCCAGGGAATCCAACCAATCTGTGGCTACACAGTGGTGCAGTGCACACAGACAGTGCATACAAGAACAGAAGGTCACAGGATCAAAGCCCAGCTGGGGCTACTGCCAATCCTGCCCACATATTTTTCCCACAACTAAACAGTGATAGTAAGGACACACCTTTCATGGCGGGGACATATGCAATGGTAAGACATCTATCTTTTACCCCACTGAGCACAGACACCATGAACAGGGGCAGTACCTAGAGCAGAATCACCCAAATGCAGTCCTGGTGGGCCACACACCAGTCAGGTTCCATGCTGACACTCATACAAATGCCTGTGCTGTATATCTATGCACCACCCCCATGGCATGTAGATGTAGCCCATGCATATTCATGAGGGATAGCAGGAAAACCCGAACAGTGTGATGCAAACCTGGACTGGAGTTGGGAATCTGTGCCGTAAAGCAGCAGCCATCAAGGGCAGACACACCCACACCCACAGGCCCCATTGGCCAATGTCTCCTGGAAAGGCAGAACATTGGACCGTGCATGCAGCACCCACAACGAGCACTTGCATAACTTACCAATGTCACCCTACACCTGAGGTATACGGTACACAGCTCGGAGACGTTTGCTAGGAGCACAGGCAGGCAGTTATCCATACGTTACGTACATACTGCTAGTTGACCCCATCCAAACAATCTGTTAGGTGTTTGCGGGGCATGCTCCAGCCCTGGCCTCTGACGGTGCTTACCACCCTGGGGAGTGACCACCAGCTGTAATGCGTACCATATCCATGCCTTGCCGTGCTCAGGACCGGTTTGGTGGGCAAGGCTACTTACCCCCTCAATCGTAGCACCATGATGGCAGAGGTGTGGAACTGTGTGTCTGTCTATACAGTGGGTGTTGGCTGCAAGCCCCTTCAACAGCCCGCACTGCCAGCACTGTTGCCAGTATTGGCCAGTCAATGTGCATAATGAGGTGCAAGGTACCATGGGTATAGCCAGGGCAGGGTGACGTGGCCAGGATGCATCTGCACTGGGCATAGGGCCCTGGCAGGGACATTGGCTGGGATATTGTAGTGTCCGGCCACCACCTACACAGACAGGGTGGCCAAAGCATGTCCTTCTGGGGGATCACGCTCACCCTGACTGTGCAGTGACCACAGCATGGCTAGGCCCCCCATAGTGCTGTATAGTAGTTCTCTCATGTGATAGATATGGGTTCTCTTTGGGGCCCAGTCACTGATCTATCTGCCTGCTGTGTATGCAGACAGCCCAGTTCTGGGTGCATGCATCTCCATTGGGAACATGCACTATGGACTAACCAGCAGACTGTTTGTAGCTGGTAAATGTCTTGCTATAATGGCTTGCAGGGTGCAGTGGCTGTTGGCTTGCTGCAGGGAATATCTGGTGGTGGAGTGCAGCTTACCATACCCTGGGCTTATGTCTGTCTGCTATTGTGTTATGGCTGTGTATGGAGCTGCCTGCCTGGGGGGGGGGTGGTGGTGTTCCTCAGCAGGACTGGGGTTGATGTTGCCCTCTACTGCCACCTTTGCAGGGAGGTAGAGTGTGGATCCCTTGATGGAGACCATGTTTGCCACGGGGGGGTGGGTGCCGCCTGATGGCGGCAGACAGGGATATCCATGGTGTTTGTGCAGAAACTAGCTATCTTACACATTAACACTGCTTTGGAACGCCCGCTTGGCCTCCATCAGCCATGGCAGGTGTTGTTGACCTGGTCCTGGCCACCTCATTGCACACTCAGGGTGAGCACCGTACCCGCATGATGTAACGGTGTGTGGCTACTCTGTGCCAGTGAAACACCCGGTCAGTGCCCCCTACTAGGCCAAGGTGCTGTGTGGGTGCACCCGGTCACTTCCCCCAACAGGGCCGAGGTGCTGTGGGGGTGCATTCCCCATCTTGTGTCCATCTGCGGACAGCTAATTTGCATGTGCAGTGCATCATGGGTACGGGTGGCCTAACCCTATCCTGTTGACACCAGCAGACTGTCTGTGCGGTGACGTGTAGGCTATCTGCAGCCAGCCAGGGGCCTGCTTACAGCTATGGAGCTGTAGCGCAATGGTTACATCACTGCCTGTGCAGCCAGAGGTCATGGGTTCAAACCCACAGTGGTGCCCTTTGGTAGGGCTGTCCACAGCTTTATTTATATTTACTGTACATATGTCTATGCCGGCAAGACCACCCTCAGCTTACTATACCCATTAGGTGCCTCTGAGGGTGCATCATAGGGCGCCCTGTAGGCCACCTTATGGTTGCCATCCCTATAGGGTGCACTATACATTATCCTGTGTCGCAACATACATGCTGCCCTATAGGGGTCATTCAAGGGTGCCTTGGCGAACAGTGCACTGTAACATGTGCCTTATGGGCCGCCGTATGGTAACATGCTGGGAGAGTGCGTTTGCGAGTAGTGATAACAAAATATAATTATACAGCCTCCTACAGCACTCCTCAACATAATACATACTGCCTCAGCAGGCATTTTTCACTGGGCATTGTGAGGAGTTGAACCCCTGATCCCTGCACCATTGGTCAGTGTTTTCACCATTGTGCTGTGGCTCTGTTCCTGTGCTTGTGCATCAGCGCGCCGCCTTGTGCCTCTCAGCGCGCCGCCTTCTGCCGCCCAAGGGGACCAGTGCGCCGCCTTATGCCGCCCAAAAATAACTGTGCGCCGCCTTATGCCGTTCCAAATTAATTTGCCTCCTAAAACAATGTTAATCATTACAGTTACTGCCTCAGCTGACCTTTGTCGTTGCGCACACTGGGGGATTGAACCCATGGCCCCTGCACCATTGGTCAGTGTCTTCACCGTTGTACCACGGCTCTGTTGTTTTGTATACTCAGCAGTGCGCCACTTTGCCTTTCCACGCGGTAATGTCGACCCCCGCACATTAGCGCGACACACACACGTCCGGTTGCTTACTACCGTTTATTTTCTATTTACTGCCTGAACCGCCCACTCCTTATATGGCACACGCTCACTAGCGCGGCCCCGCACGTTAGGAATGTTTAGTAAACATGCCCCTTAGTATGCTCTACTTGGTCAGAAAGCTGCTGAAAAATGAATTTCTCAATGAGTTTGACTAATGATGATAAATTGGAAATAGGACGATAGTTCTGAGGGTCTGAGGAGTTGGCCTTCTGTTGCTTAAGGATTGACCATAGCACTACTACCACAACTACTACTGAACATTTGTATAGCGCTACAAGACATATGCAGTACTGCGCAGACACATGTAAAAGACGGTCCCTGCTCATCAGAGCTTACAATCTAGTCAAGACAGACAAAAGTAGCTGAAGGCATTGGATACAACTAGGGGGCATGGTAAGGAAACACAAAGTAGATCAAGGGAGTCAAGATCCAAAAGTGGCAGCAGTGAGTTTTCAGCCTAGATTTGAAAAGGGTCAGAAAAGGTGCCTGCAGGGCCGGCCCGTCCATTGAGCAAGAATGTTTTTTGCACAGGGCCCCGCGTTTCAGGGGGCCCCGCGCAAAGAACATTCTTGCTTTCCTCAAAATTACATTTTAAAAAAAAGCTGGCTCTCTGGCTGCTGCCGCTGCCACCGCGGCAGAATGCAGTGTCCCGCGGGGCCCCCTCTGCGCCGGCTGAGCCCTCTGCCCGGCTTTCAGATTCGCGAAGGGAGAGAGTCTCTCCCTCGCGTCTCTGTTAAGCCCGCAGGGGCTAATGGGAAATTTCCCATCAGCCCCTTTAGACGCGAGGGGTTGATGGGAAATTTCCCATTAGCCCCTGCGGGCTTAACAGAGACGCGAGGGAGAGACACTCTCCCTTCGCGAATCTGAAAGCCGGGCAGAGGGCTCAGCCGGCGCAGAGGGGGCCCCGCGGGACACTGCATTCTGCCGCGGCGGCAGCGGCAGCAGCCAGAGAGCCAGCTTTTTTTTTTGGAATGCGAATTGGCTGGGGGGGCTGTTAGGACAGCTAATGGGCTTGGGCGGGGGGCTGTTAGGACTGCTAATGGGCTGGGGAGGGGGCTGTTAGGACTGCTAATGGGCTGGGGGGGCTGTTAGGACTGCTAATGGGCTAGGGGGGGTGGGGGGGTTAGGACCGCTAATGGGCTGGGGGGGTGGGGGGGTTAGGACTGCTAATGGGCGGGGGGGGGTTAGGAGTGTTAATGGGATGTGGACTGATGGGGGCTGTCTGGAAATGGGGTGATGGGGGGGTTAGAACTGCTAATGGGCTAGGGGGGCTGTTAGGACTGCTAATGGGCTGGGGGGGCTGGGGGTGGGTTAGGACTGCTAATGGGCTGGGGGGGTTAGGACTGCTAATGGGCTGGGGGTGGGGGGGGGTTTGGACTGCTAATGGGCTGGGGGGGTTAGGACTGGGAATGGGCTGGGGGGGTTAGGACTGGTAATGGGCTGTGGACTGATGGGGGCTGTCTGGAAATGGGGTGATGGGGGGGGTTAGAACTGCTAATGGGCTATGGGGGCTGTTAGGACTGATAATGGGCTGGGGGGGTTAGGACTGCTAATGGGCTGGGGGGTGGGGTGGGTTTAGGACTGCTAATGGGCTGGGGGGTTAGGACTGGTAATGAGCTGTGGACTGATGGGGGCTGTCTGGAAATGGGGTGATGGGGGGGTTAGAACTGCTATTGCGCTATGGGGGGCTGTTAGGACTGCTAATGGTCTATGGGGGGTTGGGGGGGTTAGGACTGCTAATGGGCTGGGGGGGTTAGGACTGCTAATGGGCTAGGGGGGGTGGGTTAGGACTGCTAATGTGTTGGGGGGGTTAGGACTGATAATGGGCTGGGGGGGTTAGGACTGCTAATGGGCTGGGGGGTGGGGGGGGGTGAGGACTGCTAATGGGCTGGGGGGGTTAGGACTGGTAATGGGCTGTGGACTGATGGGGGCTGTCTGGAAATGGGGTGATGGGGGGGTTAGAACTGCTAATGGGCTATGGGGGGCTGTTAGGACTGCAAATGGGCTTGGGGGGCTGTTAGGACTGCTAATGGGCTGGGGGGTGGGGGTGGGTTAGGACTGCTAATGGGCTGGGGGGGTTAGGACTGCTAATGGGCTTGGGGGGGTGGGTTAGGACTGCTAATGGGCTGGGGGTGGAGGGGGTTAGGACTGCTAATGTGCTGGGGGGGGGTTGTTAGGACTGCTAATGGGCTGGGGGGGTTAGGACTGGTAATGGGCTAGGGGGGTGGGTTAGGACTGCTAATGGGCTGGGGGGGTTAGGACTGGTAATGGGCTGTGGACTGATGGGGGCTGTCGGAAATGGGGTGATGGGGGGGTTAGAACTGCTAATGGGCTATGGGGGGTGGTTAGGACTGATAATGGGCTATGGGGGGGCTAGGACAGGAAATGGGCTGATGGGGAGGGGTTAGGACTGGCAATGGGCTGATGGGGTTAAGACTGGAAGTGGGCTGATGGGGGGTTAGGACTGGAAGTGGGCTGATGGGGGGGTTAGGACTGGTAATGGGTTATAGGGGGGCAAACTGAAAATGGGGTGATGGGGGGGTTAGGACTGGAAGTGGGTTGATGGGGGGCTAGGACTGGTAATGGGTTGGGGGGTTGCTATGACTGGAAATGGGCTGAGTGGAAGGGGAGGCTTGAATTGCAAATAGCTGATGGGGAGGGAGCTTGGAATGGAAATGGGCTGTGAGGGAAGGGAGCTAGGACTGAAAATGGGCTGATGGAGCAGCTAGGATAGGACTGGAAATGGGCTGTTGGGGGGAGCTAAGATTGGAAATGGGCTGTGGTGGGGGCTTGAATTGAAATGGACTCATGGAGGGGCTAGAACTGAAAGTAGGCTCATGGGGGGCTTGGACTGGAATTGGACTGAGTGGAGGGGAGCTATGATTTGACATGGGTTGATGATGGGGCTAGGAAATGACTAGAAGTGGGCTGATGGGGGGCTAGGATTGGAAATGAGCTGATGAAGGGACTCAGACTGAAAATGGATGGGGGAGCTAGGACTGGAAATGGGTTAATGGTGGGCTAGGACTGGAAATGGGCTGATGCAGGGACTAGAAGGGAATGGATGCTGGGTGAGACTGGAACTAGAAGGGAGCTGATGTTGGGGGAGGATTAGAATGGGATGGGGCTGGGAGAGTAAAATGGAGAGGGGAAAAATATTTTGTGTGGGAGGGATGAAAAATCTACAATTGGCCTGGTATTGGGAGAGTAAGTGGGGATTGAGGATGGAGGGGTAAAATTTGTGTGGATGAAATAGGAATGAGGAAAGAGCAAAAGGAGAAAGATTAGTATGTTAAAGCAGATGTAGAGAGAGAGAATGGAAAAAAAAACTAGAAGAGAGAAGAAAGAACAAATGGACAGCAGACGATGGACAGTTAGCAGAAAACATGAAGAAACCAGAAGAAAGTGGCTGGAGCAATTGCAACTGAAAAAAAATGCACAAAAGGTAGAAATATCTCTTTATTTTGAATTTATTAACTGGAATATGAAACCTCTGGGAAATGTGCATCATTAACGTCTGTGCTTTGTTTGGTACAAGAGGAAATTAATTTATAGTTTTATTTCTACAGTGTTGTACATTCCAAGTTTGGCTTTTGGGGTTCCCAGTTTAATTATTGCCTTCCTGTTTCTAAATTGTGATTCCTTGTTTGGTGATGGTCTATGTTCTGCATGTGTAACTGAGCTGAGGTATTCTGTTTATGTAATTCCTATTTGACATTGCCACTTGTTCTCTTTCCCCAGTATTCTCTGAAATGTATTGGTTTAATATTTGCAGTGTTGCCTTTTGATAGTTAGGGTATGGTGCTTTGTGAGTCCTGGTAATGCTGTCAGGATACGGCGGGTTTGCTATGGGTTCTAAATGGGCAGGGTTTTGTAGTAGTTTCTAATGTGCCTGGCGGTTGGCACTGGATTATAGTAATGTAGAAATCTTTTAGTCTTTCTTTATCCATACACTCATTAAGAGACATGTTTACTAAAAGTTAGTGTATGGTAACATTATGCAAATATGTATGCAAATAAGGCCACTTATGCAAATGAGGCCCCGCACTGAGTCTCCGCACATGGCCCCGCACCCCCCTTGGGCTGCCCCTGGGTGCCTGACATACAGACTCGGGTAGTTTGTTCCAGGCATAAGGAGCAGCAAGGTGAAAGGTGAGAAGTCTGGAGTTAGCAATAGAAGAGAAGGGCACAGATAGAAGTGATTCATTTAGTTATTTATTTACTTATTTAACCAGTTTACTATACCACTTTATCCTTCAATCAAAGCAGTTTACATTAGGTATTCACTACAAACCGGTACTGGATACATTCCCTTGTCCCCAAAGGGCTCACAATCTACGTGTACCTGAGGCAATGGAGGGTTAAATGGCTTTGACAGAAGAGCAGAGTTCCCAAGGAGGGGTGTAGGAGGAGATAAGAGAGGAAAGGTAGTAGGGAGCTACACAGTGAATGCACTTCTAGGTCAGCAGGAGAAGTTTAAACTGGATGTGGAAACAGATAGGGAGCCAATGAAGTGACTTGAGAAGAGGGGTAATATAAGCATGATGAGGCTGGCAGAAAATTAGCTGAGCAGCAGAGTGTTGAATAGATTAAAGCTGAGAGAGATGATTCAGAGGGCGACCAGCTAGGAGTAGGTTACAAATGGGAGGTGACTAAGGAGTGGATATGTTTTGTCTTAGTAGTGTGTTCAGAAAGAAATGGTAGGTCTTAGCTATCAGATGTATGTATGTGGAGAAGGAGAGAGAGGAATCAAAGATAACCCCAAGGTTGCAAGCTGAAGAAACAGGGGAGAGTAGAGAGTTATTCACAGAGACTGAGAAAGGAGGAAGGGGAGAGAAGGGTTCAGGAGGAAAAGGAGCTCAGTTTTGGCCATGTTCAAGTTCAAGTAGTGGTAAGACATCCAAGCAGCAATGTCAGAAAGGCAGGCAGAAATCCTGGCCTGAATTTCCAAAGAGATTTCAGATGTAGAGAGGTAGATCTGGGAGTCATCAGGGTAAAGATGGTGCTGAAAGCCATGGGAAGAGATGAGTGCACCAAGGGATTGGATATAGAGAGTGAAAAGGAGTGGACCCAAAACAGATTCTTGAAGTACACCAAATGTGTACAGGATAGCAGTAGAGGAGGATCCACCAGAAGAAAAACACTGAAAGAGCAAGAGAAGAGATAAGAAGAGAACCAGTATAGCACAAAGCCCTTAAAACCAAGTGAGGACAAGGTATCAAGGAGAAGGTTGTGGTCAACAATGTCAAAGACAGCAGAAAGGTCAAGAAAGATGAGGATTGAGTAAAGGTCATTGGATTTTGCTAGGAACAGGTCACTGAAGACTTTGGCAAGAGCCATGTCTGTAGACAAAGGCCAGATTGTAGAGGATCCAAAAGGGTTTGAGAGGAGAGAAAGTCAAGACAATGGTGGTGAACTGCACGTTTAAGTAGTTTAGAAGTGAAGGGGAGGAGGGAAATGAGTCAATAGTGAGAAGGACAGGTAGGGTCTAGTGAGGGTTTCTTGAGGAGAGGAGTGACCACAGCATGCTTGAAAGCTGTAGGGAAAGTTGCAGTGGAGAATATGAGAGATGGAAGAGACTACAGTGGAGGAGATGGAGCTAAGGAGATGGGTGGGAATAGGATCAGAGGAGCAGGTAGTGAGTTTGGATGAGGAAAGAAGGTAAGTGGTTTCCTCCTCAGAGATTGTAGAAAAAGAAGAAAGGGTAGCAGAGGTAGGAGGGGGAAAGTTGGGAGTGAAGGGGGGGAGGAGGGGAAGTAGCTGACCTTTTGGGAAATTGGAGTGTGATCTTGTGGATTTTGTTATGGAAGTAGTCAGCCATGGTTTGGGCAGAAAGGGAGGGAGGATCAGAGGCAAAGGCACCTTGAGGAGAGAGTTGAGAGTTGTAAAGAGACAGTGAGGGTCAGAGGCAAGAGAGTTAGTCAGATGGACTGTTTAGGTGTCTAGCTGACATGTATATACTTTCTGTACAACAGTTTTGATATGTTCTCTGTATCCAATTTCTGGAAATTGTTGTTCAATGTAAACTGCCCCTGATCAATGGAAGGGGCGATATATAAGAAACATTTAAATAAATAAAATAAATGGACATAATAGTCTTGTTTGGCAAGTGCTATGGCTGATTGGAAAAAGACAAGCATGAATTTGAAGTGTAGAAAGTCCACAAGGGTGCAGGATTTGAGCCAAGCATGCTCAGCTCAGTGGGCGCAGGAACGTAGATAGTGGGTAGTAGAAGACAGCCAGGGCAGAGGTACAGTACGCCTCACAGGATGTGGCATGGGTGGAGCAAGAGCATCCAGTGCAGAGGAGAGCCTCATCAACAGACTCAGATGACATAGTGGAGGAAAGAGGTGATGAGACAGTGGAGGAGAGAGCCAATGGGTCAATAGTATGAAGATTTCTAAAGAAGTTGTAGGAGACAGGGAGAGGTTGAGGCAGTGAGTGATGAAGATTGAAGTTTAGCAGATGATGGTCTGATTTGGGAAGAAGTAAGGTACAGAGGTTTGAGGGTCAGCAATTAGAGAAGAATACAAGGTTGAGGCAATGGCCTTTGCTGGTGAATAAGGGTAATAGAACAAAGCTAGAGGTTGAATGATGAGGTAAGGGAGAGAAGCTTTAAAGCATAAGGGTCAGAGGGGTTATCAACATGAATGTTAAAATCCCTGAGAATACGGGAGGAGGAGGAGGATGAATCCAGAAAGAAGGAAAGCCATGAGTCAAAGTCAGGGAGAAAGGTAGAGGTGGACATGTCAGGGAGTCAATAAACAGCAGCTAATCGGAGAGATAGTGGAGTAAAAAGCCGGATGAAGTGGACTTCAAAGAGGGACAGAAGTGAGACTGAGGCAGAAGAAGGGGTTGAAATAGACAGGAAGGAGAGAGTAGAAACCCAACACCACCACCATGGCCAGTGGGATGAGGCGTGTGGGAGAATTTATAGCCACCATGACAAGAGCAGCAACTGAAGCTGAGTCCTCTGGGAGGAGCCAGGTCTCAGAGCAAGGAAATGGAGAGCATTAGAGAGCACAAGGCATATGAAAAAGGGAGAGGGGAGGGGGAAAAGAAAGGGATATGAATAAGATTTCAGCTGTTGCATGAGGATCTGTTCTGGGAGTGTGACAAAAGTCTAGGGGGGCCAGGATTGTGGTTGATATCCCTGGAAGAGAAAAGGAGAAGGAGTAGAAGAGCGTGGGGCAGATAGGAAACAACACAGTGGTAACAAGGGTGAGTTTGTTTCAGAGGGAGAGGAGATGGCTGAATGAGAGGGAGAATGTGATGAAGCTCAAGAGCTGATGATAGGATAGATGACAAGATGGTGGGGAAGTGAGGATGGTAAAGGGAAAATAAGGGGGAGGGGCTTGAAGGTTTTGGAAGGAGGGAAGACAATTAAGGAGTATGAGCATTACGGCTTGTCTCCAAACATCAGGCACAACACTTGCTGAGAGACTGTGGTTAATGATATGAAGAATGAGAGAATATAAAACTAGGAAGGGGTCCCACAACCACAAAGAACAAATGGGGTTCAGAGTCATAGAATGATTTAAGCAAACACCTAAGAGTAGGCATTAGCAGTAAAGTAAAATTAGACCATATATGTGACAGAACCAAAATAAATTTTCCAGACAACAAAAGTAGGAAAAATAATTTTATTTTCAATTTGGTAATTGGAATGTATTTATATTTTGCATAGTACAGGGCTGTGTTGCACTGCATAAAAAGTGTGAATTCTTGGGGATTTAAGGGTATGTTTACTAAACCTTCTTAACGTGCGCCCAGCGTTAGTGTGCAGGATGCCATATAAGGAGTGGGCGTTTCAGTTTAAAGTAGCAAAATGGGATTAGCGCGCGATAACGCGCGCTGCTGCGCACATTATCGGGCAAAGCGCCGCTAAGCGCGTTACTGCGCGGTAATCTTAAGTAGGCGCACAGACATCCAAACATAGAAACAGACGTGTAGCACAATGGCTAATACACTGACTGATGATACAGAGATCATGAGTTTGATCCCCCAGTGTGCCTAATGCATAAGGCTGGCTGTGACGTGTAAGTATTGTTTCCTGAGGTATTTTATTTATTGCTGCCAGCAAACACACCCTCACGTGCCGTAACCTAAGGTGCCGCATAAGGCACCCTATAAGGCACCCCATAGGGCACATTATAAAGTGCACTGTCCGCCACGGCACCCTATAATGTCCCCTATAGGACAACCTATAAGGCGCTTCATAGGACACCTTATAAGGCACCTTATACAGACTGTAACCATAAGGTGCCTCAGAAGGCGCTTTATAGGGTGCCCTATAAGGCGCCTTATAGGGCGCCTTCTGAGGCACCTTATGGTTACAGTACCCTGAGGGTGTTTTGCTGGCAGCACTAATGTACATTAAAAAAAGACAATGCTTTGGACAGCCCTATCAAATAACCCCTACTGTGGGTTTGAACCCATGACCTCTGGCTCCACAAGTAGGGAAATAACCAGTGAGCTACAGCCCCATAGCTGCTAGCAAACCCCTGGCTGGCTGCAGAAGGACTGCACATCACCACACAAACAGTCTGCTGTGGTCACCAGGATAGGGTTAACCCACCCATACCCATGATGCACTGCACATGCAAATCAGCAGTCTACAGATGATCACAAGATGGGGTATGCACCCCCACAGCACCTCGGCCTGGTAGGGGGAACTGACCGTGTGTGGTACTGGCACAGAGTAGCTACACATCGTCACATTGTGCGGGTAATGCACTCACCCTGAGGGTGAGGTGGGGCGCCCAGCACCAGGTCCACAGCAGAGAAAGGCTATGCTGCAGGTCCCCAGCAGTGCTAATGTGTGAGATAGGTAGTTTCTGCATACACACCTTGGATATATCTGTAGGTCTCAATCAGGTTTAGCCCCTATGGACCCCTAGGAGGATTATGTACCACCACCCTTCTCCAGGGCTGAGGGGGGTAAACAGGTCTCCCACCAACAGATCCACATTCTACCTCCCTGCAATGGACCCAGTCCTGCACATTCTACCTCCCTGCAATGGACCCAGTCCTGCTGGGGAACAGACACACTACAGGGCAGTCAGTGCAGCTCTGTACACATCCATAATGCAATAGCAGACAGACATTAGGCCTGGATATGCTAAGCTGCACCCCACCACTATCTGATATTCTTCTGCAGCAAGCCTTCAGCCGCTGCACCCTGCAAGGCATTCCATCAAGACACATACCAGCTGCAGACAGTCTGCTAGCTAGTCCATAGTGCATGTTCCTGGTGGAAATGCATGCACCCAGAACTGGGATGTCAGCATACACACCAAACAGATAAGTCAGTGACTGGGCCCCAAAAGAGAACCCATAAATATTACATAAGAGAAATACTAGATAGCACTATGGGGGAGCCTAGCCATGCCGTGGTCACTGCTCAGTCAGGGTGAGAGTGATCTCCCAGCAGAACATGCTGTGGCCACCCTGTCTGTGCAGGTGGTGGCCGGGCACTACAATGTCCCAGCCAGTGCCCTATGCCCTGTGCAGATGCATCCTGGCCAGGCCACCCTGTCCGGGCTATACCCATGGTACCTTGCTCCTCATTATGCACATTGGCAGGCCAATACTGGCAACAGTGCTGGCAGTGTGGGCTGTGGAGGGTGCTTGCAGCCACCACACACTGGATAGACAGACACACACTCCCACACCTATGCCAGCATTGTGCTACTATAGAGGTGTTTAGCAGCCCTGGCCACCACACCAGTCCTGGGCACAGTGCAGGCATGGATATGGTACGCGATACTGTTGGGGGTCACTCCCCAGGGTGGTAAACACTGTCAGAGACCAGACCTGAAGCACACTCCACAGACATCAGAACGGATGCTATGATGGAGCTCAATCAGCAAACTGTGCTTAACATAGGAATTGCTATCTGTCAGTAATCATAGCAAACGTTTGATAGCTGTGTACCGTATTCCCAGGTGTAGGGTGGCATTGCTAAGGTATGCAAGTGCTAGTATTGGGAGATGCACGCAGGGCCCAATGTCCTGCCTCTCCAGGAGGCATTGGCTAATGGAGCCTGTGGGTGTGGGTGTGTCTGCTCCTGTTGGCTGTTTCTTTACGGCAGAGGTTCCCAACTCCAGTCCTGGTGTGCCAAACACTGTTTGGGTTTTCATGCTGTCCCTCATGAATATGCATGAGATACATCTGCATACCATGGGGGTGGTGCATAGATATACAGCACAGGCATCTTTATTAGAGGCAGCATGGAACCTGAATGGTGTTTGGCCCTCCAGGACTGAATTTTGGAGACTCTTCTCTAGGTAATACGCCTGTTTATGGTGTCTTTGCTCTGTAGGGTAAAATGTAGGTGTTTTGGGCATGTTTACGTCATCTGCAATAAAGGTTCTGTCTGTATTAGCACGTTGTAGTAGTGGGTAAAATATGGGGACTGGGTTGGCAGGCACCATAGCTGGGACTTGAACCTGTGATCTTCTGCCTCCTAACACACTGGTTGTGTGCACTGCACCACCGTGTTGCCACAGAGACAGTGCATTCCCTGGTGATACCATGAATGTTTGTCCGGCAGGGCCTGTCTGTTGCAGTGCATGGCACCCACCTACACAGGGCTAGGCCATGGTCTGCTCTGGGCAGCTGCCACTGCCCCCCTCCACCACCAGTACCCCTCTGCCACCATGCTGACATGCCCTTCTGCTGGTGGTGCTGGTGGTGTGCAGTCTCAAGCCATCCAGTGTGCAGGTAGGCGGCTGCCTATGGTGCGTGTTCTGGGGTAGGGGTGCCTGCATAGATGTCCACGCTTCCCCCCAACACCGCCTGCCAATGTTCTGTGCCCTTGGAGGTACCTGCTGGGTACTATCCCTGTGACACTGTGATACACACTCTCGTGCCCATGTTGGGCTCTCATCAGTTGCTGTCTGGCTGCTGTACAGTTTCAGCATTCCTAAGTGCCACCTAGGCATCTGCCTAGTCCGCACTGTGCCCCAGCTGCACCAGAGCATGTGCCGCCTGCAGCCCTCTGTATCCCCTTTCCCAGCATCTGTCCAGTTGCCCATTCCGACATGCCCGCCCTGCTGTTGTGGAACATGTGCATGCCATAGGAAACCTGTCCAATGGAGAGGGAAACCCTGATCAGTGCTATTTCACTGTGGGATCATTCACCTTGTATAGGGACGGAGCGTAGACCCTTCCAAAATTCATATCTTTTTTGGGGGGCTTTCTTGGGAGTGTTTTTTGATGTTTCCCATTACTATCACTATTGCCCAGCTTGGTTATGTTTTTTGTATATTTTGTTGGGGTCCTTTTCAATGTTTACTTGTACTTTTGTTCCGTGCACATGTATCACACCTATCACTTTTTAGTAGGTTTCCCTGGTTTTGCTGTACATTGCTGACAGAAATGGTTTCTCTTCCCTTTAAATCAGCTCTAACGCGAGGTTCTCACTTGCGTTATTTTTGGCCTCGAATTTCACATCGTTAGTGTGCGGGGAGCCTCTCCCCTCCCACTCTCCACCCATTGACCCCTTCTCTCCACCCCTGGGGAGCCTTCCTCCGCCTTCCGGGAGCCTTTCCCCGCCTTCAGCGCTCGTTTGTGCCGCTGCGCGCATTAGCACGTGCTAGGGCACATTTGTGCCCCATAAAGCGTTATTATCGCACGCTAAGGTACCTTAGCGCGCGATAATTGCACAGCGCGCACATTAAGAAGGTTTAGTAAACATACCCCTTAGTTTCATTTTTGTCTACATATTTTTATTTTAGGTTGTAATAATTTATTCTTAACTTAGCAAAAGTCTATCTGTTCTAAGCATATATGCCCAGTACCAGATATTCTGCCAGCTTGGAGTTTCTATGTAGGGATCTGCAGTAATATGGCTTCTTCGTTTTTTTCAATAGGATTAGTGATGTTCTAGAGCTCATTAAATATTTATTCTGGTGCCCTTTTCTGGGTAGGCTTGTTATGTGAATTTTGGTCCTGGATGATTTTGCAAAGTTCATTCTGCTGTTACTGAGATGAAACCAAAATCAGGCATTTTTTGTGGTATATTGAGTTCTACGGGGAAATGTCCTAGTTATGCTCTGTACCCATTGTTGGGTGAGGGTTTTCTATGGATGCGGAAGATATGATTATAATTAACATCATGAAGGTCCAGTATTCTGGGTCAGGGGTTAGTTTTTGTTTTTTGTTTTATATTAGAGTCCTAGACCACATACTTTAAGTGCTACGATTTTTGTTGAGTATAATCAGTGATTGCAAAGTTTTCATTTCTTTAATATATAGCCTGGAAATATAAGTTATACTGAAGCAACTGCACAGCAGTGCTATGAATGAGGAAAACTCCCATTTCTCCTTCCCCACTCCCCAACCAGAGTTCTGAGGCGGGCTTTGTTTTGAGTGCCTTGAGAAGTGCCATCTCTATCCCTGCCTCAGGCAATAGATTGCCTTGAGCTACCCCTGGAGTGGATGCACAGATGAAGTTTTGTCTAGGGCAGAGGTGTCAAACTTCTTTCCTGGAGGACTACAAGCCAGTTAGGTTTTCAGGATATCCCTAGTGAATATGCATGAAATATATATGCATGCATTGCTCCCACTGTATGCAAATATATCTTATGAATATTCATTAGAGATATC
Organism: Ichthyophis bannanicus; assembly: GCA_033557465.1. NCBI lineage: Eukaryota > Metazoa > Chordata > Amphibia > Gymnophiona > Ichthyophiidae > Ichthyophis > Ichthyophis bannanicus. Next base: position 599,091,455 of record CM066035.1, on the reverse strand, counting down.
CTAAAACCAGACTGGTTTGTGGCCCTCCAGGACTAGAGTTTGAAACCCTTGGTCTAGGGCATCAGATACCTTTGGGCCAGACCTCGTTACACTTACTCCAAGGTATGTGAAAGTTTGTGTGTACCTGTTCCAGCAAGAATAGGTGGATATGTGCATATATGATATGTGCATAAATGCCAATCCCTCCCAAATACCACCTACTCTCTGTCCTCAGAAGGCCTATCCAAATATTGCACAAAAGTAGGTGCTGTTTTCTTTTATGCACATATACCCATGGAAATTTTATAAGCACTTATTTGAGCCCATAAATCACTGTTCTTTGCACTGAAGTCAATTATAAAATTAACCCCTTTGTGAGATCATGGAAATAGTTTTTTGGGGGTAATGCTATAAAGTCATTTTAGCACAGATGTGGCAATATATGTGTGTGAAAAGGCTCTTACAAAATTACAACAGGCATAAACATACAAGCGGTGGCATGAAGGAGTTACTGGAGGCACTTCCGGGACATGGTCTGGGTGGAGAATGGGCAGTTACAAAGCGCAAATACTGATTATAATATGCACTAAACTTCTTCCAGGCTGGTGGACTCTATGTGCAGACATTTACGCATGCTCTCAAGTGGGATTAATGGCTGCGCCTTCAATATAAGCACTATTTCTACTGGATTTGTGCTAGTATTTTATAGGCGCCCATGTGCCTTCATAAAATAGGGCCAAAATAGGTCCTTCTTTACAGTTAACCTAGGCACCCTGTAATAGTCATATTTTTCAGAAATTATTTTCATGAGGTTATGTACGTGAAATGAGAAAAGAGGTAAAAAATCAACTCACCACAGTGATTCCGTCATTTAACAAGGACTCTCCAAATATCGTCATGTACAGCTGCTCGTTAACATGGGCTTCTTCAAAGACAGCTAGTACCGCCACAGGGTCAACAGCTGAAATCAAGCTACCAAACAGCAAATTCTGTAGCAAATTAACATCACTTAATCCAAATGCTTCAATCTGACATATTCCATAAAGAGAAATACCAATGCCCAGAGAATTTAAGAGGGTCCCCATCACGGACCAGCAAATAATGGTTCCAATATTTTCGAAAAATGGACGAGTAGGCAAGAAGTATCCTCCTTCAAGGATAATGGATGGTAGGAGATATAAGAAATAAATATTTGTTCTCATGGCTGGTGGTGCTTTGTGATTAGTGCCAAAAATAATTCCTCCGAGTAGTACTCCAATAGCAATCAGGATACAGCTTTCTGGCATTATTGATGGCAATCGGTGGTAGAGATGGAAACCTTCAAAGCAAGAAGAAAAAAAAAGATTAGACAAATATGTAGTTATGCAGTTGTTCTTCACTGGAAAACCTTTATTGGAAAACTACGTCAAACACACAAATACAACATGATATATACCAATCGAAAAATAAACCATCTGACATTCAAGATAAACCCATAATAGATGCAAATTTTTTAAAGTGCCATCAAGTCAATGCTTATTCCTGATGACCCAGCAGCCCCTGGATTTTCTTGGCAAGGTACGACTGGAAATAGGTTGTTAGGCCTCTTCTTCCAAGACAATGGAGGGTAAAGTGATATGCCCAAGGAGTACCAGTGGGAATCAAACACTGATTGCTTGGGTAGTGTACTGTTGCTCTAGCTACTAGGCTACTCCTCCACTTGAAAGATGCAATGCTCCCTTTTAAAAAAAGGTTTAACCATAAATATATCCTAAATTACCCATTCCAACCACTATCTTCCATAGCTTTGAACTATGCTGTCTCCCAGCTAACAGATCTATACCAATTAAGTAAGCTTTCTCCAGAATTCAATTGACTGTAATTACCATCCCCTAGATATTGTAACATTCCGTTATTAAAGATTGTTTCTATATACTGAATGTCTAAAACCCAGGCTCAAATAACATGCCTCAGGCCTTATGGAATGTGCAAAGTTCAATATTCATTATAATGCTTAGCAATGGAATTATCAAGACCTAGCCAAATGTAAGATTCTGAAGCTGATACATACAGTTGTGATCAACATTATTGGCACCCTTGCATTTAAGGTATGTTGTGTACAATACTGTATCTTCAGAAATAATTAGAAATATTCCAACTGTATACCATCATAATATTTTAATAGTATGTTCAAAGATATACAACCAAAAAAAAAGATGTCTGCAACTTGTACATAGTAATAACTGAGAAAAAAACAAAATATGACCTAGACAGGATTAATGGTACCCTTCACTAATATTTGGTTGCATAACTCTTGGCAGTGATGACAGCCTCCAAATGTTTCTTGTAGCCATCTATAAGTTTCGTTCATCTGTCTGCTGGTACAGTAGTTTCTCGCACTCTTCAACTGCAATTTGTTCTAGCTCATGAATGTTTCCAGGATTCCTTTCACCAATGACATATTTCAGCTGTTTCCAAAGGTTCTTGATTCGATTGAGATCTAGGCTCATTGCTGGCCAGTTTAAAACAGTCCATTTATTTTCCTTTTTAACCATTCTTTTGTACTTTTGGATGTATGTTTTGGGTCACTGTCCTGCTATGGGAGCTGTGACCTTCAACCCATACCTAGCTTTCTGACACTAGGGTAGAACATTTTGATCCAAAATACCTTGCTAATCCTCTGACTTCATGATTCCTTTAATACATTCTAGGCCTCCAGTTTCTGAAGCAGCAAAACATCCCCAAAACATTGTGGAACTGCCACCATATTTAACTGTTTCTTCATCTGTAAATGTATTGCTGGTCTGCATTGCCAAAGTTTGGTTTCATCTGTCCACTGAACATTTTCCCAGAAGGTTTGTAGTTTCTCAAGATGTGTTTGGGCAAAGATCAGGCATACCTTTTTATGTCTTTCTTTGAACAGTGGGGTCCTCCTTTGCCTTCGCTCATGAGGTCCTTCTTTGTTTAGTGTGCAGCGTTTGGTGTGGGTTGAATCTACCACTCCAGATTGCTCTAGGTCAGCCATAAGCCCTTTGGATGTTGTGCGTGGTGTTTTTCCAACAGTTTGCGCTAAACTTCGAAGACTTCTTTGATTAATTTTCCACTTCTCACTATGTCCTGGGAGGTTCTTGACATAAGTAGAAAACCTCTTAATAACATTTCCAACTGTAGACCTGGGAATTCCAAAGTCTTTGGAGATGGCCTTGTACACTTTTGAAGTTTGATGTTTGTTGAAAACGTTTTTTCTGATGGTCTCAGGCAGCTCTCTTGTCTTCACCATTGTGAAAATGGAACAGGGAGTGAATGTGGCTATTTAAACATTAAAACCACCATTCATTGATTGATTCAAATCATATGAGGACTGACAATTGATCACAGGTGCATCTAATTTTATTGCAGTGGGAATGTGGTTCTTCTGCTCAAACTGATTTGAATTGTTTGTAAGAATGCCAATAACACTGGTCTACAATTTTTTAAAAAGTTGTCTGCTTCAGAGACTAAGGGGTATGTTTACTAAACCGTCTTAATGTGCGCCCGGCGCTAGTATGCAGGATGCCATATAAGGAGTGGGCGTTTCAGTCTTAACCTAGCAAACCGGGATTATCGTGCGCTAATGTGCGCTGCACGCTAATGTGCACCGCGCACAGTAGCGCACGAGCAACGCACGCAGGAAGCATAAGCAGGCGCGCTGATGTGCAAACAGAGGAACAGAGCTGCAGTACAATGGTGAAGACACTGACTGATGGTGCAGGGTTTATGGGTTCAATCCCCCACTGTGCCCAATGAATAAGGCTGGCTGAGGCACTACTTGTTATGTGCAATATTGCATTATGAGGCATTTTAATTTTATTTTAATTACTGCTGTTAGCAAACGCATTCTCAAAGCGCTGTAACATAAGGTGCTGCATAAGGCACCCCATAAGGTACCCCAGAGGGCACATTTTAAAGTGCACTGTCCGCCAAGGCACCCTACAATGTTGCTTAAAGGGTGGCCTATAGGGCGCCATATAGGGTGCCCTATGAGGCACGGCAAGGTCATAGCACTGTTTTTGATGGCAGCACTGTGCATTTAAACGCATGGAAATCTTAAGTAGGTGTAGCACAATGGTTAAGGCACTGACTGATAATATAGGGGTCATGAGTTTGATCCCCAGTGTGCCTAATACTTAAGGCTAAACCCCAAAACCTATTAGATTCCCTCCACATATAACCACACTCAAAAAAGGGGGACCAATTTAACACAAATCTTTGTTGGAACGTACGTCTGGAAGGAAAGAAAGAAACCTCCCCTTCTTGTGGCGTATTGTTTTGTTAAGATTTAGGGATTCACCCCTAAATGTGCCAAATGGCAGTGGATGGCAACTTCCAATTATGGTGATGTTCCTTTAGGAGCTTGTTGGCAGCGAACGTCGTTCAAGAGAAGACGGCCTTGGAAATGGTGGCCTCAAGCTAAGTACTGTGTTTTGAAAATCATTCAGCACTAGTTGGTATTGGGGTTGTGATCCCTTGATCCTTATTTAGGGGTGAATCCCTAAATCTTAACAAAAGATAAAAACGGAACAATATGCCACAAGAAGGGGAGGTTTCTTTCTTTCCTTCCAGATGTACGTTCCAATAAAAATTTGTGTTAAATTGGTCCCCCTTTTTTGAGTGTGGTTATATGTGGAGGGAATCAAATAGGTTTTTGGGTTTAGCTATAGAATAATTGTACCAGTTAAATATGGCCACCGTAAATTCAGAATTAATGACTAATACTGCTACTTTTGCATACTCTGAGGATAAAATCAATCAGCTGGTGAATCGTCCATTATTGTTTGTCTTGGGGGAGGCGGCAGAAGAATCAAATGTGTCCCCTTCTTGGATGGATTTTAAAGATCTTCATAAGTGTCAAATTAGAGTTCAGCTGCATGCAGCTACTATGGCCCAGTATTTGAAACAGAGAATTATCCCTCGGGGTTTACGGGTTTTAAAACCCCCGCATATGTTTCAAACTGACCAGGAGTTTTGCGGCACTTGGGATAAAATATTAAACAAATGTGGCTTGGACTAAATAGCCTTATTAGTTGAATGATTAAGCACGGAGGAAGATGTCCTTAAAGAACAAGTCAAGTCTATGGAGACTCAATTGAAAACAGCCCTTTCTGTGGAGAAATTTCAGACAGATTTTAAAGAATTGGAGCTTCAATTGAAACAATTTCAGGAATTAACTAAGCAAAAGAAAATTTCTAAATATAAGCGGGATATGTGTGATTACGAGAGAAATCAAGTTTATACGTGGCGACAATTATTACAGAAAGGAAAGATAAAAAAGAATAGACAAGTTACATTTGATGATTTCACTGAGGACAGTGAGAGCTCCTCTGAAAACTCCTCTCGAGGTCCTTCTCTAGTTAGAGGAGGTTCATCACAACGTCCTTTTTTCAGAGACCGCCCTCAAGTGCACCGGCCTCCTTATGTCGAGGAAAGCCGGAGGGGGCCAACCACAAGATCCCACACGAGATCCCAATAGTGAATTTGTCAAATCGGGTTTTCACGCCTGATCAAATGCAGGTATTGCAATTAGGGTTGTCTTTTGTTCCATCTCCAAGGTATGGCCCTTTTAAGATTTGTGTGGCACTTTATAGATTTTTCAGGAAATTGCAAGTAGCTCACTTTTTTCAATCCCGGGCGACTATCGTGGGAAGTACAAATGAATCTTTGCTTAAGAATCCCTCTAAATGGCTCCCACCAGGAGTGACGGATCCTGTAATAGATACCTTTCAGAGACTGGTTTTACATGATGTAGCACAATGGGAGGGGGTGGAGGGACGAAAAGGTTTCTCTAATTTCGCTAAGAAGCAAAGTATAGCATTACGATCGCTACAGGAATGTACTGATATTATCATTCATAGAGCAGACAAGGGAGGAGCCATCGTGGTCCAAGATATTCAGCAATATCAGAGGGTAGTGAAAGAACACCTTCAGGATGAGAAATACTATCTCCTATTGCATGAGAACCCCACGGTTTCGATTCAAATGGAAATCCGTGAGATAACAGCGGCAGCTTTGGCGAACGGTTGGATAACCTCTCAAGAATATCAATTTCTTAATCCATTAAGTCCGGTTATGCCGATAATATATATGGTACCCAAAATTCATAAGGATCTGCATAATCCCCCAGGACGCCCGATTGTTTCCTGTCGGGGATCCCTTCTTGAACCACTTTCACAGTTTTGTGATTTGTTTTTTCGACCCCTCCTTTCGACAATTCCGTCGTATATTAAGGATTCCTTTCATTTCCTCTCTGCTTTGAGAGCCTTACCAGGGGATAAATCGAGCTGGTATATGGTTACGATGGACATCAAAGCGTTATATATGAATATCGAGCAGGAGGCAGCCTTGCGAATGGCCAAACACATTCCTTTTGTGTTACCTGCTCGATTGCCAAAATGTTTTATATTACACCTGTTAAGGTTGGTCTTGACAAGGAATTACTTTACTTTTGAAGACCAATATTTCCAACAGATTCATGGAATTGCGATGGGGGCGACAGTGGCCCCCTCTGTTGCTACCTTTTTCATGGCGGAATTTGAAGCTCGTTTTGTTTATCCTTCTCAATGGTTTCCATGGATACGTATGTGGATGAGATTTTTGGATGATATCTTCTTTTTTTGGGTGGATTCGCTTACTTCACTGAATGAGTTTTTTCTGTGGATAAATTCTTTATCTGCGGATCTCCAGTTTACACCCATTGTCAACATGACTACCATCGATTTTCTGGATATCCGCCTTATCAAAGAGGGATCGTCCATAAGATCTACTTTATACCGAAAGGAAGTTCAGCAGAACACATTGCTACATTACCAGAGCTACCATCCCGGCCCATTGAGACGGGGTTTACCAATCGGTCAATTTTTGCGGTTGCGCCGCTTATGTTCCACTTTGGAAGATTTTAAGATTCAAGCATTACATTTGAAGAAGTGGCTGCTTGAACATGGTTACCCTCGATCAATAATTAACTGGGCTTACCATCGTGCTCGTTTTAATCATGCTGAATGGTGGGAGGCTTCAATAGTTTCATCTGCAGATTCTGTTCAACCGGCAGACCCCCCATTTGTAGGGGTATTGCCATATATGCCTGGTACGTCACAAGTTATGTGTATCCTTAAATCCCACTGGACCATATTATCAATTCATTCCTCCTTTAATAAGCCATTGATGTTTGGCCTTCAGAGGGGTAGGAATATATCGGACTGGATTGTGCACCATGGGAGACAACCCTATTTTGAGATGTCTAATGCCTCCATTGGTCATTACAAGTGTAGGGAATGTGATTTTTGTGAAACTACATTGGAGGGGGGATCCTGGGAGCATCCTGTGTCTCATCATCAGTATACGCATAGATTTCCTACTACATGTTTGACGCCTTTTGTGGTATACATGATAATTTGCCCATGCCCTATGGTTTATGTGGGGAAAATGTCCCGAAGCATGAAGAAGAGGCTCCAGGAACATCGTTCCCGCATAAATAGGGGGGTTGTCACCGCCCCTCTGGTACCTCATTGTCAGGAACACAATCATAGTTTTCAAGACTTGAGATGGCGAGTAATTGACTTTATTCCACCTCACAGTAGGGGGGGTGATAGACAATCCCGCCTTACTCTCCGGGAACAATTTTGGATTTATCTACTTGGTTCTGTCAGCCCTCAGGGCTTAAATTCTCAAGTGGACTGGTGGACAATCATTTAGTTAGTTATCTGAATTTTCTCTGTGCCTATTGGATACCAATTGGTCATGTGATTCTTCTTGGTCTTTTAAAAGATCAGTGTGTTTTTAGAGTCAACGAAGAGCGATAAGGTTTGAGGAAGAGCCGGGAAGAACGGAGGCTCGAAACGTAACAACGTTGGGTCACCAGTCACGCTTCTGTGAAGTTGATCGTCAGACATCGACTTGAGTGCCTTTTTTTCCATTATATGCTGCAGAATAGTCCAACAGCCGGGTCTTGAGTAATCAGCGTCCCAAATGGCGGTGGATGGCAACTTCCAATTATGGTGATGTTCCTTTGGGAGCTTGTTGGCAGCGAACGTCGTTCAAGAGAAGACGGCCTTGGAAATGGTGGCCTCAAGCTAAGTACTGTGTTTTGAAAATCATTCATCACTAGTTGGTATTGGGGTTGTGGTCCCTTGATCCTTATTTAGGGGTGAATCCCTAAATCTTAACAAAAGATAAAAACGGAACAATACGCCACAAGAAGGGGAGGTTTCTTTCTTTCCTTCCAGACGTACGTTCCAAAAAAGGTTTGTAATACTTAAGGCTGGCTGAGGCATCAGCTTTGACATGTATGTATTGTTTCCTGCGGCACTTTATTTGTATTTTTTTAATTACTGCCAGCAAACATACCCTCACGTGCTGTAACCTGAGGTGCCGCATAAGGCACCCTATAAGGCACTCCATAGGGCACATTATAAAGTGCACTGTCCGCCACGGCACCCTATAATGTCCCCTATAGGGCACCCTATAAGTCGCTCCATAGGATACCGTATAGTGCACCTTATATGGACGGTAACCATAAGGTGCCCTATAGGGCGCCCTCTGAGGCACCTTATGGGTACAGTACGCTGAGGGTGTTTTTGCTGGCAGCACTAATGTACATTAAAGATAGATAATGCTTTGGACAGCTCTATCAAATAACCCCACTGGGGGTTTGAACCCATGACCTCTGCCTCCACAGGCAGTGAAGTAGCCAGTGGGCTACAGCTCTATAGCTGCTAGCAAGGCCCTGGCTGGCTGCAGAAGGACTGCACGTCACCACACAAACAGTCTGCTGTGGTCACCAGGATAGGGTTAGCCCACCCATACCCATGATGCACTGCACATGCAAATCAGCCGTCTACAGATGAACACAAGATGGGGTATGCACCTCGGCCTGGTAGGGGGAACTGACCATGTGTGTTACTGGCACAGAGTAGTTACACACCATCACATTGTGCAGGTACTGCACACACCCTGAGGGTGAGGTGGGGCACCCAGCACCAGGTCCACAGCAGAGATAGGCCATGCTGCAGAGCCCCAGCAGTGCTAATATGTGAGATAGGTAGTTTCTGCAGACACACCTTGGATATATCTGTATGTCTCAGTCAGGTTTAGCCACTATGGACCCCTAGTAGGATTATGTACCACCACCCTCCTCCTCCTCCTCCTCCATGGCTGAGGGGGGTAAACAGGTCTCCCACCAACAGATCCACATTCTACCTCCCTGCAAAGGTGGCAGTCCTGCTGGGGAACAGACACCCTACAGGGCAGTCAATGCAGCTCTGTACATATCCATAACACAATAGCAGACAGACATTAGGCCTTGATATGCTAAGCAGCACCCCACCACTATCTATTATTCTCCTGCAGCAAGCCTTCAGCCGCTGCACCCTGCAAGGCATTCCATCAAGACACATACCAGCTGCAGACAGTCTGCTAGCTAGTCCATAGTGCATGTTCCTGGTGGAAATACATGCACCCAGAACTGGGATGTCAGCATACACACCAAGCAGATAAGTCAGTGACTGGAAACCAAAAGGAAACCCATAAATATCACATGAAAGAAATACCAGATAGCACTATGGGGGAGCCTAGCCATGCCATGGTCACTGCTCAGTCAGGGTGAGAGTGATCTCCAAGCCGAACATGCTGTGGCCATCCTGTCTGTGCAGGTGGTGGCCGGGCACTACAATGTCCCAGCCAGTGCCCTATGCCCTGTGCAGATGCATCCTGGCCAGGCCACCCTGTCCGGGCTATACCCATGGTACCTTGCTCCTCATTATGCACATTGGCAGGCCAATACTGGCAACAGTGCTGGCAGTGTGGGCTGTGGAGGGTGTTTGCAGCCACCACACACTGGATAGACAGACACACACTCCCACACCTATGCCAGCATTGTGCTACTCTAGAGGTGTTTAGCAGCCCTGGCTACCACACCAGTCCTGGGCACAGTGCAGGCATGGATATGGTATGCAATACTGTTGGGGGTCACTCCCCAGGGTGGTAAACACTGTCAGAGACCAGACCTGAAGCACACTCCACAGACATCAGAAAGGTTGCTATGATGGAGCTCAATCAGCAAACTGTGCTTAACGTAGGAATTGCTATCTGTCAGTAATCATAACAAACGTTTGATAGCTGTGTACCGTATTCCCAGGTGTAGGGTGGCATTGCTAAGGTGTGCAAGTGCTAGTATTGGGAGATGCACGCAGGGCCCAATGTCCTGCCTCTCCAGGAGGCATTGGCTAATGGAGCCTGTGGGTGTGGGTGTGTCTGCCCCTGTTGGCTGCTGTTTTACGGCAGAGGTTCCCAACTCCAGTCCTGGTGTGCCAAACACTGTTCGGGTTTTTATGCTGTCCCTCATGAATATGCATGAGATACATCTGCATACCATGGGGGTGGTGCATAGATATGCAGCACAGGCATCTTTATTAGAGGCAGCATGGAACCTGAATGGTGTTTGGCCCTCCAGGACTGCATTTGGGAGACTCTGCTCTAGGTAATTCGCCTGTTTATGGTGTCTTTGCTCTGTAGGGTAAAATGTAGGTGTTTTGGGCATGTTTACGTCATCTGCAATAAAGGTTCTGTCTGTATTAGCACGTTGTAGTAGTGGGTAAAATATGGGGACTGGGTTGGCAGGCACCATCTGCCTCCTAACACACTGGTTGTGTGCACTGCACCACCATGTTGCCACAGAGATGGTGCATTCCCTGGTGATACCATGACTGTTTGTCCGACAGGGTCTGTCTGTTGCAGTGCATGGCACCCACCTACACAGGGCTAGGCCATATCTTTTTTGGGGGGCTTTCTTGGGAGTGTTTTTTGATGTTTCCCATTACTATCACTATTGCCCAGCTTGGTTATGTTTTTTTTACATTTACTTCTGTTCATTTTCAATGTTTATTTGCCCTTTTGTTCCATGCACATGTATCACAATTATCACTTTTTTGTAGGTTTCCCTGGTTTTGCTGTACATTGCTGACGGAAATGGTTTCTTTTCCCTTTAAATCAGCTCTAATGCCAGGGTTTCACTGGCGTTAGTTTTGAGCCTCGGATTTCACAGCGTTGGTGTGCAGGGAGCCTCTCCCCTCCCACTCTCCACCCATTGACCCCTTCTCTCTGCCCCTGGGGAGCCTTTCTCCGCCCTCCGGGAGACTTTCCCCGCCTTCAGCGCTTGTTTGCGCCGCAGCATGCGTTATCGCGCGATATGGTACCTGTGCGCCTTAAAAAGTGCCATCATCGCGCGATAAGGTACCTTATTGCGTGATAACATCGCAGAGCACATGTTAAGACAGTTTAGTAAACATACCCCTAAATCTGCCAATTCTTATGGATTTGGATGTGCTGCATTAAAAAATAGTGATTAAAACCGCTGATTGGCTGCTGTTTCCAAGATATCTAAGCTTTTCCATTTTACTCGTATATACATTATGTTGGTAGTAGAGTTTTAATCACAAATTATAATAAACCTATGTCTTTTCATCTGTTTATGGTTGCTATATATATGACCTTGATAATATTTCACTTGTTGTCTTTATTTAAAAGTTTAAAAAACAGCCAAAGGATTATTTAAATACAATTTATTTAAAAAGTTAGTATGAAACAGAAAGCAAAAAATGACTATGCATTAGTATTTATTTCAGACCTTATTCAGTGTCTACTCAGCATTTCTTGGCTTGTCTCTTGTATTCTTTAAATGAAGCATCTCCTGTCACTGTCCAGCAATAGTCTGCAAGCATTGATGGGCTCCATTTGCCTTGATATCTTGTCTCCAATGCTGCAATGTCCTGATGAAATTGCTCGCCATGCTCATCGCTCACTGCTTCGCAGTTCGGTGGAAAAAAATCAAGATGAGAGTGCAAAAAATGTATCTTTAGTGACATGTTGCAGCCAAGACTTTTGTATTCATTGAAGAAGTTTTCCACCAACTCTCTGTAGTTGCCTGTCTTGTTGTTTCCGAGAAAACTTGTTGCCACTAACTGGAAGGCTTTCCATGCCGTCCTTTCTTTGCTATGTAGTGCACAGTTAAATGCATCATCTTGAGGAAGTTCACGAATCTCAGGACCAACAAAGGCACCTTCCTTTATCTTAGCTTCACCTAGTCCTGGAAACTTCCCACTGAGATACTTGAACATGAATGCTGCTCACCGTATTACTGGCATAAAGCTGATTGAACATATTGCTCCTTCCCTTAAAAGTTCTCAATGGATTTCCCACTGAGTATCACATAAGACTCTGACCTTTAACTTTCACAAACTTTATATAATAGGAGTAGGCCAATATATTCTAATATTGAGTTCAGATACACTACCCAGCTCTGACCTTTTAACTTTACTTATAGCTTCACTGGTGGTTCCATTCACATAATAAATTCTAGGGTCACTTCCTGTAACTTCAACAGCAACTCTTGACTACATGATGATTTGGAAAGTAGTCAAAACTTTGCCAGAAACACATTTTTAGGGTAATTTTATAGGGGAGTCTACCTTAAGTGTGAGAATAAGTAGCAAATTAAGCACAATTTTATAAAGACACATGAAGGCACATTTTTGAAATGATGTCCCGCTGCAGTTTGGGACATCAATGTGAAAAGATGCCCGAAAAGACTGGTTATGTCCAAGTTCAGGCATTATTTCAGAAACATGGACATTCCCAATATAGACATCTTTGAGGGCGCCTACATAGATGTCCTCGCGGCAATATTCCAGACAGGGGATGCATTCTAGATGGTCATTCTGCAAGTGGCAGAGAGAGAACTGCAACATAGGTATCTGCGATTCCTATTAAAGGTCATTGTAGATGTGGATAGCACTTGGAATACCAGAGTACTGTCTCCTCTACAGCTCCATGGCATATGCTGGCAAAATGAACACTGCTCCAATGCTTAGTTGTGCCCTTAAGCAGGTACGGATTTGGACATGGGCAGAGACATGTTGGCCATTTCTGAAATCGGGCACACACGTCTAAGTTCGCCAGACCACCCTGGACATGTCGCTGGCATACTCGCCCCCTTATTTAGATATACGCATGCCAGGGACAACTCTAGGTCTGACTATTTAAATGGATCTGGGGACGTCTCTGTGATTTGAACTTCCACATGCACATTTTTGGATGTCTAAATTATGAATAAGGCTTCTAAAATGACTGCCATAGGCAGCTATGCCAGACAGCTATACCTAGAAGGAGGGCAGAAGATTTGTCAGCCAATAGAAGATTATTTAAAGAGAATGGGTGTATTGTAAAGTGCATTGCTTTTATAATTCTCTCTCCCCTGCGTAGCAATTAAAAAGTGTCATTTTATTAGTACCATATTTTATGGATGCTTTCTAGTATAATGTTCCCTTTTCTGTATCAACTGCTTTGCCATTTATTTGTTTCTATTGTAATTATGAAAATGGAAATAAAGTGAGATAAAGAAAGAGAAAGGTGTCTTCTACTTACTGTGTGAAATACAAATATATCAGAAATGCAGTCTCAAAACTGATTCCAATCACTAAAAATTAAAATAAAAATGTTCCCACCTTTCTTTTCCAGAAATTTTATTTTTTCTAAACATGTTGGTTCTGATGTTTTCTTTTCTTTTCTTCATATCTTTCTTTTCGTTATTTTTTTCCAAACTCCTTTTCTGGGGGTCTTCATTTTGTTTCTTCTCTCTCTTCCTGTTTGCTTCACTTCCTCCTGATCATATACAGTCAAACCTCGGTTTTCATGATTAATCCGTTCGAAAAAGTCTGACTAAAACCGAAACGTATGAAAACTGAAGCAATATTTACCATAAGAAATAATGTAAATCCAATTAATCCGTTCCAGACACCCAAAATATTCACAAAAAATACATTTTATAGAGAATAACTATATTTTTACATACAGAAAACAATGAGAAATAAATATAAATGACTAATGAAATGGATAAATGAACATTTAACATCACTGAAAGCAAGCTAAGTACAGTACTGTACAGTACAGTATGTTAACATCTGGCCTTAGCCACCCCTGACAAGCTGCTGTGCCCAGTTCTCTTCGGAATCACATTGGATTCAGCCCATTAAAATACCTTTACTTTATCTGCTCAATGCTTCAGAATGGCAGAAAATCTTAATGATATAGCTTCAGACGTACCCTGCAAGAGAAAGAACTGCCTCCCACATTCATGCAACATCTCCTGCTTACGTTGACAGCTTTTCTTCCCTGCTACCTCCGAGCCTGAGGGGGCGCTCCAGAGAACGGGCAGGCGGTGGACGAGATCGGGGCCTTCCTCTCTGCGCAATCCTTGCCTCTCTAACTCTGACCAGGCTCGAGGATGTGTTTCATTTACGTGCTCAGCTGGATTTCGCTTCTCATCACGCTGGCGATCGGTGAGTCCGGGGGGCAGTGCTGCCGGGACCAGGCGGGCGTTCTGGCAGTGTATACAGACCGGTGTGCAGCGCGAGGGTGTATGTATTTACAGTACTGTACTTTACGAAAAGCGAGGCGATGTACGAGAACTGGGACAAAATTTCAGTCAAAAAAGACGTTGAAAACCGAAGCGATGTATGAGAACCGGGACAAAATCTCAGTCAAAAAAGACGTTGAAAACCGAAGCGTATGAAAACCGGGGCAAATGAAAACCGAGGTTTGACTGTATCTCTGTGATTCCCTTTTAACTTATTTTTCTCACTAGATTTCACCCCTTCTTCTCCCCCTCTATTTATCATTTTTCCAATTCATTCCTTCAATGCCCTCCATCAATAATCCATCTTTGCCTCACTGATCTCCAGATATGTGGCTCTCTTGTCCTTAACTCCCTTCCCCCTAACTGCTGTCTCCCCATCAGGCTCTCTCACCCTCTATCATGCATATGCTGGCTCTGTCTCTGTAATCATTCACTCACTTCTCCTACCCATCCCTTTTAAGCTCTCCCACCCACATATCTTTCCCTCTCAGTTCTTGCCATTTCTCCACATCCTTTGTCTTTCACCCTCCCTCACTTGTCCTCATCTTTCCTCTCCATCTCATACCCCATTGTCCCTCTGAGATCTTACAATCTCCCTGTTTTTATCTTTTACCTACAGTACCTATCACATATTAGCTTTCTATCTCCCATGTTCACCCTCTTCCATCTTTCTTTCTTTGATAACTACTGCCAAGTCCTTCCATCTCCCTATTTTTATTGGTTCCCCAACCTCTGTTTTCCCCTCTTTAACTCACTGTCTAGCTTCCTATTTCAGCCATCAATCAGCCATGACATAGTTAATGGAAAAAGAAAGAGGAAGCAAAGAAATCAAGAAGTGGAGGGATGGTCAGTCTTATTCTTGAAGATTCATGTATGCAATAACTTGAAGACTTGTTAACAAAATTACTGACCTGGTTAATGAAAACCATTGACCCGGAGGCACCATGGTAAAAGCAGATATGGATGTGATTATAATCACCAAAATTTGGTATATGGAAAAAAATAATTAGAATGTAACTATCCCAAGCTATAATCTCTTCAGAACGGACAGCATATACTTTGGAAAGGAGGGAAGAAGAACTATTTAGATTTGGGAAAATCCATGGAAAGCAAGGAGAAACTGAGTGATTGTGGGGTGGCCTGAAGATCCTAGGAAGATTTCCAATTATATGGGATAAAGTAGTGTGGCTATGAAACCTTTTTATTGAACTAGCTTAATACATTCCTTGACTGGGTCTCTACTAGGAGATTATGGACCCAGTATTTAAAAGCCCTTATCTGGATAACCATGGTGATTATCTGGATAAGAGCGCTGAGTGAGGTATTTAGGAGCACTGTAAGGATAGTGCCGCTGAATATCTCCACAAACTGCCACGTCACCATCCGGATAGTACCAGGGTAGTCCAGGGGCAGAGCGAGGGCATTCTGGCCGTATCTGAATCAGGGCCAACCTTATTCAGATAGCAACAATTTCAGCTGCCATCCAGATAGGCTATCCGAATAGCTTAGCCAGGCCAAAAATATGGCCTACATTGTTATCCAGCTAGCCTATCCAGATAGCGGCTTAAAATTGCTGTTTTCTGGATAAGGTTGGAACTTGTCCAGATAGTGGCCACATGATCTAGATATTCAGTTGCAGCCAGTATCCAGATACTATTGCTGAACTTTTGATGGGTATTTAAAGACCTTTGCTGACTGCCAGTGTTTAAATTTCAGCTGTTTTGAATATCAGAAGGTATGAGATTAGAGGTATAAGAGTAATATGATGTAATACTGACACAACACAATGGGTAGTTCATGATGTCTGCTAGGAGAAATAAAAGTAGCGGCAAAGAAATTCCTTGGGGTTATCTTTAGTAGTGGATCTAGAGCAGAGGTTCAGTCTTTGTCCTCACAAGGAAAATACCTGGAGCAGATATGAGGAGCTTCTGGTGGGAATATCAGTGGATTCCTATTAAGGAAGAATGATTCCCATACTTCTTGCTTTATTGAGATTTATCCTCACCATTGTGGTTTCTAGAAATTTAGAGGTATGTATTTATTTAACCAGTTTTGTATACCACCTCAGCCGCGCGACTGGCATGACCGCCTCGGGTTCTTCCCCACCCCTACCCTGTCACCTCCCCCCCCTCCTGTCCCCCCAATAAGTCATCACACTTCTCCAGATGTTTTTCTTTCAACAACCTATTTCTGTTTATTTGTCAACAATGGTTATTAACAGTACAATCAAAAACTGTTGGCCACAGCATGCACGTAACATCCACAAAACACTGTCCCACTTCTTTCTGCTCCCTCGAGAGACACAGTCCATGTCCCACAGTCGTTGTAAGTGGCCGGAGGAAATTTGCCGTCAAAGCTTTTCCTCGGTCCTCGTTCTTCTCTATCTCCATCATCCGAAAAGCTGTTACGCCTGCCGTTCAAGCAGACTTGGCAACCTTTCTTACCTTTACCCCCCTTTTCTGCCCGCCGTCAAAGCAAGGCAAGGGGCCCTCTGCACGGTGTTCTTGTCGCCTTCTCACTCTCTCCGGGGGGCAGGTCCGTGTTTCTCTCCTGCCCCCTGTCCCCCTTTACTTAAAGCCTAGGCTGTGTTCTCTCTCACCGGGTGCGTTTTTCTGCCAACCCTGACAACAGCGAACCCTCGCTTGTTGACGGGGCCCCACTTTTTCAAAATGCCGCTGTGGCCAACGCCTGCTTCCGCCATAACAGTTCCACCATGTCCTGAATGTCGCACAGAAAGATGTCCATTCCTATATCTGACAAATGAACGCCATCCGCTCGATACAATCCTGGGCATCGCTCTTCTATCAGGTCATGTTTGATGCTGTATCCCCCTATCGCCGCCATGAAGCGGGCCATCCACTTGTTCACTTTCTGTCTTGTCCTCTCCAATGCCTTGTGTGAGTTCTCGCCCCTCCACACACGCCGCGGTATGATGTGTGACCATACCAGCGCCGTCCCTGGGAAGGTGTTTGCCAGTGTCAGCATATCCCTTTGCATCTTTTTGGTGAGCTCCACACTGCGTGTGGACGCCAGGTCATTGCCCCCCAGGTGGATCACCAGCATCCCCGGGTTCCCGCAAGATCTCTGCCTTTGCATCAGGGACGGCACTAGCTGGTCCCACATCATACCCCGTCGTCCCATCCATACCACTGAAACCTCGGCGCTGGGTAATCCTAAGTTCAGCCCCTGTGGCCTGCCCCTTGTCCGCTTCTGCGCCCAGTGAACGAATGAATGGCCACATATCCATGCTTCATGCGGCCATAGGCGGCCCCTCGTTCCTGCATTGAATCATAATCAAAGATATTATTTAAAAAAAACTGCACACTGTTACAATGATTTAATACAAATGTTAACACATTGCTTGCTAATGTTTGCTATACCATATTTCTCTTGTTTATGTCAAGAATCCCTTTTTTTTTTTTTTTTTTATCTATCCCAACTAACCTCATTGCGCCGGACGTATATACAGTTTGTATCTATCCGAGCGCCACCGTCCTATCTGCATGATTTGCTCCCTGGACATCCCAATGCTGGCTGCCGTTGAAGCAGCGCCAATGCGGAAGGAGTGCGAGCCGTAAAAGCTTGCATCCCGTCCTGTTAGTCCTATTATCCATTTGAGTACTCTGCTGAATTGGAAGCGTGATAGGGGGGTGCCGTTGGCATGCACGAACCCTTGATTTTCTGATTGTGCCCGTACTTGTTGGTAGGCTAAGGCATTTTTTAGTGGGCATGAGTGGTCGTTGCGCAACGCTTGCAAAACCACCTGTGCCCCTTTTCCTTGCCTGTCCATTTTGGATCTGCGCAGATGGAGTACCACCGCCCCTCCGTGTATGCTCACATCGCGCTTTTCCATGCCCCCCCCAGCTGTCTGTTGCATTGCAGATGAGGCAGCCACCAGCTCCCCTACCCGAAATGCCCCATAAAAGGCCCAGGAGAAGGCACATCGAAAGAGCCTCGTCTCGTGTTCATCATAGCACACTTGACTAGTCGCCACCATGAATTGCTGTAGCATCGCATGGGTGATCGGGCGGCGTTGGTCACTTTTCCGTGGCTGCCCCAACGACCAACCTGTCATTACTTTTTTTTATGACAAACTCGGCTGCCGGACCTCGTTTACCCATCGCCTTTGCGAAAAATGATATTGCGGCCAAACGTGCTTGGACTGCTGCCTTCGTGTAGCCGTTGTTTTTGCAATGCAAAATCCAGTTTAGGATCGTTTCCACTTCAAGACTGTCTTCTGGCCTTATCAGGGCTTCTCTGCAAAATGCTAGGTATTGCTCCCATGCTTTGATATATTTACGTCTGGTGTTCTCAGCTAATGCGCCTAACAGGAGCTCCCATACTTCGGCGGTCCATACTCCCAGATATTCCCGGGCATCGCTGTCTTGACCGCGTCCGCCTTGGGCGCCAGTTGGTGAAAGAGCTTGATCTTACAACGAGAAAGAGCATCAGCAATGTTATTACTTTTGCCCTCAATATGTTCCGCTCTCAGGGTTATATTATTTACAAGGCATAGCAACACTATTTGTCTTAATAGTGCTACCACCCTTGGCGTCTTAGCTCTCATACTGTTCACCGCCCATACCACTGCTAGGTTGTCGGTATGGAAGGTGATGGCCCTGTTGGCCAGCCCGGGTGCCCAGATGCGCAGCGCTACCATCAGCGGGAAGAGCTCCAGGAACGTGATATCCTTGGTGGTCCCTTCCGCTTGCCATTCCATGGGCCATGTTTCCGCGCACCATGCCCCTTTAAAGTAAATGCCGAAACCTATACCCCCCGAAGCGTCGGTGAAGAAATCGAGTTCGGCATTAGATACTGGTCGCGCTTGCCAGAAGGCGAGGCCATTGAAGGTGCGAAGGAATTGTAGCCAGATCTGCAGGTCTTCCCGGATTTCCCTGGTGACCCTTATACGATGGTACTTCTTTGTGACACCTCTCGTTGCCCATGCCATACGGCGGCAGAAAACCCTACCCATGGGTATCACCCTGCATGCGAAGCACAGCAGGCCCAACATTGCCTGAAATTGTTGCAATGTCGCTTTGCGCTTGCTGTGCAGTAGTTGCAGATCGCCCCTCAACTTCACCACCTTATCAGCCGGCAAGCGTGACCTGTGCGCTGACACGTCTAGCTGGATGCCCAAGAAGGTGATGATCCCCGTCGGGCCCTCTGTCTTGTCTTTTGCTAATGGAATTCCGAACGACTGCGCTAATTGCACAAAGATATCTAGTATCCTTTGGCAGTCGTTATAGTCTTTTCCAATGAAGAGGAAGTCGTCGAGATAGTGCACCACCGTGTTGGGGCCCGCCAGGTCCTCCACTACCCAGTGTAGGAATGTACTAAATTGCTCGAAATAAGCGCACGATATAGCACATCCCATGGGCAAGCATTTATCATAGTAGAATTGGCCATTAAATGAGAAACCCAATAAGGGGAAGGACTCGGGGTGAACCGGCAATAGCCGGAAAGCGGACTCAATGTCCGCCTTCGCCAGCTGTGCTCGCGGCCCTTTACTTCGGATAAGCATGATTGCTTGATCTATGGTCGCATATTTCACCGAGCATAAAGCCGGATCGATATAATCATTAACTGACTTGCCTTCTGGGTATGATAGATTATGTATCAACCGGAATTTGCCCGGTTCCTTTTTTGGAATGACCCCCAATGGGGAGATGATGATGTCCCGCAATGGGGGTGACTGGAAAGGGCCCGCTATTCGCCCCCTGCCTATTTCCTTTGCTATCTTGCTGTGCGCGATGTCATTATATTTTTGGACTGATGGTGGGTTATTTAGACAGCGGGTTTGTGTTTTCTTTATTGTTATCATGGATGGGATGCGGAAACCCTTCGCGAAACCGTCTTCAATCCTGATAGCCATCTCTCGCTTAGGGTAGGCTCTCAGCCATGGCCGCATATTCTCAAGCCTGATGGGTGTTGGGGCCAACTCCCTCAACCGAGCATTGCTGCAGCCCTCTGAACGACTTGGGTTCCCTTGATGCCTTACAGGTGAAGGCGGGGTGTGCATTTCCACAAACTGAGCAGGAATGTTTGAATTTGCAAGGCTGCCATGCACAACTCCCCGCATTGTACAGTCTGCATGTCTTTTTACCCTGCCCATTGATGGGCTGGCCGCCATTGTGTGTTCGGCGCAGGCTGCTGCCATTGCGTACTCTGCAAGTGCTGTGGCAGCCCGTCTTGCCACAAGGGTCTATTGGGCGCCATCTCTTCCGTCCACATGTCCAGAATCCTGTGATGCCATGCTATGGTGGGATCGTCGGCCATGTTTCTCCTGAACCTCAGATCATAGTTCAGCCAGGCCCATCCCCCGTATTGCTTATGCGCCCTGGTGATGGTGTCCAGGTACTTAGTCAAATATGGCCCCGCTTCGGGTTCCTTCTCCATTACCACGCTCATAAAGCTATGGAATGCTGTTACCCAGTTGTTGATTGACTTGGGAATTTTTGGTTTCTTATCTCTCTCACTCTTTTTATCCCTATCTTTTCCATTGCTAGATTCATCTTCCTGATCCCTAAGCAGGAGCGAGAAGATGTCAATAAATTCCCGTCTCCAGATCCGCTTTTTTATCTTTCTGGGGACTGACACTGCCAGGGAGCTTACTCCGCATCGTGGATCACGACTGGAGTCACGCCAATCCATCTGCGTTCTTTGGAACGCCTCAGTTGGCGCGCCCTAGATCCTCCCCCCTCTGACTCTGCCCCGCCCAAGCCTGCCTTATGGGATTTGGTTGTTTTGAACTCTTCTTCCTCTTAAATCTTTTTAAAGCATATTGCATCACTTGTGTCCATGTGGTGTCGCCGTCACTATCAGACGAGGCCTCGTCAGATGATGAGTTGGACCACTCTGGCACCCCCTTCTCACACCTGGACTTACCCTGGTCTGTGTTGGATGTCGCCACGCAGCTGCTCGTTGTCGGCAGCTCCTCCCTGTGAAGCCTGTCAGCCCCAGTCGTTGTCCAACTGAGGTCAGGCCGTGTTGAGCCACCTGCTCTCGCACTTTCTGAAGCAGGTCGTCCAGCCCCTGCCTCTGCGGAGGGGCTGCGGTGTCCTGTGGCCCCTTCTTCCGATTGCTGCGTCTGGGTTGATTTGCATCCTGGGTGGTCTTCTGCGTCCTTCTTCTGCCTGCGGTAGCCTCTGCCTGTGCTCTTGTTGCTGGAGATGCCTTCTGAGTAGTCTTGCTTCCACGTGCCCTGGGGGCCTTTTGTGTCTCCTTCCTTGGCATCTCTGAACTAGAACAAACTACTATGTAGAGGCAATGGAGCATGTCATTACCATATGTCCTTTTACGCCCTTAACCCCGGTCTCCCTCTCTAAGCATATGTGTGAGACAATGATGGTTGATAGCCATAGCTACTGATTGTTTATATCCATCTACATCCCTCTCTATCACAATTAACTATATATCTGTATATACAACCATGGTTTTTTTGGGGGGTTTTTTGGATTAATCCCACTACATATATCCAGGAAGTCCCTCCATAATACATCACCATATTCATATATATCCTTATGGTTCAAAATATACCATCGAGAAATCTCATAAACATGTATCCTTTCCCCGTCCCCTTGATTTACCAGTACTGAAACATAAATATTTTCACTTGCTTGCACTACCGTCCTTATCCAGTAGATGGCAGCCTCCCACCCTCGTTGTTCCTCCATACTTGTAACCACAGGCACTTTAAGGTGTCTTTCTTATTTATTTATCTTCATTTTAATGTTATTTATAGATCCACTAACCCCTCCTAGTTGTGCCTTTCCTTTGAATAGTTGTTTGTTTGTTCTTTGTTTTTTTATTTTTTATTTTTTTAAATAATATGGGAGCTCGCTGTCTGCATTATATTTTGCTCCCCCACGTGGCCCGCCTAGCTCCCCCCGACATCCGGATCACCGGCGATTTCGCCTCGACTGGTCCTTAGCGTGCCTCGTATGCTGACTCCCCTGGTGTAACTCCCGATGAACGGGTTTGCTCGCCCTCATCAACCCGCACCATGTGTTGACTCCCGGTAAGCGGGTTCTGTGTCTTATTTCTGCCGCTTGCGGCTTGTGCTATCTCTCGCCAATGCGTGCTGCCCCGGACCCCCTGAACCCATGCTAAGCTCTCCCCCGCTCTCTCCTCATGCCCCCGTGCTTTTCGCGTTTATTTATTATAATTATTATTATTTTTGTGTTACTTGCCGTTCGGTTCGGGTTGTCCATGATCGTCGTTGCTCCGGCTTATTGTCGATCCTCCTCTTGGAAGGTTGGGGGGAGAGAGCGGCAAAAGAGGCCGCAGTCGCGCCGCGCGCGCTTTTTATATATCGGGGCTTCTTGCCCGCCCCCGCCGCCCCCCCCCCGCCCCCCCCCCCCCGTCCCACCCTCGGCTCGTCCGCGCGCGTCTGTGCCCGGCCGCGGTGAGTTCGCAGCCGGGTCTTATCCTTCAATCAAAGTGGTTGGCAAGACAACAAAGGCTTACATACTGAGGGTATGGGAAAACAAAAATGATACATTACAATATAAATACAAAACAAAACAGTATGTTATAATACTATATCATAGTGAAATTAAATATACATAATGGTTAATTTAAGTTATTTCACCAAATGATTCTATAAATAAATAAGTCTTTAAAGATTTGCGAAAGTCCTTAATGTCTTCCTGAGTTCTTAAGACTTCAGGAATAGAATTCCATAACTCTGGTGCCATAAAGGAAAACACTCTTTTAGAAGTCATTTGTTTTGATTTGTTGAAGTTCAAAGGAGTATTAAGTTTATTGATATTTTGAGATTGTCTTGGTCTTATGCTCTTGTCTTTTGAAATTATAGATTGTAGAATATCCACTGAGGATTGGTGAAAAATTGTGAAAATAGTCATTAGGTTTTTATATTTTGCTCTTGCAATAACCGGAAGGAAATGTAACTGTTTGATAGGAGTTATGTGTTCAAATTTTGTAGAGCCAGTTATATATAATACGCGCAGTGGTGTTCTGAACTAATTGGAGAGGATGGATAGAGTGTTTAGGAAGACCTTGATACAAGATGTTTCCAAAATCAAGTAGAGGTGTTATGATTGTCTGACATACCGTGCAAAAGTGATTTGTATTTAGTATTGGTTTTAGTCTTCTTATAATCTTTAAACGATGGTATGCTTTTGACACAATTTTGTTTATATGAGATTTTAAATTTAAATATTTATCTAATGTTACGTCTAAATATCTTACTTCATCTTTAATTTTTATTTCTCTATTTAATTTCAATTGGTAGTTTTAAAGACTGGCATTTAGATATGAACATTGCTTCTGTTTTGTCAGAATTTATTTTTAAGTTGTTGTTATTAAGCCAATCATTCATATCAGCCAAACAGTTATTAGTTTTTGTTGTATCAAAGGTATTTTGGTCAAATATAGTATAAACCATAATGTCATCAACATATAAATGATAATTAATTTCATGAAGATTAATAATTTGACATATGGGTTGAATATAAATATTAAAGAGAATAGATGATAAAGCTGAACCTTGAGGTATGCCTTGTCCAATCGAAAATTGAGAGGATTTTTATCACCATATTTTACTAACTGCGTACGATTGGTTAGATAAGAGGCAAACCATTTTAATGTATTGTTGCATAAGACAATATCTTGTAGACGTTGTAACATTCTGTGAGACACAGTATCAAATGCTGCTGAGACATCGATGAAAATTAACAGAAATAGCTTATTTTTTTCAAGGCCCGTTATAAGATTATCAAAGAGAGAAATAAGTATGAAAGAATAAAGTGGGTTCAAGAGTGTTTGCAACCGTAGAAGTTCTGTTAGCCAGAGGTTTGGTCAACAGGAACTTCTCCAGTGGTGTTTTTATCAGTGGAAAGTAAGAGAAGTCTATGGGAGTAGAAGAGAAGCTTTCCTTCTCCAGGATGCCCTACATTATTCATAAAAGGAAGAAAGTCACAAGGAGAAAGAAGGCATGAGGGCAGTCCAAGAAAGTCAAGACACTTTCCGGTCAGAGAATCTAAAGTCAAGAGAAGCCCATGCATATATTCAACTTGTATAAATGAGCATTTAGTATTAATTCTGGATATGACCAGAAGGAAACGTATATTTTTTCAGCTTGTCACTGTTCAGCAAGTTTTTCTGCTGTGATATTTTTGTTTTTTTCAAGATCACAATAGTCCATCCCTATTCTAAGGGGCATGTTTATTAAAGGGCATTAGCTGCTACTGTGTGGTGGCAATTATTGTGTGGCAGTAGCAGCTAACCTGGGGAAAATGCAGAAAGCACAGGGATTTCCAGTCTGATCTGCAGATTGCGCGGTAGCTGTGTGACTGGGTGAAGACTGGGCGGAGAGTGGGAGTGCCGGTAACATACAATTACCACAAGTGTCACCAGCGTGCGGTAACCACACCTTTGGCAGACATCGCAAGTGAAGCTAACACCTCGCAATTTCATGTTGTTATCTGCTGAGGAAATTCTGTGCACACCCCCAGCAGATAATGCACGGCTTTTGCAGCTAATGCAGCCTTATCTGCACCATCACCCAGCGATAGCTGCAAAAGCCTAACACGCTTTAGTAAATATACCCCTAAGTGTTCGAAATCAGGGCCGGCAAGATAAGGTGGTAACATAGGGCAGTAGCTTCTGAAAGACGGCAAAGTGCAGCAACAGCCAAACCAAACAATAGATCCTGACAGCCACACAAACTCAAAGAGCCAGCGGCACTTTTTTTTTGTCTGCAGTGAGAGTGAGCACACGTGTGCATAGGAAGTAGAGCTTAATATTTAAAAGAATGATGACTAATTATGTATTTTTACATGATTGTGGTGGGAGGGACAGTGGTGGGATGTTCATCATTGTTGAGTTTGATTTTCAAAATCTCGGGGGCGGGGGGGGGGGGAGAAGTACAGTATGCTGAAGGTCTGCCTACAGTGCCCAGTGTCCTTGCACCACCCCTGTCTGAACCAAGACTTCCCCTCTCCAGCTGAGGAACCCTCAATGCATTCCATGATGTCACAGTAGCTCCTAAATGTGCTCCTTTGTCCTGCAGGGTATTGGAAGGGGGGGGGGGAGGTTAGGGATAGGGGTTGCATGCAGACGTCCAGTTCAGGAAAGAGTACAGCACTTATGATAAGTAAATTACAGGACTCTAGAGAAAATAAGTTTCATGCCAATTATTTTAGTGTAAGCTGCTTTGTAAGTTTCTAAAAGTGCAAAGTAGGATAACAAAGAAAAATAAAGAAATTTCCCATAGAAGTAAACTAGACCACATGAGTTAGGGTAGAAAGGTGGAAATGATTATCAATGAAGCCTATTCTGATGAAAGGAAAGTAATGAGTGGAATACCTTAGGTCACAGACACAGGACTGGCTCTTTTCAACATCCTTATGATTTCATAGAAAAAAAAATGTCTCTGCATATGACATAAAAACTGTACAAGATGGGCAGAACAAAAGGGGTAAAAAATGAAAGTGAAAAAAATTGAATGGTGATGGGTTTAAAAGCTGTGTTTCCATGCAAAAATGTGTAAAATGGTGCAGAAATCCAATGGTCATGTACTAGCTCGCTAGCTTGGCCCGAACTGAAAGCTGCAACACAGAAAAGGAGCTGAAGAGTAAACATCTCGAATGACCTGAGGATTGCCAGAAAAAGTAGTAAAGCAGCTGGGAAAGCTAACAGCATAGTATCTCAGGAGAGGCATCACCAACAGGAAGATATAAAACGTTGGCTTTGTAAAGTCAGTACTGAGACTTCGCAACAAATGCTATGTTCATTTCAAAGGATGTAGCTTACACCCTGTCCTGGACAGGTGCTAGAAAGTCCAAACACAATCACATTAATTTGCAGCAAAACATTGATCCATCTTTATACCTGTAAAGCTGTAGTTCATTTCCAGTGATTCCATGAACATTCATTCAGGCACAACCGGGATTTACAATGTATAAGTTGCATCCAAGCTCTAAGTGATTCCCTTCTAAATTCTGTCCTGCCAAGCTAAGCCACTAAAATTAGGATCCCTACTTTGCTTCTCTAGCTGAAGCAGTAGCACACAGCTAATGACAGCCTTAATCCAGTGACCTTTGCTTCTCTAGAGGCATTCCAAGTAGCCTATGCGGATGTCCCTGCCCTTCTGGCAGTGCGTGTTACTCTGTAAAGAATAAGTCAACCAATATGACCAATGGGAAAGGGCAAAGAGGAAAGTCTCCTAGCCTGGGGGTGCAAGCTAATTTGGTAACTTCCTATCTAGAGAAAAGGAACCATGTGCCGCAGGCAGTCAGAATCTGAACAGTTGACAGCTAGGATATACCTTATTACAGTGAAGGGGTTATAAGGGTAAAGTAAGATGATGGCTGCAACCAGCACATTGAATGCAATCAAGGTTGCATAACTGATGACCCTGAGATACCCTCAACTAGAGTAATGTAGGAGTGGCAACCAGGCAGGCAAAGACTGACTAAATAGTCAGTATCTGCCAATATCTATTATGTTACTAATGAAGTATCAAGTACTGTAAAAATGTATCGTGTGAGTCAACTTTATTCACATTCACAAGTCAGTTATTAGTTCTAGAAGCCAAGATTGTGGCTGAAAAACATTTAGCAAAATACCGTTTATGATATATGGCTGTGACTTAAATAGTTTGAAATTACACAGGTCCCTATATCCACAGCTGAAGGCATCTGATTACATGGAAATTGACTTGCCTGACTCTACTTTCTTTGTATATTTTGGGCACGATTCTGACATGCAAATAGCGGGGCTGTATATCCCAGAAGGACGTCCAGCCCGCTAAATGCCAGGACCGTATGCCGGCTCAAGTGCTCCCCACATGCATAGATCTCTTGTGTGGGGAGTGCTGGATGGGGCGGGATGGGGGTGGGATGGGGCAGTGGGTGGGTAGAGAACGGGCGGACCGGGGCACCCAGATGCACAAGGCCAAATTAGGTGGAATAAGGCACAGCGATGGCAGCGATTGGGGCCAGCAGCACAGGGGCCATGGCAGGTGAGTTCCCTCCACTCAATCCCAGCCCTGGCAGGTCCTGCCAAGAGTCTGGTGGTGGGGAAAGGTGAGTTTCCAGACTGGCAGACTGTCGGCGCTCCTGCTGGCTGACCCGGTGCCATGGCTATGGGACGCTACGGCACCAGCATACAAGCAGGAGCATGGGGTGGGCTGGATAGGGTGTTGGCAGGACATTCTGTGCCATGGAATAAGGGCAGAGCCAGGCCATCTGGGTGCTCAATTCTGCAGCCCCAGGAACATGTATCTCCCCCAATTGCAGAATTTGGTACTAGTTGGAGCCATCCAGATGGCCCAGACGTGCCCCTCACTGAATTGGGATCCACATGTTTGTTCCATGTACTGCTGTCAAAATATTACACATGAAAATTTCTATCCTTGGGAACATAACTTGCATTAAAGCAGGATGAAATTAAAATGCATGCTCTGTATTTGATCTTCCAGGTATGACATTTTTCGAGTGCTGTGAAGAAGACATTTTGATTATTTCATATAGATGTTAGTTTTCCCTACTATGCCCCAGAATATTACAATTAATAGTTTTTAGGATCCAAAGAATTTCAGATTTGATGTGCTGAATTAAATATGAATCTTGTAAAAATTAGCTTTAAAGCTTCCACATAATTTATTGGGGGAAAATATTAACAAAATATGAGTGGGGGGAGGGGGCTGTTAAGTCTTTGACCTTGTAACGAAACAGAAAGCTACGGGCACACTGCAGTTTTGGAGATCCAAATAATCTCTCTGCTGTTTCATTTTATTTGGTACCAAAAACATCACAAAACTGACATCAATGTAATTCCTCCAGACAGGAGTAATATGATCATAAGTGCCAATTGGTTAAGAACCATCCTATACTGTTTTGAAGAATTTGTTAGACTCTGATCGATGCTCCTTAAAACATAGCTCCATATAGAAAGATTGGAATAACGAGTCTTACATCCAAGATACTTCACTGTATCTCCCACTCCAAACTCCTCCTCCATATTTTTCACTCTCAAAGTTCCCAAATGAGGGGACATCTATATAGGCATTGTATTCAGCTTTACTGCTTCACATCTCTCAGACTTTGAGCCTTCAGGGGTAACTGGACTATTTATTTAAGAGTCTTCTATACCACAGTTTCAGATAATCAAAGCAGGTCACATTGGAACGAAAAGCATTACATTATAACATTAAACATTATGATATTAACACTGGAACTCATTACATAGAACATTTTAGAAAATGGATGGTTAACATTCTCAGTAGGATAGAGCCCATGGGTAATATTCTCTATAGTATTAATTTTTATTTATTTATATAGCTGTATTTATATACCGCCTTTCTCTGAGTCAAAGCGGTTTATATAGAACTGAAAATGTAACTTACATAGAAACATTTGTATTAACTATTTACAGCATGCAATCAAAGAGCATTGGCTCTTAACTATATACATGTTTCTTTATACACATCAATTGGCGACAGGCGGTTGTGCATTGATCTTTTGATGGGGGGTTATTCACTGCAGTGGAAGTGTTCAGCAAAGAGATGAGTCTTTACGTTTTTGTGGAAGGGCTTGAGGTCCGTGATGTTCCTGAGCTGGTTCGGCAGTCTGTTCCATATGGAAGGTGCGTAGAGTCGGAAGGCTCTTTCGCATGTCTGTTGATTTGAATTGGCTTTCATGTGGGGGATACTGAGGGTGTTCCTTGTCGAGGTCCGTCTGGCTCTGTGCGGTTGTGAGGGCTGTATGAGTGTTTGCAGGTATGCGGGGGGGGGGGGGAGGTCTGAATGGGTTTCTTTGTGTGTTAGCATGATGGTTTAGTGTTATTCGGCTCTGCAGGGGGAGCCAGTGCAGCTGTTTGAGTATCAGAGTGATATGTTCTTTTCTCTGTATATAAGTTATACTTATATACAGAGAAATATGTTATTAAAAGGATTGATTATCATAGGATTACACCTTTTTCACTTTTTCATAGTTTGGATTATAACCTTTTACAATTTGTTTTCAGTTTGTGTGGGTTCATAAGATTCTCTTATCATGAAATTAACTTTTTTAAGGAGGATAGAAGTGTACAGGTTGTGATAAGGAAGCTTATCATAGCTCAGGAAGAAGCTATAGTAAAGGTGAAGTGACTCTGAACAAGCAACCTGTCAGTTCTGGTAGAAATAAGAAAACAGAATTTTTCCATAAAAGACTACCAGTCCCAGAATGCACCAGGTTTCCAACAGCCATTAGAGGAGCTGAAGTGGGGAAACGTGTGTTCAATCAGGAGGGCTATGAGGTAATCCCCAAGCAC
Source organism: Ichthyophis bannanicus (assembly GCA_033557465.1). Taxonomy (NCBI): domain Eukaryota; kingdom Metazoa; phylum Chordata; class Amphibia; order Gymnophiona; family Ichthyophiidae; genus Ichthyophis; species Ichthyophis bannanicus. Next base: position 599,061,772 of record CM066035.1, on the reverse strand, counting down.
TCATCTCAAAGGGCAGGGCCTGATTCAGCACAGCTGCGCTGTGCTAGGGTGGAGCACTCATCTAAGCAGAATAAAGGTAGAGTTTATTCTACAGAGAATCCTCCTCAGTTTCATCTGGGAGATCCTCAGATTCAACTTGGACATCTTCATCATCTGGAGGATCATCAGAAGCAGAAGCCAGAGCGGACGGACAGAGAGGGCAAGAAACCCTTTGGAAGAAAGAAGAGAAAAGCATTTGGGAGGTCTAAAGGAGTCCAGAGCAGTACGTATACTGGGAGACATTCAAAAGGCCAGCATACACCATTGGACTGGGGAAAACCAGAGGAGTGGTGCTGCAGAGCTAGGAATCTCCAGACGGTACCTGTGAGGGAGACGGCTGCACTTGGAAGGGACCCTAGGACCCGTGCCAGAAGGTATGTGAAGAGAGATCCAGGGATCTGGATTGGAAGGCTGGACATAAGAACTGGACTACATACTGGCCAGGCTATTTAGAGAGGAACTCTAACAGCAATGGAAGCTCAGGTATGAACACTGATCTATGCCCTAGCTATACCCTTGAAAGACAGCAGGGAAACAAGTATTCTCCTGAGAGTGCTCCATTGAGAAATTCCTCTGTGCCAATCCATGATATTGAACCCATGATTGTTGAAGAAGGGGGAGAGGTTATAGATACAGGCTGTGAATATATGGATTGTTCTCTGTCTAAACTCCTTTGGTAATTTTCTGTTACAAAGTACAACAACCATCACAAAGAAATACAAACTTGTTCTTTAATCTACTCAGAAAAGCTCCTGAGTAGGTTTTGAGCCACGCAGTAGAAAGTAAGCCAGCTAAGGGATTTCAGCTGGGTAACTGCTAGCAATTGAGCCTTACCTAATTGCTTGTGAGCTCTGAGGGAATCACTTCTGAGTCTATATGTGAAGATATAAGAAGTTAACCTGAAAAGAACAGTTTTTCCCTACTTTGTGGATTTTGCTTGTTGTTTGATGCACTGCTAAGAAAATATTAGCTAGAGCCTACAGAAAAGACCATTTTGTTACCAACCAGGTCTTTATTCCTTTGTTTTGATTGCCTGACAAGTTCAGCTGTTGTTTTCCTGATTTTGTTTTTCTAAGTTTAACACTGAAAGCAAGTATCCTGTTTTATGTGCTACCAAGCATATCTGTGTTGGGAGAAATAACCCCATAAATAAATATCTTATTGGCTTTACACTCAAGCACAACTAATTATTGTGAACGGCTGTGTCTGGTGTGAATGGACTACATTTCCCACAATCCCTTGCAAACCATATTAATATATGCCTTTGCCAAGACTGTGAACATTCTCACCCAGGCACCCGTCTGACAAATGGCGTAGTTTTTCGGATTGTTTTTGCCCAAGGGATTTACTTGCTAAGGATTACAACTCAAGTCTGAAGGAAAAGAAAGTTCAAGTTTGAAAGCTGGAAAAAAAAAAGATTTTCCCTCAACTGCACTTTGGAGGAGAGGTGGCTGTTCCAGGTAGCTGTTCCAGGAGGAAAAGACCCTGTGCAGAGCTGGATTCATCACTGGCATAAGGTAACAAGTACCTGGGCATGTCTAGTGGTGGATGGGAGTAAGGCACAGGGGTAATTGAAAAAAAAAAAAAAAAAAAGTAGAAAAAAACACCTGTTTGGAAGGTGGTGCACTGTGTTTTTTTTTCTTTGTGTTTTCTTGCAGGGATCAAGATGGATCCGAGGGAGATGGCTAGCTGGATGGCAGCCCAGTTTAGCAGGCAACAGGAGCTAGCACAGCAGGCTCAGGACACTGCTATGAAAGCCTTAATGGACCAGCAGAGGCCAGTGCTTGATCTGGTGCAAGCCCTAGTTAAACTGCAGAACCAAAGTGGACCAGATGCAAGACCAGCAGTAAATACTGGTACACCACATGTGGACAGTGTGGGACTCAATCAGGGAATTGGGGCATTTAGTTTTGGGAAGCTAACTCCAGATTATAATGTTGATGATTTTCTAGAGTCTTTTGAGAGAGTGGCACAAGCATTAGCATGGCCAGAGACCCAGTGGGCAGTAAGGCTGGCAGCCTCATTAACTAGAGAGGTGCTTGCAGCTTATAGAGCAATGCCAGCAGCCCAGGCTTTGAATTATAAGGATGTAAAGGCTGCTATTAGAGATCGCCTAGGGTTGTCTATTTCAGAGTATAGGCGAATGTTTAGAGCTACTACATTAAGAGTGGGTGAAACACCCAGGGCTCTGAGTCAGAGAATCAGAGGATTAGCTGTAAAATGGTTGGAGCCTGAGCAAAAGACGGTGGAAATGTTATTAGACATTATTATGCTTGAACAATTTAGGTCTGCTGTGCCTAAAGATTTGCACACTTTCCTTATACAGCAAAATTGCCAAAATCTTGGAGAGGCAACCATGTTAGCAAAGAGATTCTTGGAAGCCACGCAGGCTTGCCATAGAATGGGTGGCCCTCTGAAGATGGGTGCTGAGGCAAGCTGTGCTGTATCAGAAAAGAAAATAATTAAAAATGTTTCTGAAAATAAATGTACTGTGCCAAACCAGATGACACAGTGGAGTGGAAAGAAATGTTTCAAGTGTGGAAAATGGGGACATTTAGAAAAGGGATGCCAGACACACACTAGCTTAATGGGTGTGGATTTAAAACAGCCCAAAGAAGGATTTCTTTTGATGGTTGATGTGCAAGGAATTACCACAAATGATTTGTTAGACTCTGGGGCAGACCAGAGTATGATGTCAAAAAGGCTTTGGAAGTGAATAGAGGCCCAAGAAGGATTTGTGCCTAGAACCCCTGAAAGCCAAGTTCACATCAGATGCATTCATGGTGCTGCAACATCATATCCCACCTATAGGCTAAAGGTTAAGTGCCTGGGGGAACAAGAGGAAGTCCTGTTAGCAGTGGTGCCTAGGCTACCCTTTGATTTGGTTCTAGGAAGAGACTGGCCAAGATTTAAACAGGGTCTAGTGGAAGGACTAGGAAAGAAGGAGGGAGAAGGAATAATGGAAATAGCTCCCGGGCCTTTCTTTGGAAGTCCTCAGTCCCTAGCTAAAAAGATGGTTAAGCTTCCAGAAGGCCAAACTATAGGTAATAAGAGGGGCCTTGTATCCACCCGCTCGCAGGCTAAGGTAGAGAGCCAAAAGGAGGAGGGGGAGCAGGCAGAGTTATTAGGAGACTTACCCTCTCATGATGATTTAATAACTCCATCATCTGGTAAAGTAAGAAAGTTGAAAGCACAAAAGCGGCGTGAGAGACTTTGCAGAGCACAGGGTAGGGCTGAGATGTTAGCTGGTCAAAGTTTACCCTGGGTGCCAGCTGAGTTAGTGGCAAAGTTTCCTAACTTTCCACAAGAGCAGCGAGCTGATCAAGCTCTCACCCGAGTTTTTAAGTATGCTCATGAGGTCAGGGAGGAGTTGCCCAGATTCAGACTAGATAATGAAATATTATATAGAGAGAGTCAGGACCCCAGAAATGGGACCATACGTAAACAATTGGTGGTACCCACAACTTTCAAAGGGCTAGTACTTAGATTAGCACATGATCATCCAGTTGGAGGTCATAAAGGGATGCAAGGAACGCTGGATCAAATACTTATGTGTTTTTACTGGCCAGGTATTTTCAAAGAAACTGCCCAGTTTTGTGCTGCATGTCCAGCGTGTCAGCGAGTTACAGCGGCTCACCCACCGGTGGTGCCTTTGATTCCCATGCCAATTATCACAGACCCAATTGGTCGCATTGCCATGGATATTGTAGGCCCATTAGTCAAAACGCCCCGAGGTTTCCAATACATCCTAGTTATGGTAGATCAGGCAACAAGGTTTCCCTGGGCCATACCATTGAGGAATGTTTCTGCAAAAACAATAGCTTTTGAGCTAGTAAAATTGTTTTTTGAAGTGGGATTTCCAAGAGAGGTGTTGACTGACCGAGGGTCCAATTCTGTATCCAAATATTTGGCCCAGGTCTGGGATGCCTTTGGCATTCATCACGTAAAAACCTCAGCCTACCATCCACAATCAAACGGTTTGGTGGAGAGATTCAACCAAACTCTCAAACAAATGTTGAGAAGGGAGTTAGCAGGAGAGGTAAAAGAATGGGATATGTTATTGCCCTTTGCCTTATATGCCTGCAGGGAAAGAATTCAGGTGTCCCTAGGTGTAACTCCATATGAATTGATGTATGGTAGGGCTCCACGGGGTTTGTTAGATATTTTGAGGGAACAATGGATTGATCCTGAACCAGGAAGTCAGGAGGTGCCACAGTTTCTACGTGACCTGAGGGCACGTTTAAAAAGGACCTCGCAGGTTGCTGAGAGGAACCTGCAGGACAGTCAAGTGCGCCAGAAAGGGTGGTATGATAGGAAGGCCAAAAGCCGCCAATTAAGCATTGGTGAAAAGGTTTTGGTTCAAGTAGCAGGTACTGCTCCAAAATTTGAAGTACAGTGGAAAGGGCCATGGAAGGTTGTTAAACAAGTGAGCCCAGTATCTTATATGGTAGAAAATGCAAGAGGGCGTAAGCAGACCTACCATATTAATGTACTTAAGTCTTGGAAGGAGAGGCCTATAAATAATAATGACCCTGAAGCCAGTCAGGAAGTAAGTGAGCTTCAAAAAGATAACACTCTCGTAGGTATTATGGACTGTAGGAAAGAAGGTCCACCAGTTAAACCAGTCCGTAATAACTTAAGCAGGGGGGTATGTGATAAGGAAGCTTATCATAGCTCAGGAAGGAGCTATAGTAAAGGTGAAGTGACTCTGAACAAGCAACCTGTCAGTTCTGGTAGAAATAAGAAAACAGAATTTTTCCATAAAAGACTACCAGTCCCAGAATGCACCAGGTTTCCAACAGCCATTAGAGGAGCTGAAGTGGGGAAACGTGTGTTCAATCAGGAGGGCTATGAGGTAATCCCCAAGCACTCATCTCAAAGGGCAGGGCCTGATTCAGCACAGCTGCGCTGTGCTAGGGTGGAACACTCATCTAAGCAGGATAAAGGTAGAGTTTATTCTACAGAGAATCCTCCTCAGTTTCATCTGGGAGATCCTCAGATTCAGCTTGGACATCTTCATGATCTTGGACAGCTTCATCATCTGGAGGATCATCAGAAGCAGAAGCCAGAGTGGACGGACAGAGAGGGCAAGAAACCCTTTGGAAGAAAGAAGAGAAAAGCATTTGGGAGGTCTAAAGGAGTCCAGAGCAGTACGTATACTGGGAGACATTCAAAAGGCCAGCATACACCATTGGACTGGGGAAAACCAGAGGAGTGGTGCTGCAGAGCTAGGAATCTCCAGATGGTACCTGTGAGGGAGATGGCTGCACTTGGAAGGGACCCTAGGACCCATGCCAGAAGGTATGTGAAGAGAGATCCAGTGTCCAGGGATCTGGATTGGAAGGCTGGACATAAGAACTGGACTACATACTGGCCAGGCTATTTAGAGAGGAACTCTAACAGCAATGGAAGCTCAGGTATGAACACTGATCTATGCCCTAGCTATACCCTTGAAAGACAGCAGGGAAACAAGTATTCTCCTGAGAGTGCTCCATTGAGAAATTCCTCTGTGCCAATCCATGATATTGAACCCATGATTGTTGAAGAAGGGGGAGAGGTTATAGATACAGGCTGCGAATACATGGATTGCTCTCTGTCTAAACTCCTTTGGTAATTTTCTGTTACAAAGTACAACAGCCAACACAAAGAAATACAAACTTGTTCTTTAATCTACTCAGAAAAGCTCCTGAGTAGGATTTGAGCCACGCAGTAGAAAGTAAGCCAGCTAAGGGGTTTCAGCTGGGTAACTGCTAGCAATTGAGCCTTACCTAATTGCTTGTGAGCTCTGAGGGAATCACTTCTGAGTCTATCTGTGAAGATATAAGAAGTTAACCTGAAAAGAACAGTTTTTCCCTACTTTGTGGGTTTTGCTTGTTGTTTGATGCACTGCTAAGAAAATATTAGCTAGAGCCTACAGAAAAGACCATTTTGTTACCAACCAGGTCTTTATTCCTTTGTTTTGATTGCCTGACAAGTTCAGCTGTTGTTTTCCTGATTTTGTTTTTCTAAGTTTAACACTGAAAGCAAGTATCCTGTTTTATGTGCTACCAAGCATATCTGTGTTGGGAGAAATAACCCCATAAATAAATATCTTATTGGCTTTACACTCAAGCACAACTAATTATTGTGAACGGCTGTGTCTGGTGTGAATGGACTACATTTCCCACAATCCCTTGCAAACCATATTAATATATGCCTTTGCCAAGACTGTGAACATTCTCACCCAGGCACCCGTCTGACAAGGTATGGATTGGGAAGAATGGTTAAAAATGCTAGGGTGGGTGGATATTTTCAGGTTCCATGGGCTTGCCAAAGTGCTCAGTGAATAAGTATGTCTTGAGATCTTTTTGAAATTCGAGCTAAACAGTCGTGGATCTTAAATTCTCTGAGAGATTGCTCCATAATTTTGAGGCACTGAGGTTGAAAGCTCTGTTGCTTGTAACACGGTTCGTCTTACAGTACTCTGAGAGAACAGTTAGGGCGTTTTGAGTACAATCTCTTCTTAAACGATCATTAGGGGATATTTTTAGGAGGTTGGTGAGATATGATGGTGGTATGTTCCTTATAAGTTTAAAGATGGTTGTAAGCAACTTATATCCTGATATATTATATCATTATAATATATATATATATTATATCCTGATAGATCTGGACGTACATCAGCACGCATTCAAGCCCCAACACAGCATGGAAACACTACTCACCTCCTTCTTTGACAATCTCATAAGAGGCATTGACAACATAAAGAATGGCTTCCTCCTAGTGTTCATAGATATCTCGGCGGCTTTCGATACCGTGTCACACCCTAAGCTACTGCAACACCTACAACAGATAGGACTATGCAAGAATACCCTAAAGTGGTTTGCATCATACCTGGAAGGGTGAATGCAACAAGTCAATTGCGATAAAAAAAAATCCCTACAATTCCCTGTCACGCAGGGAATACCTCAAGGCTCAGCCCTATCTTCCATGCTCTTTAACATCTACATACAGCCCATATGCAACATCATCAAGAACCATATTCTATGCTACCACATTTATGCTGACAACATCATGGTGTACGCTCCAGTCAACTTACTGGCACTAAACACTACACCAATAACAAAATGCCTCGAAGACATGAATGACTGGCTCATAGACAACAACTTAACAGTCAACTACGACAAAACTGAGGCAATGTTCATCACCAGGAACTCCACATTCACACCCCCAAAAACCATAAGTATCCTAGACAAACACATAATAGTCAAAGAAGAAGTTAAATATCTGGGCATAACACTAGACAGAGCTCTGAACTTAAAATCTCACATCAACAAAACTGCCAACAAGGCATATCATCGACTGAAAACAGTCAGACAAATCAAATCAATGCTCCATCAAGACCACTTCCGCACAGTATGTCAAGCATTCATCACACCACTGCTTGATTATGGAAACTCACTATACCAAGGCCTTCCTCACCAAACACTACACCCACTACAGATGGTACAAAACACTACAGCACGCATTATTACAGACACCCCAAGGACCGAGCACATCACTCCCATCCTACAACAACTACGCTGGCTCCCAATGGTGGCAAGAGCTAAATACAAAACAATCATGATAATCTTCAAAGTCATTTACCATCTCTCAGCAGACGTACTCCAAAGCATTATAACAAGAGACATCAGCAACAGACCAAGAAGAACCAATAATAACAACATGATCAGCACCCCTGCAGGCTATCACAAAACCAAACAAACAAACTCAAAAAGAGCACCATCACTACTGGCATCCTCATTATGGAACTCCCTACAAATGAGCCTGAGAGCTTTAGAAGACCTCACAGACTTCCGCAAAGACCTCAAAACATGGTTATTTATAGAAACCTATGAGCATTCAAGCAACATCCCTTACCCAAACAGCAATACTAACATCACCGCCAACTAAACACACACACACCCCATCCACACGAACAAATTCATCACACCACGTTAGTAAATACCTTTATGTTATATGTTACCTCAACTGTACTGTCTAAATACTGTCACTTTACTGTCTAAATGTTTACACGTACCCTAATGTTAAATGTAACCCTCCAATTGTGTTGTGACATGACCACCTTGATTGAAGGAAAAGGTGACATACGAATCTGTCTAAATAAATAAATATCTGATTCTGCTTTGGACTGGTAACCAGTGGAGGCTATATAATATCGGGGTTATGTGTTTTGAGATATGTGATTTATGTGTTATACGTGCAGCCATGTGTTGTGCCATCTGGAGACTGTGTAATGCTTGCTTAGGGAGTCCTTGGTATATACTGTTACAATAATCTATGTGCACTGCAGGAATATCATAGCTTGGAGAATTACTCCGAAGTCATAATTTTTAAGTAGGGGCCGGAACTGTTATATCATCCTCAGTTTGTTATATATTATCCAAGCAGTTGACTTTATATGTGATGTTATGCTTAATGTTTGATCAATGATAACTCCTAAATATCTTACTTCATATTTTACTTCTAAGATAGCCTCTTTGACTTTTATATGTGGTGGCAGGGTGAATTTCTGGTTTCTGGAAATGAAGAGGACCTCTGGTTTTTCTTTTTTTTTGTAATTTATCATTAAGTTATGGGATTGTAACCATTGTGAAATATCATTAAAGCAGGTGATCAAACATTCAAAGTTAGGCTTTGGTATAGCAAAGGGTAGGTATAACATTACATCACCTGCATATATGGAATAATTAGCATTATCTTTTTGAATTATTTGGCATAGGGGCTGTAGGTAAAAGTTAAATAGTAAAGCAGAGGGTGCTGAGCCTTGAGTGAGGCCTTGCTGTTGGTCATAAACTGTAGATGCATTTTGGCCAATTCTAACTTGTGTGCGGTCAGATAAGTATGATTGGGCTATTATCCCAATTGGGTCTGCACCAGGCTTCTTCAGCTCTGTAGGGCACTTAACTGCCTAAACCCTAATTGGTGATTCAGTTAATCCAACTCAGCTAAGTATTCAAAGTTAAAATGCATTCCTCTTCCAACCCAAAGAATACTTCTTTGAACTAGGCTTCAATGAAGATGAGAGGAACGTAGCAATTGAGTCGGGTAATATGGAATAATTAATGTGTAAATATAATGGGCAACCAGTGTAATAAATTTTGTGTGGAAGTGCCAAAATTTTGTATTTAATTCTACCAGTTATTGGCAGCCATTTTTGCACTATTAAATGGGGCAACACATGATCTGGAGACTTGGCAAAATAAAACAGCCTTATATCTGTATTTTGTACAAACTGCAATCTTTTACGATTGTATTTGGTTGAACCTGCCAGAAGGGAAGAACAGTAGTCAAATTTCATGTGCACTAAGGCATGTATTAAGACATTCATAGAGCCTTTGGTCATGAAATGCCTCACAGATCTGATATGACGAGGAGTCATAAGCGCATTGCTGACTACTTTGGAAATATGTTTGGAAAAGAAAAGGTATTATCAATAATCATCCCTAGTGACAGCACTGAGTCCTTTAATGGAATATAGGTATCAGCCATTTTAGGCAAAAATATGGAAATGTACTAACTCTACTTAGCCAAATAACTTCACATTTGGATGCATTGAGAAGTCAACAATGGGTTTTAATCCATTCAGCAATCGGATTAAGTGACTCAGAACAATGATTCTAAAACAGAACCCTCTCCAACCCCTTTCCCTATTTCTTCCATCTCCCCCAGACTTCATTTTCATCCTTTCTTAAATGGAACAGGAGTTATCCGTAGTTGTTCTCGCCATGCTGAGTATCATTTTGAGAATGATACATGAAGTCCAATTTTAAAAAAAAGCTTATAATTCATGCAGTATTTTTTATTGTTTTTCAACATAAAGTTTACAAGTACAGAACAAACAGGCAAATATAGGTAAAAAAAAAAAGCAATCATACAATTACTACAAATAACATATCCATATCAAGGAAATCACAATCTGCAAAAAACAGACCACATCTCGGGGGAGCAAACCACAGATGGGTGCACAGAAATACAACATTATAGTCAGATCAACATCTCCAACTGAAATTAAGTACAAGAAAATAAAACAAGAAAAAGCCGGTTCAGGCCAGACCCTACTTGACAGCTAGAAAGTTCTCCAGCAGCAAAGGACCAGTATAAACATACTTTTTCCTCTCAAACGTTACCAGACATTTACAAGGAAGAAAATCCCCCCTGCAGCCAAAACCTTCGGCTTCAGCTGCAGGAAGGACTTCCTCCTCAGCTGAGTGTAACTTGAGACATCCAGAAAGGCAGCAATCTTCGGCGTGCAAAAAGGAATCTCCCACTTGCGGAAGTAGACTTTTAAAAAGGAAATTTTATCTACCTCTGAAGCCAAGGTTATATAATCAGGGTGGCATGGAAAGATATTACCTCATCTGAAAATTCAAGGAAATTAGTCAGATCCAATTCTGATACCTCCCCTTCATGAGTCACGCCGGCAGCCAAGGCCTCAGAGGAGGAAGAAAGATAATACAAACGAGTAACCACAATCTTCTTAGGCTCAGAGAACAATAAAACGTCTTTACAATATTTATGAAATAGTATTAAAGGAAACAACAACTGACACTGAGGAAAATTCAGCAGTCTTATGTCTTTTGCCCTCATGGAATTTTCTAACATTTCTAAACATTAATAGAAAACATAAGAATCTTTTATATCCCGTGCCCCGGGAGACTGGAGCGAGCCCACTTGCCCCTCTAGCCTATCCAGGCGCTGGGTAGTCAGAACAGATAGTTCATCCATAGCCTGAATTTTAAAAACTGCTTGCTCAAAAAAATTGATGGTTTGTTCTAGAAAACCTTGCAACAAAAAAATTAGTTTTTGATACCTCCTTCCAGATGTCCATCAATGAAATATCCCCAACACCAACATCTGAGATGATAGGAGGGTCCCCAGGGTGAATAATTGCCCTGATTCCCTCTGAAGTGCTAGCAAGAGGAGTCTGTGGTGGGTCCAACGACGAGGCCTGTTCCATGGTAGCACCAGGATCCACTAAGGGGGCCCCACGGTCTTCATCCATTACTGCCATAACCAAATCAGGATTAGGAGGAGGTTTCTGAACAATAGGACTTAAAGGAGTCCCAAATGACAGAGAGAGGGATCCGGCTGCAATAATTCCAACAGATGCTGCAAGCCCAAGAAGCACAAATATGTGAGTCCAAAGGCCAAGATAGAGCTTTAGGTGTTGATGACAGAATTGCACCACTCTTCTTCTTTGCCACCTTAATTTTCCTCTTTCCCCCACCGTGGGGCATTCCTATGGTGTTTTGGGGCCCTCAGGTCCTGAAGTGGTCCCGAAGAGGCACCAAAGGGGCACACCCCTTCAGTCACACGCCCCTTTGGGCACATGACTGAGGGTCACGAAAAACTGCGTGGTCTTTTGAAGCGCTGCGGGTTGCCTAGAGATGTCATCAGCAATAGGGCTGCCCTGTCCCAGGATCCTTCTGCCGCCAATTCCTATCCTACCAGCACAGTGAACTCCATAACCAGCAAGGTAAGCTCCCTCTCTTGTGGTATTTTAGAAAAGGATCCACCAAATTTGGAACCTTTATTAAAATATTTACTATGGAAATGTAGGAGTTCATGTTTATGTGCCAGTATGTGAAGAGGGAGCCATTCTACAAACCTACATGTCAGAAAAATTGGTAGCGGCAATTGGGCATCTCCCACATCCAAGTGTCAACACTTACATGTGGAGATTGATGTTTGGGAATTTCCACCTGTAAATGAAGGCACTTAAACACATGGCTTACCCTTTTTGTACACTTTTAGATGTGTGAAGGTCACCGATTCACTACAAAGGTCGCTTTTTTAAAATCTAATATGCATTAAATGCAAAGCCTCTGAAGTATCTGTCAGAAGTGTGTCCAACATGTTCCTGTCAGTTAGTATAGATGTGTACCCGAACGCAGGGCACAATTACCACAGGTGCACCTAATACCACCTATTGAGGTGGCATTAGGTGCATCCACGCTAATTGCAACATTGACAGTTAGCATGCGACATATCTCCCAGCAATGTGCTCACCATGCCCAATCTCTGCCCTTAACCTGCGACTGGCAGTTAGTGTGTGAATCAGTGTGCGGTAATTGTCATGTCCATACAGGAACAGTTACCATGGGCCCTTAAACGCCTAGTTGCCGCATGCGAAAAACATGTATCAACTGTTTTGTGCACTTTAGTAAAGGGGCCCCTTAGTATGCACAAAATGAATTTGATGCATGCTAGCCTACCAATTAATGTGTGCATTTGATTTGCCTGTTAAAAAGTTCTAGTGTGCCATAATAAAATGTATTAAAAAGAATGTCTGAAAAACCAAACATATAGAAAGAAAGGCCTGAAAATCAGAAAAAAATCCAAAAAGTCTGAAAATGAACAGGAATTTTTTTGTTTATGCGCATTCCTAAGGAACCAACCAGATTATTAAAAGAAATGCAGAGTACAATGCTAGGGCAAGGAAGTATCACAATTTTCAAGGTTAAATTCTCAATTTCATTTTTTTTTCAGATAAACATTTGTCTGAAATTTGGCACTTGTTTGGCTGTCTGTTTTAACTTTTCAAAAAACACAGTTTAGTGGGTTTCAAGATAATTGAAGGCAAGTAGGTGATAAAATATTTTTGTCATGAAAGTGGGGTGTTAAAAATTACAATTCTTAGATGAACAGTAAGAAGCGTTATAGCCTTCTAGCATGACGGCAAATTCAGGGTAGGTTTAATAATGAACAAGAGAACAAGCTTTTAAAATGGACCTCCATAGCACGAAAAGTTTTCAAAGTTGTTTAAACGGATAAAGTAGTGCTTTATCCATGTAAATGGGCTTTTATAAAATGTTCCCCCTATATGTGGCTAAATGTGCCATTTATAAGTACTTTTTCCTGCTGTAGGGAGAGGGATTTCTGGGGGAGAAGTTAGAAGAGGTTTAGAAGTGAATGGATACTTAGGGGTATGTTTACTAAACTGCGGTAACGTTACATAACGCGCGTAATGTACCGTTAACGATCGTTAGCGCATCATAACGCGCGTTATGATGCGCTAATGATCGTTAACGTTACATAACGCGCATTATGATGCGTTAACGATCGTAAAGCTCCGAGGCGCGGTAAAACACCGCAGAAGGTGGAGAGAGGGCGGAGAGAAGGGGTCAGTGGGCGGAGAGTGAGCGGGGAGAGGCTCCCTTCACACTAACGCACTGATTTGAAGAGCTGAATCCTAATGCGAATGAAAACCTGCCGTTAAATGCACATTACAGGGGAGAGAAACCATTTCAGTGTCAGCAATGTACAGCCTAGGCAGGGAAAACTAAAAAAAGTGATAAGTGTGATACATGTGCACAGAACAAAAGGGCACATAAACACTGAAAATGACCTCAACAAACTGGAAAAAAACCATAACCAAGCTGACCAATAGTGGTATTAATGAGAAAAATCAACCCCCCCCCCCCGAGAAAGCTCCATAGAAAAGATATAAATCGTGGAAGGGTCTATACTCCGTCCCCATACAAGGTGAATGAGCCCACAGTGAAATAGCATTGTTCAGGGCTTTCCCCTCCATCGGACAGGGTTCTTATGGCGTGCACATGTCCCGCAATATCAGGGCGGGCATGTTGGAACAGCAACTGGACAGATGCCGGAAAAGGGGATACAGAGGGCCGCAGGCGGCACATGCTGTGGTACAGCTGGGCCACAGTGCGGACTAGGGTGATGCCTAGGTGGCCCATACGAATGCTGAAGGCCCAACATGGGCACGAGTGTGTTTCCCACAGTGTCACAGGGGATAGTACCCAACAGCTACCCCCAAGGGCACAGAACATTGGCAGGCGGGGCTGGGGGGGAGCGTGGATGTCTATGCAGGCACCCCTACCCCAGAACCCACACCATAGGCAGCCGCCTACCTGCAAACTGAATGGCCTGAGACTGCACACCACCAGCACCACCAGCATAAGGGCATGTCAGCATGGTGGCTGAGGGATACTGGTGGTGGAGGGGGCAGTGGCAGCTGCCCAGAGCAGACCGTGGCCTAGCCCTGTGTAGGTGGGTGCCGTGTACTGCAACAGACGGGCCCTGTCTGATGAACAGTCATGGTACCACCAAGGAATGTACTGCCTCTGTGACAACAAGGTGGTGCAGTGCACAAAACCAGTATATTCAGAAGCAGAAGGTCACGGGGGCGGAGCCTGATGTCCAGCGGGTTAGACGCTTCGCGCTGAAGCTCCCGAGGGGCCTACTCAGAATCCTGACTTAATACCTACATAAACTTAATATTTTGCTCCAAACTTACCGGGGTGCCTCGGGGGGGATGGCGGCCCACAAACCAGCGCGCTTAGACTTCGGGTCTCCCTCTTCTTCACACGGAAAACGCTCCAAAACAGAGTTGTCTTCCCCACAAAAGATGGCTCCACTTCGGGAAAACCCCGAAATGCAACAGGAGATCTTGGAGGAAATACGCGGTGTGAAGGAACTGGTACAGTCCAACGGAGAAGCGCTCCGAGCCATGCGAGAAGATTTCGGTATGCTTCAGGACCGGCTTGAAGGTCTTTCACTACGGCAGGACAACATGGCGGGGGTCCTCGACTCGCACGCGGTGCGCTTGGTGAAACTGGACAAGGCTGAGCGTCAGATACAGAATCTTCAAAAAGAGTTAGAGGATAGCAATAATCGAGCCCGTCGCAACAATGTAAGGCTCATTGGAGTACCGGAGGGGGCGGAAGCAGGAGATATAAGAGAATTCCTGGTCAAAACTCTTCCCTCCTTGCTGAAGATCACTTTTCACAGAGATCTGGAAATTGACCGAGCACATCGTGTTCCTACCAACATGGCGCTCAATCGGACGACCCCCCGGCCTATCATCTTTCGCTTACTGAGATATCAGCAAGTTGAGCAAATTCTAAATGCTGCCCGGGCGAATCATCATCTGGAGTTTGAAAGTCATAAAGTCTCCTTCTTCCCTGACTTGGCAAAGCCCACAGTTGACCGTCGGAAGAGACTCCTTGCTTTTCGACCTAGACTTCAACAGCTACAGGCTCGCTTTGGCCTATTGTATCCAGCGAAGCTCAGAGTGACTCTCCATAACCAAACTAGAACCTTCGAAGATCCTGATCTGCTAGCAACATTTTTAGATTCCAAAGAAGCAGACCAGATGCGCTAATCCAACAACTTGGATCTGTAATCCGCCGGATCTGCCCGCCATTTTGAATGGCCCGACGCGGTGATCACTGCCTGGAACAGAGACTGCCTGGACTTTTCTTTCTTTCTATATATACCTTTCTTGGTCTCCTTTCCCTCCATGATGTGCACCTCGGTTGGATTCGGAGCACGCACAGCTATACAGGTTATATGTTTCAATTTAGGCCTTCTCTGGGGTTTCTCCCCGCAGACATATGGTCGCCAGTAATTTCTGGGGTTCTGCTTCTTCTCTAATGCACTTCGGTGCTTATTTTGTTATATGGGGCGCTTCATTGTTTTTCATTAGCTTATTTTCTATCATGTCATGTGTACAGCCATATACAGTTAATATGAGGGACATTGTGCAATTATGTGCGTTATCATGTTTCTTTCTCAGAATTTTTAACCCTTCTGAATGGCCTTATGTAAGATCTTATCACTGAACGTAAAAGGCATCAATAGTCCAATCAAAAGAAAGAAAATCCTTAGCTATCTTAATCATGAACATGCTGATTTAGTGTTTCTTCAGGAAACGCATTTAAACTCCGTCGAAACACTGAAACGTAATGCTAAGCCTTACATGGTGGCTGCCTACTCTCCCGCCGTTTCCAAGCGGTGTGGGGTAGCCATCTTGGTTAAGAAGTCTTTGCAAGCTACTGTAATGGATACTAGTTCTGATAAGGAGGGTAGATGGGCTCGTGCACACCTTAAGGTTGGAGACAGTGAATTCACGTGTATTTGTATTTATGCTCCGAATGTGGATAACCCTGCTTACTATGCAAGTATTGCGCAGTTGGCACAGGCCTCTGCCAATACTCCATTAATACTTGGCGGCGATTTCAACCAAGTACTTGATCCTTTGATAGATAGACTGCCGCCTAGAACGAGTGGTCCACCCAAGAGTCTTGATACCCTTACAGCTCTGATGAAAGATCTAGCGTTAGTAGATATATGGAGGCTGCTTCACCCCTCCGACTTAGAGTTCACCTTTTTCTCAGCCCCCCATCACTCACAATCTAGAATAGATTTTTTTCTTATCTCCAAAGCACTGATATCCCAAGTGGACATGGCTAGGATTCATCCTCTCCACATTTCAGATCATGCTGCCATATCTTTCTCATTACATGTCACTACGCAAGGTGAACATCCCCGTGCTTGGTTTTTTGATAGATCCCTACTAGACCAAAAAGATTTTCAGGTTGACATAAAGGCCGCTATCCAAGACTACTTTCATTTTAATTCACCCCATGACACTGCGAGTTGGGCTTGGTGGGAGGGTTTCAAGGCGTCCATCCGTGCAACTATAACTAGCTATCAAATTCGACAGGGGAAACAAAGAAAGCAACATTTACTGATTCTAGAACAACAGATACAAGCTGGAGAGCGTCTCCTCACGTCCCGTACTGACCCATGTATTTTACTTCGCTTACAACGCCTTCGTTTTCAATACAATCAGCTTTTATATACCGCTGCTGCTAAAAATATTGAATCACAACAAGGGACATACTATCGGGAAAATAACCGTGCCGGCAAATTGTTAGCCAATGCTCTGAAAGGTCAAAAAGAAGCCAAGCGCGTTACCGCTCTCCGCAATCCGTCGGGGGGGAGCCTGGTCACTAAAGATACAGAAATCTTAGAACTCTTTCGTGATTTTTACACTCGGCTTTATCAATCTGAATGTGACTTCGAGCCGGAAGCATTTGAACGATTACTATCAGGGGTACAACGGCCGACCCTATCTGACGAAGATAGAGAGGCCATGGACAAACCATTTACTTTATCAGAAATTCAATCTGCACTCAAGAGATGTGCCACAGGTCGAGCCGCAGGCCCGGACGGTCTCCCAGCTGAATTCTACAAAACTTTTAACGCTGACTTAGCTCCGTTTTTGAAACTTTATTTTTCTGCTCTGGCCGAGGAGGGATCTCCTTCTGGATCCTTCTCAATGGCAAATGTAGTAGTTTTTGAGAAAGAGGGGAGAGAGATCCGCAACTAACGGCTAATTATCGTCCAATTTCCCTGCTAAACGCAGACTATAAAATATTTGCCACTATTCTCTCCACCCGGCTCTCCGACAAGATGTCTACTCTAATACACCCAGATCAATGCGGTTTCATTCCCGGTAGATCAACTGCTGATAATGCTAGGACTCTATGTCATGTACTGACTGCCGCAGTTAATCTTGATCGACCATTGGTTGGCCTCTCACTTGATGCTGAGAAGGCCTTCGACCGCTTAGAATGGCCCTTTTTGTTTGCAACTCTCCGCTGGTACGGATTCGGAGAAGACTTTCTCCGTTGTCTCCGAATCATGTATGCACAGCCTACAGCTAGTATCTGTGCTAATGCTTTAAAGTCTCAGCCATTTCCCCTGCAACGCGGTACTCGCCAGGGATGCCCACTGTCTCCACTTCTTTTCGATCTCGCACTCGAACCCTTAGCTTTACTAATCCGGCAATCCAAGGATATTCATGGAGTCCCCTTCTCTCATAGGGAAATCAAAATTTCAGCATATGCTGATGACCTTATGCTCTTTGTCTCCCTAGACTCAGTGCCGGCTGTCCTTGAGCAAATTGGTAACTACTCACAACTCTCGGGCTATAAGATAAATTGGACCAAATCGGTAGCCTTTCCACTAAATTCTCTGATCCATCAGGCAGATATGCAATCCTTTCCCTTTTTATGGCAACCTCGCATGGTCAAATACCTTGGGGTGCACTACTGCTCTCCTTTGGAAGACACCATCACCTTTAATGCTAAAGACTTAACCTCTAAGGTCCGGGCGCTTACTCAACGCTGGACTCCCTTAACACTTACTTGGTGGGGCCGCCTAGAAACCATTAAAATGATGATTGTTCCCAAAGTGAACTACATTTTAGAAATGCTGCCATGTCTCCTACCTCGACGTACATATAAAGATTTAGAGGGTCTTCTGACTAGATACTTATGGCAAAACAAGACACCTAGGATAGCGAAACATAAGTTACAAGCAGATAAAGAAAATGGTGGTGTCAGATTCCCTGATTTCCTGAAAATACCACCATTCTTTTCTTCTTAAACAAGGCGCTCGTTGGCTGGAAGACCTCACACCGAGTAGACCTGTGTGGCTAGATATAGAGGAGGACCTTTGCAAACCAATTCCTCTTACTTATCTCCCTGGTATGACTCTCCCATCAGACTCCCACTATCCACCAATGCTCTTAGACACTTTAGGTGCCTTTAATACCCTTGAGCAATCTCTGGACCCCCGACTTTGTCCGCTAGATAGACTCCCGCTTTGGCACAATGCTCGATTTCAAATACAAAATAAACCGATGGCGTGGAGCCCCTGGTACACTAGGGGCATTTGGATCCCTAATCAACTGTTCTATGATGGTCGCTGGAAAACTTTTAGCGAATTACAACTTGAATTTGGTCTCCCAGCGAAACACTACTTTCAGTTGGTGCAACTTCAGCATTGTCTTCGGAGTGCTAAGGTGCTCCCGCCATCGGAAACCCATACCCAAGGATTGTCGGAGATAATCCGGTCTATCGGGAGCTCATCGGGTGTGGCATCTAACTTTTACAAAACTTTATGTAATACTGTAAATAGGGGCCCTCCTACAGCACAGAAATCCTGGGAGCGGGAAATGCATGTAACTTTGACCCCGGAGCAATGGAGCCTAGTCTGGAGCAAGGTGACATGGGTCTCTCGATCCGCCTCACTCACTCAGACACTTTTCTTTCTAGCCCACCGTTGTTTCTATACTCCTGACAGGTTAGCCAAATGGAACGCCACCCAGAGCAATAGATGCTGGACATGCCATGCGGCCATTGGTTCACTAACTCATGTTATGTATGAATGCCCCGCATTACAGTATTACTGGAGTCGGGTCTGGGGTCGTATTCAATCTATTTTGCACTTTCAGGAGCCCCTCTCTTGGAAGATAGTGGGACTCCGCTCAGCTGCGGGGATCCCCTCTCTTCCTAAATCGGCTTACTTCCTTTTAGACTTTATGCTGGGCATTGCTATTTCCTTAATTACGAAATACTGGAAAAATAGCTCCCACCTGAGCCCCAATGAATGGTGGAATCATGTCTGTCTCTACAGTAAATATGAGCAAATACCTCGTATGTCAGCCTCTTCCGCTCAGACCCCCCACCACTTGTCTAAATGGAAGATGCTCAATGACTATGTTCAAACTGCTAAATGCTCTCATTTGACTGTTTAAATCTGTGTTAATCTCTGTCACATGATCATTCTGTATCGTAGATACTATTTCTGTTTGTTTGATGTACAATAACTGTTGTTTGTAAGCGCTTATATGATGATACTTATCAGTTTAGAGAAGAAGCATAGGGGTGGGGGGTAATTGGGGTTGCTTTTTCCTTATTGTATGCTTGTATTTGTTTCCTTTGGTGTGTTGTTACTTTTTGCTTGTTGTAAAATGAAAATAAAAGTTTAAAAAAAATAAAAAAAAAAAGAAGCAGAAGGTCACAGGTTCAAGTCTCAGCTGT
This sequence comes from Ichthyophis bannanicus, assembly GCA_033557465.1. Lineage (NCBI taxonomy): Eukaryota > Metazoa > Chordata > Amphibia > Gymnophiona > Ichthyophiidae > Ichthyophis > Ichthyophis bannanicus. The sequence goes on along the minus strand of CM066035.1, from coordinate 599,042,051 downwards.
GGTTTCTGCCAACCCAGTCCCCATATTTTACCCACTACTACAACGTGCTAATACAGACAGCACCTTTATTGCAGATGACGTAAACATGCCCAAGACACCTACATTTTACCCTACCGAGCACAGACACCATAAACATGCACATTACCTAGAGCAGAGTCTCCCAAATGCAGTCCTGGAGGGCCAAACACCATTCCAGTTCCATGCTGCCTCTGATAAAGATGCCTGTGCTGCATTTCTATGCGCCACCCCCATGGTATGCAGATGTATCTCATGCATATTCATGAGGGACAGCATGAAAACCCAAACAGTGTTTGGCACCGCAGGACTGGAGTTGGGAACCTCTGCCGTAAAGCAGCAGCCAACAGGGGCAGACACACCCGCACCCACAGGCCCCATTATCCAAAGCCTCCTGGAGAGGCAGGACTTTGGGCTCTGCGTGCATCTCCCAATACTAGCACTTGCATACCTTAGTAATGCTACCCTAAACCTGGGAATATGGTACACATCTATCAAAAGGTTGCTATGATTACTGGCAGATAACAATTCCTAGGTTAAGTACAATTTCCTGAGTGAGCTGCATCATAGCAACCTTTCTGATGTCTGTGGAGGGTGCTACATGTCTTGTGTCTGACAGTGTTCACCAACCTGGGGAGTGACTCCTACAGTATTGTGTACCATAGCCATGCCTGCACTGTGCCCAGGACTGGTGTGGTGGCCTGGGCTGCCCAACACCTCTATAGCTGCACAATGCTGGCATAGGTGTGGGGAGTGTGTGTCTGTCTATCCAGTGTGTGGTGGCTGCCAACACCCTCCACAGCCCACACTGCTAGCACTGTTGCCAGTATTGGCCTGCCAATGTGCATAATGAGGAGCAAGGTACCGTGGGAATAGCCTGGATAGGGTGGTCTGGCCTGGATGCATCTGCACAGGGCATAGGGCAATGGCTCGGACATTGTAGTGCCTGGCCACCACCTGCACAGACAGGGTGGCCACAGCATGTCCTGCTGGGAGGTCACGCTCACCCTGACTGAGCAGTGGCCATGGCATGGCTAGGTTCCCCCATAGTGCTATATAGCATTTCTCTCATGTGATATTTATGGGTTTTCTTTTGGGGCCCAATCACTGACTTATCTGCTTGGTGTGTATGCTGACATTCCTGTTCTGGGTACATGCATCTTCTCCAGGACCATGCACTATGGACTAGCTGTCAGACTGTCTGCAGCTAGTATGTGTCTTGCTGGAACACCTTGCAGGGTGCAGCGGCTGGAGGCTTGCTGCTGGAGAATGTCAGATAATGGTGGGGGGCAGTTGAGCATTTCCAGGCCTGCTGTCTGTCTGCTATTGCGTTATGGATGTGTACTGCTCTGTCTGTTCCCCAGCAGGACTGGAGTTGATGGTCCCCTCTACTGCTACCCTTGCAGGAAGGTAGACTGTGGGTCTATTGGTGGGTGATTCTGTTTCCCACCCTGAGCCCCAGAGGGTGGGTTGTGTGGTGGTACATGATCTGCCTATGGGTCTATACACCCCCCCCCCCACACCCACACCCACACCCACACACACACCACCCACACCCACACCCCCCACACCCCCACCCCACCCACACCCACACCCCCCACCCCCACCCCCCACACCCCCCACCCCCACCCCCACCCCACCCCCCCCCCCCCCAAACCCCCCCCACCCCCCCACCCACCCCCCACACCCCACCCCCCGCACCCCCCACCCCCCCCCACCCCCACCACCCCCACCCCACCCCCCCACCCACACCCCCACACCCCCCCCCCCCCACCCCCCACCCCCCCCCACAAACCCCCACCCCCCACCCAACACACCCACCCCCACCCCCCCCCCCCCCCCCACCCCACCCCCCCCCCCCCCCCCACCCACCCCCACCCACACCCACCCCCCCACCCCACCCACACCCACACCCACACCCCCACCCACACCCACACCCACACCCACCTACCTACAGCAGGTAACCATGGCACCAACACAGGATATGCACTATTCTGGGTGCATCATCGCCCATATGGACTAGACATGACTGAGATATACAGCAGGACACAGATGTATCCTAGGTGTGTCTAACGGAACTACTTATCACACACTGCTGGGGACCTGCAGCATGCCATATTTCAGCCATGAAAAGTGCCGTGGACCTGGTGCTGGGCGCCCCACCTCAACCTCAGGGTGAGCACAGTACCCGCACAATGTGACTGTCTGTGGCTACTCTGTGGCAGTGCCACACACGGTCTGTTCCCCCTCCCAGGCCGAGGTGCTGTGGGGGTGCATACCCAATCTTGTGCCCATCTGTCGACTGCTGATTTGCATGTGCAGTGCATCATGGGTATGGGTGGGTTAACCCTATCCTGGTGACCACAGCAGACAGTTTGTGTAGTGACGTGCAGTCCTTCTGCAGCCAGCCAGGGCTTTGTTCACAGCCTTATAAGTTGTCCTATAGGGGACATTATAGCGTGCCTTGGCAGACAGTACACTTTATAATGTGCCCTATGGAGTGCGTTATGGGGTGCCTTATGCAGCACCTTAGGTTATGCCACTGTGAGGGTGTGTTTGCTGGCAGCACTAATTAAAATACACGTCACATGCCTCAACAATCACTACTTAAATGTAAAGGGTGCTGCCTCAGCCAGCCTTACACATTAGGCCCACTGGGGAATCGAACCCATGACCCCTGTACCATCAGTCAGTGTTGTAACCATTGTGCCACAGCTCTGTTGTTGTCCTTATTTGCCTGCGCACCTTCTTAAGATTAACACGCGGTAACGTGCCCTGTAGCGCTTGTTCATTTCTGGTGCCTGGTAACGCGTGTTATCGGTAACGATGTACTGCCCATGTCCTTATTTGGGATTTCTGTCTGTACTGCGGCTCCTAACATGAATCAGACTTACGCAGTTTAGTAAACATACCCCTTAGTATTTTGAAATCTGTACATATATTTTCCTTCGGAAAACTATCCATGCAGGTTAGTAGGTGTAAATCTTTGCAGATCGCTTTCCTGGGATAATTTTCAAATTGAAATATATACATACTTTCACTCTGAAAATCCAGCAAAGTCTTCAGGATTTTTCACCCATTGGAGTAGTTAGAAAATTCCCCCACAATGTTGATGCTCATACTGGTACTATTTCACCATAGAGAAATATCGGAGCATGAGTGCTCCGTTGACTTTGCTCACTATATGCTGTTTTTACCCACAGGGTTTTGAAGCTTTTACTCATGTCAATTTATGGTGCTTAACATCTGCACTTTCCCATTCCTTGCCACCTGATGAAGGCATAAGCCGAAATGTGTCAGGGCTTTTTTAATCAATTAAAGCCCTTGTGACCTCCATACCTTCCCAATTTCAGAAATGCCCTGGATGTCCTGAACTGTGTCCATTCTTATACCTGCTCCAGGCATGAATAGGCGCTGGAAAAGTGCTCATTTTGTCATACAGACATCTGAAGGCTGTAGAGAAGGAGGTAGGTTCAAGTCCCTTTGTTTTCCAAGGCAATAACAAACACTGACAGGGAAGGGGGGCTCATGTTTTAATTTTGTTACACCACTGAACATCCCCTTAATGCTAGCTTGCATGAGATGGACATCCCTATCCCATGCTTTCCTAAGGGGGACATCTATGTGGCCGGTGCACGGACATCTACGCTGGGGGCATCTACGTATGTTACCAAAATTGGGCAGAGACAGACATTCCTGTTGTTTCTCGGCACATTCTGCCCTGGAAATCCCCAATTTATTTATTTATTTATTTATTACAGTTTCTTATATACCGCGCTATTTAGAATCAGCGCGGTTTACATCATAACAAAACGACCATTACGACAAACTGTCAGGTTTTACATTGAACAGGAGTACAAACTTGGATAACTGGGTTAACTATATACATAATCTATTTACACTGCAGTGTGCGGGCATTTCTAGATTGGGTTATTTCTTGGAGGGGATATCTGGTTTAGTTGCTGTCTGGGAAATATTGGCGGAAAAGGTATGTTTTGAGAGCCTTTCTGAACTGATATAGATTGGTAATGGCTCTAATGTCGGGGGGTAGGGTGTTCCAGCATTTTGGTACATAAAAACTGAATGCCCTTCTAAAATGCCACTTCCTATGCAGACACCTTGACATTTTACCATCTATTAATGTTATGGCAAACTGTATATAACAGGAAAAATATGAATATGTACTGATGGATTACTTGGTGAGTGTAGTGAAAATTCTTAAAGCGCCAACATCCTATAACGATATATTAGCTTGGATGGGAGGCACCTCTGTGAAATGTTCAAAGGCATGCCTGTTCTCTGCCTATTTTATCATGTACCTTTATAAAATAGGCTTAGAACTATCCCTAATAGCACCAAAATTCTCTAACACAAATTTACACCTGCCCCAAAGAAGGTATACTGTAAATGCACTTCTGTATGGGAACAGTTTTATGCTCTCCGTGCCCACAGTCCACCCATTCCCTTCCCCAATGCTTGGTGGGCATTGTCTGTGCACTTTACCATGTGGCCACTAGCATGCCTCAGCGTAAGCACTCCCAGCATGTTAAAATGCATGTTAACTGGTTACTGGTCTCAGAGAGGGGTGGCAGCGGCAGCAATGGACACCAGAAGAGGAGGCGAAAGGGATGTGGTTCGCTTAGGGTGCCTCATCGCTTCGTACTGGCCCTGGATGGGCACGTCAATAGGGACATGAAATCAGAAAAATAGCCTATGTCATTTCATATTTTTAAAATGAAATGGTTGGAAAAAACATGAAATTTTGCTGTTTTTCTTGTGTCATCAGTAGTATGTCCTATTTTTGAGTGCTGAACTGTTGAAGAATAGTGTGTTTATTGAGAAACAGAGCACAAAAGAAATGGCAACACCCACAAATTATGCTGGAAATGAAACAAAGTGATTTTTTTAACCTGAACACCCCTACTATAAAACATATTTTGCATGGGAAAAATGATTTATGGAATTACTCCCTATTGGGGTCATTACAGAACACGAATAAGCCCCTCGGACATGTGGCATAGACATTTTTCTAGTAAAAATATCTATGACCATATTCTGAAAACCTCGTGGTCTTGCGCGTACATGGTGCTAGCATTGGGATCTCAGGACGTGCGCAGGAGGGGGTGGAATGGGTGCATGGTCAGCAGCAGAGAGGTACAGAGCATATTCAGAAATGGTCCATGAACATTCAGTGTGTTTCCTGTGGATGTCCATGTTATACCAGCAGAAAACATGGTTAGAGGGATGCATGGGGGACCTGGTGTGTGCAACCATAATATTGGAGGATATCAGTGCCTGGCCAGTACCTAGTCCATAGGGATGACCACAGCATGACCAGTTGCCAGTGTGATGCACCAGGATACATCAGAAAGGTGTCTCTATGGCTAAATGTCAAAGTATATCCCTGTCAACAAAAAGGGACCCTCAGAATGAATGCATGCAACAGGGCACACAGCACCATCAGTGGTCTCACAAATGTGCACATTTGTATAGACAGATGCTAGTGCTGTTGGGCATCTAATAGTGCTGTTTGCCCTGGTGCATGCACTCAACCTGAGGGTCCCTATTTAATGTCAGGAATATGCTCTGATATTTAGCTGTAGAGGACCTTTTCTGATTTCTTCTAGTCCATACATAGCATTGTACAGACCGTTGTCAGAGATGACCAATGCCAGCACAATTAAAATGTTCTCCTACTGCCATGTATGTTTTGCCACAAGGTTGTTGTTGTTGTTGTTGTTAAGTGCCGTCGAGTCGGAGTCGACTCATGGCGACCCTCTGGATAGCTATCCTAAATTGTGTTCGGTCTTCAGTCAGGCGGCTCATTGTTGACAGACTGGTACCCGTAGCTGCTGTTATTGTATCGATCCATCTCATTGCTGGCCTTTCTCTTTTGCGTTGACCTTCTATCTTGCCAAGCATAATGTCTTTCTCTAATGATCTCTCTCTTCGCATGATGTGTCCAAAGTATGAAAGTCGAAGTCTTGTCATCTGAGCTTCTAAAGAAAGCTTAGGTTTGATCTCCTCTAGTACCGACTGGTTTGTTCTTCGGGCAGTCCATGGTATACACAGTATTCGCCGCCAGCACCATAATTCAAAGGCATCAATTTTCTTCCTGTCTATCTTTTTCACTGTCCAGCTTTCACATCCATACGATGTTATTGAAAATACCATGGCTTGAACAAGTTGAATCTTTGTATGGAGAGAGACATCTCTGCTCTTGAGAATCTTATCTAGGTCTTTCATAGCCATTCTGCCAAGAGCAATGTGTCGTCTGATTTCTTGACTGCTTGTTGCTTCTTTATTGATAGTTGATCCAAGTAGGTTAAAGTTGTTCACAATTTCAATTTCTTCTACTTCAATGATGAACCTGTTGATTATGCCAGTTGTCATGATCTTTGTCTTCTTTACATTAAGGTGCAGGCCCATTTTGAGACTATGTTCTTTGATTGTGAGAAGCAAATGTTTCAGATCATCTTCACTTTCAGCCAGTAATGTGGTATCATCAGCATAGCGAAGGTTGTTGATGAGTCTTCCACCAATCTTCACACCTCTGTTGTCTTCATACAATCCTGCTTCTCTGATGATTTGTTCTGCGTATAAATTAAACAGGTAGGGGGAAAGTATGCAGCCTTGTCTTACACCTTTGCTTATTTTAAACCATTCTGTTTCTCCTTGTTCCGTTCGAACTGTTGCTTCTTGATCAATGTACAGATTGCACAAGAGAACGAACGATCAGGTGTTCTGGTATACCCATGCTTCTTAATGTGGCCCAGAGTTTCTCATAGTTTACACAGTCAAAAGCCTTGCTATAGTCGATAAAGCACAAATAGATATCCTTTTGATATTCTTTAGTCTTTTCAAGGATCCATCTCACATCCGCAATGTCGTCTCTCGTTCCTCGCCCTTTCCTGAACCCTGCTTGCACTTCAGGTAGTTCTTGTTCCAGGTATGGTTGTAGTCTCTTTTGAATAATCTTCAGTAGAATCTTGCTGGCATGTGGGATCAGAGCAATTGTGCGATAATTTTCAGTCAGTTGGATCACCTTTCTTTAGTATTGGTATAAACACAGATCTTTTCCAGTCAGTTGGCCATGATGTTGTCGTCCATATTTCTTGGCAGAGCCTTGTGAGTACGGTAACAGCTGCATCAGATTGCTGCAATACTTCTATAGGAATGCTATCAATGCCTGGTGTTTGTTCTTTGATAAGGCTTTCAATGCTGCTTCAACTTCTTCTTTCATCACCAATGGTTCCCGATCATAAGGTACAGGTTGAAACGGCTGTTGGTCCACTTGATCTTTATCATATAAAAACTCTGTATATTCCTTCCACCTTTTCTTGATCTTCTCAGCATCATTCAACATAGAACCTTGAGCATCTGGTAACATTCCAATTCGAGGCTGGAACTTTTTCTTTAACTCTCGTAGCTTTAGGAAAGCCGATCTTGTTCTTCCTCTAATAGTTTCTGCTTCTATTTCCTTGCAAGTGTCATTGTAGTACTTTTCCTTGTCCTGTCTTGCTGCACGTTGGAAATCTCTGTTGAGTTCTGCGATTGTCTTTCTTTCTTCTCTGGCTTTAGCTTCTCTGCGTTTCTGGGCAATTTTCAGAGTTTCTTCCGTCATCCATTTTGGCCGTTTTGCTTTTTCACCTTTTGTAGAGACTTCTCGCTTTCTTCCAACACAGCCTTCTTGATGTCATTCCATAACTCTTCTGGAGCTCTGTCATTTGTATCTAAAGCAGCAAATCGATTTTGCAGGCAGTCTTTAAATTCCAGTGGTATATTCTCAAAGCCATATTTTGCTGCATTCATGAGTGGTTTGCTCTTTTTCAACTTTAGCTTGAGTTTGCATACTAGTAGTTGATGATCTGTACCACAGTCAGCTCCAGGTTTTGTCTTTGTTGATGTTACAGAGCTTTTCCATCGTTGACTTCCACATATGTAGTCAATTTGATTTTTATATAATCCATTCGGTGAAGTCCATGTGTACAGTCGCCGCTTGTGTTGCTGGAAGAAGGTGTTTGAGATGAATAGATCATTGGTCTTGCAGAATTCTATCAGTCTTTCTCCAGCTTCATTTCTGTTGCCAAGTCCATATTTTCCAACTACTTTGCCTTCTTCTTTGTTGCCAACTTTTGCGTTCCAGTCACCCATGACTATCAGGATATCCTGTTTGCATGTTCTGTCAATTTCAGCTTGTACTTGTTCATAGAACTCTTCAATTTCATTCTCTTCTGCAGCTGTTGTTGGGGCATATACTTGAATTATAGTTGCGTTGATAGGCAATCCTCATAGACGAATAGAGATTAAGCGTTCGCTGACTGCATTGTATTTCATTATAGTTCTTGCACGTTTCTTCTTTATTATAAATGCAACACCATTTCTTCTTTGTCTTTCATTTCCAGCATAGTAGACCATGTGATCATCTAATGCAAAGTGCCCCATGTCAGTCCATTTCAGTTCGCTGACACCCAACAGATCAAGTTGTACACGTTCCATTTCATTCTTGACCACCTCCAACTTCCCTTGGTTCATGCTTCGTACGTTCCATGTTCCAATGTGTAAGACATCTTTACAGCTTCTGACTCTCATTTCATGCGCAGCTACATCAGCAGTCAGACTTCCCGAGGGCTTTGATCCCACCACATCATAAATGCTGGCTTTACGGGAGGCGGAGCTTGATGTCGAGCAGGACAGCCGCGTAACGTGGAGGCTCCCGGGAGCTTCGATAAGAATCCGGCAAAACACTGTTTTAATTTGGCGTTATCCAAGTGCCTATAGCCGCAGTGATACGGCCTGAGATGGCGGTATCAAAACCAACCCGGTTGGAATTCGCTGGTACGCTAAACAGTAATGCGAAGCGTACGAAGACGGAGCCCGTTTCCCCACTAAAGATGGCGTCGGGGCGAGAAGGGCCTGATTTACAGCAGGAGCTCCTGGCCGAAATCAGGGGAGTGAAAGAGCTGGTGAGGGCGAACGGAGCTTCTCTGCACTCGGTGCAGGAGGAATTGAGTGCGCTAAACAGCAAAGTGGAAGGTATGTCACTGCGGCAAGACCAGCTGGAAGGGATGGTTAATGCACATGAGGCCCTTTTGGTGAAGATCGAGAAGCTAGAAAGACAGCTGCGAGCCTTACAAAAAGATGTAGAGGATGGCAACAACCGCGCTCGCCGTAACAACATCAGGATTGTGGGTCTGGCAGAAGGGGTGGAAGGCCCCGATCTCCGAGCTTTTGTAACAAAGCTTCTCCCAACTATTCTTAACATCACTTTTGATAAGGAGCTAGAAATAGATCGCATCCATCGCATACCTGCTCAAGTCTCACAGCGGGACCAGCGGCCCCGACCAGTCATATTGCGAGTGCTGCGGTTCCAACAGGTCGCGCAGATCATGGCAGCGGCGCGAGCACGTGCGCAATTGGAATATGAAGGCCGACGGATCTATATCTACCCTGATCTAGCCAAAAATACCGTGGACCGACGGAAGCGGTTCCTTTCTCTACGACCGCGTTTGTTACAGTTACAAGCGCGGTTTGGGCTGATGTACCCGGCGAAAATGCGTGTCACCCTACATAATCAGACCCGGACATTTGAAGACACGGATGCTTTACTGTCCTTCCTGGAAGAAAAAGAAGCCGCGCAAATGCGCTGAGGGAAGTGGTAGTTGCCCTCGGATTACCTCAGTTGCGGTGTTTTGAGGCCAGAGACATCACAATTGTTCCGGTATCTGCAGTAAAGAAACTGGGAGATCCGGTGATAGCGTAGCGACGGATGTCGTTCATTAAGGTGCACGCGATGTTAGCTGTGTGTCCTGGGACTGTTTTCTATGGACGAAGTTATGGGGGGAGGTGGCTGTTGCTGTTTTGTGTGGGTCAAGGCTAATTCATATCTCTCAGTAGGTTTGTACTGTCTCTTTAGTTAAATCATGTTTTTAAGCATATGATAGCAATTTGTTTACAGAGAGGGCTCCCGGGACAATCCTGCTGTCTCAAGCTCACCTATACTTTTTCTGGGAAGGGGTACTCCTCTAGAGCCTATATGTGTATGTAGATGTCCTGTCAAAGAGCGCTGGAGAATGAGATACAGTAACCGAGCAGTGATGCCCTATGGCAGTTCTGCGAGCTGGGAACAGATGCAAGGGGCATGCAATGTTGGGATGTTTGGTGCGAATCCTAGTCATTCATTATGATGGCCATCTGTAATATTGTATCGTTAAATGTGAAAGGTATTAACAACCCAATTAAAAGGAAAAAAATTATAGAATATGCCCGACACAAGAAAGCCGATATATTGTTATTACAGGAAACTCACTTAAATGATAAAGAATCCTTAAAGTTGAATCTCAAGCCTTATGAGGTGGTAGCGTACTCGGCGGCTATCGGGAAAAAAAATGGGGTTGCTATACTGGCCAGAAAATCCCTTAATCTCACGATATTACATAGCCAGTCCGATGCAGTAGGTCGCTGGGCCAAAGCCAGGATGAAGGTGGGGGGTTTGGAGGTAGTGGTTTTGTGTCTCTATGCCCCCAATACTGACCACTCTGACTTCTTTGCAGAAATAGCACATGAGGTACACTTGGAGGCGGCTAAGCCTCTCATAATTGGGGGGGACTTTAATCAGGTTATTGACCCTCTAGTAGACAGGCTGCCGCCGCGTACTCTTACTCCACCTAAAGGACAATTAATGCTAACATCTTTAGTCAAGGATATGGCGTTGGTGGATATATGGAGGCTGCTCCATCCCACGGAATTAGAGTTTACTTACTTTTCTGCTCCACATCTGTCGCAATCCAGAATTGACTTTTTTTTAGTCTCTAAAACGCTAATGCCTAACATAGCAGAGACGAGTATATATGCTACCCATATCTCTGACCATGCTGCCATATCCTTGGTCCTCCACGGTAAGGCACTAACCGCGGATTCTGTTAAGTGGGGATTTGATCGAACTCTGCTCAATAATCCTGCATTCTGTGTTGAAGTGAAAGGGGCTATTGCTGAATACTTTCATTTTAACCCCCCACAAGCTACGACGGGATGGGCCTGGTGGGAAGGTTTCAAGGCAGCTATACGGGCAGTCATCACCAGCTATGCTATAAGGCAGGCGAAACTGCGGAAACAGCAATTGCTCCTCCTTGAAACGCAAATTAAAATTGGAGAGAGGGTTTTAAGTCAGCGTACTGAGCCTTGCATCCTACTCCGACTTCAACGATTAAGGTTCCAATATAATGAGTTAGTCACAGCTGCAGCCTCGCAAAGTATTAAGGCGCAACAAGGGAACTACTATCGGGAAGGGAATAGAGCTGGCCGAATGCTAGCAAATGCGCTTAAAGGTAACAGGGAGGCCAAGAGAGTGGCAGCTCTTTGGAATCTGGACGAATCCAGGTTGGTCGTCAAAGACTTAGAGATTGCGGAAATTTTCCGGGGGTTTTATACTGGCTTATATACCTCTGAGTGTGAGTTTTCGCAGGAAGGTTTTGACCAATTAGTTTCTGGGGTTCAGCGGCCCACTCTGAGTAATCCCGCTCGGGAAGCGCTTGATCGGCCTTTTACTGTAGAGGAAATCCGTGCTGCAATTACTTCTGTCGCTCCTGGCAAAGCTGCGGGTCCTGATGGCCTACCGGCAGAATTTTTTCAGACTTTTGCGACAGAATTGGTCCCCCCACTCGCTCACTATTATAATATTTTAGTGGAACGGGTCCAGCACACGGGAGCCTTTGCTACAGCCAATGTGGTAGTATTTGAAAAACCTGGCAGAGACCCGCGGTCGGCTGCCAATTACCGGCCTATTTCGCTACTAAACGCGGATTACAAAATCTACGCATCGGTATTAGCAGCCCGGCTGGCTGAGCAGCTATCGGTATTGATTCATCCCAATCAGTGTGGCTTTACGCAGGGTAGATCGACAGCTGATAATGCCAGGGTTTTTTGCCATGTGCTGGCGGGCGCTGAGCAACTGACGACTCCTTTAATAGGGGTATCTCTTGATGCTGAAAAAGCTTTCGATCGGCTAGAGTGGCCTTTCCTATTTGCTGTCTTGCGCTGGTTTGGGTTTGGGACTGGTTTTTTACAAGCGTTGGAAGTTTTGTATGCTCATCCAGAAGCGCGGATCAGTGTTAATGGGATCGATTCTCAACCATTTGTGCTGCAACGTGGCACCAGACAAGGCTGTCCTCTCTCCCCCATGTTGTTCAACTTAGCCCTCGAACTTTTGACACTGATAGTTCGGCAATGTGGTGACATTCATGGAGTGCTAATTGAGGGCCTAGAAATTAAGCTTTCCGCATATGCGGACGACTTGCTATTGTTCACCTCGCCCGCCTCCATCCCTGAAATTCTTAAGCAAATTGAGAGATATTCTGTGCTCTCGGGTTATAAAATCAACTGGTCTAAATCGGTTGTTTTTCCTCTAAATAACCTAGTACATAAGGTGGATGTAAGTGCCTATCCTTTCGTATGGGAACCTGGTTTGGTGAAATACCTGGGGGTATACTACATATATCCGTTGGAGGAAACGATTCGGAGGAACGCGGAAAGGTCCGTCAGGATGGTTCGAGACCTACTCTTGAAGTGGTCCCCTCTTGTTCTCTCTTGGTGGGGCAGATTAGAAACCATCAAGATGATGGTAACTCCCAAGGTTAACTATCTTTTGGAAATGATTCCTTGTCTGTTTGCTCCCACTGTCTATCGGCGCATAGAACAACTCCTGATTCAGTTTCTGTGGAATAACAAAGCCCATCGAATAGCGAAGTCTAAACTAAAACTTACGCGAGCACATGGGGGAGTGAATTTTCCAGATTTTTATGAGTATCACAAGGCTTTTCTCCTTAAACAAGGCTCCCGTTGGCTGCAAGTTGATGATGGGCCTCGGCCCGTTTGGGTTGATGTGGAAGAGAGGATACTTGCACCGCTCCCATTGCAGCGTGTCTTAGGAATGCAATTGGATCAAGGGGTGAAATGTCCCCATATGATCGCGGACACTCTACAGGCTGTACGGGCCTTAATTAAAGCTAGCGGACAGGAGCAGTGTCCTTTAGTTAGTTTGCCCATTTGGCACAATCCGCTTTTTCGGATCCAGAAGCAACCAATTGTCTGGCGGCATTGGTATCGGAAAGGGATTTGGATAGTCTCTCAATTAATCGCGGGTCACAAATGGAAGGATTTTAGTGAGCTGCGACTAGAATTTGGCCTTCCCGCTCATTGTTATTTTCAATGGCTACAGCTTCGGCATTGCTTGGAAGCTGCGGGCGTTGCTGTTTCCGCAGAGACAGAGTCGGGTGGAATCACTGATATTCTGCAAGCTGCTGTGCCAGGTGAGGGAGTAGCTTCCAACTTCTACAAGAGGCTCACTTCTTCCCCTGGTACACAGATTCAGAAAACCCAGCTTAAATGGGAACAGGAAACCATGGCGCACCTTACTGCCTCGGAATGGGAGAAATTTTGGAGTAAGCAAGTGCGAGTCTCGAGATCGGCTTCGATAACGCAGACTCTTTTTTTCTTTGCCCATAGAAGCTTTTACACTCCTGTTCGGATAGCAAAGTGGGATAAAAACAGTAGTCCTTTGTGCTGGACGTGTGGAAGGGAGCTTGGTACCTTGATGCATGTCCTGTATACATGTCCCGGGGTTCAAGAGTTCTGGAACTGGGTGTGGGGACGAATCCAGCTTATTCTTAACTTCAAAGAGGCCTTATCGTGGCGACTCATCTGCCTACGTTCGGCTGTGAAGCTGTCCTCGTTATCCTCTGATGGCTCCTTTCTCTTTGACTTTATGATGGGGATTGCAATATTTTTGCTTGTAAGTAATTGGAAATGTACCTCTCAACTTAGTGCACAGGAGTGGTGGAACCGTGTTTGTCTATATAGTCAACATGAGCAAATTTTTCAGCAAAAGCGCACGCCACCTCAGACACTTCTTAAATGGCAGTTGTTAAATAATTTTGTAAAGGCAGCCAAGGTGAGAACCTAACCGCCCGGCCGCCGATGCTGATTCAGGGACATTTAGGGAATGCTCCTGGCTGCACATAGCGAGAGTGGCTTGTTACGCGCTGTGTCTACTATATCGGCTCTAGAGGAGAGGGGAGGGGGGTTTGGGGTGGGAGGGTTTTCCTGGGGTTTGGGTTGTGTTGGGGTTACGGGTATTTTGTTTCTCTGTATTTCTTCTGTTTGCCTTTGAAAAATGAAAATAAAGTTTATAAAAAAAATAAAATAAAATAAATGCTGGCTTTACTCTGAAAAGTCTTCAGCTCTTCCCCAGTAGCTAGTTGAGTGCCTTCTGACCTGGGGGTCTCATCTTCCAGCACCATAGCACAATTTGTTTTGCTGTAACTATCCATTGGGTTTTCATGGCAAGATACAGAAGTAGATTGCCGGGCCTTTCTTCCGCGCAGTTTAAGTTTGAGACCAATTCCCACAGGTGTTCACACTGGCAACACTAAAGAACAGTCATCAATCTCAGCGACAGAGTATTAACATCAGTACGAGTTGAACTGTTGAATTTGGGTTTATCATTTGTCCCTACCAGTTATTATAATCCTTTTATTATAAGGGTGACTTACAGAGATTTTTTCGTCAACTACAGATCAAACAGTTTTTAACAAATACTATAGCGACAATGGATGATTCAGTAGTGTTTAAACCCTCTAGATGGATTCCACCAGGTCAAGTTGATCCAGCCATTCAAACTTTTCAAAGGCTGGTATTGTCAGAATTGGAGGGGATTGAGCTTTTACCAAGTTGTGGACATTCCAATCTTACCCATTCCCAAAGGCATGCATTACAGGAATTATCAACTGATACTGACCTAGTGATTCGTAATGCTGACAAGGGAGGGGCCACAGTCCTACAATCACTATCACTTTATCATCAGCGAATGTTGGATCATTTGAAGGATTCTAAATACTATTGACCTCTTGGATATGACCCCACTTCTGAAATAAATGTCTGAAATCATACCAAAGCTTTGTCAGATGACTAGCTTACTTGCAAAGAACATTTTTTTTTTTTGCTGTTGGATCATCCCAAAATTCCAGTAATGTATTCAGTACCAAAGATTCATAAATCTTTAACAGATCCTCCTGGTCATCCCATAGTGTCCTGCCGAGGATCCATTTTGGAACTATTATCTAAAGTCTGTGACCATTGTTTACAATCGGCAGCAGCAAAAGTTACATTGATTGTCAAGGACACCACTCACTTTCTGATGTCATTACAACATCTTGCTTTGCCTGCATCAGAAACATTTTTGGTCATACTAGATTTCATGTCTTTATATACAAACATTTCACAACAGGAAGCATTATGGGTAATGTCCTCTGTTGCTCCGATACTTCCTTCTCAATTACCTAAACAATTTGTTTTGTCGTTATTGGACATTATGTTATCAAAAACATTTTTTCTATATAACAAAGTCTTCTATTTGCAGGTGTGGGGTATAGTCATGGGAGCAATGGTGATCCCTTCCACTGCCATCTTGTTTATGGCTTCTTTGGAAGAGAAACATATATATCCTTACCACTGGCTTCAGAAGCTGCTGTTGTGGCATAGCTTTTTGGATGACATCTTTTATATATGGTATGGGTCATCATCTGAGTTATTAGTATTTATAGAATGGTTAAACCTTAGAAAAGAGACTATAAAATTTACAGTTAAATATCATCCCACTTCCATTGAGTTTCTCGACATCACCATTTTTCATCAAGATACCACTCTATATACCACACTGTACAGAAAACCTGTCCAACATAACACTTTATTATATTTTTGAAGTTTCCATCCTGGGACTTTAAAACAAGGATTGCTTTATGGACAATTTTTGTGTATCAGGAGAATCTGCTCCACTTTGGATGATTTCAAAACTCATGCTTTTGAATTAAGCCAACGTTTACAGGTCCAGGGATATCCACACTCTGTTATTCGAGCAGCTTATAAGCGGGCTTTAAACAATCATAGAGAATGGTATTTATCCCTTCAATACCAGCCTTTTGTTTCATCTTTTAAGATCGTGGGCATTTTACCATTTAGTGACCAGTCTATTCAAGTCAGCAATATTTTACGTAGATTTTGGCAGGTCCTTAGTGTGCATGCTTGTTTTCAAAAACCCCTGAGTGTTGCACACACCAGAGGTAGAAATCTTAGGGATTATCTAGTGTACCCCCTCTATTGTGATCAGAGCAGATAGTCATTTCCCATGTGGTGAGTGTTCCTATTGCTCGGGCACTATAGCGGGTGAATCATTGTTAGACACTGTGCCCCAGAAGCAATGGCACACACATTATCATACCACTTGTGATACTGCTTTTGTGATATATCTTATTTTCCCATGTGGTCTTAAATATGTAGTACGTAATAGGACACATGTTTGTCTGAACATGCATCTCGTTATGTACTAAAACATTGTCTGCACCTATGGTTCATCATAATCTACAGTTTAATCATGCTTTCTCCCAACTTCAATGGCATGTTTTGGATCCACCCCCAATCAGAGGTGGGGATCAGGAGGCAGTATTACAATTACATGAACAATGATGGATTTTTAGATTAAACTCTGTTGCTCTGTCAGGACTGAATCTGGAACGCGATTGGAATAATCTTTTGTGAATGAACTTTGGTTAGGCATCTGCATTGTTGCTCTCGCCTTCCCAATGGCTCGGGCAGTATCCAATCTGGAGGTGAGATGTCCGATGCCAGTCTATTTTAAAACATGTTCCGCTGGCTTGTTTTTTGCTTTTCCATGTTTCTTTGATTCTTATGGGGAGGTTTGCCTGACGCAGGTCCTTCTGAGTCGTTACAGACGCGAAACACAGTGCTGTGTTGTACCCCGTTGGTTTTCTTTTCTCAGTAGATGTGGACATTGTTTTGACATTTGATTTCATAACTTAATAAGATAAGTATTTGTTTCTTTACATTTTAAATTTCCTGAACAAATTGATTAAAATGGACACGGTCTGAGGAAGAGGTTTAGTCCTCACACAGACATCAGTTCGATAAAAATTATACTTATATTTAAAGTTGCCACTGTGAACGCCTGTGTAAATTGGTCTCTTTTGATTGTATTTTATGGGCCAGACCTTTCCATTAGCCCTTTGGGATTATTTAGTTTATTGGTAGACAAGGTATGTCAGGACAATCATATCACTTTCTAATTGTACCATCTCTAAATGCACAGAGATCACTTTGCAGTGTTCTGGTCATGCAAAGAACGAGCTTCTATGGTCTGTTTTGCATCTATACAACTGTATCATCCGTTTTCAGGGGTAGTTGGTATAAGCACCACACTGTCAGTGTGAGGAGGGGGATGCATGTTTTAACCAAGGAGGCGTGACTGCACAGAGACAGGCAGCAGCAGATCCGCATATCTTTTCGAAAGTCGCTGAGGGCAGGAATGTCCAGGCCGCTTACTGCGTAGACCTGTGTCCTGGTTTTTGGGCATGTCATGCCAAACACATCTATGCTGTCGATTCCAGACTCACGGGCACGTCCAGACCCACACATGCAAAATTAGGTTCCAACGGGGTCCGTTTTTCATTTAGACAGATCTGTGGGCTTGACATGCATGTTATGGAATCGTGCTCCACTTGCATTGATCCAAGGACATTTTAATATTAGATGGTGTTTCAATGTCTAGTAATTGTATTAAAATATTCATACTTAAATGACATTTAGATGTCTCATTGGCACAGTGATGCATCCATGTCTACCTTAATTCATATGCTCTTTATAAATTATACAAAGTGATTTTTGTAAAACAAATTAGCTTCTATATATTATTTTCTGTAAAATATTTGTCCCTTCCACAAACCTCTGGATATGTCTCTGTTTTATGTGCATAAATCTGTCCTTATAAAATTGGGTCAGAGCTAAAGGTCCACATGGTGCAAGTCAGCATGCACTTGTACAGTAGCTGTGCACAGGAGTGGAGCTCAGCTGGAACATGGGCAAAGTCGTGATGTTTGCATGTATATTATAAAATATGCACATAAGTGCATAAAGTATGTGCCAACATTTATACTGTTCTTGAGCAGATGCAATGTCTGTACCTTGAATGTAGTCACGTCTGCTGCTGAATGAGGCATGCTTACTAAAGTGTGCTACCAAGTAGCATGGCATTCAGCACATGCCAAGGGGCATGCTTACTAAGCCCCATGCTAGTAACGCGGATTGAGGGTGCATGATTAGCAGGAGGCACCAAGCCTGATGCAGGGCATCATGGGTAGTATGGGCATTTTCAGTGCACGCTCTTCAACAATTTAGCACTTTGTACTGCTACCGCAATGGTTGGCATCAACTGTTCCCGCACTGTTCATGCCAAAGGCAACGAGCATGAAGGCGGCATGATACTCACACTAGTAATATCGAGACATGATGGGCACGCCTCCATTTACTGGCACAAGTCAGGAGCCACCCCCGCATTCATTTTCTGTGTCAACCGCAACTTGTAGCATGCTTTTTATTAAACATGCCCCAATGTGTCTTTATAAAATAGCACCAAAATAGCGCTTTCCTGCTGCCATAACCTAGGCACCCTGGTGTAAAATTACCATCCACATCTTTGGAAAAGATGATCTGTAGACTTTTTATAGTTTTTGCTCCACTTTTCCTTCCCCTGAAATTTGAATTTGGTGACAAATGCCAGGCTGCTATCAAGCACAGAACTAGACATTGACCATGGCATTCTGAGATTAATATTGCGTACTGAACTTGCAACAATAAAGTGAGAGAGAACAAAATAAATACTGGCAGCAGCGAGTGGAAAAATAAATCATACGGAAAAGACTCCAGGCCTTTAACAAACAAACAAAAATATCCTGTGCACGTATGCCCGTGGATGAAAAATAAGCAGCACACCTATATATGATAATATCCTTTCTAATTTAAAGTCATCATGTTTCTCTACTGTATAACTTTCAAAAAGTAGGTCAACATATGCTATAGATTATATTTTTGCTGTAAAAATAATACTATATTTGTACTGTATATTAATTTTTATGATTCATCTTCCAATAAATAATGTCTCATTGTTCAAACTACAGACTAATTCATTTCAGGTGCTTTCCATTTCAGTAAAATCATATGAAAAAGCATTTAAATTGGTGGACAGTATAATAAGAGAATATAGTTTGGAAGATCTTTATTGCCGTACCTTATTCTACACTACAGCATATTTTGTTTAAAAAGAAGCATGAATCTTACTCACCTATTTTAGCATAGGATGCAAGGATGATCCAAAGGGTAATTTCATAGGGAATTTGTACGTAGTTGTAATCCACCGTGAAAGCATGCACTCTCTCATCCTGGCCCTTGGGTTCGGATGGTCCGGAATAAGATCCATTTTCTGAACTGGCACTTGTGCCGTCCACAGCCATTAGCAGGAACAAGAAGTAACGTAGATTCAACCCCAAATATTGATGTGCATCCATGTCTACTGTTTCTGCCTTTAGCACTTTCTAAGCCATACGTTTTTTCATTATATAAAATGGTTTCTATCTTTTGGTTCACCTTATGAAATTTCATTTAAGAAGTCCCATTTTGTAGCCATCTTTGTTTTCTTTAGGAACTGAAACACAAATTCTAGCTTTGAAACTTGTGACCCAGCCTTCAGCATTGCATGTCAAATGATTTCCTTTTCACAAGCTTCCTTGGGTTATAACAACTTTATTTACTTAAGATAGGGCTTGAGTTCCTTTTTTAAAAGTCACATTTATTCAGAGTGCTAATATTCCTCCTGGGCTGGAGATTATGGATCTCTCCAGCATGCAGTCTTTACATCTTTTATTCCATGCCCTTGGATATCCTATTGTATTATAGGTACAGGGCACTACATACAATAATTTTTCAAGAAACTGGCTTATTTGTAAATGTTCACATGAAGTAATATTTTCTATACAATACAAAAGCTACACTGGTGACATCTGCTGGACCATCAGTGCAGGTACGTCCTTAAACTGTTAAGTTACAAAGCTGTTATAAGTGAATCCCTTTACAGCTGTTATAAGCGGATCCCTTTACAGAAACAGGATAAAAACAAAATAAACTGAACCATCTAACTTCTCAACAAATAGGGGTGTCCTACATGGAGTGGTGGGTCCAGCCCTAGACAGAGACATGGGGAGGGGTGGCCTGCACAGAGCGACAAGTGCACCTACTCTTGCCGTATTGCTGGGCAGACTGGATGGACCATGCTGGTCTTTATCTGCCGTCATTTACTATGCTACTATGTTAAGTGACTGCTGAAACATGCCAGATTTCTGATGCCATGAGACCTATGCCTATAATCTTTCCTTAACCATCTCTTTTTGAAATATCATCTATTATGTGTCATTCATGCAAGGTGACCCTAAGGCTCTAGCTCCAGTTTAGAAGCAATCGTGCTGGTCACTCATTGCAATCAGCAGTCCACAGTAGCCTCATGTATTTTTGTATATGCATTTCCTTGGCAACTTGTCCTGTTGACGTCCATGGAATAAATAATTCATTGTCATGGTCAGCTTGGAGCAAAAAAGCACTGCGGGACATCACGGATTGTAATCATGTCAGAACAGCCAAGACTGAAATTTGACCATGTGCTAGCTCCACCTCAGAAGAGGTAAAACAAAGAATATACAGTATAGCTAAAATAATTCCACCAATTCAATGCCAGCCCCTACTTAAACAACAATATTACCGAGAGATGTTTGACATCTAAAGCGGCTGTTAAGCAAAAACATGAAGACCTTCCATTTTGCTGTTTCAATAACTTTCCAGGTATCAAATGTTCAGTGTCTATTATGAGTTGGACAAAAAAACAATAAAGGATCACAAAAACTGCAAAGCCAAACCACACAGCAGGGGTAATCAGAACGCCCATAGTTGTAGACAAAGGCTCTTTGTGAGGCTTGATACGGCTGCATTTTGGCAGAAATTGGCTGCATGAGGCGCACCTTCACTTTCTTGTACTTAGCTCCTGTGCTCTGCGTTGTGTTGGCTGTCCAGGCCACTCCCGCTCATCTCTCTATTCTGGACTGGCCAGTTGCTCATTCCTGTATGGTGCCAGGGGCACAGTTCTTACTGTCCACAGTGAATGCAAGGCGCACAGAGGTCCCAACATCGCGCTTGTAGCTTTCTTTTACCAGACGCATGTAGAGACCGCATGCACTGTGCACATGCGCTATGGCTGTGTATTGCGCACTCCTACGCTACTGATGTGACTGAAGCAGCAGAAGTAGCCTGCAGGACCACAGTCACACCCCCTGCATCTACTGTGGCCGCTATGGCCTGGCACGGTAAAGACGCATGCTATTCACGCAATCGCCCCAGGCTACTTGCGACACTTTAGTAAATATGCCCCTTAGATTGTAAGCCCACTGGGGACAGGCAACTAATTGATGCTGCTGAATGTCACTCACCTTGAACTATACTCATTTTTGAGGTGTCTAAACATAAATGTCTTACACTGAAAATCAGCACTAGTCAGCTAAGTCATGTTCCACCTGCCCTAATATATAGAGCCCTATCTTAACTTATTTTTTCTGGTCTGATCCAATTCCTTTTCTCATCTACTTTTAAGTGCTTACACTTAGGTGTCTACAGAAAATATGAATAAATCTAGGCATTCAGCCCTATTCACTGTTCAAAGATACAAACTTAAGCGCCCAAATCCCAAAGTTAGTTGCTTAAGTCCTTTGAAAATCAAATAATATAAACCATATTAGAGGAATACGATGAGCTGTATCCCCTTATGTTGAATGTTTTCACTATGTGGATAACTGTGGGGTCCTGTGATATATGCAGTTTGCTATATTGCAGGGACTTGCGCCATTCTTTTATTGGGAGCTTATGGAACTGTAAATATTGTTCCTTTCCATCTCTTTATGATACAGTGTAGCTAACAGCTAACCCTGATGCGTAATACCGTCACATCTAAAAATTCAATTGATTCCTGTTGCATTGTCATTGCAAATTGTATTTTTCATTTTATGCTGATTCAACTCCTGCAGGAAGTACCCCATCTGATCTGTGGACCCCTACCAAATCAGAAAAAAATCATCACGACAGCATCTCCAAACAACAACCTTTGGTCACCAGGTTGGTAAATATACAAATTGTGCTTCAAACCACACTGTGTACGTATCATGGTTACCCACTCTCTGCCCCAACTCTTCCATAATGCCACCTTTCTACATGCCACTGCAGTTGTGCAGCATTTTTAGTATAACTACCTTGTTGTCACACTTTTTCAGCTACCACCAGGCCATGATGTATGCTAATCACGGGCCAGACCCCTCGCTCCCACCTGCCACGCTGAACATTCCCTTTGATATGATAGATAATGACTGCGAAATTTCAATACGTCTCTTCTTCTTTGAGATTATGTGATCATTGTACATCATGTTAAAAAAGACACAAACATAAGCAATTTACTGTTATACTCATCGAGCTTTATTTATTTTAAAATAAAAATAATAAATTAATAGTATTAGAAGCATAAAGTCAAAGAATAAAGATTTCTACACTACAGTTAGTTGTAGATAGGTGCACTGTATATAACAGTGACACCTATCTGCAGTGGTCATAGCTTTTGCCCTTCCTAAGATAGCCGCAGTTGGCATCTAATTCCAAATTTCACATTACTGGCTGGCCAGACTGCTTCCATATTTGATCTTATCCCTGTCTTTCCCAGTATGAGCCCTTGTAGATAAAGCTTAAATATCAATAAACTCTTGCACAGTTTCTTCTTTAAGTCATATTATTTTCCAAGAGGTTTATGATCTCTCATAGCCATCAAATCAAAATTTTAGATCTTTCTTTCTGAATTTTTGTTTTCTTCACTGGCATATGGTATCGAATAATATTCCAAAATTTGGAGGTAGGCGAGATAGCGGTGACGGCTTTTGCTTTCCAGGTAACCATTGGTAAAACGGTGAGGGCTTTCTTTATAATGGGTAATAAAGATGCTGGCTCCTGGAAGGTCTTGTATTTTATTAAAATTAGTTTCAGCTTATTGTCTTCTATGGTGCAGTTGATAGCTGTTTCCAGCTCGAAGATGCTGGGTCCATTGATGTACCTGGGGCTCAGGATAAATATTGCCCTTCTGCTTTTTTTAATATATGTTACAATATCATCAATGTAAGCTGAAAAGAAAACAACAAAAGTAAATACAAGAGAAATATAAATGTTATCATATAAAAATCTGAAAACAGATGGTTATGCACAATTTCCCAATCAATTTATTTATTTATTATTTATTTAACACTCATTTATATACCGCATCTTCCAGCGATCAGTTGCGGTGTACAATTAACAACAATTAACAAAGCGAAGTTTGTTTTACATAGAACATAGAACATTTTAACTTTTTACATAGAACATCTTAACTTAACAAAGCAGAGCGTAAGAACTAAGCAGAGTATTTCAACTAGAACAGTGTGAGTAATAGTGAGTAATCCCACTAGAGGACAGCAACCTTGGGCCGGAAGGACTGGGGTTTCTAGTCCCACAGATGCTCCTTGTGGTCTTGGGCAAGCCACTTAACCCTCCATTGCCCATGTTCCCTGTAAGTATTAGTGAATGTGTCTCATATCCCCGCGTGTTAAATGTATCCCCCAATTGTGTTGTGACCGCTTTGATTGAAGGATAAGGCGGTATACAAAACTGTCTAAATAAATAAAAATAAATAAAATAATAATTTATCTAAACAGAATGTAATGTCTGTACAACTTAAGGCAGTACATAACAGTTGCAACTATATACATGTGGAGGTATTAGGGCATATTAGAATGGAGTGTCATTTCGTTTAAGCTATGTATGTTGTCCGTTATAGTAGGAAGTATAAACTTGATGTGGGCAGGTTCCTGTTTAGCCTTTATCTAAGTCGAGTGGAGGGTTTTCTATGGTATTATAGTGTTTAGTGAATAGATACGTTTTCAATTTTTTTCGGAATTCCATAATCTCTGTTAGCGATCGTAGGTCCTCTGGTAGTGAATTCCAGATGGTTGGAGCTGTGTGGGAAAAGGCTCTATTGTTTGTTAATTTGTGAGTTTTTATGAATTCTTTTGGAATCTTTAGTTTATTTAATTGTCCTTTTCTATGAGTAGGCTTAGGTGGTTCTTTGCATATTAGATTACATAATGTCTTCGGAGCCATGTCGTTTAAGGCTTTGAATGCAGTTATTATTGTTTTGTATATTATCCTGCTTTGTATTGGTAACCAATGAAGGTATGCTAGTATCGGTGTTATGTGTTGGAGTGAGTTTATTTTTAATATAATTCTAGCTGTTGCATATTGCGCTAGTTGAATTCTTTTGATGTTTTGTTTTGAAATGCCCATAAGTATTAGGTTGGCGAAATCGAAGTGGGGAGTTATGGTAGCCTGTGTTATATTAATAAAATCTTGTATATATACAAGGGGGCGTAGTTGTTTGAGGATTTTAAGTTTGAAGTAGATTTTCTTTATGGTATTTCTGATGTGGGTTTCCATTGTAAGGTGGGTATCTAAAATGACACCTAGGTATCTTATTTCGTTTTTTATTTTAATTTCTTGGTTTTGTAGTGTTATGTGGGTTGGAGGAATAAATGATTGGTTTTTTGTTACGATTAGGACTTCGGTTTTGGCATGGTTTATATGGAGGTTTTGAGTTTTTAGCCAAATTGTAATTTCATTGTAGCAGTCTGATAGGAGTTGTATCGGTAAGTTAGGGATCGTAAAAGGTATGTACATCATGATGTTGTCCGCATAGAGGTGATATTGTACTCCAAATTTTTTGAAGATATTGCAGACCGGTTTTATGTAAATATTGAAAAGTAGGGCTGATAGTGCTGAACCTTGTGGTAAACCTATTTCTTGTTTGTATGTATTGGAGGTTTGATTACCTATTCTTACATTTTGCGTTCTGTTATTTAAATATGAGGTGAACCATTTATGTACGGTGGAGTTTATGCCTATCTGGCTTAGGTTGTTGAGCATTATTGAGTGATGCACACTATCAAAAGCTGCTGATATGTCAATGAAAAGGAGGATGAATGCCTGTTTATGATTGTCGATTCCTTTTAGGAGTGTATCGATTAATACTGTTAGAAGTGTTTCTACTCCGTGGCGGGGCCGGAATCCATATTGTTGTTCGTCAAGTGGGTATCAATAGATACCTGCAACTAATTTATTAAGACCCTGTATAAAATAGTTTACTCTTAACAGCCTTACTTTAATGAGTTTGGTTTAGAAACTGATTTCATATGCATTTAGCAAGCATAGCAGAAATAATCCAAAGCCTTGTGCTTTAGTGCATGGTAACAATAAATATATTTGTATTTGTTGGGGAGTTTGATGAAAAACTCAAAAGCCTGGATGCTGAATTAGTTGAAAAGTAAAGTAAGGGGCATGTTTACTAAAACACGGTAGCTGTCTTTGTGATGCTAACATGGGATCATCGCATTGCTAACGCGAGAGACATGCAGCTACCTCAGGCCTTTTTCCGTGGTAGCTTCATTTCCCATGGTGGCTGTTCGAGGGGTGGGATGTGGGTGAAAAGTGTGCAGCAGCGGCCAAGAGAGCAAATAGAATGCTAGGTATGATAAGGAAAGGAATGGAAAATAAAACAAAAGATATTATAATGCCTCTATATCGTTCCATGGTGAGACCACACCTTGAATATTGTGTGCAATTCTGGTCGCCGTATCTTAAAAAGGATATAGCGATTTTAGAAAAGGTTCAGAGAAGAGCCACCAAAATGGTAAAGGGGATGGAAGGATACTCCTATGAAGAAAGGCTAAAAAAGTTAGGGCTCTTTAACCTGGAAAAGAGACGGCTGAGGGGAGATATGATAGAAGTCTATAAATTGATGAAAGGAGTGGAACGGGTAAACGTAGATCGATTGTTTTCCTTATCAGAATATAGAAAGACTAAGGGACATGCAACGAAGCTACAGGGTAAACTATTTAAGACTAATAAAAGAAAATATTTTTTCACTCAATGTGTAATTTTTGTAATTTTTTCACTCAATGTGTAATCAATGTGTAAAGATTCCAACCATTCAACAAAGATCTAATCCTGAAATCAGCAATCCCACTAATGAACTCACCAGCACACAACCCTGATGAACTAGTCTCCAACTTGAACGAAATATTCAGTTCAATAGCTGTTCGCCCAGCAAAAAACAAACCTCAAGCGAAACGACACACAGCAGCATGGTACTCTACTGAGTTGAAAGCCTCACTCGCGACACTAAGAAAACTTGAGAGACGCTGGCGCCGCTCACGCTCAGAAGCAGACCAAAAGGCATACAATTTACAACTCACAGCGCACCGTACCGCAGTGACTGAAACCATGAGACGTTACCACGCCGACACTTTAAAGAGATCCCTCAACAAACCTCGTGACCTGTTTGCCCTCGTTAAGCAACTTACAACAGAACCTGCATCAGAACAAACAAATGGAATCCATCCTCAAACATATGCGGATTATCTACAAACGAAACTTTGTCAGATAAACAACAACCCAGCGTCCAGCATCATCCTTCAGCCCTACAATCAAACACCACTCACTACCTTCTCAACTCCATCCAAACGATGCATCGAAGACACCATAGCAGCCATCAATACGTCCACAGCGCAATCTGATCCATGCCCAGCTTTCTGGGTCAAGGAACTCCGGACTGACCTCAGTCCAATCATATCCAGACTTATTCAACAATCGTTCACAACAGGTGATTTCCCACGCACCCTCAAACAAACTTCAATAAGACCTCTACTAAAAACAACAAACTCGACCAACAGAAACCAGAATCCTACAGACCCATAGCAAGCATACCATTGCTTGCAAAAATAATGGAAAAGATAGTTCAGAGACAAATACAAGATCACATTGATTCCAATGCACCACTGGATCCATGCCAGCATGGATTTAGAGAATCTCACGGGGTCGAGACCCTTCTCACCACACTCTTCAGCAACATAATATCAGGCATCGACAATACCCGCCAAGGCTTTGTCCTTGTCTTCCTTGACATCGCGGCAGCGTTTGATTCCGTTAGCCATGAGCGCCTCCTAGAACGCCTCAAAGAAAAAGGAATCTCCGGTAAAGCACTCGAGTGGTGCAGGTCCTACCTCTCGGACAGATGGCAGCAGGTGAGATCCAGAAACACATCATCAGAACCATTCCACCAAAGCCAAGGTGTCCCACAAGGATCCTCCCTCTCCGCCTTACTATTCAATATATACATGCAACCTCTCTGCAACCTGATCCGGTCTTTCAACATTAACTGCATGATATACGCAGATGATGTGCTATTATACACGCCTTTTGCAACAGATAACCCAGACCTCGAACCAATAACATGCTGCATAAACGAAATATCCAATTGGCTACAATCCCAAAACCTCCGGATTCAACACAAGAAGACGGAGGTGATGTTCATTACAAGGAACCGTAACTTCACTGCCCCAACAGTACTGAAAGTGAAGGAAGCAGACCTCCAGACCAAATCCGCGATCAGATACCTCGGCATCACACTAGACCAGAACCTAAATATGCAAGCTCATATAAGTAACACTGTAAGGGCAGTATATCATAAAATTAGATCCCTTAGATACCTAAGATCTCTGCTGGAGCCAGATGATTTCAGGACTATCTATCAGGCACTAATTATCCCGCATTTCGATTATGCAAATGCAATACTTCAAGGTCTCCCCCAAACCACCCTAAACCCACTGCAAATGGCAATGAACACCGCAGCAAGAGTACTGCACGGAGCATCCAGGAAAGACCATGTCACACCTATAATGAAACAACTCCACTGGCTCCCGATTCAAGGTAGAATTACATTCAAGACCTTGCTGCTCACCTTCAAAGCCACCAAAGGTCTCTCGTCAACTTCACTAACTGAGCTAATCCAGATGACACCCCACAACAGAGACAGAAGGTCAGTAGCTCAAAACACCTTGATAGTCCCAAGATCTATAACTCAATGCTCCAAGTCAACATCCAGCAGGACTTTCAATCTTTATGCACCAGTGATCTGGAATAACCTCCCTCACAACATTAGATCAATCCCAGACATATTCCAATTCAGGAAGGCCGTGAAACACTACCTCTTCCTCATACATTACCCTGAACCTAATAGAAACTCAGCACCATTTGCCGAAACCACCCAAATCACCACTGTCTAAAACCATACAAACACATGATCAGCCTACAAATTGTATATATTGTATATTTTGTGGTTGTACATAGTTACCCTGTTAGCCAAGTTGATTATCCTGTTCATATGTAAACACAAAGTACTATTGGAAATGTGTATGTTCACTGTTTATTGTAAACCGCGCTGATGCTGAATAGCGCGGTATAAAAGAGACTTTAAATAAATAAATAAATAAATAATCAAACTCTGGAATTTGTTACCGGAGGATGTAGTAAAGGCTGTTAGTGTAGCTGGGTTTAAAAAAGGTTTGGACAAGTTCCTGGAGGAAAGGTCCATAAACCATTATTAAGAAGGGACCCAGGGTATCAATGCTTGAACCAATACGTCCCTTGGGGAAACTGCTAGGTACATATGACCTAGATTGACCACTGTTGGAAACAGAATACTGGGCTTGATGGACCTTGGTCTGACCCATTATGGCATATCTTATGTTCTTATGTACCAATTTTGAGCAGCTACTGTGGGCATTCACATGGCATGATAACAGCTCTTTCTTCAGGCTTTGCGGATGCAGCTATCACTACCTCAATGGGGGATAATAGCTACATTTACAAAGCTGCTTCCCCCCTCCCGATCCCAGCCTTATAGGGAATGCTCCCTGCACATATAGCGCAACTATGGCAATTAATGCCGACTTCTTACAGTCATCGCATGGTATTAGATGCAAAAGTCATTCACGCTTTAGTAAACATAACTCTAAGCGTAATTGGTCAAAATAACTTACACGTGGCCTTCATTTTCTTGTAAAAGTATTAGCAATGAGGAACGTGAAAACAAATATATTATTTGAATTAGGACATACTACATTTTAAAATTAATAAATTTCAGAGCTTAGCACTAATAATAATATAGTTCTATAATATATTAAAAACAGTCAGTATAAAATAATTCCAAAAATTCAAAACCCAAATAATCCAAAATATGAGGGGCATATTTACTAAGCTGTGATAACTGCTAACATGGCAGATAATGTGCGCTATCAGGCTGTGATAATAAATACCACAGAAGACATGCAGATAGCACAGCAATTTTCTGTGCTATCTGCAGTGGTGTAAGTTCCAATGAGGCGCCCCAACAAAATTTTACTGAGGGGTCCCCATTGTCATGGTGGTGTGCCCCCCCCCCCCCCCGTATGTATCCCCCATTCTGTGACAGCCCCCTCCATAGGTGCACCCCCATGCAATGGTGGCAGCACAGCTCATCCAAAGAACCCCCTCTAATGCCCTCCTCCATCAGCATCCCCCACCTTCAGAATCCTCCCATAGAGCGATAAATCCTAAAAGCCTCAGTAATCTACCCTCTCCAATCTCTCCTCCCCTGGTACACCAAGGTGAAATTTTACTTACCATTCATTTTCTTTCTTGGAATCCTGCTAGACCAGTCCAGACTAGTGGATTATCACCCCCTGTCAGCAGATGATGGATATAAGCATCAGAGAAAGCACCAAAAGATTGTAGTGACATCACCACTGGTACTTATACTGGTGCCACTAGGTATCACCCTCAGTATTTTCCTAACAAATCACATGGAACCTCCTGGCAAACCCATGATGATGCCCCTCAATCAACAGTGAACATAGCTCTAAGCTCAAAGAAGATCAAGTGGGTGCAAAACATGCAACTATATACAAAGAAACTGAGATCAGCCAATTAGTAATCAAATTCTGCAACAATGCTTTCCTTGGATCCTTGAAACTACAGATGTAGATGCCGAGCAAAAGGATGGGTCTTGAAATGGTCTAGCAGGATTCCAGGAAAGGAAATTATCAATATGTAAAATTTCACCTTCCAGATCATTAGACTAGACCAGTCCATACTAGGACCCAAGGTATTCCAGCCTAGGATGGGATGAGACAACCACCATAAGCACACTGGTGCCAAAGCAAGCTGTCGACCGAGCCTGAAGATCTAAGCAATAGTGGTGGACAAAAGTAAACAAGGAAGACCAAGTTAGTGCCCAACAAATACCTTGTGGGGTAACCTGAGATCTCTCCGCCCAGGAAGTAGCCTGAACACAGGTAGAATGAGCCGTAAGTCCTTCTAGAATGGGCCTACCACGTAGAATGTATGCAGACTCCCTGAAGTCCCTCTGTCTCTTGGACTATGACCTCAGATTAGATGTGGCAACCCGCTGAATTTAAGCAAATTACTAAGTGGAGGAAAATAAACTAACCAGGATTCTCTCAGTAAAAGTGAGTGAAGAGGGAAGAGCCCAGTGCCAAATCCCCATCCGTGAGGTGGGTGCGTGAACTGTGGCATGCAGAAGGCCACCTTCCCAGTGCCACTCAGGGGCCCAAGTCCTTCTGATCGAGGCCCAGCCCACCGACGGTGTTAGGCTGATAGCGGTTTCCAGAGTGCTGAGCCCAGTTCTTCTTAGAGTCGGATTGTTTGGGAATGCAGTCCAAAGCGGGTGGTAAACTCCATCTAAGGCTAAATACCGGCACGAGACCAATAACTGTAAGGGAAAGTTGAAAATAACTTTGAAGAGAGAGTTCAAGAGGGCATGAAAGCATTAAGAGGTAAATGGATGGGGTCCATGCAGTCCACCCGGAGGATTCAACCCTGCGTGCGGTCGGCCATTCCAGGGCCCCAGCAGACCTCCTCCCTTGCCGCCACTCAAAAGGCAGTCGCCTCCCAAATGGCACCGGCCACCGCAGGGTGCATTTCCCTACCCACAATATCAGTCATTAATATTTAAATGTAAATAGTTGCTGCTGTTGGCTTAACAGTTAAGTTTATAGGATGTACCATAGTTATATCTGTAACATTTCCATGTATAATTGAGTTAGATGTAAACCGAATCTCATAAAATTGAAAGGCGGTATATAAAAAAGTTAAATAAATAAAATTCTTAAGCCAATGTGCTAGCATAGCTTTAGAGGCCTCATGGCCCCTATGAGGTCCAGTAAAAAGGACAAACACGCAGTTGGAGAGAAGGAAGGAGTTTATCACCTACAAATACCAACACAATGCTCTGCCGACATCCAATAAATGAATGCACTTGTCTTTCCCTTAACATTATTGAACTGAAAAGGCCGAGAGTGAAATGACCTGATTAAGATGGAAGGAAGATAGAACTTTAGGCAGAAAAGAAGGAACTAGCCACAAAGATACCCCCTCCAAAGAAAAGGATAAAAAAGGGTCTCTACAGGAGAGGGCATGCAGTTCCGAAATACTGTATGTGGAGGTGATGGCCACCAAAAATATTGCCTTCAGAGATAAGCCTTTGAGTGTGGCCCTCTTCAAAGGCTCAAACGGAACCCACCTAATGGCTTGGAGCACAAGGGAAAGATCCCATGTTGATAATACAGGACGAATAGAACACAATGCCCAAACTCCTTGGAGAAAATGGGCAAATTCATATGGGAGGCTAGAGAATGACCAACTACAAAGCCTTGGAAACATGACAATGTGGCCACCTGAACTTACAGGGAAGTTAACACCAGCCACTTTCTGAAGCCATCCTGCAGGAAGGCCAAAATGGAAGGCATCCAAATGCATCACACAGAAGCCTACCTGACAGCCTCATTGGATCCAAATATGTAAAAAGTGTTGAAATATGAAAGCAAATGTCCAGAATCTGTCTCCATCATCAAACTTGGACAAGCATTCTAACAATTAGAAGGAATAAGTGAGAATCCACAGGCATGCATAGAAAAGGAAGTAACGGAATTTGCAAAATAAGAGAAAAACCTTTTCGAAGAATTCATGTGTCTGTTCTTGATCGGCAAAAGATTCTTGGAGTAACACTCTGTATTTTCCACTATATTTGTGCATTTGCCACTTGTTTTTCTTCACTTGATGATCTAAGAATTAGATAGCATGCCATCCTAATGGCTGGAGATACTGTCCACAGTATCATCAACGGAATCATGTCCAAAGACTTCCCTGACCTGGGAGTCCCAATCACCCAAGGTCCAGGCAACTTCCTTGAGACTGCACCCCTCACCAGATGCTCCTTCCTTGGGTCAAGAGACCTTCCTGGAGTTAGACATGGATTTAAGAGGAAGAAGATAGTCTTGTGGAAGTGGCTGCTGACCATCAGACCCAGCTTGCCACAGGTCCCAGTCTTACTAAAAAATGGCCATAAAATCTGCTGCAGCAGGGTCATAGCCTGCCTGAGCAGGACGACTGAGTCCCGAGGGAGGTTCAGGGATCAAAATGGATTGAGGCATGGCCTCTCCAGGGCCCGATGCTTGATAGCTGTCCTATAGCATAACCGGAGGTGGCAGAGGCTCTGCAGCCCCCGAAGAAGCAGGCCTGTCCAGAAGGGAAAGGAATAGCAAAGCAGGAAACAGCCTGGAAGATGTCCCATAATCGGCTTCACATGCTGCACAAAGCTGATCCACCAAAAATTGTTGTTTGCTTCTACAGCCCAATGACGCAGCTGAGAAGAGGGCATGGAAGAAAATTATAAACCCAGTCATCCCTACAAAAGCAGAAAAAAACACTGCACCGCCGAAAACAAGACTTCTGCAACCTGAACTGGCAAGGAAAAAATGGCACAAATAGAAGACCCACAAACCACAGCCACCTGCACCCTGAACCACGATTGGATCAACAGCAGGTAGGCAGGCAGGCAAGAGAGGCAAGGTGCAATTGGCATCAGGCAGACAATGTGATCCACAATCAGTTGTTGAAGGCCTCTGTGGTCCGTAGCAACTGCAACCCTCAGGTAACCTTCTGCTGGAGAGAAAATACTGGGGGGTAACATCTAGTTGCACCAGTATAAGTACCAGTGGTGATGTCACTAAAATCTTCTAGTGCTTTCTCTGTCTCCATCATCTGGCATGTGAAGATAACCCACTATTCTGGACTGGTCTAGCAAAATGATTTGGAAGTGCAACAAGGTGGCCCCTCAACCCTCCTGGGACTTTTCGAGGACTGGCCTGGTGATCTAGTGGAGATTGGGCCAGGAGCGGTCCCCTCAGCTCCTGCCCCATCTTCAGCAACTGTCAAAATGGCTCTGATCGCACGGTGCTGACCCCTGGCAGTAAGATGTAAGCACTATGAGACCAGTGTCAGTTTGATACTGTCTGAAATGGGGCATGAGCTAAGAGGGACTGATCCTGCCCTGATCTCCATTAGACCACTAGGCCACCCCCAAGTATGGCCTAGGGGGTTAGGAGGAGGCCGCCTTGCTGCACTTGGTCTTGGGGAGAGAGATCAGGGAGGGTGGGTTACTGAGGGATTGAGGCTTTGTGGCTATCCAGGGGGTTTATGAAGGTGGAAGAGGATTGGTGGTGGGGGGATTGGCAGGACAGGGTGAGGATTTGAGGTGCTATTTGGATCAACTGTGCCACTGGAAGATCAGCTTTGGTGGAGTGGGGGGAGAGCTGATTAAGTGCAGAGGAAGGAGGACATAGTGACTTCTGTCACTTGTCCTTTTACTGCTCATTTAGCATTTGTTCTGGTTTTTCCTCCTCTACTGCTATCCCATTCTCAATTGGTGTAGCTCAAGGATCTGTTCTGGGCCCTCTCCTTTTCTCTCTCTATACCCAGTCCCTTGGTGCTCTCATTGCCTCCCGTGGATTCTTTTTTTTCTTTATTTATGAATTTTAGTCAATTACAATAACCAAAACATTACAAGGTACTTAATCCCACTATAAAGTAAAAGGAATACATACACCAAAATGAACACAAGATTAAGGAAACAAAATGGGAGTATAGTCCACGTCAAGAGAGTTAGCTGCAATAACAATAAAACAAACATTTAAATCAATCAGAAAACAAGGCCTACAAGGGTCACAATATAGGAGGTATTAATCATCACTATCTACCCCTACTATACCCTGCCTATCAGTCAAGACTTTTTCGAGATGAGTCACATCAAGAAAAACATAAGAAGCGCCATCAAAATTAATGATGCACTTACAAGGAAATCGTAAGAAAAAGGTATCACCCAAAGCCAAAACTCGAGGCTTGAGAGATAAAAAATGCCTACATCGCAATTGGGTGTTACGAGATACATCTGGGAAAATATTGACTGTCTGTCCACAAAAAATTGCTGACTTAACCTTGAAAAAAGCCTTCAAAATTTGCTGTTTAACCAGCACAGATGAAAAGGTAACCAGCAAAGTTGAACGTGAAGTAATAGTATCTGAGGAATCCTCCAAGAAGGCAGTAAGATTACCCATAGAAGGAATAATCTCGTCCAGCTCACCCTCCGCAGAATGTATCTTTTTAGAGCTAGAGGGAACGTAATATATTTGTAAAACATCAATAACATCGGGTATGGCAAGAATCTCTTTTAAATACTTATCTAGCAGAATTTTAGGTGACAAAAGAGCGGATTGAGGAAAATTCAAGAATTACAAATTACAAGCCCACATGGAATTTTCAAGCGCTTCCAATTTAGAATGCAAAATTAATGAATCCTTAATTCCCACCACATTAATAGTCTGAAGTGGAAGAACCTGAGATTCCAATTTTACAACCGCCATATCCATCATAGATACTTTTTGATCAAGCTGCTGCAAAGCTACAGCAGTTTCCTGAGAGAAAGTACAGAGGGAACCAACAGCCAAGGATACTTTAGTATCGATACACTTCAAAGCCCCCCAAAGATCTTTTAAGGTAATTTCTGCATCCAGAGGTAGCACTGGGAGCTCAAAAGAGCCCTCGAGGGTTATCAACTGGACAGGAGAAGGCAAATTAATTACTATTGTATCTTTCTTCATCAACTCAGAAGAGACCCCAGAAGTAGAACCCAAACCAGAAAGAGGGCATGGAGGGGGAGATCTGCCACCGGGGCTTAGAGACGCACCCTCGGGAGAGGACTGCGCTAGAGGTACAGGGGCGAAATGTTTGTCCAGAGGGCCGACCGGTTTAGAAACTCCGGAATCAGCGGTCTGGGATCTGCCCTGCACTTTAGCCTTCCTTTTACCCATAGCAAACACGAATAATCAAATACCAAGCAATAAAGTAGCCAAGGAAAGTACCAGTGATAAGCAGCAAACATTCAGCTCCGAACCGTGATAGACGCTGCTGTGACGTCAAAGGGGCATCAAAGGGGCAGACCTGCCCCTTTAGACACGCTCCTTCAAACACGCCCCACGGTCGTGCACCGCGGTCGAGGAGAAAGCAAAGACAAACTTTATATAGAGAGAGGACCCTCCAGGAGCAGGCTGCCCCGGGAGTGCCTGCCCGATGGAACAGCAGCGTCGGCAGCACAGTCCCGGCATTCCAACGGCCCACGAGACAGGGCCAAACACACCTCCTTCTCGCTCCTGCAGATCACTCCGAAGCAAGGGTTACCTGGGGGGAGATTTATCGCCTCCAAGGCCCCTCCAGGAGCAGGCTGACCCGGGAGTGCCTGCCCGATGGAAAAGCAGCGTCGGCAGCACAGTCCCGGCAGTCCAACGGCACACGAGACAGGGCCAAACATACCTCCTTCTCGCTCCTGCAGATCACTCCTTCCTCCCATGGATTCTAATATTTTTATGCTGATGATTCTCAAATCTATCTATTTTCACCTGATATCTCTCCAACAATCCAGACCCGCATCACTGTCTGCCTGTCTGACATTGCCACCTGGATGTCTTGCAGCCATTTGAAATTAAACAAAGTCAAAACCGAACTTCTCATTTTTCCCCCTAATCCTTTCTCCCCCTTCCTCCTTTCTCTATCTCTGTAGACAACACTCTTCTACTTCCTGTTTCCTCAGCCTGAAACCTTGATGTTATCTTTGACCCTTTCCTCTCCTTTTCCTCATATTCAACAGATAGCTAAAACCTGTTGTTTCTTTAGAAACATAGAAATATGATGACAGAAAAAGACCACATGGCCTATCTAGTCTGTCCTTCCATATCAACCACTCCAACAGTCCCCTTTTTACCTTTAGACATCCTCTGTTTTTGTCCCATGCTTTTTTCAATTCAGATACTGTCCTCATCTCTACCACCTCCACTGGAAGACTATTCCACAGATCCACCACTCTTTACAAAAAGAAATATTTCCGCATATCATTCCTGAATCTATCCCCCTTCACCCTCATCCCATGTCCCCTCGCAGCAGAACTTGCTTTCAATTGAAAGAGGCTCTCCCCCTGTGCATTTATGCCACGGGGGTATTTAAATATCTCAGTCATATCACCTCTATCCCGCCTTTCCTCTAAGGTGTACATATTAAGATCCCTAACCCTTCACTACATACGTGGGGTCATTTTGACCCCAAGCCTTTTGTTATGTCAAATTACTTACTTATTTATTTCAGCCATGACTTAAAACTTCCGGTAGCTTCTCAATATTGACAGCCATTGAATTTCCCGTAAAGTGTTATCATTTAATCAGAACAGTAATTTTATGTTAACATTTTTATGGTGTATATACCTATTATACACACCTGGGGTCAAATTGACCCCAGCTTAGCGAAACCAGTGTTGTCAGAATTCCCATTTCAGGTTCATGTTGTAGTTATTATTGTTAATTTGACATTGCTAGGCTATTTCATCTGTAGGCTACTGTGATCTTCATGTGAAATTAAGGCAACATTTTTCAGCGTTTGAGTTCATACCAGGCATGTGTTCGTATAGACTTATTCATTGCTGTTATAGAAATAATGGCGCTTTGCCGCCAACATTGTTTCTTTTTTCTGAGATAAATTTGATTGGTAATAACAGTTATTTATTATGATTTCAGTTATTTTATTGTTCCAAGAATTCTGAGTGAAATGAGTAGTAGTCGTCCTCGTTGTCTAACAAGCCAGGCTGTACTTCAGGCAGTATTAGCTGAACTTGAAAATGAATTATCAGAAGATGAAACAGGAATAGAAGGTGAAGACTCTGATGATGAGCCAGACAATGTTGAACAAACTAGTGACTATGATGATCAAATTGAGGGACAGGAAGCACAGTACCTGGCAGGTGATACTGCAGAGAATGAAGACAGTGCATCATCTAATGATGATGATGATGATCCACAACCAAGCAAGAAAAGAAAAATTAACTCAGGATTTTATAAACAGAAGAAATCAGGTAAAATCTACAATCTACATGTACTTACCTGGAATGGCTATGACAGTTGATGAGCAACTGGTCAGCTTCAAAGGCAAGTGCGGCTTTCGACAATACATTCCCACAAAGCCAGGAAAGTATGGAGTAAAGATATTCTGGAACTGCAATGAAGAGACCATCTATCCACTCCAATGAAAGGAGAGGTTTATCTGGGGAAGCATCCAGGAGCAGCAGTCGAACTGAAGAAAGGAGTTGAAGTAGTGAAAAGATTGACTAGACATTGGTGGAAAACTGGCCGCAATGTTACATGTGATAATTTCTTTACTGATGTAGGACTGGTTGAAGATCTTCTAATTCAACACACTACAGTTGTTGGCACCATGAGAAAAAACAAAAAGGACATACCAGGTGAACAGCTGATTTTGCAGAACAAGGAACTGTTTTCATCACAGTTTGTTTTTTGCAAAGAGATCACACTAGTGAGTTATGTTCCAAAGAAAAACAAAACGATCATTGTTTTGAGCAGCATGCATCATGACAAGGCGATAGACGACAAGAATGAAAAGAAGCCTGAGATGATTCTGCACTATAATGCTACTAAGGGGTATGTTTACTAAACGGCGCACTTGTGCGGGGCGCACTTGAGCATGCTAAAATGATGCACTTAAGTGCTCTTAAGCACCCCGCACGTGTGCGCATCACATTAACGGGCCTCACACATGTGCGACGAAAACGCACACGTGTGCGGTGCGCTCATGTGCGATAGAGGCGGGGGATGGCGAACGGAGAGCGGAGGAAGGCCCCCAAGGGGCGGAGAGACGGGGGTCAATGGGTGGAAAGTGGGAGGGGAGAGGCTCCCCGCACAGGAGCGGGGCCGAATATTCAAGTGAAAACTACCGCGAGTGAAACACTCGCGGTAGAGCACATTTAAAGGGAAGAGAAACCATTTGTGTCAGCAATGTACAGCAAAACCGGGGAAACCTGCAAAACGTGAGCAGTGTGATACATGTGCACAGAACAAAATAGCAAATATAAATTGAAAATGACCACAACAAATTCCAAATAAATTATAATCCAGCTGGGCAACAGTGATATTAATGGGCAACCATAAAAAACACTCCCAGGAAAGCTCCAAAAAAAAGAAATGATTTTTGGAAGGGTCTACGCTCCGTAGACTCGTTCAAAAATCACTGCATTTTAATGGAGCTTTCCTGGGAGTGTTTTTCATGTTGCCCATTAATATCACTGTTGCCCAGCTTGGTTTTGCTTTTTTCCACATTTTTTGGAGGTCATTTGTGAGGTTTAATTGCACCCCTGTCCCCATACAAGGTAAACGAGCCCACAGTAAAATTGTGCAGAACAGGGTGTCTGACTCGTGCGGCCAGGTTTCCTATCTCCAGAGACTGCACTGTCTCTGTAGCCACAGTGTGGTGCAGCAGACACAGCCAGTGCCTGAAGGACCAGAGGGTCACAGGTTCAAATCCCAGCTGGGGCTCCTGCCAACCCAGTCCCCATAGTTTTACCCACCACTAAACAGTGATAGTACAGACACTCCTTTATGGCAGAGAACATAAGCATGGTTCCAACACCTATATTTTACCCTACACCGCACACAAACCATAACAATGGGCATTACCTACAGCCGAGTCCCACAAATTCAGTCCTTGAGTGCCACAACTCAATCAGGTCATATGCTTTTTCCCAGATAGGGACATGTCTGCATGTTGGCGGAAGGGTACAGGTGGTGGAGGGGGCAGTGGCTGCAAACCACAGCAGACAGTGGCCTAGGCCTGTGCAGGCTGGCACCGTCCACCGCAACAGACAGGCTCTGTCGGATGTACAGTCATGGACTCCCCAGGGAACACAGCATATCTGTGGCAACATGGTGGTGCAGTGCACACAGACAGCGTATGCAGGAACAGAAGGTCACAGATTCAAAGCCCAGCTGGGGCTACTGCCAATCCAGTCAACATATGTTTCCTACAACAAAACCATGATAGTAAGGAGAAACCTTTATTGCTGAGAACATATGCATGGTTCACACGCCTATATTTTACCACACCAAACACAGACACCATAAACAACCGCATTACCTAGAGCAGAGTCTCCTAAATGCAGTCCTGGAGGGCCCCACACCATTCAGGATCCATGCTGCCTCTAATAAAGATGCCTGTGCTGCATATCTATGCACCACCCCCATGGTATGCTGATGTAGCTCATGCATATTTATGAGGGACAGCATGAAAACCCGAACAGTGATAGGAACACCAGGACTGGAGTGGGACACTCTGCCGTAAAGCAGCAGCCAACAGGGCCAGACACACCCACACACACACACCCACAGGCCCTATTGGCCAATGCCTCCTGGAGAGGCAGGACATTGGGCCCTGCCTGTATCTCCCAATACTAGCAGTTGCATACCTTAGCAATGCCACCCTACACCTGGGTATATGGTACACAGCTATCAAACGTTGCCCATGATAACTGGCAGATATCAATTCCTACGTTAAGCACATTTTGCTCATTGATCTCCACCATAACAATCATTGTGATGTCTGCGGTGTGCGCTGCAGGTCTGGTCTCTGACAGTGTTTACCACCCTGGGGAGTGACCCCCAATAGTAGTGCGTACCATATCCATGCCTGTACTGTACCCAGGACTGGCGTGGTGGGTATGGCTGCTGGACTCCTCTATAGTAGTACAATGCTGGCATAGGTGTGGGGGTGGCTGTCTGTCTATCCCGTGTGTGGTGGCTGCAAACACCTTCCACAGCACACACTGCCAGCAATGTTGCCAGTATTGGGCTGCCAAAGTGCATAATGAGGAGCAAGGTACCATGGGTACAGGCCGGACAGGGTGGCCTGGCCAGGGTGCATCTGCACAGGGCATAGGGCACTGACTGGGACTGGGACTGGGACATTTTAGTGCCCGGCCACCACCTACACCTTTTGGGGCCCAGTCACTGATTTAACTGCTTGCTGTGTATGCTGACATCCCAGTTCTGGGTGTATGCATCTCCACTGGGAACATGCACTGTGGACTAACTAGCACACTGTTTGCAGCTGGTATGTGTCTTGATGGAGCAGCTTGTGGGGTGCAGTGGCTGATGACTTGCTGCAGGAGAATATCAGATAGTGGTGGGGTGCAGCTCACCATATCCAGGCCTAATGTCTGTCTGCTATTGTGTAATGGATGTGTATAGAGCTGCATTGACTGCCCTGTGGGGTGACTCTTCCTCAGCAGGACCTGGGTTGATTGTCCCCTCTACTGCCACCTTTGCAGGGAGGTAGAATGTGGATCTATTGATGGGGGACCCTGTTTGCCACCCTTGGCCCTGGGGGGGTGGTGGTGGTGGTGGTGGTGGTGGTGCATGGCCCACCTAGGGGTCCATAGGAGCTACACCTGACTGAAACAGACAGAGATATCCAAGGTGTTTGTGCAGAAACTACCTATCTCACACATTAACACTGCTTTGGACCTCCGGCATGGCCTCATTCAGCCATGGAAGGTGTTGTGGACCTGGTCCTGGGCATCTCACCGCACACTCAGGGTGAGCACAGTACCCATACAATGTGACGGTGTGTAGCTACTCTGTGCCAGTAAAACACATGGTCAGTACCCCCTACCAGGCCGAGGTGGTGTGTGGGTGCACATGGTCACTTCCCTCTACCAGGCCGAGGTGCTGTGGGGGTGCATTGCCCATCTTGTGTTCATCTGTGGACAGCTGATTTGCATGTGCAGTGCATCATGGGTATGGGTGGGCTAACCCTATCCTGGTGACTGCAGCAGACTGTCTGTGTGGTGACGTGCAGGCTCCCTGCAGCCAGCCAGGGGCTTGCTAGTGGCTATAGAGCTGTAGCTCAATGGTTACATCACTGCCTGTGATGCCAGAGGGCATGGGTTCAGACCCACAGTGGGGTTATTTGATGGGGTTGTCCAAAGCATTATCTGTTTTTTACTGTACATATTTTGCTGCCAGCAAATACACCCTGTGATAAAGAAGCTTATCATAGCTCAGGAAGGAGCTATAGAAAAGGTGAAGTGACTCTGAACAAGCAACCTGTCAGTTCTGGTAGAAATATGAAAACAGAATTTTGCCATAAAAGACTACCAGTCCCAGAATGCACCAGGTTTCCAACAGCCATTAGAGGAGCTGAAGTGAGGAAACGTGTGTTCAATCAGGAGGGCTATGAGGTAATCCCTAAGCACTCATCTCAAAGGGCAGGGCCTGATTCAGCATAGCTGCGCTGTGTTAGGGAGGATCACTCATCTAAGCAGAATAAGAGTAGAGTTTATTCTACAGATGACCATCTTCATGATCACCTTGGATATCCAGAGAATTGTCCTCAGTATCCTGAGAATCAGCTTGAGAAGGATCATCAGTTTCATCTGAAGGATCATCAGAAGCAGAAGCCAAACCGGACGGACAGAGAGGGAAAGAAGCCCTCTGGAAGAAAGAGGAGAAAAGCCTTTGAGAGGTCTAGAAGAGTCCAAAGCAGTACGTATACTGGGAGGCATTCCAAGGGCCAGCATACACCACTGGACTGGGTAAAGCCAGAGGAATGGTGCTGCAGAGCTAGGAATCACCAGACGCTACCTGTGAGGGAGACGGCTGCACGTGGAAGGGACCCTAAGACCTGTGCCAGAAGGTATGTGAAGAGAGATCCAGTGTCCAGGGATCTGGATTGGAAGGCTGGACATAAGAACTGGACTACATACTGGCCAGGCTATATAGAGAGGAACTCTAGCAGCAATGGAAGCTCAGGTATGAACACTGATCTATGCCCTAGCTATAACCTTGAAAGACAGCAGGGAAACAAGTATTCTCCTGAAAATGCTCCATTGAGAGATTCATCTGTGCCAATCCATGATATTGAACCCATGCTTGTTGAACAAGGGG
This sequence comes from Ichthyophis bannanicus, assembly GCA_033557465.1. NCBI lineage: Eukaryota > Metazoa > Chordata > Amphibia > Gymnophiona > Ichthyophiidae > Ichthyophis > Ichthyophis bannanicus. The sequence continues at coordinate 599,000,025 of CM066035.1, read as the reverse complement.
GAATAATAGCAGATGAGGATCCTGTTTATATGGACTGCTCTCTATCTAAACTCCGTTGGTAACTTTCTGTTATAAAGTACAGCAACCATCACAAAGAAATACAAATTTGTTCTTTAATCTACTCAGAAAAGCTCCTGAAGCAGGATTTGACCCACACAGTGGAAGGCAAGCCAGCTAAGGGGTTTCAGCTGGTAACTGCTAGCAATTAAGCCTTACCTAATTGCTTGTGAGCTAGGAGAGAATCACTTCTGTATCTATGTGGGAAGTAATCAGAAGTTAACCTGAAAAGAACAGTTTGTTTCTTGCTTTGTGACTTTTCATTTGTTGTTTTCCTGATTTTAACTTTGTTTTTCCAAGTTAACACTGAAAGCAAGTAACCTAATTTATGTGCTACCAAGCATATCTGTGTTGGGAGAAATAACCCCATAAATAAATATCTTATTGGCTTTACCCAAGAGCACAACTAAATTATTGTCAGCAGCTGTGTCTGGTGTGAATGAACTACATTGCCCACAATACCTTGCAAATCATATAGAGATATGCACTTGACAAGACTGTGAAGATTCTCACCCAGGCAGCCGTCTGACAACCCTCAGCGTACTGTACCCATAAGATGCCTTTGAGGGCGCCCTATAGGGCACCTTATGGTTTCTGTCCATATAAGGGGCACTGTACATTTTCCTGTGATGCAACTTATAGGGTGCCCTATAGGGTACATTTTAGGGTGCTGTGGCGGACAGTGCACTTTAAAATGTGCCTTATAGGGTGCCTTATGTTAACAGGATTTGAGAGTGCATTTGCTATTAATGATAATTACAATAAAAATAAAATGCCTCCTAAAGCAATCTTCCCCATAATATGTGATGCCTCAGCCAGCCTTGTTCATTGGCCACTGTGGGGGATTGAACCCCTGATCCCTGCACCATTGGTCAGTGTCTTAACCATTGCGCTGTGGTTCTGTTCCTGTGCTTGCACATCAGCGCGCCGCCTTATGCCGCCCAATATTAAAATGCCTCCAAAATCATTAGCGTGCCACCTTATGGCCATCAGCGCACCGCCTTCTGCTGCCCAATATTACACTGGCTCCTAAAGTAATGCTTCAGCTAGCTGTCTTCATTGGGTACTGTGGGGGATTGAACCCATGATCCCTGCACCATTGGTTAGTGTCTTAACCATCGTGCTGTGGCTCTGTTCTTCTTACTGCACATCAGTGCGCCACTTATACCGCACAGTATTATTATGCCTCCATAAACATCAGCGCGACGCCTTATGCCGCCCAGTATTAATATGCCGCCAAAAACATTAGCGTGCCGCCTTATGCCTATTTCAATGCCTCCTAAATTAATGCCTCAACCCGCTGTCTTTATTGGGCTCTGTGGGGATTGAATCCCTGATTCCTGCACCATTGGTAGGTGCTTTAACCATTGTGCTGGGGCTCTGCTCTTTTGTTTGCCCATCAGCGTAACACATATGCCTCCCGCGCAGCCATCTGATGCGCTAAGGTGCGGGGCATACAAGGGCGCCGCGCACCTTAGCGCATATTTAAATTCCGGCTTTTCTTTTTCACGACGGAACGCCCACTTCTTATATGGCATCCGCACTCTACCGCGGCCCGCACTTTAACGGGATCTTAGTAAACATACCCCTAAGTCTGGAGTAGACAATTTGGACAAGCTTGTGCGTACATATACATGCAAATGTGGCACTAGAAGATGGCCGTTCTGACTGCTGATGAACATGTTCGATGTCGCTGGTGTGGCAGCTTACATAATTTGAGTGCAGCAAAAACCCGAATGGCAAACAGAGGTGTCCCACAAACGGCAACTGTTCCTAACAGAACTGGCAAAGGAGTTAGTTCTGCCACAGCAGACATTGCAATTGCAGAACCCAAGAACACTTCAGAAAGGGGTGCGGATCTGCATGCAACTATTTGGATTCAGCTTACCTGGTCCTACAGGCTGTGAATCCAGAGGGGCACGATCGCGCTGCCAGTTTTGCACCAGATCATCAGATAAGAAAACATCAAAATACTGCAAGCAATGTGGTATAGCCATATGCCCAGAATATTGCCAGCTGTTATGCAATGAATGTGCTGACTAAAAGATGCCTAGATAGATGATTATACTAGGGGTGCCGAGACTTAATTACAATTAAGTGATAAACTGAAGTTAATAGTTAGACTACATTTATATCATAAACATTGAACATTTGTAAACAGCAAAAACTGATAACTGTTTTTAATAAATGCACTAAAATATCAATCCTAAGTGGATGAAATTGTTCATGGTTTCTGGTCATTTACTGATGGGGTCAATTTGACCCCAGGTGTGTAAAGTCGTCTGTAATTTAACGTGTGTGATGAAGGGTTATGTCTGTTCTCTATGGGGCATGTTTACTAAACATTCCTAACGTGCGGGGCCGCGCTAGTGTGCCTGTGCCATATAAGGAGTGGGCGGTTCAGGCAGAAAATAGAAAAAAAACGGTAGTAAGCAACCGGACGTGTGTGCGTCGCGCTAATGTGCGGGGGTCGACATTAGCGCGTGGAAAGGCAAAGTGGCGCGCTGCTGAGTATACAAAACAACAGAGCCGTGGTACAACGGTGAAGACACTAACCAATGGTGCAGGGGCCATGGGTTCAATCCCCCAGTGTGCGCAACAACAAAGGTCAGCTGAGGCAGTAACTGTAATGATTAACATTGTTTTAGGAGGCAAATTAATTTGGAACGGCATAAGGCGGCGCACAGTTATTTTTGGGCAGCAGAAGGCGGCGCACTGGTCCCCTTGGGCGGCAGAAGGCGGCGCGCTGATAGGCACAAGGCGGCGCGCTGATGCACAAGCACAGGAACGGAGCCACAGCACAATGGTTAAAACACTGACCAATGATGCAGGGATTAGGGGTTCAACTCCTCACAATGCCCAGTGAAAAATGCCTGCTGAGGCAGTATGTATTATGTTGTGGAGTGCTGTAGGAGGCTGTATAATTTTATTTTGTTATCACTACTAGCAAATGCACTCTCCCAGCATGTTAACATACGGCGGCCCATAAGGCACATGTTACAGTGCACTGTTCGCCAAGGCACCCTTGAATGACCCCTATAGGGCAGCATGTATGTTGCGACACAGGATAATGTATAGTGCACCCTATAGGGATGGCAACCATAAGGTGGCCTACAGGGCGCCCTATGAAGCACCCTCAGAGGCACCTAATGGGTATAGTAAGCTGAGGGTGGTCTTGTCGGCATAGACATATGTACAGTAAATAAAAATAAAGCTGTGGACAGCCCTACCAAAGAGCCCCACTGTGGGTTTGAACCCATGACCTCTGGCTGCACAGGCAGTGATGTAACCATTGCGCTACAGCTCCATAGCTGTAAGCAGGCCCCTGGCTGGCTGCAGATAGCCTACACGTCACCTCACAGACAGTCTGCTGGTGTCAACAGGATAGGGTTAGGCCACCCGTACCCATGATGCACTGCACATGCAAATTAGCTGTCCGCAGATGGACACACGATGGGGAATGCACCCCCACAGCACCTCGGCCCTGTTGGGGGAAGTGACCGGGTGCACCCACACAGCACCTTGGCCTAGTAGGGGGCACTGACCGGGTGTTTTACTGGCACAGAGTAGCCACACACCGTTACATCGTGCGGGTACTGTGCTCACCCTGAGTGTGCAATGAGGTGGCCAGGACCAGGTCAACAACACCTGCCATGGCTGATGGAGGCCAAGCGGGCGTTCCAAAGCAGTGTTAATGTGTAAGATAGCTAGTTTCTGCACAAACACCATGGATATCCTTGTCTGCCGCCATCAGGCACCCACCCCCCCAGTGGCAAACATGGTCTCCATCAAGGGATCCACACTCTACCTCCCTGCAAAGGTGGCAGTAGAGGGCAACATCAACCCCAGTCCTGCTGAGGAACACCACCCCCCCCCCCCCCCAGGCAGGCAGCTCCATACACAGCCATAACACAATAGCAGACAGACATAAGCCCAGGGTATGGTAAGCTGCACTCCACCACCAGATATTCCCCTGCAGCAAGCCAACAGCCACTGCACCCTACAAGCCATTATAGCAAGACATTTACCAGCTACAAACAGTCTGCTGGTTAGTCCATAGTGCATGTTCCCAATGGAGATGCATGCACCCAGAACTGGGCTGTCTGCATACACAGCAAGCAGATAGATCAGTGACTGGGCCCCAAAGAGAAACCCATATCTATCACATGAGAGAACTACTATACAGCACTATGGGGGGGCCTAGCCATGCTGTGGTCACTGCACAGTCAGGGTGAGCGTGATCCCCCAGAAGGACATGCTTTGGCCACCCTGTCTGTGTAGGTGGTGGCCGGACACTACAATATCCCAGCCAATGTCCCTGCCAGGGCCCTATGCCCAGTGCAGATGCATCCTGGCCACGCCACCCTGCCCTGGCTATACCCATGGTACCTTGCACCTCATTATGCACATTGACTGGCCAATACTGGCAACAGTGCTGGCAGTGCAGGCTGTTGAAGGGGCTTGCAGCCAACACCCACTGTATAGACAGACACACACTTCCACACCTCTGCCATCATGGTGCTACGATTGAGGGGGTAAGTAGCCTTGCCCACCAAACCGGTCCTGAGCACGGCAAGGCATGGATATGGTACGCATTACAGCTGGTGGTCACTCCCCAGGGTGGTAAGCACCGTCAGAGGCCAGGCCTGGAGCATGCCCCGCAAACACCTAACAGATTGTTTGGATGGGGTCAACTAGCAGTATGTACGTAACGTATGGATAACTGCCTGCCTGTGCTCCTAGCAAACGTCTCCGAGCTGTGTACCGTATACCTCAGGTGTAGGGTGACATTGGTAAGTTATGCAAGTGCTCGTTTTGGGTGCTGCATGCACGGTCCAATGTTCTGCCTTTCCAGGAGACATTGGCCAATGGGGCCTGTGGGTGTGGGTGTGTCTGCCCTTGATGGCTGCTGCTTTACGGCACAGATTCCCAACTCCAGTCCAGGTTTGCATCACACTGTTCGGGTTTTCCTGCTATCCCTCATGAATATGCATGGGCTACATCTACATGCCATGGGGGTGGTGCATAGATATACAGCACAGGCATTTGTATGAGTGTCAGCATGGAACCTGACTGGTGTGTGGCCCACCAGGACTGCATTTGAGTGATTCTGCTCTAGGTACTGCCCCTGTTCATGGTGTCTGTGCTCAGTGGGGTAAAAGATAGATGTCTTACCATTGCATATGTCCCCGCCATGAAAGGTGTGTCCTTACTATCACTGTTTAGTTGTGGGAAAAATATGTGGGCAGGATTGGCAGTAGCCCCAGCTGGGCTTTGAACCTGTGACCTTCTGTTCTTGTATGCACTGTCTGTGTGCACTGCACCACTGTGTAGCCACAGATTGGTTGGATTCCCTGGACTGTCCATGACTGTGGATCCGGCAGGACCTGTCTGTTGCAGTGGACTGTGCCAGCCTGCACATGGCTAGGCCTCTGTCTTCTGTGGTTAGCAGCCACTGCCCCCTGCACCACATGTACCTGTCCGCCAACATGCTGGCATGAACGTCTCTCAGAAAAAGCAGTTGACCTGATTGCAATGTGGCAGTATGGGACTGCATTTGGGGGACTTGGCTGTAGGTAATGCCCATTGTTGTGGTGTGTGTGCGGTGTTGGGTAAAATATGGGTGTTTTCCCCATGCATACAGGGGTGTCTGCGCTATCTTTATTTAGTGGTGGGTAAAATATAGGGACTGGGCTGGTAGGTGCCCCAGCTGGGTTTTGAACCTCTGCCTTCTGGTCCTAGAGGTAATGACTCTGTCCGCTGTACCACACTTTGGCCACAGAGACAGTGCAGCCCCTGGAGGCAGTAAGCCTGGCAGGATGGAGTCACAAACCCTGCTCTACGCAATTCTACTGTGGGCATATGCACCCTGTCTGGTGACAGACGTGCACATAAACCCCGGAAATGACCACGGGAAATGTGGGACGAAATATCACCACGCTGGGCAACAGTGATATTAATGGGCAACCATAGCAAACACTCCCAGGAAAGCTCCAAAACGTGGAAATGTTTTTTGGAAGAGTCTCCTCTCAGTAGACCCTTCCAAAATTCATTTCTTTTTTCTGGAGCTTTTCTGGGTGTGATTTCTGTATTTGCCCATCACTATAACTGTTCCCCAGCTGAATTACTCTTTTTAATGGTTCTGTTGTGGTCATTTTCTATTTTTATTTTCACTTTTGTGCTGTGCACATATATCACACTGCTCACGTTTTGCTGGTTTCCCCGGTTTTCCTGTACATTGCTGACGGAAATGGTTTCTCTTCCCTTTAAATGCTTTCTACCGCGAGTGTTTCACTCGCGGTAGTTTTTACATGCAAATTCGGGCCCGGTACTGTGCGGGGAGCCTCTCCCCTCCCACTCTCCACCCATTGACCCCGTCCCTCCGCCCCTCCGGAGCCTTCCTCCGCCCTCCTTTCGCCGTTCCACGCCTCTATCGGACATTTGCGGGCCCGCACTTGTACGGGGCCCGTTAGTGAGCCGCGTAGCTGTGCGGGGGTGACACGCACGTGTGCGGGGCGTTTAAACGCGTTTCTGCGCGTTTCAGTGCCGCGTTGCCGTGCGCTATTTTGCGGCGCGCTATTTTGCGGATTTTAATAAACATGCCCCTATAACATTAATGCAATTCACCCTTTTCTTTCTGAACATACTACTAAAACACTTATTCACTCTCTAATCACCTCCTTCTTGCTGGTCTCCCTCTCAGCCACCTCCCTCCCCTTCAATCTATTCAAAATTCTGCTGCGCGACTAATCTTTTGCCAGCCTCAATATACTCATTTAACCCCTCTTCTAAAATCACTTCATTGGCTTCCCTTCCATTTCCATATCCAATTCATCCCTTCCAAAAATCATTTCCTTTTTTTGGAGCTTTCCTGGGAGTTTTTTTTATGGTTGCCCATTAATATCACTGTTGCCCAGCTGGATCATAATGTTTTTGGAATTTGTTGTGGTCATTTTCAATTTATATTTGCTATTTTGTTCAGTGCACATGTATCACACTGCTCACGTTTTGCAGGTTTCCCCGGTTTTGCTGTACATTGCTGTCGGAAATGGTTTCTCTTCCCTTTAAATCAGCTCTAACGCGAGGGTTTCACTCGCAGTATTTTTTTTGCCAAAATTCAGCCCCGCTCCTGTGCGGGGAGCCTCTCCCCTCCCACTCTCCACCCATTGACCCCGTTCCCCCGCCCCTCGGGAGCCTTCCTCCGCCCTCGAAATGCCTTTCCACGCCTCTATTGCACATCAGCGCGCCGCGCTCTTTTGCGGGCGGCCTGCACATGTGCGGGCGGCGCACAAGCATGTGGGGCACCAAAAACGCACTATTAGCGTGCGCGAAGGTACCTTAGCGCACACTCAAGTGCGCCCCGCACAATTGCGCAGTTTAGTAAACATACCCCATAGTGTTACAGATTTCCAGATTTTTTTTTTTTAAACTTTTATTTTCATTTTACAACAAGCAAAAGAAACAACATACCAAGGAAACAAATACAAACATACAATAAGGAAAAGCAACCCCAATTACCCCCCACCCCTATGCTTCTTCTCTAAGCTGATAAATATCATCATATAAGCGCTTACAAACAACAGTAATTGTACATCAAAGCAAACAGAAATAGTATCTGCGATACAGAATGATCATGTGACAGAGATTTACACAAATTTAAACAGTCAGATGAGAGCATTTAGCAGTTTGAACATAGTCGTTGAGCATCTTCCATTTAGACAAGTGGTGGGGAGTCTGAGCAGAAGAAGCTAACATACGAGGTATTTGCTCATATTTACTGTACAGACAGACATGATTCCACCATTCATTGGGGCTCAGATGGGAGCTATTTTTCCAGTATTTCGTAATTAGGGAAATAGCTATACCCAGCATAAAGTCTAAAAGGAAGTAGGCCGATTTGGGAAGAGAGGGGATCCCCGCAGCTGAGCGGAGTCCCACTATCTTCCAAGAGAGGGGCTCCTGAAAGTGCAAAATAGATTGAATACGACCCCAGACCCGACTCCAGTAATACTGTAATGCGGGGCATTCATACATAACATGAGTAAGGGAACCAATGGCCGCATGGCATGTCCAGCATTTATTGCTCTGGGTGGCGTTCCATTTGGCTAACCTGTCAGGAGTATAGAAACATCGGTGGGCTAGAAAGAAAAGCGTCTGAGTGAGTGAGGCGGATCGAGAGACCCGTATCACCTTGCTCCAGACTAGGCTCCATTGCTCCGGGGTCAAAGTTACATGCATTTCCCGCTCCCAGGATTTCTGTGCTGTGGGAGTGCCTCTATTTACAGTATTACATAAAGTTTTGTAAAAGTTAGATGCCACACCCGATAAGCTCCCGATAGATCGGATTATCTCCGATAATCCTTGGGTATGGATTTCCGATGGCGGGAGCACCTTGGCACTCCGAAGACAATGCTGAAGTTGCACCAACTGAAAGTAGTGTTTCGCTGGGAGACCAAATTCAATTTGTAATTCGCTAAAAGTTTTCCAGCGACCATCGTGGAACAGCTGGTTAGGGAGCCAAATGCCCCTAGTGTACCAGGGGCTCCACGCCATCGGTTTATTTTGTATTTGAAATCGAGCATTGTACCAAAGCGGGAGTCTATCTAGCGGGCAAAGTCGGGGGTCTAGCGATTGCTCAAGGGTATTAAAGGCACCTAAAGTGTCTAAGAGCATTGGTGGATAGCGGGAGTCTGATGGGAGAGTCATACCAGGGAGATAAGTAAGAGGTATTGGTTTGCAAAGGTCCTCCTCTATATCTAGCCACACTGGTCTACTCGGCGTGAGGTCTTCCAGCCAACGAGCGCCTTGTTTGAGAAGAAAAGAAAGGTGGTATTTCAGGAAATTAGGGAATCTGACACCACCATTTTCTTTATCTGCTTGCAACGTATGTTTCGCTATCCTAGGTGTCTTGTTTTGCCATAAGTATCTAGTCAGAAGACCCTCTAAATCTCTATATGTACGTCGAGGTAAGAGACATGGCAGCATTTCTAGAATGTAGTTCACTTTGGGAACAATCATCATTTTAATGGTTTCTAGGCGGCCCCACCAAGTAAGTGTTAAAGGAGTCCAGCGTTGAGTAAGCGCCCGGACCTTAGAGGTTAAGTCTTTGGCATTAAAGGTGATGGTGTCTTCCAAAGGAGAGCAGTAGTGCACTCCAAGGTATTTGACCATGCGAGGTTGCCACAAAAAGGGAAAGGATTGCATATCTGCCTGATGGATCAGAGGATTTAGTGGGAAGGCTACCGATTTGGTCCAATTTATCTTATAGCCCGAGAGTTGTGAATATTTACCAATTTGTTCTAGGACAGCCGGCACTGAGTCTAGGGAGACAAAGAGCATAAGGTCATCAGCATATGCTGAAATTTTGATTTCCCTATGAGAGAAGGGAACACCATGAATATCCTTGGATTGCCGGATTAGTAAAGCTAAGGGTTCGAGTGCGAGATCGAAGAGAAGTGGAGACAGTGGGCATCCCTGGCGAGTACTGCATTGCAGGGGAAATGGCTGAGACTTTAAAGCATTAGCACAGATACTAGCTGTAGGCTGTGCATACATGGTTCGGAGACAACGGAGAAAGTCTTCTCCGAAGCCGTACCAGCGGAGAGTTGCAAATAAGAAGGGCCATTCTAAGCGGTCGAAGGCCTTCTCAGCATCAAGTGAGAGGCCAACCAATGGTCGATCAAGATTAACTGCGGCCGTCAGTACATGACATAGAGTCCTAGCATTATCAGCAGTTGATCTACCAGGAATGAAACCGCATTGATCTGGGTGTATTAGAGTAGACATCTTGTCGGAGAGCCGGGTGGAGAGAATGGTGGCAAATATTTTATAGTCTGCGTTTAGTAGGGAAATTGGACGATAATTAGCTGTTAATTGCGGATCTCTCCCCTCTTTCTCAAAAACAACTACATTTGCCATTGAGAAGGATCCAGGAGGAGATCCCTCCTCGGCCAGAGCAGAATAATAAAGTTTCAAAAACGGAGCTAAGTCAGCGTTAAAAGTTTTGTAGAATTCAGCTGGGAGACCGTCCGGGCCTGCGGCTCGACCTGTGGCACATCTCTTGAGTGCCGACTGAATTTCTGATAAAGTGAATGGTTTGTCCATGGCCTCTCTATCTTCGTCAGATAGGGTCGGCCGTTGTACCCCTGATAGTAGTCGTTCAAATGCTTCTGGCTCGAAGTCGCATTCAGATTGATAAAGCCGAGTATAAAAATCACGAAAGAGTTCTAATATTTCTGTATCTTTAGTGACCAAGCTCCCCCCCGACGGATTGCGGAGAGCGGTAACGCGCTTGGCTTCTTTTTGACCTTTCAGAGCATTGGCTAACAATTTGCCAGCACGGTTATTTTCCCGATAGTACATCCCTTGTTGTGATTCAATATTTTTAGCAGCAGCGGTATATAAAAGCTGATTGTATTGAAAACGAAGGCGTTGTAAGCGAAGTAAAATACATGGGTCAGTACGGGACGTGAGGAGGCGCTCTCCAGCTTGTATCTGTTGTTCTAGAATCAGTAAATGTTGCTTTCTTTGTTTCCCCTGTCGAATTTGATAGCTAGTTATAGTTGCACGGATAGACGCCTTGAAACCCTCCCACCAAGCCCAGCTCGCAGTGTCATGGGGTGAATTAAAATGAAAGTAATCTTGGATAGCGGCCTTTATGTCAACCTGAAAATCTTTGTGGTCTAGTAGGGATCTATCAAAAAACCAAGCACGGGGATGTTCACCTTGCGTAGTGACATGTAATGAAAAAGATATGGCAGCATGATCTGAAATATGGAGAGGATGAATCTTAGCCGTGTCCACTTGGGATATCAGTGCTTTGGAGATAAGAAAAAAATCTATTCTAGATTGTGAGTGATGGGGGGCTGAGAAAAAGGTGAACTCTAAGTCGGAGGGGTGAAGCAGCCTCCATATATCTACTAACGCTAGATCTTTCATCAGAGCTGTAAGGGTATCAAGACTCTTGGGTGGACCACTCGTTCTAGGCGGCAGTCTATCTATCAAAGGATCAAGTACTTGGTTGAAATCGCCGCCAAGTATTAATGGAGTATTGGCAGAGGCCTGTGCCAGCTGCGCAATACTTGCATAGAAAGCAGGGTTATCCACATTCGGAGCATAAATACAAATACACGTAAATTCACTATCTCCAACCTTAAGGTGTGCTCGGGCCCATCTACCCTCCTTATCAGAGCTAGTATCCATTACAGTAGCTTGCAAAGACTTCTTAACCAAGATGGCTACCCCACACCGTTTGGAAACGGCGGGAGAGTAGGCAGCCACCATGTAAGGCTTAGCATTAAGTTTCAGTGTTTCAACGGAGTTTAAATGCGTTTCCTGAAGAAACACTAAATCAGCATGCTCATGATTAAGATAGCTAAGTATTTTCTTTCTTTTGATTGGACTATTAATGCCTTTTACGTTCAGTGATAAGATCTTACATAAGGCCATTCAGAAGAGTTAAAAATTCTGAGAAAGAACATGATAACGCACATAATTTCACAATGTCCCTCATATTAACTGTATATGAATGTACACATGACATGATAGAAAATAAGCTAGTGAAAAACAATGAAGCGCCCCATATAAAAAAATAAGCACCGAAGTGCTTTAGAGAAGAAGCAGAACCCCAGAAATTACTGGCGACCATATGTCTGCGGGGAGAAACTCCAGAGAAGGCCTAAATTGAAACATATAACCTGTATAGCTGTGCATGTTCCGAATCCTACCGAGGTGCACATCATGGAGGGACAGGAGACCAAGAAGGTAATATATAGAAAGAAAGAAAAGTCCAGGCAGTCTCTGTTCCAAGCTGTGATCACCGCGTCGGGCCATTCAAAATGGCGGGCAGATCCGGCGGAGTACAGATCCAAGTTGTTGGATTAGCGCATCTGGTCTGCTTCTTTGGAATCCAAAAATGTTGCTAGTAGATCAGGATCTTCGAAGGTTCTAGTTTGGTTATGGAGAGTCACTCTGAGCTTCGCTGGATACAATAGGCCAAAGCGAGCCTGTAGCTGTTGAAGTCTAGGGCGAAAAGCAAGGAGTCTCTTCCGGCGGTCAACTGTGGGCTTTGCCAAGTCAGGGAAGAAGGAGACTTTATGACTTTCAAACTCCAGATGATGATTCGCCCGGGCAGCATTTAGAATTTGCTCAACTTGCTGATATCTCAGTAATCGAAAGATGATAGGCCGGGGGGTCGTCCGATTGAGCGCCATGTTGGTAGGAACACGATGTGCTCGGTCGATTTCCAGATCTCTGTGAAAAGTGATCTTCAGCAAGGAGGGAAGAGTTTTGACCAGGAATTCTCTTACATCTCCTGCTTCCGCCCCCTCCGGTACTCCAATGAGCCTTACATTGTTGCGACGGGCTCGATTATTGCTATCCTCTAACTCTTTTTGAAGATTCTGTATCTGACGCTCAGCCTTGTCCAGTTTCACCAAGCGCACCGCGTGCGAGTCGAGGACCCCTGCCATGTTGTCCTGCCGTAATGAAAGACCTTCAAGCCGGTCCTGAAGCATACCGAAATCTTCTCGCATGGCTCGGAGCGCTTCTCCGTTGGACTGTACCAGTTCCTTCACACCGCGTATTTCCTCCAAGATCTCCTGTTGCATTTCGGGGTTTTCCCGAAGTGGAGCAATCTTTTGTGGGGAAGACAACTCTGTTTTGGAGCGTTTTCCGTGTGAAGAAGAAAGAGACCCGAAGTCTAAGCGCGCTGGTTTGTGGGCCGCCATCCCCCCCGAGGCACCCCGGTAAGTTCGGAGCAAAATATTAAGTTTATGTAGGTATTAAGTCAGGATTCTGAGTAGGCCTCTCGGGAGCTTCAGCGCGAAGCGTCTAACCCGCTGGACATCAGGCTCCGCCCCCCGCTGGACATCAGGCTCCGCCCCCACAGATTTCCAGATTTAATGTGCTGCACTTCAGAAAAAAATATTTTCATTTCTCATCCAAATAGATTAAATAATGGTACAAAATCTGTAGAACTTGCTTACAAATAGATGCAGGCACTTTTGAAAAATTTATGGGCCCGATATTCTTCTGGACAGGCTATGCGCCGCTTTGGCGCATAGCCCTGTCCGCTGACCCTTAATCCCAAATATTCAATGCTGGGGTCATTTGAGGCCCCCACTTTGAATATCCAGGGATCGCCGCACGTGCCATAAGCCGCATTAGGCAAACAGGCAGCAGCGATATTACATGCTGCCCGGTTAGCTCCTGCACCGAAAGATAGGTGACGGTTTTCCTCGACTATCTTTTTGGTGCATATTGCTAACCGAGCAGCATGCAATATTGCTGCTGCTGCCCAGTTATCACTTATTGCTGCCTCTGCTCCACCCCAGAAAGCTCCCGAACTCCCCAATGCATGTAGGGGAGTTAGAAGGGGATATTCTATGGCATTAACCATGTAAGTGCTGCTGAATATCTCAATTTAAGGCATTTACATGGTCTACGGGTCTGTAAACCATGTAAATGCCTTTCAGGTATCGGGCCTTATGAGAATATATTCCTGGAATCAAATGTCTCAAGCCACTTACTGACTGCATAATTATATGTGTAGAGTGACTTGGTGCAGTGTGTTTGTGAGTGTATGACAGCATAGTAGTGAATGACTATTTATTTATTTTTATTCATAGCTTGTGGTATACTACCATCATGGCACTTCACAATATACAGTAAAAAATACGAGGGGAAAAACAGAAACGAAAGATGAGAAAAGACTGAGAAAAGGAGGCGAGAGTCAAGAGGGTATTACAGTGCAAGGGAAATAAAGGGGTGGGGGAAGAGATGAAACACAGGCAGAAATCTTTGGGGGGAGGCATTCAGGGAAATAAGAATTGGAGAAAGGTTCGCTTGAAGAGCCAAATCTTCAGGCCCTTCCTGAATTTAGGGAGGGAGCTTTCGAGGCAAAGGAAAAAGGAAATGGAATTCCAGAGGAAGGGATCAAAGTAGGCAAATGAGGAGTTAGAAACATAGAATCACAGACGTTCTGGGAGATGGCTAGCTGGGGGACGGGGGGAGGGAAACAAGGCCAGTATTGGAGGATCAGAGTGTCCAGGAGGGCTGGTAGGTGAGATCAGTGTAGTTGAATAAGGCGGACATGCAGAAAAAAGGCACGATGAACAAGGGTAAGAATCTTGAAATAGATACGTGTGAAGACTGGAAGCTAGAGTAAGGAATAAAGAAGGGAGGAGATGTGATCAAAGTGATGAGCATTGAAAATGAGTTTAGCAGGACTGAACTGAATCAGCTGAAGGTGGTGAAGGGAGTATTGAGGAAGATTTGCAAAAAGGGAGTTGCAATAATGAAGATGAGTAACCACCAGGAAGATGACAAGCAGTGTGAGCTAAGTCTTTTCCCATCAAGCACCTCTTCTCCCATCTCCCCCTTAAGGTACCCCTGCTGGGTCTGAAACCATCTTCCCCTCTCAGCAGGGCCAACACTACTCAGTTAGCTAGGTAAGCAAGGCATGAGGGTGCCCTCGTTCAAGGGTACCAAAATTGCAGCCCTCCGGGAGTGGCCTGTCCCATGGGTCAAAAGGATCGCAGCAAGTAGTTGTTTTTTGCATGCGAGATAAGCTGCTCCCATGGACTGCAGTGATATTGTGGACCTGTAGGAGCAGCCTATCCATTGGATCAAAGGGATCCCATCAGCAGTTCTATTTTCTGCCCGCAGGACAGGCTGCTCTCACGGGCCGAAGAACAGAAGATGCATTCTGCAGGAAAAGGAGCTAGGGCCAGAGATGCACAAGAGGTAGGACAAATTTAATGAGGCACTGGGTTTTGCAAGGAAAGATAGCGGGAGGGGAATACAGAGCTAGGGGTAAGAATGCAAGCGAGAGGGGAAGGGAGAAAGGGACAGAAGCTGGGAAGGGAACAGTGTGGGAGGCAGCGGGAGAGAGTCTGCAAGGAGGTATGTAAAAGTACAAGGGGTTGGAGCTTGAAGAGAAGGGAGAAAAGGGCACGATGAATATTTGCTAAAAGGCACAGCCTTCCTACCCCCACAAGAACACATATAGGCACTCCACCCCCACAGCACCTCCTGTGCTACCAAGAAGAGGCCTGCAAGTCTAAGTCGGTAAATTTTAATAGCTGAAAGAGTGCTGTGTTTCCCAACTTAAGTGCGGAGATGGTAAGGAAGTGCAAAGCTCTGCTTCAGTACAAGGGCGCTTTGCTGAATGTAGGCTTGCGTGCTAGTTTCCCGCGTGCCTATCAGTGATAGTGAAAAGAGAGCATTGTTTCCTTCAGTCGCCAGAGGAAATGCAGAAACCTGCGTCAGGTGAGGGGCAGCCTGGTACCTGAGGGTAGCCCCTCCACGATGGAGACGCATGCTCTGCCAGTGGAACCTTTTAGCCCACAGGGAGGAGATGATGTGAAGATGAGGGCAGCAGGCTCACCCTTGGAGGCATGAGCTGTTGCAGGGCCAAAGTTGGCAAGTGCGGGAGACAGTCCTGCCCCAATGGAAGGTGATGTAGAGCAACAAGTGCCTTCTAATTCTAACCCCATAGTAGAGTGAGACATGGACTAAATATTTATATGGGCAATTATGCTGCTGTAGCTCTTTTCGCTCATACCCGACACTTCTCTCTGTAGGATCTGCTTGCACCTTTGTTTATTTTGGGTTTCACAAAAGTTTTGTACTCTGAGCTTCCTGGACTGGCAGGTGGGGGAAGGGGGTTGTTATGTGCTGTACACCCTCTGAAATTTGCTTTGAGACTCAATGTTTTGCTCAGTATGGGAAATGGAACCAGCTACCCCCCACATTACGGAGCATTCAATCTGACAACTTATTCATAAAACACCTTAAGACATACCTCTTTGAAGAATACTAAGGTGCATCCTTTACAGCAAGCCCCCGACAAGACCACCCCTCCTCCCATACCATCCCCATCACTCCTCCTCCTTAAAGACCTACGGCTGTCCACCCCTCACCATTTTCCCCACCCCTCCTTATCTCATCACAAGACCACCTCTATTACACCAGCCCAACTCAAGCCCACCACACCTCCACCCACTTGCACAAGATCTCTGTAACATAGTTGTTAAGTTGTACCCTCCTACATTTTCCCCTCCCTTTGTTCTTGCTCTTCTAGTTTAAGTTGCCTGTGTGAATACATGTTTTTAATTGTTCCATGTAACTTGTTCCTTTTTGTTCTATGTAAACCATTTTAGCTGGTAGAAAAACGGTATATCAAAACCAGTTAAATAAATAAATATTTGCAAAAAAAGAGTCCTTAGTGGGGTGGGTGTGTAAGACGAGTGTGTGTGGTTTCCTTTTTTTTATTATTATTTTATTTTACTTTTGGCTGCTGGGATGTATGTGTGTACATGGAGGGGGGTTGGATGGGGGTAGGGAGGCGGGGACGAATGGGTCATCTGGGGGCTTTCCCATCTACTACCTATGCTGGGGTCTTATTCCCGAACCTATATCTCTTGACATGACTCCTAAAATCGCAACCTTAAATGTGGTGGGACTCAATAGTCCTATTAAGCATAAGCGGGTCTTGTCTTATTTGCAGAGAGAGAACGTTGATATCCCATTATTGCAGGAGCTCAAGCTTGTTCCCTCTGAGATAACTAAGCTCCAAGGCGGGCAATGGGGACACATATACTTCTCTGCTTCTAACTCCAAGAAAAGGGGCATCGCTATCTTAATCAATAGTCGTCTTCCCTTCGCTATATATGAATTGGGAGGGGACAAACAGGTGCAGGTAGTTTGGGTGTCAGGGCATATTGAACCCTAAGAAATATTTTTTCTGAATGTACATGCCCCTAATGGGCCTAAAGATAATTTCTTTCAACAGACCTTTGAGGCCTTCACAGTGAAAGCTAAGGGGTAGTTATAGATGGGAGGGGACATGAACTGTGCTCTCATTTCTCTCAACTGCTCCAGGCCAGTGGCCCATGTGTACCCCCTTTGAGAGGGAGCTGCATTAGACAAAGCACTGGTGAAGCAGAGCTGGATAGATCTGTGGCACGCACTACCCCCTGGTAAACAAGACTACACCCACTGCTCCGCAAAAACACATTTTCTCGTCTGGATATGTTTTATTATGCGGAGGTGGACGAGTGTTTCGATATGTATGCTAGTGATGAGTGATCATGGGATGGTGTCTCTACTACTAGGTCTAGGCTGGGAGGGGGATAGGTGCTGGGGCGAGTTAACGTGCAACTGTTGCAGGAGTACGCTGTGACCAATTTCCTGGCCCTGAATGGTGATGGCGAAACTGCGGCGAGGCTTCTGTGGGAAGCCGGCAAGACATATGCAGGGTCGTCTCCTACAGTTGGCTTCCCATCATAAAAAACAATGGGATACTGAGTTGGCCCAGCTCCGTGACCAGCTAGAACAACTACAGGCGAACACAATTGAAGTGGGAAGAAAAAGGTGTATATCAGCCTGCTCGAAGTTCAGAGAAAAACAGATGCCATAGAGACAGACCAGATTGCTTTTCTAATACAACTGTCTAAACGCAATTTCGTAGAGCATGATGGAAAGGCAGGAAAATTCTTGCGTGGCAATTTCATAAGCAGAGGTGCCCTCACCTCATCAGTGCTGTGTATGGATCAGATAAAGTACTGCATAAAGACAGTCGGGGTATCTCACAGGCTTTTTGTGACTTCTTTCAGTTATATACATCTGAAGTCTCCATTATTTCAGCAGATCTCTCTAACATTTTGGACCAGGTGCATTTGCCTAGTCTTACTGACCAACAGAGGGAATTGTTAGACTGTGATATCTCACAAGCTGAAATTAAGTTTGCTATCCATTCGTTGGCATCTGGCAAAGCGATGGGAACTGATGGTTTCCCAATGGAGTGGTATAAGGCCATGCAGGACTCTCTCTCCCCTTTCTTGGAGCGGATGTTCAATGATAATGTATGAGACAGAGATCTCCTTAATCCCAAAGGAGGGTCAAACTCTGGAGGAGTGCGGAAACTATAGATCCATTTCCCCTTCGAATAGCAATATCAAGATCTTTGTGCAGGTTCTGGCCAATTGGATGGACACGGTGATATTTACGCTGGTCCAACCGGACCAGACCGACTTCATTCGTGGCCAACAGATTACAGATAATGTGCGCCGGCTCCTCAATATTATTCTGCATGTATCAAGGGTGAACAGGGAAGCCTGCTGTATTTTTTAGATGCTGAGAAAGCATTTGACTGAGTGGAGTGGGAGTACCTTTTTGCAGTGCTTACATGTTTTGCACTGGGTGAATGCTTTGTTGGCTGGGTCTGGGTGTTGTACAGATCTCCCACTGCTCATGTAGTGGTAAATGGATATCGAACCGACCATTTTCTGCTTCATCGGGGAACTTCTCTCCCTGTTGTTATTTTCCCTGGATGTTGAGCCTCTGGCCTGTCTTCTCTGTGAAGCCCCGGACGTTCAACCTATTATGGTAGGGGGAGTACTGCACCAAGTGTCTATGTATGCTGACAATACACTGATCTTCTTGGAAAATCCTGCCTTTTCTTTGTCAGGACTGACACAGATTCTTGGGGACTTTGCTCAGATGTCTGGGTTTAAAGTGAAAGCAGATAAGTTGGAAGTGCTACTGCTGGAGTCAGCTCTGTTGGCTCTACCAGCGGACTGTCAATTCCATCTGGCTCAATCTCACATTAAGCATTTAGGGGTAAAAATGTCAAATAAGGTTGAGGCCCTTTTCCCCCTCAATTACGTTCCTTTGGAGGCTGCTGTCCAAGAGGAGTTGACCTGTTGGGCTGAGCTCACTCTGGGGTGGATGGGGCAAGCAGCTGCGTTGAAGATGGTAGTTTTACCAAGTTTTTATATCTTTTCTCACAGATTCCCATATCCATTCCTACAGCATTCTTTAAGAAACTGGAGATTATTTTTGGCCGGTTTGTCTGGTGTCAGTGTTACAGTGTGGATGGTGTTTTATGTGAGGATACACTCATCTTTTGGACCGGCACTTTTTTGATTATTGCTTTAGGTCCTTGCTGTGTATCAAGTTTATGATATTTTCTTTATCCAGTCACAGTAGTTTTATTGGAGCTACATTTTGTGCTCTGTTGTCAGCAGAGTTATGACTTCTGTTGGTGCAGTCCTTTTTATGCCTTCTGGAGATTTATACATGTAAATATTCTGCATGCTGTTTCTTGTTATAGTAGTTTGTAGTAATACTATTGAATGTTCTCAAGATTTTAAATAATGTTAAAAAAATAAAGAGGAATATTTCTTTTAAAGTTTTAACTGTTAAAAATTTTCCAGATTTAGCAAAAGAAATGCAAAGGAATTTCTTTTTAGACTAGGGGTTCTTCATTTCGAGATTCTTTTTAATCTTGTTTCCCTAAAAATGGTTTAGTTCCACTTTCTAATTTTTTTTCTTTGAGCCATTTATTTATTTAACAGGTTTTTTACATCACTTTATCATTTCAATCAAAGCAGTTTATATTGTAACTTAAACTTGGTAATGTACATTAAACAGGGGCATTGATAACCTGGATTTTCTGAGGCAATGGAGGGTTATTAAGTGTCTCACTCAAGGCCACAAGTAGTGCGAGTAGGAATCAAACTGTGAGTGCTTGGCTCTCATGTTGGTGCTCTAACCATTAGACTACTCCTCCATGGTGGGAAGTTAGCCCAACTGGTATCTTTTAGTAATTCAAGGAGACCTGTGGTTTCTCATGACTTGAACTCTATTTAATATCCATCTTTTGGAAACGATGGCTGTTAAAGTCTCTGGCTCTTTCTTAAGATATAGAATTGGAATTGTTCCACCCAAGTGTGTGGACTAGAATGATATGTGCAGAATTTATGTTTTCAGCATTATTATTACTTATTTAGCAATGCTTATATACCACTTTTCACCTGGTCAAAGCAATGTAAATTCAGGTATAATTTATATTTTCCTTGTCCCCAAAGGGTTGATAATCTACTTTTTTGTGTACCTGAGGCAATGGAGGCTTAAGTGGCTTGCCCAAGGCCACAAGGAGCACCAGTGGGACTAGAAACCCCAGTCCCTCCAGCCCAAGGTTGCTGTCTTCCAGTGGGATTTGAACCCCAAGCCCTAGGCAACTTGCCCAAACCACCAGGCCACTTCTCCCTCTGTTTCATTGTTTTCGTCTGCCTTTTCTATTTTTGTATAAGCATTAATGCTTGGATATAATTGAAAATTCGATAAAAATAAAATAAAAAGGGGCATTGCATCACCTCTGAGATGACAATCATTTTGTAGTAAGCATCAGAATTATATTTAAAATAATGCACTGACTTTTCAAATATCATTTATAACATCTTTTGTGTAATGAGCTCTTCATATCGATACAGGGCTTTTTAATTTTACCTTTTACATCTATTGGATGAAGTAGGATCTTACCTCCTCCAGGAAGGATATCCCTTTCAAGCAGGCACAGTTTGTACCCATATATCTTTTCCAGCACCTCTGGAAGATACTCTACTGCAAATCTCTCTTCTTCATAGGAACTCTCTTCCTCTTTGTCATTGCTGTCAAATGAGCCCTGCTTTGCATACGACACAAATGCATCAAATTCTTTCTTGTCTGCAAAAAGGAAGATCATAGAATGGTTGTCTGAGGATCCCTTGGTTTTCTTACTAAAACTGGGTCCCTATAACAAAGACTAGTTTTGGTGAATGCAGTGAATGGTACATTTAGAAGCTCTTTTACTAAAAGTTTTAATGCGTGTTCATTTCATTTCATCCTTCAGTAAAAGCGCCCTTAATTTCATTAGCACGCATTAAATGCCCACATCCCTTTTATTTCTATGGGTGCAGTAGCACTTAACACATATTAACCTTTAGTAACGCAATTTATAGGTTGTATTCAACATCGGCCGTTAACATTACTAATGTAGATAGCTGCCAGCGCTGAAATCTAAACCCATATATTCAATGCTTTTGAAATATCTCTGAGGGGTGCAACCTGTATGTTCCAAACAGTTATCACTGGGATATGTCACTTAATGTGTGAGACCGCACCTTGAATATTGTGTGCAATTCTGGTCGCCGTATCTTAAAAAGGATATTGCGATTTCAGAAAAGGTTCAGAGAAGAGCCACCAAAATGGTAAAGGGGATGGAAGGATACTCCTATGAAGAAAGGCTAAAAAGGTTAGGGCTCTTTAACCTGGAAAAGAGACGGCTGAGGGGAGATATGATAGAAGTCTATAAATTAATGAACGGAGTGGAACGGGTAAACGTAGATCAATTGTTTACCTTATCAGAATATAGAAAGACTAGGGGACATGCAATGAAGCTACAGGGTAAACTATTTAAGACTAATAAAAGAAAATATTTTTTCACTCAACGTGTAATCAAACTCTAGAATTTGTTACCGGAGGATGTAGTAAAGGCTGTTAGTGTAGCTGGGTTTAAAAAAGGTTTGGACAAGTTCCTGGAGGAAAAGTCCATAACCCATTATTAAGAAGGGACCCAGGATATCAATGCTTGAACCAATACAAGCATTGTGGAACCTGTGTCCCTTGGGGAAACTGCTAGGTACGTATGACCTAGATTGGCCACTGTTGGAAACAGAATACTGGGCTTGATGGACCTTGGTCTGACCCAGTATGGCATATCTTATGATCTTATGTTCTTGGACCTATGCACAATTACTCTGGGTGCACTTACTGCCACCCATGCGACAATTGCCCCTACACTAACTGCATGTGCTCTCCACGTCCACTCTCCTCCTCTAACCCACCCAGTCCCTGCCCCATGCATGTTTGCCATGGAAATTAGTGCATGGTCACCGTTATGCCAGCATGGTAACAGTTTCTGTGGGCTCATGCAGACAGTTGCTGAAATGCGCATTAACCACACAGTACACTTTACTAATAGAGCCCCTAAGTAGTACTGCAGTCATAATTCCAAAAATAAATAGGTTTATTGTTTATTAAAAACATATTATTCCACCCATCACAAAAGCATCTGAGCGGTTTACAAACATATCAAAGGCTGCTGGAAAAAGAAAAGAACGCTAATTCAAATGGACAGGAAAGGAAAGAGCAGAGGTAAAGAATAGTGGGGGGATAAAGGATCAGAGAGAGCAAGTGAAGGAGTAGGCTGGTAAGTGCACTTCACCATGGGGGGGAGGGGGACAGTGGGAGGGGGAAGGTTGAAGGCGGAGCAGAAAAGGTGGGTTTTTAGTTTGGCCTTAAAGGTTTTGAGTGAAGATTCCAGGCAGAGGGCTGTGGGGAGCGAGTTCCAGAGACGAGGGCCGAGGAAATAGAAGGAAGAGGAACGGGTGGATTCCAGATGGGCCTGGGAAGGGGAAGGGAAAGACATGCGATTTACGTGAAAGGAATGGAGAGGATGGTGGGAGGAGTGAAGGCGGACCAGATCAGCAAGGTAAATGGCGATAACAGTGTGGATCGACCAATGAACAAAAATGAGAAACTTGAATTGTATCCGGTAGTGTACGGGGAGCCAGTGCAGGCGGATACGAAGAGGGGTGATGTGGTCGAAGCGGGAGGCATGGGTAAGAAGGCGGGCGACGGTGTTTTGGCCGCATTGCTGGCAATGTAGTTGCGACTGGGGAAGACCTGCTAGAGAGATGTTACAGTAATCCAAGTGTGATATGACAAGGGAAAGGAGCAGAAGAAGAAGAAGGGGTGAGAAAGTTGCGGATGGTGTGAAGTTGCTTTAGGGTAAAGAAAGAGCGTTGAACCACAGAGGAGATGTGATCTTTAAAGGAAAGAGAAGAGTCAATGGTGACACCAAGATAGCGTATGGAAGTGACAACAGGAATAGGAGAAGAGGAGAGCAGAGGGACCAAGGGGGGGACAGGACTTCCTGAGGTGAACCTGATAGCTGAGGTCTTAGAAGGGTTGATGTGGAGGAAATTAGAGGAGAGCCAAGATGTCATGGAGGAGAGACAGTTGTTGAGGGGGTGATATCAGGGCAGTGGAATCAGTGTGGTAGAGAAGGAGGATATCGTCCGCGTAGTAATAGGCAGAAACACCATGCTGTTGGATCAGGAGAGCAAGGGGAGCGAGGAAGACATTGAACAGGAGGGGTGCAAGAACAGAGCCTTGGGGAACGCCGCATGGGAGAGGGGTGGAGGGGGAGAAGGTAGACCCTGAGAGAACTGAAAAGGATCGACAGGAGAGGAAAGAGCGAAACCAGTGAAGAACGGAGCCAGCAAGTCTGGCATCGCGCAAACGTGAGATAAGGGTGCCACCATTCTAAAAAAGAGCAATACAGTCGTCCCTCGTTTATCGCGGTTAATCAGTTCCAGACTCTACCGCGATAAGTGAATTTCCACGAAATAGGAATCTGCTGCCTGAGGCGAAAGATGAGAGGGCCCCCCATCCCCCCTCCGTAGAGTGGGGGGAGGGCACCTTCTCAAAACTCAGTCAGGTACTGAACCAAACCAAAAATCTAATTAGATAATATGGAGGAAATGCAAGATGTTTGCACACCAAGGAACTAAAAGAATGAGCGAGTACCACAGCACACTTTATAAAACTAAATTATAACTCATTTTTATTTTGTTATAAACTGCGTTATAGCTCTTGCTTTTTCTTTTTGAACATATATTTTGCACCCACAGAATCCCTTCCTTCAACAGTGGGTGCAGAGCAGAACTAGAACATTCACCCATAGAACTCAATATCTGAAAAAAAAATCTGATTCTGGTCATCTCACTAACAAATATTCTCCAGTACCAGGAATATTGGAAACTAATATAAAACCCTACAAAAGTCACCAAAGATCTACAAGGCCAAATCTACCATACCATTGCCAGCATAAACCTCCAAATCTCATACAAAAGAAGCAGTAATATAAATACTGCAACAGGCCCTAGAACATCTAACACCTATTTGAAAAGCTGAACAAGGCAAATTGCTACAGTACAAATCCCTGTGTACAGATTTCATATTAACAGAACACACAGCCTTGGCCACACACTGAGAACACAGATTCTCGCCAAGTACAGAATAAGTGATCACAACCTAAAGTAAAAATAAAATATTTAGAGAAAAATTAAACTGAAACCCGAAGAAGCCAGACTCTGCATGCAGCGCAACACCAGATAAGAGATAAAGTATCCAATACTGTGTAAACTATAAAAATAGCACAAAGTCCAATCACTAAATTGAAAATAAAATAATTTTTTCTACCTTTGTCTGACCATTTTATTCTCTGGTCATGCTGGTCCTGATCTGAGGCTTCTGCTTTCCTGTCTTCTCTTAGCACTCTGCCATTTCTTGTCTTTTGTTTTCTTCAGTTCCTTCCATCAACCTATTTCCAGTCCCAATGACCCTCCCCACGTGTCAGCACCCTTCCCCTTTCAGTTCCCTTCCAGCCATCTCCATCCCCTCTCTCTGTTCCCTTCCAGCCATCTCCTTCTCCTCTCTCAGTCCCCTTTCAGCCATCCCCTTCCCCTCTCTCAGTTCCCTTCAGCCATCTCCTTCCCCTCTCTCAGTTCCATGCAGCCATCTCCAGTAAAGGCTGTTAGTGTAGCTGGGTTTAAAAAAAGGTTTGGACAAGTTCCTGGAGAAAAGGTCCATAAACCATTATTAAGAAGGGACCCAGGATATCAGTACTTGACCCAGTACAAGCACTGTGGAACCTGTGTCTTTTGGGGAAACTGCTAGGTACGTATGACCTAGATTGGCCACTGTTGGAAACAGGATACTGCGCTTGATGGACCTTGGTCTGACCCAGTACGAGGGTTGCTATTTATATTTCTGGCCTTAGCAACAGTAAGGGGTATGTTTACTAAAACCCCGTTTGGTGCGCGCCGCACTATTGTGCGGGATGCCATATAAGGAGTGGGCGTTTCAGTGTGAAAAAAGCAAACCGGGATTAATCATGCGCTAATGTGCGCTGTGCGCTCATGTGTGCCGCGCACATTAGCGCATGAGAAACTTGCGCGGGAAGCATAAGTGGGGCGCTGATGTACAGGCACAGAAACAGAGCCACAGTACAATGGTTAAGACACTGACCGATGGTGCAGGGATCATGGGTTCAATCCCCCACTGTGCCCAGTAAAGAAGGCTGGCTGAGGCATTACCTGTTATAGGTAATATTGCAGTCTGAGGCATATTAATTTTATTTTTAATTACTGCTACAAACAAACGCTCTCTGAAAGCATTGTAACATAAGGTGCTCCATAAGGTACCCCCGAGGGCACATTTTAAAGTGCACTGTCTGCCAATGTTGCTTATAGGGCGCTTTATAGGGTGCCGTATGAGGCACCGCAAGGTCACAATCCTGTTTTTGATGGCAGCACTGTGCAGTGTAACGAATGAAAATCATAAGTAGGTGCGCTGACATGCAAGGAGAAGCAGCAGTGTAGCACAGTGGTTAAAACACTGACCAATGATGCAGGAGTCATGGGTTCAATCCCCCACTGTGCCTAATGAAGAAGGCTGGCTGAGGCATTACCTGTTATAGGTAATATTGCTTTAGGAGGCATTTTATTTTTATTTTAATTAGTGCTGCCAGCAAACACACCCTCAAAGTATTGTAACATAAGGTGCTGCATAAGGCGCCTCATAAGGTACCCCAGAGGGCACATAAAGTGCACTGTCCGCCACGGCACCCTATAATGTCCCCTATAGGGCACCCTATAAGTCGCTCCACAGGATAACGTATAATGCACCTTATATGGACGGTAACCATAAGGTGCCCTATAGGGCACCCTATAAAGCGCCCTCTGAGGCACCTTATGGGTACAGTACACTGAGGGTGTTTTTGCTGGCAGCAAAAATGTACATTAGAAAGAGATAATGCTTTGGGCAGCCCTATCAAACAACCCCACTGTGGGTTTGAACCCATGACCTCTGGCTCCACAAGCAGTGAAGTAACCAATTGGCTACAGCTCTACAGCTGCTAGCAAGCCCCTGGCTGGCTGCAGAGGGACTGCATGTCACCACACAGACAGTCTACTGTGGTCACCAGGATAGGGTTAGCCCACCCGTACCCATGATGCACTGCACATGCAAATCAGCTGTCTACAGATGAACACAAGATGGGGTATGCACCCCCCACAGCACCTCGGCCTGGTAGGGGGAACTGATCATGTGTGTTACTGACACAGAGTAGCTACACACCGTCACATTGTGCGGGTACTGTGCTCACCCTGAGTGTGCAGTGGGGCGCCCAGCACCAGGTCCACAGCACCTTCCTTGGCAGAAATAGGCCATGCTGCAGGTCCCCAGCAGTGCTAATGTGAGAGATAGGTAGTTTCTGCAGACACACCTTGGATATATCTGTCTGTCTGTCTCAGTCAGGTGTAGCCCCTATGGACCCCTAGGAGAATGATGCATCACCACATAAGATATGCTATACTGGGTCAGACCAAGGTCCATCAAGCCCAGTATTCTGTTTCCAACAGTGGCCAGTCTAGGTCATAGGTACCTAGCAGTTTCCCCAAGGGACACAGGTTCCACAATGCTTGTATTGGTTCAAGCATTGATATCCTGGGTCCCTTCTTAATAATGGCTTATGGACCTTTCCTCCAGGAACTTGTCCAAACCTTTTTTAAACCCAGCTACACTAACAGCGTTTACTACATCCTCCGGTAACAAATTCCAGAGTTTGATTACACTTTGAGTGAAAAAATATTTTCTTTTATTAGTCTTAAATAGTTTACCCTGTAGCTTCATTGCATGTCCCCTAGTCTTTCTATATTCTGATAAGGTAAACAATCGATCTACGTTTACCCGTTCCACTCCGCTCATTAATTTATAGACTTCTATCATATCTCCCCTCAGCCGTCTCTTTTCCAGGTTAAAGAGCCCTAACCTTTTTAGCCTTTCTTCATAGGAGTATCCTTCCATCCCCTTTACCATTTTGGTGGCTCTTCTCTGAACCTTTTCTAATAACTCTATATCCTTTTTAAGATACTGCGACCAGAATTGCACACAATATTCAAGGTGCGGTCTCACCATGGAACGATATAGAGGCATTATAATATCCTTTGTTTTATTTTCCATTCCTTTCCTTATCATACCTAGCATTCTATTTGCTCTCTTGGCCGCCGCTGCACACTGGGCCGAGGGTTTTAACATGGTATCCACAATGACGCCTAAATCTTTTTCCTGGGTGGTGGTTCCTAATGTGGAACCTTGCATCGTGTAACCATAGTTTGGGTTGTTCTTCCCTAGGTGCATAACCTTGCACTTGTCCACATTAAATTTCATCTGCCATTTTGATGCCCAGTCTTCCAATTTATCAAGATCCTCTTGCAATTTTCCACAATCCTCTTGGGTTTTAACAACTTTAAATAGTTTTGTGTCATCTGCAAATTTGATAACCTCACTCGTTATTCCACTTTTCAGGTCATTTATGAATATGTCAAAAAGCAGCGGACCCAGCACAGATCCCTGGGGTACACCACTATTCACCTTTCTCCATTGGGAAAATTGGCCATTTAGCCCTACCCTCTGCTTTCTATCTTTTAACCAGTTCCTGATCCACAATAGTACACTGCCTCCTATCCCATGACTCTTTAGTTTTGCCAAAAGTCTCTCATGAGGGACCTTGTCAAAGGCTTTCTGAAAGTCCAGATACACAATATCAACCGACTCACCTTTGTCCACCTGATTATTCACTCCTTCAAAAAAACATAACAGATTAGTAAGACAAGATCTTCCTTGTCTAAAGCCATGTTGGCTGTCTCTCATTAGTTCATGACTATCTACATGCTAAGTCATTTTATTCTTTATGATGGTTTCTATCATTTTTCCCGGTATTGACGTCAGGGCTGAGGGTGGTAAACAGGGTCTCCCATCAACAGATCCACATTTTACCTCCCTGCAATGGTGGCAGTAGAGGGGACCATCAACCCCGGTCCTGCTGGGGAACAGACACCTACAGGGAAATCAATGCAGCTCTGTACACATCCATAACACAATAGCAGACAGACATTAGGCCTGGATATGCTAAGCTGCACCCCACCACTATCTTCAGCCGCTGCACCCTGCAAGGCGCTCCATCAATACACATACCAGCTGCAAACAGTCTGCTAGCTAGTCCATAGTGCATGTTCCTGGTGGAAACGCATGCACCCAGAACTGGGATATCAGCATACACAACAAGCAAATAAGTCAGTGACTGGGCTCCAAATGAAAACCCATAAATATCACATGAAAGAAATACTATAGAGCACTATGGGGGTGCCTAGCCATGCTGTGGTCACTGCACAGTCAGGGTGAGAGTGATCTCCCAGCAGGACATGCTGTGGCCACCCTGTCTGTGTAGGTGGTGGCCGGGCACTACAATGTCCCAGCCATTGCCCTATGCCCTGGGCAGATGCATCCTGGCCAGGCCACCCTGTCCGGGCTATACCCATGGTACCTTGCTCCTCATTATGCACATTGGCAGGCCAATACTGGCAACAGTGCTGGCAGTGTGGGCTGTGGAGGGTGTTTGCAGCCACCACACACTGGATAGACAGACACACACTCCCACACCTATGCCAGCATTGTGCAACTATACAGGAGTCTAGCAGCCCTGGCCACCACACCAGTCCTGGGCACAGTACAGGCATGGATATGGTACGCAATACTGTTGGGGGTCACTCCCAGGGTGGTAAACACTGTCAGAGACCAGACCAGAAGCACACACCACAGACATCAGAAGGATTGTTATGATGGAGCTCAATCAGCAAACTGTGCTTAACGTAGGGATTACTATCTGCCAGTAATCATAGGAAACGTTTGATAGCTGTGTACCGTATACCCAGGTGTAAGGTGGCATTGCTAAGGTATGCAAGTGCTAGTATTGGGAGATGCACGCAGGGCCCAATGTCCTGCCTCTCCAGGAGGCATTGGCTAATGGGGCCTGTGGGTGTGGGTGTGGGTGTGTCTGCCCCTGTTGGCTGCTGCTTTACGGCAGAGGTTCCCAACTCCAGTCCTGGTGTGCCAAACACTGTTCGGGTTTTCCTGCTGTCACTCATGAATATGCATGAGATACATCTGCATACCATGGGGGTAGTGCATAGCTATGCAGCTCAGGCATCTTTATTAGAGGTAGCATGGAACCTGACTGGTGTTTGGCCCTCCAGGACTACATTTGCGAGACTCTGCTCTAGGTAATGCGCCTGTTTATGGTGTCTTTGCTCTGTAGGGTAAAATGTAGGTGTTTTGAGCATGTTTACGTCATCTGCAATAAAGGTGCTGTCTGTATTAGCACGTCGTAGTAGTGGGTAAAATATGGGGACTGGGTTGGCAGGCACCATAGCTGGGACTTGAACCTGTGACCTTCTGCCTCCATACACACTGGTTGTGTGCACTGCACCACTGTGTTGCCACAGAGACAGTGCATTCCCTGGTGATACCATGACTGTTTGTCCGGCAGGGCCTGTCTGTTGCAGTGCATGGCACCCACCTACACAGGGCTAGGCCATGGTCTGCTGTGGGCAGCTGCCACTGCCCCCTCCACCAACAGTACCCCTCCGCCACCATGCTGACATGGCTTTATAGTAGAGACAGCATAAAACCTGACTGATTTTTGAGCCTCCAGGACTGAATTTGGGGGACTCTGCTCCAGGTAATGTGCATGTTTCTGGTGTCTGTGCTCGGTGGGGTAAAATATAGGCGTTTGAACCATGCGTATGTTCTCTGCAATAAAGGTTTGTCCTTACTATCACGGTTTAGTAGCGGGTAAAATATGGGGATTGGATTGGCAGTAGCCCCAGCTGGGACTTGAACTTGTGACCTTCTGCTTCTGAACACACTGGCTGTGTTCACTGCACCACACTGTGCTCACAGTGATTATAGAGTCCCTGGAGATTCCATGGTTGTTGGTCAGACACAGCCTGTCTGTTGCAGTGCATGGCACCCACCTACACAGGGCTAGGCCATGGTCTGCTCTGGCCAGCCGCCACTGCCCCCCTCCACCACCATTACCCCTCTGCCATCATGCTGAGATGCCCTTCTGCTGGTGGTGCTGGTGGTGTGCAGTCTCAAGCCCTCTAGTGTGCAGGTAGGCGGCTGCCTATGGTGCGTGTTCTGGGGTAGGGGTGACTGCATAGGCGTCCACGCTTCCCCCCAACACCGCCTGCCAATGTTCTGTGCCCTTGGGGGTACCTGCTGGGTACTATCCCCTGTGACACTGTGCTAAACACTCTCGTGCCCATGTTGGGCCCTCATCAGTTGCTGTCTGGCTGCTGTTCAGTTTCAGCATTCCTAAGTGCCACCTAGGCATCTGCCTAGTCCGCACTGTGCCCCAGCTGCACCACAGCATGTGCCGCCTGCAGCCCTCTGTATCCCCTTTCCCAGCAGCTGTCCAGTTGCCCATTCCGACAAGCCCATCCTGCTGTTGTGGAACATGTGCATGCCATAGTAAACCTGTCCAATGGAGAGGAAAACCCTGATTAGTGCTATTTCACTGTGGGATCATTCACCTTGTATGGGGACGGAGCGTAGACCCTTCCAAAATTCATATTTATTTTTTGGGGATTTCTTGGGAGTGTTTTTGATGTTTCCCATTACTATCACTATTGCCCAGCTTGATTATAATTTTTTTAAATTTTGTTGGGGTCCTTTTCAATGTTTATTTGTACTTTTGTACCGTGCACATGTATCACACTTATCACTTTTTGTTTGTTTCCCTGGTTTTGCTGTACATTGCTGACAGAAATGGTTTCTCTTCACTTTAAATCGGCTCTACCGCGAGGTTTTCACTCGCGGTATTTTTTGCCTTGAATTTCAGCCCCGCTCGTGTGCGGGGAGCCTCTCCCCTCCCACTCTCCACCCATTGACCCCTTCTCTCCGCCCCTGGGGAGCCTTCCTCCGCCCTCCGGGAGCCTTTCCACGCCTTCATCGCACATTGCCGCACCGCGCACATGAGTGCCGCGCACATGTGCGTGCACATTTGGGCCCCAAAACGCATCATTAGCGTGCGCTAAGGTACCTTTGCGCATGCTAATGCACGCCGTGCAAATGAGCGCAGTTTAGTAAACATACCCCTAAGTGTTGCCAGGCGCCATCCAATGGCTCCATTGGAACACTGACATTGTTGAACATAACCTTATTCATAACATTTTATCATGATTTGTTGTTTACAGTAACTTGAAAAATTCATCTCGGGCGAAAAATGGAATTAACTCGTGAACATTTTCGTGCGATTATTTTTCATAACTTTCGACGTGGATTATCAAGACAAGAGTGCATCGTTGAACTTAATTTTTTATACGGCGATAAAGCACCATCCTACAGCATTGTAAAAAACTGGTATAACGAATTCAATCGTGGCCGACGTTCGCTCCAGGATGAATTCCGTCAGGGTCATCCAAAATCGGTTGTTGTGCCATAAAATATCGATGCTGTGTGTGAACTGACAAAGCAAGATCGTCATGTGACATACCGTGAGATTGAGGCATCTTTGGGCATTAGTATGACAAGCATCAATAAGATATTGTATGATCATTTGGCCATAAAAAAGATTTGTTCGCGTTGGATCCCGCATAATCTGACAAACGCTCAAAAGAAGGCTCGTATCGATTGGTGCAAGGAAATGTTGAAAAAATATGTTCAAGGTGCATCAAAGACTGTGTATAACATCTACACAGGTGACGAATCATGGATCTATGCATATGAGCCCGAAACAAAACAGCAATCGACTGTATGGGTCTTCCGAGACGAGCCAAATCCAGCAAAAGTTGTTCACAGAAGAAGCACATTGAAGCAAATGGTTGCCTGTTTCTTCGGCATTACTGGTCACGTGGTGACAGTGCCATTAGAGCAACGTAGGACGGTCAATTCTGAATGGTACACGACCATTTGTTTACCAGAAGTCTTCGGAGAAATTCGGAAAAAGTCGAAGAAGAGGTGAATAATTCTTCATCATGACAATGCGAGCTCTCACACATCGGCTCAAACAAAGGAATTTTTGACCGGCCAAAACATCGAATTGATGGGTCATCCACCGTACAGCCCTGATTTGGCACCCAATGACTTTTTTTTATTCCCGCATATCCAAAACAAATTACGTGGTCAATGATTTTCAACACCCGAAGATGCGGTTGATGCATTCAAAACGCATGTTTTGGAGTTACCTCAATCGGAGTGGAAAAAGTGCTTCGAAAATTGGTTCAAACGCATGCAAAAGTGTATTGATCTTCATGGAGAATATTTTGAAAAACAATAAAACCAATTTCGATCATAAATATTTGTTTTTTCATTATTAGGCCAGAAATATAAATAGCAACCCTCGTATGGCATATTTTATGTTCTTATGTTCTTATGTTCTTCTCCCCTCTCTCAGTTCCCTTTCAGCCATCTCCCTCCCCTCTCAGTTCCCTTTCAGCCATCTCCTTCCCCTCTCTCAGTTCTCTCTCAGCCATCTCTTTCCCCTCTCTCAGTTCCCTTCAGCCATCTCCTTCCCCTCTCTCGGTTCCCTTCCGACCATCTCCTTCCCCTCTCTGTTCCCTTTCAGCCATCTCCTTCCCCACTCAGTTCCCTTTCAGCCATCTGCTTTCCCTCTCTCAGTTCCCTTTCATCTCCTTCCAACCCTCTTTTCCCCGTGTTAGCTTTCTTCCAGCCCCCGTCAGCTCCCTCTCATTCCCCCCCCTGCAGCTCATTCCTCTTCTCTCCTTCCCCCCCCCCCCGTGCAGCTCGTTCCTCTTCTCCCCCCCCATGCAGCTTCTTCCTCTTCTCTCCTCCCTCCCCCTCTCTCCCATCCCCCGTAGTTCGTTCTGCTCTGCGTTTGAAACAAAAGGAAACCGATGTGGAGCCTCCTGGTGGTAAGGAACCTCTGCTGCTGCCACGTCCTGCCCCCCAAAAGGAAGTGACGCTAGAGTGGGATGTGGCAACAGAAGAGGTTCCTTACCACTGGGAGGCTCCGCACCGGTTTCCTGTCATTTTGAAAGGTATCACGGCCATAGCAGTTTATCCACGTTTTTTTTTAAACTGAAGGCGGAGTGAGGCAGTTCTTTTGGGGGCATTTCTGCTACTCCCAAAAGTTTGTCACCTGAGGCCACCGCCTCACTCTGCCTAATTATAGAGCCGCCTCTGGCTGTCCACACTAGTGCCTTCCCAGGAAAATATTTCAACTTGTGTTCTTTTGTTGGTACTTTTCATTCTGAGGTTGAGCAAATTTCTATTTTAAAATTATATTTTGCTAAGAAAAATGTTCCTTTTTGTGATCAGATTAGTATTTTTCCAGATGTCTCCAGACCTAGTGAAGTGTATAGGAAATCATTTCTTTAACTGAACCGGACGCACAAAGGGAATCATGATTCTGATCCCGCGTGGCACGTCTAGCCCCGCGGGATCAGAATCATGAACAGTCCTGCACTGCGATTCAGTCTGGCCTGCATGTACAGGACTGTCCCTAGCTAACTCAGTCAGGGCTTTTAAATGGAGCTGCGGTATCATGGCGTCATTTTGCTATGGCACCGCGGCTCCATTTAAAAGTCATGATACCTGCCATCAAAGAAAAGTGTTTATTCCCTGTAGCCCGACCACCGATCTGGCCTCCTAAGGCCATGGTCGGGCTGCGGGGAATAAACCCTGGCCCTCCCTGCTTCATCCATGCCCCAGGCCATCAAAAAAAAAAAAACATCCAGGGAAGTTATTCCATCTCAGAGGTGGAATAACTTCCCTGGAAATTTTGCTGTGACCGCCCACTGCCCGCCCACTCTCCACTCCTGTGCTGCCCCTTCCCTGCCCCCATCTAACTTCCCCACACAACTGGGGGAGAAGTAAGTCAGGGGCAGGAGCCGCACAAATAGCGGGGATGGATGACCCGTTGGGCCATCCATCCCGTCTATTTGTGGCTCAGAATAACCCCCTAAGTGGGTGGGAGATTGTTTAAGTGAGTCATAAGTAAAACTAGAGGGCATAAAATGAAGCTGCAAGGAGGTAAACTTAAAAGCAACGTCAGGAAATACTTTTTCACTGAAAGGGTGGTGGATGCTTGGAATTCTCTCCCGATGGAGGAGGTGGGGGCAAATACAGTGACGGAATTTAAAATGGCATAAGATAGACACAGTGGATCCCTTTATAGCAAGAAGATAAAATAAAAATAAATTTAAATATCCTTTATACTTCAGCATATAGTGGTGAGTACATCTCTAAACAAGGGCATAGAGGGGGGTGATCTGCACAAAGCGGTGGGTACAACTACTCTAGCCCCATTACTGGGCAGACTAGATGGATCATACTAGTCTTTATCTGTTGCTATATACTATGTTACCATGTTACTATGTAAGTATTTTTTTTCTCATTAGTCATCTTGTCAGATCTAATAGTATTTGGGGTTTTAGTGTATTATGATTTTCTTTCCTGTTCGTATGGACTAAATATACTGCTTCACTATTTTTGTTGTTTTCTTATTTGGCTGAATTTATGTTCTAAGGTAAATTCAATGAATGGAAGTAAAAAAAACAGCAACTTAAGTCTTGGTTCAAATAGTATGAACAGGCTACTTTGATCAAAGCTTTAGTGGTCTCCTATCCAGATCATTGTAATTCCTTTTACAGTGTGTACTTTCCAAAACTAGGGAGCATTTATGATTAATCTGTTTTTTATTCAAAGAACCAAAGTAAGACAACAACATGGCCTATACAAATTGTGCCACAAGAACTGGGGACCCCACCTGCACTCACTGCCCTGGAGAGTTCGCAGTAGGGTCCTGCGTGGGTCTTGATGGCCTCGATCGGCGGATGTGCAGCCCATTCTGAGATAGCTGCAAGCCCAGATTGCATGTTTGCTTGTCTGTCAATCTATTCGGTAAAGGGGGGGGGGTTCTGGGATAGGGGGGATAGTGGGGGGGGGCAGGGAGGAGGGTTTGGGCCAGGTTAGGAGGGTTAGGAGAGATAATGCAGGCTCTAGTTTGCTTGCGGCATTTCACCTGCTGACGGGTCTGGGAGCAGAGCCAACCCCGGGCCTTTTGGTACATTCTCAAGTTCTTTTACTCCTACCTTTTACCATCGGGTACACTAAGTTGGCCGTGTCTCTGTTGGAGCATTTATAATTAAAACATGGACACTCATCTCTTATTGAGCTATAAGATGTGAGAGCATCCACATCCAAAAGACTTACATTGTCTCCCAATTCATTATAGTCCAAATTTACGCTATTCTGATATTTAAAAGTCTACATGGGTTGCCCCACCCCAAGTACCTTAAGAACAAGCTGTTACTCTATATTCCCAGTCATGATCCATATTCCTATAGAGGAAGCTTATTTATTATTCCTTCTTTAGAGCTTTCTTGTGTATTCTGTCTCATATAAATTCCCAAGTGAATTATGTCAATTAGGGATGTCCTAGCTTTCAGGACCAGCTGAAATCATGGATATTCAAACTGACCTTTTTTGATATTGAGCACTAGGAGACTTTCTTGTCTTAGGTGGTAGATTATATTGCATAATGTGGAGCCTTCTAGATATTAGCTTGCGCTACTGGCCCTTTGGACCACGTATGGGGTGTTCATATTGTCTAATACAGTGGTTCTCAACCTTTTTTGTACCATGACCCCTTTTACCATTGGTCAACTTGTGGTGATCCCCAATGATAAAATCAAATGCGTCTCTCTTCCTTTACCGTTAACGCATTGTCGCTGTAATCATTTGTTGAATTATTAATATATTATAGGCCTTTGCAATATGTTCTTATTTATAAAATGTACTTATTTAAACCACAATAATTAATTACAAGTAACAATATTTGATTTCAAAATTATGATGATTTTGTAGTCAAATCACTAATATGAAATAAAATTATTTTTTCTACCTTTGTTGTCTGACCAATTTATTCTCTGATCATGCTGGTCCCGATCTGAGGCTTCTGCTTTCCTGTCTTCTCTTAGCTCTCTTTCTGTGGTCTATGGTCCATCTGCCATTTCTTATCTCTTCTTTCGTTTTCTTCACTTCTTTCCATCAGCCTATTTCCAGTCCCAGTAACCCTACCCAATATCAGCCCCTTTCCAGTCCTCACTCTCAGTACCTTCTAATGTCAACTTGCATTCACATGACTGCCACTGGTGTCCATTCCCTTCCAGTCCCCCTCCTTCCCCACTGACCAGTCCCTTCTAGTACAAATACCATGGCAGCCCCTCTCAGATCCACTCCCTTCCAGTTCCATTCTCCCATCCCCTCGTATCAGCCCATTTGTAGCCTTAGCCCTCAGTTTTCTTCCAGGGCCAGCAGCTCTATCCTCCCCTCCCCACAATCAGCCCATTCCCAGTCAAAGCCCCCCAATCAGCTCGCTTCCAGTGCTAGTCCCTCTCAACCCCATTACCAGTGCTAGCCTCCCTAATCAGCCCAATACCAGTCCTACCTCCCCATCAGCTCATTAGCAGTCCTAGCCTCCCCTAATCAGCTCATTTCCAGTGCTAGTCCCTCCTCAACCCCATTACCAGTGCTAGCCTCCTCTAATCAGCTCATTTCCAGTGCTAGTCCCTCCTCAACCCCATTACCAGTGCTAGGCTCCCCTAATCAGCCCATTACCAGTCCTACCCCTCCATCAGCCCATTACCAGTCCTAGCCTCCTCTAATCAGCCCATTTCCAGTCCTAATCTCCCCGATCAGCTCATTTCCAATGCCAGCCCCCCATCAGTCCATTACCAGTCCCAACCCCCCTTGATCAGTCCATTCCCAGTCCTAGCCTTCCCTAATCAACCCATTACCAGTCCTAGCCCCCCCCCATCTGCCCATTATAATTCTAACCCGCACTGTCTCTCCCCTCTGTCCAGCATTTATCCCCCGTCTGAACAGTATGTCCCCCTGTCTCTTTCCTTTGTCCATGTCAGCCTCCCCTCCCTCCCTCCATGTCAGCCCCCCTCCCTCCCTCCCTCCATGTCAGCCCTCCCTCCCTCCATGTCAGCCCCCTCCCTCCCTCCCTCCATCCATCCCTCCATGTCAGCCCTCCCTTCCCTCCCTCCATCCATCCATGTCAGCCTCCCCTCTCTCCATGTCAGCCCCCATCCATGTCAGCCCCCTTCCTCCATCCATCCATCCATCAATGTCAGCCCCCCTGTCCATGTCAGCCCCCCTCCCTCCCTCCATCCATCCTTCCATGTCAGTCCCCCCTCTGTCCATGTAAGCCCCCCTCCCTCCCTCCCTCCATCCATCCATCCATCCCTCCATGTCAGCCCCCCCTCCATCCCTCCATGTCAGCCCTCCCTTCCCTCCCTCCATCCATGTCAGCCCCCTCTCTCCATGTTAGCCCCCCTTCCTACATCCATCCATCCATCCATGTCAGCCCCCTCCGTTCATGTCAGCCCCCCTCCATCCATCCATCCATATCAGCCCCCCTCCCCCTTGTGAGCCCCGTTGCAGGTTCCCTGCTCCCCTCTCCCCATGTCTGTCTCGTTCTAGTGCACACGTTGCTGCCGCGGCCGAGTCTGCATCTCGGCAGCGGCAAACGCACCCCCTCCCTTCTAATGCAACCGCGGCTCCCTGCCTCTTAGGGAACCGGGGCTGTGCCTGTAAAACCATTGCGGAGCCTTTCTGTCTCTAAACAGGCTCCGTGCAGCATTGTCCCGCCTCCAAAGGAAGTGGTAAACAACTTCCTTTGGAGGCCGGACAATGCTGCACGGAGCCCGTCGAGAGACAGGAAGGCTCCGCAATGGTTTTACAGGCACAGCCACGGTTCCCTAAGAGGCAGAGAGCCATGGCTGCATTAGAAGGAAGGGGGTGAGTTTTACGCTGCCGAGAAGCAGACTCGGCAGCGGCAGCAACTTGTGCGCTTTTTTTTTTTTTTTTTTTAGGCGGAGTGAGGCGACCCCCGCTAAAACCTGTGGCGACCCCCATGGGGGTCGCGACCCACAGGTTGAGAACCGCTGGTCTAATAGGATACCATCTCTTGTGTATCTTCTGTCTATTAAGGCCAGTAGATTTGGATCTGTTACTGATTCATATTATTCATCACTTTGTTCATCTTTAGGTTTTTATAGTTGCTTGAATATTTTAGGATTGTTAGATTAAGATTGTGAAATGTTTTATGAACACGTGAAGGCACATTCTACAAAGGATTTCCAAATGAAAGCCAGAACATCTGAAAACAAAAGCAGGCAAGTATAAGTTCAGGAAATGTAGACATGCCCGATATGGACATCTATGGCAGGGTCTACATAGACATCCCTAGAATAGCATTTCAGAACAGGGATGTCTAATAGCCTAATGGTTAAAGTAGTGGGTTAAGAGCAAGGTAGCCAGGATTTAAATCCCAGCATGGATCTTTGTGATTGTAGGCTAGTCACTTTACTCTCCATCCTTAAGACCAAAATAAGTACTTTTCTGATGCCTGGTCTTGCCTGGAGCAGTCTAAATGTGGACGTACCTGCAGATATCCCTGGAGTTTCCGAAACTGAATGGGGATGTCTAAGTTCATTGCACCTCTCCAGACATGCCTCCACCACACCCCCTGTCTACTTGGACATCCTGGCACTGGAGACATCTCTAAACCTCATTTGTAAAATGGCTCTGGAAAATTCTCTGTGATTTCGATATGCATGTGAACATCTTCGGATCTCCAAATCATGACTAAGGGGTATGTTTACTAAATGGCGCTAACGTCACAGCTGCGACGTTATCGTGCGATAATGGTGCTTTACCATGCGAGAACGTCACGTATCGCGCGATAATGACTGCGGCGGCGTTAAGGTGCGCAGAGGGTGGAGTAAGGCTCCCCAGAGAGCAGAGTAAGGCTCCCCAGGGGCGCAGATGAAGGGTCAATGGGCATAGAGTGGGCGGGGAGAGGCCCCATGCACAATAATGCCAAGAAATGAAGGTCTGAAAATTAGCGCCAGTGAAAACCTCGCGCTAGAGACACATTTGCAGGAGAGAGAAACCATTTCAGTCAGCAATGTACAGCAAAGCCAGGGAAACCCAGAAAAGTGATAGTAGTGATACATGTGCAGGAACCAAAAAG
The DNA here is from genome assembly GCA_033557465.1 of Ichthyophis bannanicus. Classification (NCBI taxonomy): domain Eukaryota; kingdom Metazoa; phylum Chordata; class Amphibia; order Gymnophiona; family Ichthyophiidae; genus Ichthyophis; species Ichthyophis bannanicus. Next base: position 598,961,165 of record CM066035.1, on the reverse strand, counting down.
GCAAATATGCATATTAAATGACCAGAACCACATTTGAAATCCCCATAACCAAACTGGCCAATAGTGCTACTAATGATAAACATAAAGCAACACTACTGACAAAGCATAAAAAGGAAGATATCATGTTTGGAAGGGGCTATGCTCTGTCCCCCTACAAAGTGAATGATCCCACAGTGAAATAGCTGTGATCAGGGTTTTGTCGTTTATATTGGGCAGGTTTGTTATGCTGTGGTCCAGCTGGGGCACAGTGCGGACTAGGCAGATGCCTAGGTAGCACATAGGAATGCCGAAAATGTAAAGCAGCAAGACAGCAACTGACGAGGGTCCAACATGGGCACGAGTGTGTGTCCCACAGTGTCACAGGGGATATTACCCAGCAGGTACCCCCAAGGGCACATAACATTGGCAGGCGGTGCTGGGGGTAAGCACACATGTCCATGTGGGCACCCCTACCCGACAACCCACACCATAAATAGCTGCCTACTGGCAAACTGGATGGCCTGGGACTGCGCACCACCAGCACCACCGGCATGTCAGCATGGTGGCGGAGGGGTGCTGGTGGCAGAGGGGGCAGTGGCATCTGCCCACACTAGACCACGGCTAAGCCCCGTTTAGGTTTGTGCCATGCACTGCAACAGACAAGGTATCCCCAGGGAATGACCTGCCCCTGTGGCAACAGTTTGGTGCAGTACACACAGCCAGTGTGTTCAGGGGCAGAAAGTCACAGGTTCAAGTTCCAGCTGTGACTCCTGCCAACCTTGTCCCCATAATTTACCCAGTACTAAACCGTGGTAATAAAGACGGAACCTTTATTGCAGATAGAATAAACATGCCTGAAACGCCTATATTTTACCCTACAGAGCACAGACACTATAAACATGTGCAATCCCTAGAGCAAAGTTTCCCAACTCCAGTCCTGGAGGGCCAAACACCATTCAGGTTTCATGCTGTCCCTAATAAATATGCCTGTGCTGCATTTGTATGCACCACCCCCATTGTATGCAAATGTACCTCATGCATATTCATTAGGGACAGCATGAAAACCTGAAGAGTGTTCGGCCCACCAGGACTGGAGTTAGGAGCCTCTACCCTAGAGCAGTGGCCAACAGGGGCACACCCACCCACACCCACAGGCTCCACTATCCAAAGCCTCATGGAGAGTCAGGCTGTTGGGCCCTGCGCGGAGCAGCATCTCCCAATACTGGCACCTGCATACCTTAGCAATGCCGTCCTAAACTTGGGAACACGTTCCACATATATCAAAAGGTTGCTATGATTAAAGACAGCTAACAAATCCTAAGTTAAACACGATTTGTTGATAGAGATTCATCATAGCAACCTTTCTGATATCTGTGGAGTGTGTTTCAGTTATTGCTTTTGACAGTGTTTACCACCCCAGGGAGTGACCCCAACAGTATTGCATACCATAGCAATGCCCGCACTGTGCCCAAGACTGGTGAGGCGGCCAGGGCTGCTACAAACCTCCATATTTGCATAATGCTGGCATAGGTGCGGGAGTGTGTGTATGTCTATCCAGTGTGTTGTGGCTGCCCACACCTTACTAATCCCACACTGCTTGCACTGTTTCCAGTGTTAGCCTGCCAATGTGCATAATGAGGAGCAAGGTACTATGGGTATGGCCTGGACAGGGTGGCCTGGGCAGGATGCATCTGCACAGGGCATAGGGCAATGGCTGGGGCATTGTAGTGCCTGATCACCACCTGCACGGACAGAGTGGCCACAGCATGTCATGCTGGGAGGTCACTCTCACCCTGACTGAGCAGTGACCACGGCATGGCTAGGTTCCCCCATAGTGCTATGCAGCATTTTTCTCAAATGATATTTATGGGTTCTCTTTTCTGGGGCCCAATCACTGATATACGTGCTTGGTGTGTGTGCTCACATCCCATTTTTGGGTGCACACAGTTCCTCCAGGACCATGTACTATCTAGCAGACTGTCTGCAGTTAGCATGTGTATGGCTGGAACACCTTGCAGGGTGCAGCGGGTGGAGACTGACTGTGCTCTCTGCTGGTGAATGTCAGATAATGGTGGGGGGCAGCTGAGCTTTTCCAGTGTTCTGCTTGTCTGCCATTGCCTTATGTGATGCGTACAGATCTGCATCGACGGCCCTGTAGGGTGCCTGTTCCCCAGCAGGACTGGGGTTGATGGTCCTCTCTACTGCCACCATTGCAGAGATGTACAATGTGGATCTGTTGGTGGGAGATCCTGTTCCCCCCACCCTGAGCCACAGAGGGTGGGCTGGGTGGTGCTACATAATCCGCTTTTGGGTCCAAACATCCCCCCCTCCCCCCTGTGACCATGGCACTCACACAGGATATACACTATTCTGGGTGCATCATAGCCCACAAGGGTTAGACATGACTGGGAAATACAGATGGACACAGGTGTATCCTAGGTGTGCCTGCAAGGACTACCTATCACACACTGGCACTGATGGGGACCTGCAGCACAACCTATCTCAGTCAAGCCAGGTGCTGCGGACCTGGTGCTGGGTGCCCCACCTCACCCTCAGGGTGAGCACAGGACCTGCATAATGTCATGGTCTGTAGCTACTCTGTGCCAGTAACACACATGGTTGGTTCCCCCTACCAGGCCTAGGTGCTGTGGGGATGCATGCCCCATTATGTGATCAGCTGTAGACTGCTGATCTGCATGTGCAGTGCATCATGGGTACAAGTGGGTTTACCCTATCCTGGTAACCAGAGCAGACAGTTTGTGTGGTGACCTGCAGTTTTTCTGTAGCCAGCCAGCAGTGTGGTAGTAGCTATAGAGATGTAGCTTACTGGTTACTTCAATGACTATGGAGGCAGAGGTCTTGGGTTCAATCCTGCAGTGGTATAATCTAAAAAGGCTGTCTGAGGCATTTTCTTTTATTTTAAATCAGTGCTGCCAGCAGAAACACCCTCACAGTGCTGTAGCCTAAGGTGCCTCATAGGCACCCTATAAGGCACTCTATACAGTGCCCTATAGGGCACCAGTGGGCACTTTATAATGTGACCTATGGGGCGCCTTATGAGGCACCTTAGGTTACAGCACTGTGCAGGTGTTTTTGCTGGCAGCACTGATTTAAATTAAAAGAAAATGCCTCAGACAGCCTTTTTAGATTACACCACTGCAGGATTGAACCCATGACCTCTGCCTCCACAGTCATTGCAGTAACCAACAGGCTACATCATTATAGCTTCTAACACTGCGCTGGCATGTACTTAGGGTTAACGCGCGTTAACGTGCCACGGCGCCCACTATCGCGTGATACAGATTCTGTCTACCTTAGGACTGGAATGCCCACTCCTTATATGGCATTCTTCACATTATCGCTGCAACTAGCACCGGTAACATTAGGACGGTTTAGTAAACATACCCCTAAGACTTTTAAAATGACCGCTATAGCATTTTAATAATAGAATTATGCATACATGTAGGGATGATCGCTGAGGTTGCTTTCTTGTTGTTGGTATCTCACTTTCACCTAGAATTATTTAAGAAGTATATTAAGGAGATATGATGCACTCACAAGCTTAGTTTAAAGGTAAGGTCAGAAATGTTGTTGTAGCCAAAAAAAGCATCTTTCAGGAAATGGAAAAAGGAGCCTAATGACAAAAACAGGAAACAACATAAGTACTGGCAAGTTAGATGCAAGGCATTGATAAGGCAGTCAAAGAGAGAATTTGAAAAAAAGCTTGTAGTAGAAGCAAAAAGGCACAATAAAAACTTTTTCAAGCACATATGTAGCAAAAAAAAAAACTAAGACAGAAACATTTAAACAAATTTCGATAAACTGGGAAGTTGTTTTACAACTATTTGATAAACTAAAGCGCAGCAAAATACTAGGACTGGATAGTATACATCCCAGGGTACTGAAAGAACTGAAATATGAGATTGCAGACCTACTATTAGCAATCTTTGAACTATCATTAAAAACATCAGTAGTACCTGAAGATTGGAAAATGGCCAGTGTAACATCAATTTTTTAAAAGGGTTCCAGGGGTGATTTGGGAAACTATAGACCTATGAGCCTGATGTCGGTACCAGACAAAATGGTAGAAACCATTATAAAGAATAACATCACTAAACATGTAGATGGTCATGGTTTAATGGGAGAAAGCCTGCATGGATTTAACCAAGGAAAGTCTTGTCTTCCAAATACTATATTTTTTTGAAGGTGTGAATAAACAGACAATGATGAGTCGATTGATACTGTATATCTGGATTTTCAGAAAGCCTTTGACATGGTCCCTAATGAGACATTCTTGGTGAAATTAAAAAGTCATGGGATAGGATGCAGTGCATTATTATGGATCAGGAAAGATAGAAAACAGAGAGTAGGGCTAAATGGACAATTTTTTGAATGGCGAAAGGTGAATACTGAAGTACTCCAGGGATCTGTGCTAGGCCCACTGCTTTTCAACATATTCATAAATGACCTGGAAATGGGAATAATGAGTAAGATGATCAAATCTGCAGATGACACAAAGCTATTCAAAGTTCTTAAAAAACAAGAGGATTGTAAAAAATTGCAAGAGGGACTTGATAAATTAGAAGACTGGGCATCCAAATGGCAGATGAAATTTAATGTGGACAAGAGCAAAGCTATGTACTTAGGGAAGAACAACCCAAATTATGGTTACATGATGCAAGGTTCCACATTAGGAACCACCACCCAGGAAAAGGATTTAAGCGTTATCGGGGATAGTGCATTGAAAACCATTGCCCAGTGCACAGCATCAGCCACGAAAGCAAATAGAATGCTAAGGGGTATGTTTACTAAGCAGTCTTAACGTGCGCCCGGCGATAGTGTGCAGGATGCCATAAAAGGAGTGGGCGTTTCGGTCTTACGTAGCAAAATGGGATTATCGCGCAATAACGCGTGCTGCACACATTATCGGGCGAAACGCCACTAAGCACGTTAACGCGCGATAATCTTAAGTAGGCGTGCACACATGCAAACATAGAAGCAGAGGTGTAGCACAATGGTTAATAGACTGACTGATGGTACAGCGGTCATGAGTTTGATCCCCCAGTGTGCCTAATGCATAAGGCTGGCTGAGGCATCACCCTTTATGTTTAAGTAGTGATTTTTGAGGCATTTTACTTTTATTTTAATTAGTGCTGCCAGCAAACACACCCTCACGGTGGCGTTACCTAAGGTGCCGCATAAGGCACCCCATAACGCACTCCATAGGGCACATTATAAAGTGCACTGTCCGCCAAGGCACCCTGTAATTTCCCCTTTAGGACACCTTATAAGGCACCTTATAAGGCGCTTGATAGGGTGCCTTATAAGGCGCCTTATGGAGCACCCTATGAGGCACCTTAAGGTTACAGTACTCTGAGGGTGTTTTTGCTGGCAGCACTTATGTACATTAAAAATAGACAATGCCTCAGACAGCCCTATCAAATAACCCCACCATGGGTTTGAACCCATGACTTCAGGCTTCACAGGCAGTGAAGTAACCAGTGGGATACAGCTCTATAGCTGCTAACAAACACCTGGCTGGCACGTCACCACACAAACTGTCTGTTGTAGTTACCAGGATAGGGTAACCCACCCGTACCCATGATGCACTGCACATACAAATCAGCAGTCGACAGATGGGCACAAGATGGGGTATGCACCCCCATAGCACCTCGGCCTGGTAGGGGGAACTGACCGTGTGTGGTACTGGCACAGAGTAGCTATAGACCGTCACATTGTGCAGGTACTATGCTCACCCTGAGGGTGAGGTGGAGCGCCCAGCACCAGGTCCACAGCACCTTTCAGGGCTGAAATATGCCATGCTGTAGGTCCCCATAAGTGCTACTGTGTGTGATAGGTAGTTCCTGCAGATACACTTAGGTTACATCTGTGTCCTTTTGTATTTCTCAGTCATGTCTAGCCCTTATGGGCTATGATGCACCCAGAATAGTGCATATCCTGTGTTGGTACCATGGTTACTTGATGTGGTAGGGGGTAGGGGGTTGTTTGGACCCATAGGCAGATTATGTACTACCACACAACCCACCCTCTTGGGCTCAGGGTGGGAAACAGGATCGCCCACCAATAGATCCACATTCTACCTCCCTGCAATGGTAGCAGTAAAGGGGACCATCAACCCCAGTCCTGCTGGGGAACAGACACCCTACTTGGCAGGCAATGCAGAGCTGTACACATCCATAAAGCAATGGCAGACAGACAGTAGGCCTGGAAATGCTCAGATGCCCCCCCCCCCACCACTATCTGACATTCTCCAGCAGCAAGCCTCCAGCCGCTGCACCCTGCAAGGTGTTCCAGCAAGACACATACTAGCTGCAGACAGTCTGCTAGCTAGTCCATAGTGCATGGTCCTGGAGGAGATGCGTGTACCCAGAACTGGGATGTCAGCATACACACCAAGCAGATGTCTGTGATTGGGCCCCAAAAGGGACCCATAAATATCACATGAGAGAAATACTATATAGCACTATGGGGGAACCTAGTCATGCCTTTCCCAGCATCTGTCCAGTTGCCCATTCCGACATGCCTGCCCTGCTGTTGTGGAACATGTGCATGCCATAGGAAACAAAGGAGAGGGAAACCCTGATCAGTGCTATTTCACTGTGGGATCATTCACCTTGTATGGGGATGGAGCATAGACCCTTCCAAAATTCATATCATTTTTTTGGAGCTTTCTTGGGAGTGTTTTTTGACATTTCCCATTAATATCACTATTGCCCAGCTTGGTTATGTTTTTTTTATATTTTGTTGGGGTCATTTTCAATGTTTATTTGCACTTTTGTTCCGTGCACATGTATCACACATCACTTTTTTGTAGTTTTCCCTGATTTTGCTGTACATTGCTGACAGAAATGGTTTCTCTTCCCTTTAAATCAGCTCTAACGCCAGGGTTTCACTGGCGTTGGTTTTCAGCCTCGGATTTCACAGCGTTAGTGTGCAGAGAGCCTCTCCCCTCCCACTCTTTGCCCATTGACCCCTTCTCTCCGCCCCTGGGGAGCCTTCCTCTGCCCTCCGGGAGCCTTTCCCCGCCTTCAGCGCTCGTTTGCGCCGCTGCGTGCGTTATCACGCGATAAGGTACCTGTGTGCCTGATAAGGTACCTTATCGCGCTATAACGTCACAGAGCGCACATTAAGACAGTTTAGTAAACATACCCCTAAGAATCATAAGGAAAGGAATGGACAAGAATAGACAAAGGATATTATAATTTGTCTGTATCATTCCATGGTGTGATCAAACCTTGAATATTATGTGCAATTCTTGTCCCCATATCTTAAAAACTATATAGCAAAGATACCGAGAAGGACCACCAAAATAGTAAAGTGGATCGAAGGATACTCCTAAGAGAAAAGGCTTAAAAGATTAGGGTCTTCAACTTGGAAAAAAGACAGCCGAGGGGAGATATGATAGAAGTCTATGGAGTGGAATGGGTAAATGTAGATCAGTTGATTACTACTTCAAAAAATAGAAAGGTTGGGGTGCACGCAATGAAGATACAATATAGCCTATTTAAGACTAATAGGAGAAAATATTTTTTCACTCAACGGGTAATCCAACTCTGGAATTTATTAACATAGGATGTAGTAAAAGATGTTAATGCAGCTGATTTTAAAAAAGGTTCAGACAAATGCCTGGAGGAAAGTTCATAAAGCATTACTAAACAATGTCAGGGTAATCCACTGCTTACCCAGGATATGGAGTGTGTAATCTGTATACCTTATGTTCTTAACTTGACAAGTACTGGTGACCTGGATTGCCGCTGTTGGAAACAGACACTGTGCTTGATGGACCTTGGTCTCACTCAGTATGGCATACATTATGTTCTTATGTTCTTATATCACATAATGTTGTGAGTGAGTGAAAGTATTTAAATATATGAATAACAAGTTTACATTTCTTACCTCCTTGAGTTTCATCCTTTGAAAGGTAGCTTTGACACAGCAGTACAATTTCAATCCAATAAATGTAGACAAATCCACTCCCACCAAATACTGTCAGCAGTAATGCTACAGTTATGGACAGAATGTATATGAAATAGACTCGATCTGTTCAAACAAAATAGCTGCTGTTAAGAAAAAATATTGCTGAAGTAGTAACTTAAACACAAAATAAACTAGTTGATATTTAATTGTTATATTAAAGTTTTAGCAACCATAAAAGAAAAAAATATTTAGAGCATGATTTTCAAATGAATTTAGTTGGATAACTAAAAGATTATCTGGCTATATTTTTCTGATTGAAAATTATCCCCTTCCCAGAAAATAGAATCAAGATAAGCAGGAACAATCTGCTGGGTCAAAAATACAATGCATAAAAAAGAATATATGGGAGCTAGGTAGTAAACAGGAGAAAAATTAGAGCCCAGATTTGGTCACAGTATTAGGCACAGTATTATAAACAAATTTCTACAATGTGAAATGATTTATTGGCTTTGAGGCACATTTTGCAAAGGGACGTCCAAGTGCAATCCGGGATGTCAAAACCAGAACATCTGAAATAAAAAAGCAGGTGTGTGCAATTTCAGGCACAATTTTGGAAATGTGGACGTGCTCGACATGCACGTCTATCAAACGTCTATATAGACGTCCCCAGGATACTATTTCCAGACCATGGCATCTAATAGCATAATGGTCGGAGTAGTGGCTTAAGAGCAGTGTGGCTAGGGTTCAAACTCTAGTGTGGGTCTTTGTGATATAAGGCTAGTCATTCAATTCTTCATCTTCTTTATACTCTCTAGTTATTTGAAGGTGAAATCAAGCACTTTCCTCATGCCTGTTCATGACTGGAGCAGGTATAAACATGGGCATGCCTGTAGACATCCCCAACATTTCTGAGATCGAATGGGGACATGTAAGTCCGTTGCTCCTTCCCGGATATGTCTCTGCCACACCCCCATGCCTGCTTGGATGTCCCTACACTGAAAACGTCTGCAAAAGTCATTTGTAGAATGGCTATGGAGATGTGTGCCTGATTTCAATGTCCACATGCACCTCTTCAGATGTCCAAATCATGACTAAGCCTTTTAAAACGACCTTCACAGTAGAAATTATACAAATTTGTTTACATTTTCATGAGGCGAACTATTTCTTTTTCATGTTGTAAACCGATTTTTGAACGCTTTTAATACATTGAGAAAATCTACAAAATTTATATTGTTCACATTGTTCACATTTGCTTCATTCTTAATTCATGAACTTTTTAATTGACACTCAAATTGATCAAACCATTGAGGTGCCGTTAAGTACACCAATGCTAATTGCAACTTTGACAGTATGTGATATGAATCTCTGTGCTAACTACAATATGCTCTCCATAACCACTCTCCACCCCAACCCAGTTCCATGTCACATCACATGATGTGCAGTTACCATGGGAATTAGCACAGGATAACTGTCATACTGTCATGCCAGCACAGTCACAGTAACGTGTGCCCCTGCTGACATTGTTGAGCATTAAGACACACGTAATCCACCCAATGCACTTAAGTAAAAGAGTCTCAAAGGTGTCTCTCATCCACTCTTTAACAGCTGGGATGAATGCAGAGAATCCTTATTTGCATAAAAGTGAAGAATTGGGTCTGTCTGGCTCTTTTTAGCATGGACAACAGGACCTCACAATGCACAATAAAAATGTGTTGCATAGGTGTCATCATCATAGTGCAATGGCATCAACAAAGGAATGGAAAATGCAGGGCTCTGGAAAATGTTCAGGTGAAAGGCCTCCAGCCAAGATATGCCACTCTTATGACTGAACCAAAGCAAGTTAGAAGCTAAAATAAAAGAGAAGTAAAAATCATCTGTAGTTGTGAATAAAGGCACTTGAAAACATACCCCAGCTCCAATTCTGATTGAGCTAGAAACCCAAAGGAGTGGGAAGAAATTGCTAGATCAAAAATAAGTGTGCTGTCACCCCTCTTTGGGTCAGTCAGATCTTTCGGTGTGCTGAGGCCTAAAAAAAGAGAAAGCTAATAGTTTCCACTGGTGTGGTGGCATCTGCCAACCAAAAAGTGGCATTGATATTGCATCTCAGAGGGAATGCCCATCCAGACCTCAGATAGTGAGAGTTCTCCTGTGCTATCTGGACACATCATCTAGGAAGTAGGTTTCCAAGAAGAGGGCAAAAATTGTAATTGCCATATTGCTCACAGGATATAGAGAATAACTTTGAAATCATGGGATATTTTGATAGAATAAGCAAAGAAATTATGCAATCACATCTATATTTAATTTCTTTGAACTGGATTAAAAAGAAAATGTGGAGGCCAATTCCATTCACGCTGTGCAGCCCCTGTGTGGCCAATCAGAAGCAGGGCATACAGAGATAGACCCAATTCTGATTCCGCGGGGACTAGACGTACCCAGAATCAGGTCTACGGCCTGGACGTGCAGGCCAGGCCCCGATTCTGATCAGCCTACATGCCCAGCCACATACCTGGCTAATGCACCCAGGCTCCTGAATGGAGCCGCAGAGTCATGGCGTCCCGTTGCCATGGAACTGCAGCTCCATTCAGGAGCCGCGATCCCCAGCCACTGATCAAACTCTTTTTCCAGCAGTCTGACCCCTGATCTGGCCTTCCAAGGCCTGGGTCAGGCTGCGGGGAACCACCTGTGCCCCCTCATCTGCATCCCCTGGTCCCAAGCTGCGATCCCCCTCCATCCAGGGGGACTTATTTCACCTTCAAGGTGGAATAAGTCTCCCATATAGATTCGAGGTCCCGGAAAATATAGGGCTAACCTCTGAATCGGCCTGTATATCCGGGAGAACAGCCCTCCCATGCCCCACCTTCGCTTCACCTCCAGAACGCCCCTTCCTGCCCCGGTCTAGGCCTCCCTGTATAAACCCACTGTTTGTATGGAGTTGATATTGCTGGGGCCTGGCAGGGTGATGAATAATAGGGATGGGCATCCCAACAGGATGTCCGTCCCTGCTATTTGCAGGACAGAATGACCCCCATAGCCTCTGGGATATTGGGCATGTGCAGGGCCCAAAAATGTAAATGAACCAAATATATTCATTATAATTGCGTGCCTTCTATATGCACTAAAGCTTTTTCCATACAGAAATCTATTTTATGCTTGTTATTTCATAGGTATGTGTGTGCACAAGCAATTTGTGCATATTATTAATTTTTAGGTGCCCAAATGAACACCTGAACAAACCCAAAATACAAATCTCTGTAAGATACTCTATTCTACTGGAGGAGTAAATATATATCTAGAATGCTAGCTCCCAAATTTAAAGCTCTGAAAACAACATTATCGCACTGAATTTATGGATAGGAGAAGGGGAGAGGCAGACCCAAATGGTTGACTTTTCTTAAACTCCTGATGTTGGGGAAAATACATCCTCTGACTAGTCTCAAGCAAGGATCTGCCTGTTTAGAGGCAGGTGTCTGGTATGAACAGCCACTGAGTAACTCTAATAAATACAGACCGAAACAGTCTGTATACAGCCTGGTGTACTCCCGTTATCCTGAACCAAAGGTTCCTCATTGGTTCTCAAATATTTAAGAAAGAACTTCCTAGCAATTCAAGAACTTGGGGGCAAAGCTAAATGGACCTGGTGAAGCCCCCAAGAAGTGAGGTTTCCTACTTATCCAGGCCCAGACCAGATTGCTAGAATGGTTAAAGCTTTGCCCCAATCAGTGATAAATGTAATTGAAGCCTAAGTTGTATTTCTACAGAACCTGCAATGTGTTCCTGCTTGTCCGGGAGTTATTTATGAATAAATCTGTGTTTGAAATACTAATCCAGAGTTTGGTTTATCAGTGTCAGAGCCTCAACCTTATAGCTGGGCTGTTGCAGGAGGAGATCATCCTAAAGAAGAGGATATCCCTATACAGATCCAGTTATAGAGAGAGGAAGAATGGACTGTGAGCCAAAACCAGGTGGGTGAAGCCTTGCAGAGTATATGAAATCTACAGCCTTGTATTGCTTATGTCCAATACAGTAACCTTTGAGGAGACCTTATGGGTAACATAGGACTAAAACCTCCATTACTATATATTGAGAACCTCTCTTTACTTTAGTAAAAGGGTCCCTTAGTGATCCCTGATATTTCAAATGCTGTGACTGTATCAGAAGACAGTTTCTACTGGTGCCGATTTTTTTTCCTGATATTTCCATGTAAGTGCAAATAAACATCAGTGAATACTATTTCCTTTTTTTTGAATGACAAAAATTGGAAAAATTCCTTAAGGTTCATCTAGACATATTATGTAATAATAATGATCTTTTCCTTTTTTTGTTTCCTTTGTTGAGATAAGTCACAATTAACTATTAATCCCTTTTTTGCTAGCAACTAATTATTATTTATTTATTTGATGTACCATTATTCAACCATAGTAACACAGTAAATGACGGCAGATAAAGACCAGTATGGTCCATCTAGTCTGCCCAGTAAGATGGCAAGAGTAGGGGCACCTTCTGCTCCATGCAGGCCACCCCTCCCCATGTCTTTGTTTTAGGGGTGCTCCATGTAGGACACCCCTGTTTGTTGAGAAATTAGATAGTTAAGTTTACTTTGATTTTATCCTGTTGCTGTAAAGGGATCCACTGTGTCTGTCCCATGCCATTTTGAATTCCGTCACTGTGTTTGCCCCCACCACTTCTATTGGGAGGGCATTCCAAGCATCCACCACCCTTTCAGTGAAGAAGTATTTCCTGACATTGCCTTTCAATTTACCCCCTTGCAGCTTCATGTTATGCCCTCTAGTTTTACAGCTTCCCCATCTTTGGAAGATGTTTGTTTGTTCGTTCATTATTTCTCTTAAAGTATTTAAAGGTCTGAATCATATCTCCCCTATCCCTCCTCTCCTCTAGAGTGTACATATTTAGGTCTTCAAGTCTCTTCTCATAAGGCTTCAGACGCAGGCTCCAAATCATTCCAAACCATATCATGGAAGTTTACAAAGTTGCCCAATACCAATGACTATCAACATATTAAAAAAAAAAGTCGCTTTTATGCCTGACAAACCAGGCACACAACCAAGACAATCCATTTTAAAAGAAACCACATTTAACAGAAGCTGGACAATAGAAACTCTCTCTGCTCTCCAGGTCCAGAGAAAGGGATATCTGTTATAAAAGAGCCAGAAGAATGGATAGATAAATGTGTGTTATTTAGCTGTTAATCTGAGTCCTTTATTATTTTTATTTATTTATTTAGTGTACACTTGTATCCTGCTACTTCCAGCGATCAGCAGCGGTTTTCTATACATAAGGGAGAGGCTGTACAGGCCAGAATTAGAACATACAGTATGATTGCAGGGATGGGTAATAGGCATATCAAACGGTTACAGATTTACATTTTATTGTTTGAGAGGAGTCTCATCTACTTATGATTTAGGTCTGCCCCTCTCTTCTTTAGTATATATGAGATGGAGAATTATCAGGGTTTTGTTACATTATTTACATCCGTTATTGTATTTGTCATAATTCCTGCTGTTTTCCATTCCAAATGTTGTAATTGCATGCATCATGCAATAATTTCAATTAATAGAAAACAGAAAAAGCATTAAATCTAAGGGAAAAGTTTTCTCTTTTCATCAGCATTAATAATGTGTTAAACTTAGGAGAGTAAAGTCACCAGACAATCTCCAGGAGTAAATGTGATGTCAGTTTGTAAAGATAATCTCTGACCTACTTAAGAGAAGAACACAATACTGATAGTGGTCGAAGGGGAACAGAAGGGGGGGGTTTGAGCTTAATTCCAGGAATGAATTTGTACGTGTGGTAGATGAAATTTCCTGTTTTTTACCTGTTTTCTTTTCTTGTAATCTTAGAACTGCTGTAGAGTTTCCAATAGAATTCTGAGCATGACAAGTAAATATATCACGGATGTCCTCATCTGTAACTTTATTCAGTTTTGCTACTTGAAGATAAGTTATACCATATAATTCATTTTGCTGATTACTAAAAGAAAAAAAAAGAACAAGGGTTTACAAGCATTCTTTGATCTAAGAAATCTCATAAGAACATAAGATATGCCATACTGGGTCAGACCAAGGTCCATCAAGCCCAGTATCCTGTTTCCAACAGTAGTCAATCTAGGTCATACGTATCTAACAGTTTCCCCAAAAGACACAGGTTCCACAATGCTTGTATTGGTTCAAGCATTGATATCCTGGGTCCCTTCTTAATAATGGTTTATGGATCTTTCCTCCAGGAACTTGTCCAAACCTTTTTTAAACCCAGCTACACTAACAGCCTTTACTACATCCTCCGCTAACAATTTCCAGAGTTTGATTACACGTCGAGTGAAAAAATATTTTCTTTTATTAGTCTTAAATAGTTTACCTTGTAGCTTCATTGCATGTCCCCTAGTCTTTCTATATTCTGATAACGTAAACAATCGATCTACGTTTACCCGTTCCACTCCGTTCATTAATTTATAGACTTCTATCATATCTCCCCTCAGCCGTCTCTTTTCCAGGTTGAAGAGCCCTAACCTTTTTAGCCTTTCTTCATAGGAGTATCCTTCCATCCCCTTCACCATTTTGGTGGCTCTTCTCTGAACCTTTTCTAATATCGCTATATCCTTTTTAAGATACGGTGACCAGAATTGCACACAATATTCAAGGTGCGGTCTCACCATGGAACAATATAGAGGCATTATAATATCTTTTGTTTTATTTTTCCATTCCTTTCCATATGATACCTAGCATTTTATTTGCTCTCTTGGCGGCCGCTGCACACTGGGCCGAGGGTTTTAACATGTTATCCACAAGGACGCCTAAATCTTTTTCCTGGGTGGTGGTTCCTAATGTGGAACCTTGCATTGTGTAAGAATAGTTTGGGTTATTCTTCCCTAGGTGCATAACTTTGCACTTGTCCACATTAAATTTCATCTGCCATTTTGATGCCCAGTCTTCCAATTTATCAAGATCTTCTTGCAATTTTCCATAATCCTCTTGGGTTTTAACAACTTTGAATAGTTTTGTGTCATCTGCAAATTTGATAACCTCACTTGTTATTCCACTTTCCAGGTCATTTATGAATATGTCAAAAAGCAGCGGACCCAGCACAGATCCATGGGGTACACCACTATTCACCTTTCTCTATTGGGAAAATTGGCCATTTAGCCCTACCCTCTGCTTTCTATCTTTTAACCAGTTCCTGATCCACAATAGTACACTGCCTCCTATCCCATGACTCTTTAGCTTTGCCAAAAGTCTCTGATGAGGGACCTTGTCAAAGGCTTTCTGAAAGTCCAGATACACTATATCAACCGACTCACCTTTGTCCACCTGTTTATTCACACCTTCAAAAAAACATAACAGATTAGTAAGACAAGATCTTCCTTGTCTAAAGCCATGTTGGCTGTCTCCCATTAGGCCATGACTATCTACATGCTGAGTAATTTTATTCTTTATGATGGTTTGTACCATTTTTCCCGGTACTGACGTCAGGCTCACTGGTCTGTAGTTTCCTGGATCACCCCTGGAACCCTTTTTAAAAGTTGGTGTTGCATTGGCGGTCCTACAATCTTCAGGTATTAGAGATGATTTTAATGATAGTTCACAGATTATTAATAGCAGGTCTGCAGTCTCACATTTCAGTTCTTTCAACACCCTTGGATGTATACCATCCGGCCCAGGTGATTTGCTACTCTTCACTTTATCTAACAGTTGTAATAAATCTTCCCGATGTATCGATATTTCCTTCAATTCTTCCGTACCTTTAAATACCACTTCAGTCAAGGGTAATATCCCTACATCTTCCTCAGTAAAGACTGAAGCAACGAATTCATTCAGTCTCTCCGCAATCGCCTTGTCGCCTCTTAGTGCCCCTTTAACCCCTCTATCATCTAATGGACCAACTGACCCTCTCACCAGTTTTTTGCTACGAATGTACTTGAAAAAGTCTTTATTTTGCGTTTTTGCTTCCGCAGCAAGCTTCTTCTCAAATTCTCCCTTTCCCTACCTTATCAATGCCTTGCATTTGACTTGCCAGTGCTTGTGCCGTTAACAGGTTTCGTTGTTTGGCTCTTTTTTCCATTTCCTGAAAGATGTTTTTTTTTTTGGCAACAACAGCCTCTCTGACCTCCCCTTTAAACCATGCTGGCAGTTTTTTGGACTTCCTGCCACTTTTCTTAAAGCATGGAATACAGCTGGTCAGGGCTTCCAAGATAATATTTTTCAACAACACCCAAGCTTGATGTAAGTCTTTAACCTTTGCAACTGCTCCTTTTAGTTTTTTCTTAACTATTTTCCTCATTTTATCATAGTCTCCCTTTTGAAAGTTAAAAGGTAGTACTGTGGATTTCCTTACTATCCCTCCTCCACTAATTAAATCAAAGGCGATCATGCTATGATCACTATTGCCAAGTGGCCCCAACACCCTTATCTCTTGCACTAGATCTGGTGTTCCACTAAGGACTAGGTCTAATATGGCTTCCCCTCTGCTCAGTTCATGAACCAGCTGCTCCAAGAAGAAGTAATTTATTTCATCTAGGAACTTTATCTCCCTAGCATGTCCTGCCGTGACACTGACCCAGTCGATATCGGGGTAATTGAAATCACCCATTATTATTACTGCGCTGTAACTTTTATTAGCTTCCTTGATTTCTTTGAGCATTTCATCATCCATTTGTTCATTCTGGCCAGGCGGTCGATAGTACACCCCCACTGTCATCGCCTTCCCCTTTTTACATGGAATTTCAATCCATAGAGATTCTACAGCAAATTTGTTTCCTGCAAAACTTTAATCCTTTCTGACTCAATGCACTCTCTAACATAGAGGGCAACCCCTCCACCAATTTGATCAGCTCTATCGTTACGATATAGTTTGTACCCAGGTATCACAGTGTCCCACTGGTTGTCCTCCTTCCACCATGTCTCTGATATTCCAATCATATCTAACCTCTCATTTAGTGCTATATATTCTAACTCTCCCATCTTATTTTTTAGACTTCTAGCATTTGCATACAAGCATTTTAGAGACTGTATTTTATTCATATTAATTTGGCTATTGGTAGACATGGGTAATTTGGGATCTTTAAGCTCTATCTCCTCCATACTCGAGGGCATTTGGGCTACTTTACTCTTTTTTGGAACCTCTCTGCTTTTGGTAGTATCCTTCAAGGATACATTCTTATGAACCATCTGCTCTTGGGTGACTGTCGGCTTTCCCCTATTATCTAGCTTAAAAGCTGCTCTATTTCCTTTTTAAAGGTTAATGCCAGCAGCCTGGTTCCATCCCGGATAAGGTGAAACCCATCCCTTCGGAAGAGCCCCTCCTTTCCCCAGAATGTTCCCCAGTTGCTAACAAAACCAAAACCCTCATCTCTGCACCATTGTCTCATCCGCGCATTGAGACTCCGGAGCTCTGCATGCCTTTTGGGTCCTGCGCGTGGAACGGGAAGCATTTCAGAGAACACTACTCTGGAAGTTCTGGATTCCAACTTCCTACCTAAAAGCCTAAATTTAGCCTCCAGAACCTCCCTACCACATTTTCCTATGTCATTGGTACTGACATGTACCAAGACAGCAGACTCCTCCCCAGCACTGTCTAAGACCTTATCTAGGTGACGTGTGAGGTCCGCTACCCTCGCACCAGGCAGGCATGTTACCAGGCGATCCTCACATCCACCAGCCACCCAGCTATCTACATGCCTAATGATCGAATCACCAACTATAACGGCTGTCCTAACCCTTCCCTCATGGGCACATGGCCCTGGAGAAACTTCCTCGGTGCGAGAGGGTTCTACATCACCTGGAGGACAGGTCCTAGTTACAGGATCACTTCCTGCCATACCAGGGTGATGCTCTCCTGTCACATGACCTCTCTCCTCCATGGCAACAGGGATGCTGACAGATTGGAGGTGGGACTTCAGGACTATTTCCCTGTAGGTCTCGTCTATGTACCTCTCTGTCTTTCTTATGTTTTCCAAGTCTCCTACTCTAGCCTTTAGAGAATGGACTCGTTCCCTGAGAGCAAAGAGCTCCTTGCACCTAGTGCACACGTAAGACCTCTCACCAACTGGGAGAAAATCATACATGTGACACTCAATGCAAAAGACTGGAAAGCCCCCATCTCGCTGCTGGACTGCTGTCTGCATCTTAGTTTTAAGTTTGTTTTTAGATCTTTAAGTTCTTTACTTACTAAGGGTTGCTA
Organism: Ichthyophis bannanicus; assembly: GCA_033557465.1. Classification (NCBI taxonomy): domain Eukaryota; kingdom Metazoa; phylum Chordata; class Amphibia; order Gymnophiona; family Ichthyophiidae; genus Ichthyophis; species Ichthyophis bannanicus. Next base: position 598,943,054 of record CM066035.1, on the reverse strand, counting down.
TGGATATTTATGCTAATAAAACTGTACCTAATACGTTTAATATACCTTGTTCACCTGAAGCTTAATTAATTTCAGGTCCTCAGTGTATGACTGATTTGGGTAACGAGCTTGACCTGAGAGCACCTCCTGTTTTTTAAGATGTGTAAGTACCTATAAAGCTACGATTATCCCAGGGGTGGGTGGGTGTTGGGGAGGGAGGGAGGGAAATAACACTTATTAAAAGAGGACTGCTACACAGTACCCTGTCTTGTGCTGCTGAGGTAAGCTATATTCTGATTTGATTTAAATTATAGCTCTTTGCTGCTGCTAGGCTCTAACTTATTATGAAATTTAAACTTCAAGATCTCTGCTGGGTTCCAAATTTAACCAGAAAGCTCTCTTCTGTGTTTTAAATTTAAACTAAAAGTACTTTGCTGATGCTAGGCCCTGAGTGACTATTAAATTTAAACTACATGCTCTCTGCTGGGTTCCATATTTAACCAGAAAGCTCTCTTCTGTGTTTTAAATTTAAACTAAAAGTACTTTACTGATACTAGGCCCTGAGTGACTATTAAATTTAAACTACAAGCTCTCTACTAGGTATGAAATGTAACCAGAAAGTTCTCTTCTGTGTTTTAAATTTAAACTTAAACTGCTGCTACTAGGCCCCGACTGATTTAACAAAAAATAGTGGGTTCACAGATTAATTAGCTTTAATACAAAGAATTCCTTTCAGAAAATTCCCAGAAGTATATACTCACAATTGCAGATCTCTCTCCAGAAGTAACAGTCCCCTTTTCTAGTTCTTCAAGACTGAGGATCACAGAGCTCTGGTTGAGTTATTTATGCCTGTGCTGCTGAGGTAAGCAGTGACCAACTTCCTGTGTGATTAACAGTCCTTACTTAGATAGAAGGAGTCTTTCAAAATGGCCTTTTGTCCTGCCACCTGGTGTTAACACCTATTGAAAAGGTTTCACAGGTCTCTTGCCCCCTAGGTAGAAGGCCTCTTTGTAAAGGTCTCTAGAAGACTATTTGTTGTTCAAAGAGTACTGACCCTCTTTTGCCTTTTGTGCTAAGCTATATTCTGATTTGATTTAAATTATAGCTCTTTGCTACTGCTAGCCTCTAATTTATTATGAAACTCTCCATCTGACTACTTTTTTAGTTTTCTTTACATAAATCTAATTTTCTTGAAACAGCAAGAAGCTTCTCTTCTACATTTCGTATATTCTTCAAGCTTATTAATTTTACAAGGCAATATCACTAGCTTAGGTGTAGCAATGATGATGATGATGTTGTCAACCACTCTTTCAAATTAAAGTCACATGTTCACGTCAGGGTTGCATGCAGTACCAGTGCTGCCTCTGTCACCCCTCTCTGGAACCGGCAGTAATGGCAACAGCAGCAAACAGCCCCGCTGAGCTTACCTTCAAGCTTCGGTGCCATGAGGCTGTTTGCTTCCCCCCCCCCTCCGACTCACAATGCTGACTTCCTGTTTGCATGGGAAGTAGGCATCGGGCGTTGGGGTTAGTGGGAACAAACAGCCCTGCAGCACCAAAGCTTGAAAGTAAGCTACTTGGGGTAGTTTGCAGCTGTTGCCGCCACTTTCAGTCCCAGAGAGTGATGGCAGAGGTAGAAATGGGTGCCGCAGAGTGAGGAGTGCCACGTGGGGGAGGGGTACAAGGGATGAAGTTCATCTAGGGCATCTCATCTCCTTATGCTGGCCCTGATTGCATCAATGTTCATGCTTTGTCAGATGAAATCAAGTGACTGCTGTAACTAATTTCCTTCAGTTCATTTAACGGCATGAGATATCATTTTATAAGCGGGTGCAGCCGCACAGGGCACTAGTGCAGAAGGGGCACTGATATCACCACTGGGCTTCCAAGAAGCTCAAAAAGAGTGAGTTACTGCATGTGACTTGGGGGGGGGGGAGGGTGAGGGCGCCAGATTCATTTCTCATAAAGGCACATTTCTAACTTGGTACGGTCCTGGTAGTAGCAGTTGTAAGAGGCCACATGCACACATTAATGGTCTCTTAAGAAATAGCACTTAGCCTAAGAGTGCATATGTTGATTTGATGGCACATGCTTTCACTGTGGACATGCACATGGATAGAGTTTGGGCGGAGCCTGAGCAGTGCAAGCAAGAATGTGCATTGATTATAAAATACTATATTTTATATGCATACTCACAAAATGTACTGTAGGTTTGAATCATTTATACCATTTCTAGGGCTGATTTCAGTGGCTGCGCCTTAACTTAAGGCACATTCTCTGCTGGATATGCGAGTATTTTATATAGATAAGTAGATGGCTAGGAGAAAAGGTATGTCCGATGCTGATCTTTTATAAAGGCGATATAGGGGAAATTTTATAAGGAGGCATGTACTTTTACCGTGAAAGTAGACACCTAAAATAGATTATTTTACTCATTTTTGTGTGTATAGGCCACATTTTCATGTAATTGGCCTCTTACAAAATAGCACCCAGCGTAAAATTAAGGACGTTGATTTGATGGCATGTACTTTCACAGTGGGTATGCACATGGGTGAAGTCTGAGCAGAGCACACCAGTTTGAGTGTAAATTATAAAATGCCATAATCTACACATGTACAATGTAAAGTACGCACAATCCTTTACATCAGCTCATGCAGAGGTGTAGGTGATCATATCTACATTCAAGATGCGTTTTCTGACACTTAGGCTAGTATTTTATAAAGAAAGTAGGCAATTTGATTGCCTTAATCTAGGCAGATATGCCCATGTGCCTTTATAAAATAGTTTACCCAAAAGCTATCAGCAAGGACACAATTCAGTGTGAAAGATGCCTGAAGGTCCATTCCTTTGGCAAATAAGTAGAGGAGCTAAGAGAGGAGGTGACAAGGCTGTGAAGCATCTATGACCCTAATTAGTACATTGATGATATGCTTCTTAAGGTATTTAAGATGAAAAACAGCAGAAGAGAGGATGATGAAACTGGACCATGAGATGACAGCGGGCCAGAGATTACCAAAGCCAATAAAACCAACTGCCCTACTCCATCCTAGATGAACAACTGGTATGGAGTCCTGGAAATGGAAGAATAAGGCTTTTTTCAGCAAATATGCACTGCTACTAAGTCCTGGCACCTTTTCTGCTATCTCCTTACATTGTCCCATTGGTCCCTAAACATGAACGTGTAGTTGAATGCTACATCACATCTTCTTTTCTGCTGCCAATCAGCCCCAAAGCAGCAAAACATGGAAGGTAGTTAGGTGCTCTCTACTACCTGGATTACACCAGATTTTCTCAACTGCAGGGCCACTGAAACTGCTAAAATATGATGCCCAGGAAATCAATTCAGTCTCCGTTCCCCCTCCCCCCCCCCCCATCTATGGACGGCCTTACATAGAACCATAAAAAATGATGGCAGATAAAAAAACATTTGTCCTATCCAGTCTGCCCATCCATATCAAAAAGAAAGCTTTACAACCCCCTCCTCTCACTGAAAGATCCTTTCTGCTTGTTCCATGCTTTGTTGACTTCATCTCCAGCCATTTATTTATTTTATTTTATTAACATTTCTATATCACGATTTCCAGAAGATCAATCGCTGTTTACAGGTAACAACAATTTGAGTAATACAAAATAGCTGTATACTCATTTACAATTAACAATGTAGAACTATTTACAGTGGTACAATATGCATTAACTACAGGGTGGCCCAAAAAAGTGAGAACATCTCGTAAATTAAAAGCTTAAATAGTTTACTTATTTACCTTTTTTAGCTATATAACGTCTTTATTTCGACCATATCCGGTCGCCATCTTTTTTTTTTTTAATTTGTCAATCGTTTACATCTGTCTTTTTGAATTTTTAAATAACTTATATGCTACAAGATGTTCTCACTTTTTTTGGGCCACCCTATATATACATAAACCAGGTACTGAGGGTTCGAGAATGGGTTGGTTAGGAAGTATCTATATAACATTCTTCGAAAGTGGGAGGTAGAGAGAGTGGGAAGTATCTATGTAACATTCTTTGAGAGTGGGAGGTAGAACACACTAGGTTATGTTTGGGGAGAATGTGATCTTAAGTTCAGTGTATTATGTGGGTCTTGATTACTAAAGTGGAGGGTAAACAAGTGGGTTTTAAGGTGATTTCGGAAAGTTTGGAGATCAATCAGTTCTCTAATATTGTCAGGAAAAGCGTTCCAGTGGTAAGGGGCAGAGTGAGAGAATGATCTGTTATTTGTTGTCTTTTTAGATTTCATAAAGTTTATTGGAATAGCAAGTTTGTTCTTATTCTGGGTACGTTGGTTACGATTGTTATTATCTTTAAAGATGAGTGTGGATAAGTGGGAGGGAGCTATATTATTGATGAGTTTGAAGGTAGTTACAAGTATTTTGCAGATTATACGGCCATCATCTACCCCCTCCCCCACACCTCTACAGGAGGCTAGTCCATGAATCCTTAGATTACTCTGAGCCTATCCTCTTGCATCTTCATCATATGAACTCCTCATTCCAGAGTTTCCTTTCACGTGAAAGACTCTCCTCCTGTGCATTTATGACAGGGAAGTACTATATTTAAATGTCTCTATCATATCTCCCCTCTACTGCCTTTAAGTTTGTCCTCCATTTTAGTAACCACCCTCTGTACCGTCTCCATCTTCTTTATAAAATTTTGAAGATATGGTCTCAAGAATTGCACTCCATGCTGCAAATTAGGTCTCTCTTTTACAGAGGCACTATGACCTCCTTTTCTTCTGATGGCCACTCCTCTCCCTATGCACCTAAGCATCCTTCTTGCTTTTGTTGTTGCCTTTTTTATCTATTTAGCCATCCTTTCTACCTGTTTGGCCATCTTAAGATTATCAAATATGATCAGCTCCCTCTCTTCTTACCTGCCAGTATCCTTTAAAATTACATAAAGTAGTAATAGTACATAAACCACAGAGCTTCTATACAGATGCAACATACACATACTACAATTAAGCTACCATTGCTACTCTGTGAAATTTTAAAGGGCAGGCAAAGCCTTCTGTAAGTGGGGTAAATTGAGGCAGAAGCCAGAGTAAATATGCCCCCAAGATCATCAATTCCTAAAGTCACAATGTAGCATCTTAAATCTCAATTTCTCAACCATATTCAGGGGATGGTCCTCCAGGGCTATCATTCTGCTGATGCACCATGTCAACACCCTCAATGCTGCCTGAAACCTACATCATGACAGTGCTGCCAAACACTCCACCTCTTCCATGGCGGCTTGCTTTGATGCATGTCAGGTCTGCTGCAATGTGTGTGACTGGCAAAAGAGGCTAGGGGCCCCAATTTGAAAAGTGATTTCATTTTTCCTGTACCTTTCACAGAACTGCTATTTCCAGTTCTGAATGGAGTCCCCAGCCTAGAACCAGCATTCTCCTTAGTACTGAGCTGGAAAGAGTCTGTTTTACAAATGATGCTGCATGCCACTGTACATGCAATGGCCCATCAGCTTTCCTCTACCATGTACTTCCTAAAGTAATTGCATTTTGCATACTGTGGAACCTCAGGTACTTTAAAATGCTTCCATACTTGCTTTATGAGACTTCTCCTCTACTTCCTTGGGGAGGGGGAGTATGTACAGTTCTTGGTGCTGCTGCTGCTGCTGCTGCTGGACTTATGACTGGGGGCAGAGAAGAGGATGAAAGGCCAATGGCATCTTTCTTACTCTCTATTTCCTCCTCTATTTATATGGTGATCAATGTCTTGGCACTGTCAGTATCACTTTCTGCTACCTCCTCACCATTTAGCTTTCTTTTTTTTAATGTTTTATTTATGATTTTCTAGAAAACAAATCAATGTAAAGAAATAAAGTAAAATGTTACAAAAAAATCCAAGAACACATAAAAAGAAACACATCATGTCCACATCAAGTCCACATAAAAAGAAACACATCATGTCATGCACTTGGGTAGCAGAAATCCAAGAGAAATGTACACGATAGGGGGCGAGAGGTTGGTATGCACGGTTCAGGAGAAAGACTTTGGTGTGATTATCTCTGATGATCTCAAGGTGGCAAAACAGTGCGACAAGAAGTTGGCAAAAGCCAGGAGGATGTTGGGCTGCATACAAAGAGGGATTACCAGCAAAATGGAAGAACTACTTATGCCACTGTACAAGTCACTGGTGAGGCCTCACTTGGAATACTGTGTTCAGTTTTGGAGACCATATCTTGCAAAGATGTAAAAAGACTGGAAACTGTTCAGAGGAAGGCAACCAAAATGATTTGTAGCCTGCGTCAGAAGCCTTATGAGAAGAGACTTGAAGACCTAAATATGTACACTTTGGAGGAGAGGAGGGACAGGGGAGATATGATTCAGACCTTTAAATACTTAAAGAGAAACTATGAACAAACAAACCTCTTCCAAAGACAGGGAAGCTGTAAAACTAGAGGGCATAACATGAAGCTGCAAGGTGGTAAATTGAAAGGCAATGTCAGGAAATATTTCTTCACTGAAAGGGTGGTGGATGCTTGGAATGCCCTCCCGATGGAAGTGGTGGGGGCAAACACGGTGACGGAATTCAAAACGGCATGGGACAAACACAGTGGATCACTTTACAGCAACAGGATAAAAACAAAATAAATGGTACCATCTAACTTCTGAACCATCTAACATCTCAAATAGGGTTGTCCTACATGGAGTGGTGGGTTCACCCCTAAACAAAGACATGGGGAGGGGTGGCCTGCACAGAGCGACAGGTGCACCTACTCTTGCCATCTTGCTGGGCAGACTAGATGGACCATGCTGGTCTTTATCTGCCGTCATTTACTATGTTACTATGTTACTAAGGGAGAGGAGCCAGCCAATGACAACCATAAAGAGAAAAAATAAAGGAGAAAAGGAGTACGTAAACTCCACATAAGGGAATACCAGAGTATTGCGTTTGGAGATGACGTCCGCTGAATCCTCCAGAAAAGCTGTTAGGTTCTGGCTAACTAACCCAGCCGAGGGAACAGAAACCCCTTCAGCTGGCGGTATAGGAACAGAACCAACAGAAAGGTAATACATATGGACAATATCTGAATTCCCCTCCAAATGCAACACTTCGGTAAAATATTTTTCAAGTAAAATATCTGAGGATAGCAAATGAGTGATAGGAAAATTCAGGAAACGTAAGCTCCATGCTCTAGACTGATTCTCCAATGCCTCCAGCCAATAGGAAAGAGCAAGGGAATCCCTTATTAAGGCGACATTATTATCACGACATGACTGGAGCTGGGAATCAGTTTGAGCAACCAACTTAGCAAAAGAACCTAATTGCTTATCTATATATTTCAATTTACCAACAGCTTCTTGAGAAAATTTACAAAAGGAGGAGATAGTAGAAGATAAACAAGTATCAATATTCTGAATAGCAGTCCATATGTCTGTAACAGTCACTTCCCCAGATGGGGGAGTAATAATCACTCCCTCTGATGCTGCTGGATAAACGGGAAGTGGAACCGGGGATGAAACATCAGGGGAACACTCTAATAAAGTAGATGAAAAGGCTGGATGTGGAAGAGGAGGAGGAGACCGGGAATCAGGGCTTATCGAAACCCCTTCCGGTGACTGAATACCAGGCAACAGGGAAGTCAGGTGTTTGTCCATAGGGCCCACCATTTTACCTCCTTGAGCGTTCGCTCCCGATTTAACACCAGCCTTTGACGTCTGCTTACCCATACTGAACAAACAGCACACCAACTTCACAGTAACCACATGAGCTCCTCATGTGCGCCGAAGGGGCATATCCTGCCCCTTGAGCCACGCCCCTTGGGCCACACCACGCAGGCTGCGACACGCGGCCACGTGAGGTACCGCTGGGCTTTGTAAAGCAGGAGGGATCCTCCAGACCTGGGAACGTCCTCTGAATTGCCTGCACATTGTTTACTACACCTCCAGGCAAGCCCACTGCACAGCTCCGCGATGCTGACAAACGCGGCAACTCCCACGTACAGCTGCTCACTTTCCCACCATTTAGCTTTCTAACAATCTCATTTTCATCATCCTCTTCAGCCAATAAACTTTGAATATCTGATAACTGAGATTCAAATCCCACCATGTGTATTCTTCAGATTCTGTATCTGTGAAGACTAACTCCACACACTTTTCATCAGGGAATATGATGTGCCTGCTGCTAGATGGTTGCCTTCACCTGCATCTTCTCTCGTGCCCATCTAAACTTCACCATGAAAACCTCCACTGTGGCTCTATAGAGATGGTGTCAGACACCTACTCTTTCATGCTTGCATTGGAATCTTCACCTTTTCTGCTTTCCTTATAAATACAGCTCTCTTTAGCTTCATCAGCAGACTAGAGGAATCCATAAGAATACCCCAGGAATAACGTGTCTCTTTGTGTGGGCTTGTGCCAATGCTGCTCTTTCCTTCTCTGACCAGCATTATGATATACTCGGACTGGATTCCTAGCTCTCAAGGGCAGAGGCTACCTATTTTAGCACCTTGTGACACACAACGGGCCTGTGCTGCCCTGGAATGCCATTAGTCCAATTGTGCTGCCTCAGATACTGGCCTCAGAGTTACCTGTCTGCAGTACTTAGTCACCTTGCCTCTATGAATGTAATCTTCAACAGACTGGGGAGAGGGGGAATATGTTTGTCTGGCTAAAGCTCCTATCGAATTGGATTCCCAATTCTAGTGGGCAAATTCCTGTCTTTTAGCACCATACGCCACCCACCAGATTTGCTCCAAAAAGTGATAATGAAGGCCAAAGAGTGTGCCTTTGTCAGCTTCCTTACACAATACACACTTACCTGTATAGCTTTCTATGTTCATTTTCATGATTTTATGCGTAATCAAATATACCCCCGAGGCAAGCTGATGCCAAAACATGACAGTTTTAAATGAAAACTATTATGATTATATGTAAAGTATTTTATGATTTCTTTTAATTTCTTGTGTGTATGCTGGTGATAAAAAATCATCAGCTTAGTTATATTCAAAATGTATTTGCCTGCTTGTTGCATTGTAGGACCACCACTTTGGTTTTGCATTGTTCCCTGTGGTGGGATCTGCTTCTTTTTTCTGACTGCTGAAAATATGGTCAACACCATTTATAAGTATGCAGTTGTTGGCTACGAGAAAAGAGATGAGGAGTGCAGGGGCTTCCCTGCATCCTGACCCTGGCCACTGTAGGCCTAATCAGGGATCAGGTGGTAGGGAAAGAAACGTTCTGGAGTCTGCCGGGGATCACGGCTCCTGCATGGAGCTGCGGTACAATGTCAACATGACGCCATGGCAACGCGGCTCCATGCAGAAGCCTGACTGGGCTAGCTAGGTAATTGTCAGGGTGCCTGAATCAGAGCACGTCCTGGACATCCCAGCCTTATGCTGTGATTCTGCTCCTGCAGCACCATGTAGCCCCCATGGGAGCTGAATCGGGTGCATCCCCAGGCCATCCAGATGTCTAACAGCTTTTACTATTCCCTCCAGTAACAAATTCCAGAGTTTGATTACACGTTGAGTGAAAAAAATATTTTCTCTTATTATTCTTAAATAGTTTACCCTGTAGCTTCATTGCATGTCCCCTAGTCTTTCTATATTCTGATGACAAACAATCGGTCTACGTTTACCCGTTCCACTCCATTCATTAATTTATAGACCTCTATCATATCTCCTCTCAGCCGTCTCTTTTCCAGGTTGAAGAGGCCCTAACCTTTTTAGCCTCTCCTCATAGGGGTATCCTTCCATCCCCTTCACCATTTTGGTGACTCTTTTCTGTACTTTTTCTAATAACGCTATAGCCGTTTTAAGATACGGTGAGCAGAATTGCACACAATATTCAAGGTGCGGTCGCACCATGGAACAATACAGAGGCATTATAATATCCTTTGTTTTATTCTCCATTCCTTTCCTTATGATACCTAGCATTCTATTTGCTCTCTTGGCCACCGCTGCACACTGGGTGGAGGGTTTTAACATGTTATCCACTATGACACCTAAATCTTTTTTCCTGGGTGGTGGTTCCTAATATGGAACTTTGCATCGTGTAACCATAGTTTGGGTTGTTCTTTCCTAGGTGCATAACTTTGCACTTGTCCACATTAAATTTCATCTGCCATTTAGATGCCCAGTCTTCCAATTTATCAAGATCCTTTTGCAATTTTCCACAATCCTCATGGATTTTAACAACTTTAAATAGTTTTGTGTCATCTGCAAATTTGATAACCTCACTCGTTATTCCCATTTCCAATTCATTTATAAATATGTTAAAAAGAAGAGGACCCAGCACAGATCCCTGGGGTACACCACTATTCACCTTTCTCCTTTGGGAAAATTTCCATTTAGCCCTACCCTCTGCTTTCTATCTTTTAACCAGTTCCTGCCCCTTAAACTTTCTTGCACTGCACCTCACTATTCTTTTGACTCACAGTTTTGACGTCTTCTGTTCCAGTTGACCATTTTTGGATTCACGATTGCTCCTTAGCCATTTAATCTGTGGGAAAAGATTACTTTCAAAGCCAAACTGCACTTTACATGTGATTTGAAGAGGTTTTCCTGGTGAAAGAAGGAAAAGAAGAAATATGCACCTCACATTAATAGCATGAGAATCAAATCAAATCAAATTCCTTTGTTAAGATGATGCCGTCTGGCAAATCACTCAGTTGCTATAATATGCTTGTCATACATTATGGGCCCGATTCTATTCACGACGTAGATCTCCTTTGTATGTCTGGGCTGACCAGGACGTACAAAGGAGATCGCGAATCTGATCCCAGAATCGCGAACAGCACTGTATGTGCAGGCCGGGACTGCGATTCAATCCGAGCCTGCACGTTGTGATGCAGTGGGTAATATAGAGCCTATGGAAGTTACTGAAAATGAGGAACTTACCTCAGATTTGGCTGTAGAGGGAAACTCAGTGCATGGAGAAACAGCTGAGCAGCAAGGGCTGTCAGCGCAAGAAAAGCCAAAAGCCATTAATGGTAGTTTTCCCTGTAACAGTTCTGACGCAGGAAGAAACAGAAAAGCTCATCAGGAGCACCTGTGTCCTAACTCTCACATAACGTGCAGGGCAGGGAAGCATATAAGTTCCTGGTTAGAACCAGGAAGAGGAAGGGAGGAGAGAAGGAGGAGTAGTGCTGGTAAGAAGGAAGAACCAGGAAGTGGATGCAGAAGCAGAGCTCGAGAGAAAAGGGTTGGAGCAAGCAGTGCTGGGAAAGGCAATGCTCAAGGAAGCAGACCTGGTGAGAAACCAGGAGGGGCCAGCAGCTCAGGAGGACGGTATGAGCAACAAATGAGCACAGGTCAGCCCAGAGGAAGTTTACCGGCTGAAGGGAACTTCAAGCGTGGCTGCAAAGCAAGAAACAGCTGGGAAGGTGACCAGGAGATTGTTAGCTCTGAGCCTGACTGGAAAACCAGGGAGAGAGTCCTCTACAATCCAGGAGCTAAAGCTAGAACCAAGGTAAAAAGGTGGGAGCCTTGTTCTTTTAAAGAAAGGTTTAAAAGCTCTGCATGTTTTAAAGGGCGTGGCCCTGAGTACAACGTTATAGCTGAAAGATATCCAAAGCTTTCATTTGGTGAGGAAAACCAGCAAGGAGCCTTTCTCATACCAGGCAGATATAACCCTGAGCTTAAAGAACCCTTGGCAGGAAGGGATATTGGTGTATCACAAGAGGCTGTGCCAGAATTCAGCACATGTAAAGAATGTGACTCAGATAGTTTGGGGAGTGAAGCTGAAGGGATGATATGGGAAAATAATAGCCATACTTCAGACCCCATTCCAATGGACGTGCCATATGTTTTTCGGATGACCTCACTTCTTTGTGTTAACTTTTGAGGAGAATAACTTTGTGACCATAACAAAAGAGAAGAAGATATTTTCTGTTGCCATTTTTGTTCAATGCTGTGTTTTGTGTTGCATTCCTGAGAATGACCTTCGGGAAGGGGAATAAAACCCTAATTATTTACTTTACCACTTGACCAAAAGACTCTGTTTTAATACAAAGAGCAGAGCAAAACTTCAATAACCCTAGGCAGCTGCCTAAATAGGGTTAAAAAGGGCTCTATCATACGAGCCCCATCACAAAATGGCGTAGTTGTTGCGGATCCATTCCAAAGGATACAAACCACGACGCAGCAAACAACAACGCGGAAGGAGCGGACGTTGGCACACCCAGAGAGGATCCAGTTCCTGCAAGCAAAGACAAGCACCTTCTCAAAGTGCGAACCTCCACCTGGCTCAGGTAAAGGGTATATGGGCACAGGCTGGGAGGATTCCAGTGAGAAGGAAGGGCTTGTAAGAGAAGAGAAGAGAAAAAAAAAAGGGGGAATTTTTTTTTTTCTGTTTGTATAGTGCCGCACTTGGTGGTTGTGTGTTTGATTTGTTTTCCAGGATAAAAAAGAGCTAAAAGATGGAGGTCCAGGAAGTCTTACGGTGGATGAGTCTGCAGTTTGACAAATAAAGGGAGCTAGCTCAGCTGAGCCAGGAGCAGGCCACCGCAGCCCTAAAGGCCCAGCAAAAGCCCCTGATGGACCTACTACAAGCTTTACTGGAAGAGCCAAAGAAAGGGACAGCACCACAAGCATCCTTCTGTGGGGTAGGCCCACAGAATTGTGGGATGTGGACATTTGGACAAATGGATAAAAAGGATAATTTTGATGATTTTGTGGAATCCTTTGAGAGGGTAGCTCTCAGTGCACACTGGCCTAAAGAGCAGTGGGCGGTCAGACTGGCTTCAGCTTTAACTGGAGAAGCTCAGTCGGCTTATAGAGCCATGCCTGCCGCTCTGGCAGTAGAATATGATGAGGTAAAAAGAGCAGTATGTGACAGGCTAGGCCTAACACCAGCAGTGTACAGACGTATGCTCAGGTCCACTAAGCTTCAAGCGGAAGAAACACCAAAAGCACTGTGCCATAGAGTGCGAAGTTTGGTTTTAAAATGGCTTGAACCAGAAGGCAAAACTGTAGATAGCATAATAGATGAAATTGTGCTTGAACAATTCTATGAGGCAGTTCCTGTAGAGGTGAAAACCTTTTTAACGTTGCAGAATTGCAGAACCTCCACTGAAGCAGCGCAGTTAACTGAGCGGTTCCTTGAAGCCGAATTGGCTAAAAAGGCAGGCGCTGGGAGTAAGCTGGGGTTGATCAATTCTGTAAAGGCAACTAGAGAGCCTCAAATGAATACTTGGTATACAAATGAATGTGTGTACAAAAGAGAGGATAGAAATGCTGTGTTAAAATGTTTTAAGTGTGGTAAGCCAGGGCACCTAAAGAAAGACTGCATCCATCGCACTGCACTAATAACAAACGATGACAAGCATATACAAGCGGGATTCCGCATAGATGTGGAAGTGCAGGGAATCCCTGCAAGAGCCTTGCTTGACTCGGGGGACGATCAAAGTATGGTCTCCCGAAGATTCTGGCAAACCATACAGGCCCGAAATGATTTTCCCCCGAGTCAGCAAGAGGGAATGACTAGGATAAAATGTGTGCATGGGGCGTCAACCCGTTATCCCCTTTATAAATTAAAGGTTAAGGGTCTAGGCACCCAGGAAGAGATCCTAGTAGCAATAATCCCCAAGTTACCGTACGATATAGTACTGGGGAGAGATTGGCCTCCTTTCTACAGGGGTATAGAGGGAGGTACATGCATAAAGGGAGGCATGGTTTCCACCAGGTCCCAGGCAAAAGGCTTGGAGACGCCCAGTGAGATTCCAGAGGATAATTCGGACCCCATAGAAGAGGAAGAAGAACCTTTAGAGGAGGAAAATAGGGTTGTAGATGAGAGCCTAAGTGAGCTTCCCCAGCATAAGGAGTTGATCAGTGCTCCTTCAAAAGATAAAAAGAAAAGTAAAGGCGAAAAGCGCCAAGAAAGACATCACCGGGCTCAAGTGAGAGCCGGGGTAGCAGATGGGCAAGGTCTACCCTGGGTACCTGCCAATCTGGTAAAAAAGTTCCCATCCTTTCCTAAGGAACAGAAGGCAGACCCAGTATTGAAATATGCCTTTGAGTTTGCACAGGCAGGTAGGGATGTGCTCCCCAGGTTCCTGATAGAGGAAGACATTCTATATAGGGAGAGCAGCAATCCCCATAATGGTGCAATTAGAAAGCAGTTAGTGGTTCCCACTACCTTTAAGGCGGTCGTTATGAGACTAGCCCACAACCACCCAGTTGGGGGACATAAAGGAGTGCAGGGTACACTCGACCAGATCCTAGATCGTTTCTACTGGCCAGGAGTGTTTAGGGAAACGAAGAGGTTCTGCGAGGCCTGTCCTTCTTGTCAGCGGGTGAGCGCCGCTAAGCCCATAGGAGTTCCAATGATCCAGACCCCTACCATAACGGAACCAATTTGCCGAATGGCGATGGACATTGTGGGTCCCCTAATGAAAACCCCCAGAGGATTCCAGTACATCCTCGTAATAATGGACTTTGCTACCAGGTTCCATTGGGCGATTCCTTTGAGGAATATCTCAGCTAAGTTCATAGCCGCAGAATTAGTCAAGCTATTCTGTGAGGTGGGATTCCCGAGGGAAATGCTAACTGATAGGGGGAGTAATTTTGTCTCAAAATACTTGGCCCAGGTATGGGATGCTTTTGGCATCCGCCACATAAAAACATCTGCGTATCATCCACAGACAAATGGTCTGGTGGAGCACTTTAATCAAACCCTTAAGCAGCTGTTAAGGAGAGGGTTGGATGGACAGATGGCTGATTGGGATATTATGCTCCCGTTTGCCCTATATGCTAGTAGGGAATGGACTCAAGCCTCATTAGGAGCGACCCCTTATAAACTAATGTTCGGACGGGATCACGGGGAGTCCTAGATATTTTAAGGGACCAGTGGGTCGAGCCAGAAGGGGAGGTAATGGGAGTTCCCCAGTTTCTTTGCGGACTCCGGAGTCGCCTACAGAGGGCGTCGCGAGTCGCGGACGGGCATTTACAAAACAGTCAGAAAAATCAGAAGAAATATTATGACAGGGGCAAGAAGCCACGGCAACTGGCCATTGGCGACAGAGTAGTTGTAATGGTCGCTGACCCCGGGCCAAAGTTCGAGGCCCAGTGGAAAGGTCCTTACACGGTAGTAGACCGTAATGGTCCAGTATCATATGTCGTGAAGAACGACAAGGGGCGTCTTCAGACATACCACATAAACGTGTTGAAACCGTGGCACGAGAGAACGGCAGCAGCTAGCCGCTCCAGTATAAAAGTCATGGGTAGAGCAGTAATTGTGTGCTTTCAGGAACCCTGGGAGGGTAGAAAAGCAGCAGACAGTACATACAGTAGGAAGGTCACGTATCCAGTGCAGATTCCAGGCTGTGAGAACGGGAGTTCCCCATCCTGGAATATCTTAAGGGGGGGGGGGGGATATGTGATGCAGTGGGTAATATAGAGCCTATGGAAGTTACTGAAAATGAGGAACTTACCTCAGATTTGGCTGTAGAGGGAAACTCAGTGCATGGAGAAACAGCTGAGCAGCAAGGGCTGTCAGCGCAAGAAAAGCCAAAAGCCATTAATGGTAGTTTTCCCTGTAACAGTTCTGACGCAGGAAGAAACAAAAAAGCTCATCAGGAGCACCTGTGTCCTAACTCTCACGTAACGTGCAGGGCAGGGAAGCATATAAGTTCCTGGTTAGAACCAGGAAGAGGAAGGGAGGAGAGAAGGAAGAGTAGTGCTGGTAAGAAGGAAGAACCAGGAAGTGGATGCAGAAGCAGAGCTCGAGAGAAAAGGGTTGGAGCAAGCAGTGCTGGGAAAGGCAATGCTCAAGGAAGCAGACCTGGTGAGAAACCAGGAGGGGCCAGCAGCTCAGGAGGACGGTATGAGCAACCAATGAGCACAGGTCAGCCCACAGGAAGTTTACCGGCTGAAGGGAACTTCAAGCGTGGCTGCAAAGCAAGAAACAGCTGGGAAGGTGACCAGGAGTTTGTTAGCTCTGAGCCTGACTGGAAAGCCAGGGAGAGAGTCCTCTACAACCCAGGAGCTAAAGCTAGAACCAAGGTAAAAAGGTGGGAGCCTTGTTCTTTTAAAGAAAGGTTTAAAAGCTCTGCATGTTTAAAGGGCGTGGCCCTGAGTACAACATTATAGCTGAAAGATATCCAAAGCTTTCATTTGGTGAGGAAAACCAGCAAGGAGCCTTTCTCATACCAGGCAGATATAACCCTGGGCTTAAAGAACCCTTGGCAGGAAGGGATATTGGTGTATCACAAGAGGCTGTGCCAGAATTCAGCACATGTAAAGAATGTGACTCAGATAGTTTGGGGAGTGAAGCTGAAGGGATGATATGGGAAAATAATAGCCATACTTCAGACCCCATTCCAATGGACTGTGCCATATGTTTTTCGGAAGACCTCACTTCTTTGTGTTAACTTTTGAGGAGAATAACTTTGTGACCATAACAAAAGAGAAGATGATATTTTCTGTTGCCATTTTTGTTCAATGCTGTGTTTTGTGTTGCATTCCTGAGAATGACCGTTCGGGAAGGGGAATAAAACCCTAATTATTTACTTTACCACTTGACCAAAAGACTCTGTTTTAATACAAAGAGCAGAGCAAAACTTCAATAACCCTAGGCAGCCGCCTAAATAGGGTTAAAAAGGGCTCTATCATACGAGCCCCATCACAACGTACAGCACTAGCCCGGCTAACTCAGCCAGAGCTTTTAAATGGAGCCGCAGTGCCATGGTGTCCTGTTGCCATGGCACTGCGGCACCATTTAAAAGCCACAATGCCGGACGCTGACCCAAAAGGTTAATTCCCCGCATCCCAACCCCCGATCTGGCCTCCTAAGCCCCTTCCACGCCCCAAATCGAAAAAAAAAAGGTCCAGGGAGGTTATTCCACCCCGGGGGTGGAATACCCTCCCCGACCAATTCATCGGCCCTGGACTTACAGGGCCGATATTAGAATCGGACCTGTGAGTCCAGGGCCGGCGACCGCCCACTGCCTACCCACTCTCCGCTCCCGGGCCGCCTCTTCCCCACCCCCTACTAACTTCCCCACACAACCAGCAGGGAAGTTATTCGGGGTCCTGTAGCCACACGAATAGCAGGGATAGACGTCCCATTGGGACATCCATCCCCGCTGTTCACGGTTCGGAATACCCCCCTATGGTAGTTATTTTGGAAGCCCTATTTATGCTTTGGGCATCCAAAAATGGGCATAAAGATATCTCCAGAACTATTTTAGAAGCCAGGTCTGTGGACCCCCAAGTCTGAATGCAGGCATGGTGGAGGCATATAGCTGAGGCATTTCCAGAAATCTGTACATCCCCACCTGATCTCAGAAACCTCCGGCATCTTGTCTAAGTTTAGACCTGCTGCAGGCACCTGGAACATGGTTGTTTGGACTTAAAAAAAGCACTCCACAATCCTCAGTACTGCACAATTTCAATGATAACAGCAGTGGGCTTTGAACCCCGATTTGCTGCTCCTAGCCCACTATGCTAACAATTAAGCTATTCCTAGATGTTTGGGTTCTGAGATATTATTCTGGGAGATGTCTATGTAGATGCTCCCGCAGACGTCTATATCAGGCATGTCCACATTTGTGAAGTCACATCTGCACCTGAACATGCCTGATTTTTTTTTTTCAGATGTTCTTGTTAGATGTTCCAGATTGCACTTGGATGCCATTTCTAAAATACCCCTCTACATATTTCAAATTAGCTCTGTATTACATTTTAAACTAACAGTGCATATTTGCAGAAAATAACTTCTAATGAAGTGATCTGCTTGTAAAACATTAAAAATGCATTATATAAATGGAAACCTAAGAAAAGTCACAAAAGTAATCTTTTGCAAAATTTCCGCTTTGATCATTCTCTTTCTGCATCCATTATCAAATGATAGGAACTCTGAAAGCTCTCTTTTCCCAAAGTGAGGATTTCCATCCCATCCCTGACTCATTCTTTTCTTTTGGGGTCTAGGAAGTATATCCTTCCAGCCCCTAGTTCACTGTTTTTCTCTTACTGTGGCCTGAGAAGGAAATCCCTGAGTCAGCGTTGACTCATGATAGAGAAGAGTAAGGGGCCTGATTATTAAATGTGTAGTAAATGTTTGCACTTACCACACATTAGCACAAAAATTAATACATGAGAAATTCAAAGTCTGTGCAGAGAACACCCAAACATCTGATCTGAAGTTACAGCATAAGGCCTGAATGAGCCTGATCTCAGAAGATGAGCCGGATTGGTCATGGCTAATACTTGGATGGGTGACCATCTTAGAAAAGATGCTGTAGACTTACTCTGTAGAATAAAGGCCTGGCAATCTGCCTCGGTTGACTTTACCAAGACAACCCAGGTGCTGGGTCCCCAGGAACCAGCTTTGACTGGACAGCACGCACCAATAAGTCACAAACATTTTTGGGCCTTAACAGCTTTTTAAATACGTGGTAATGGATCAACATGAAGGATGTCCAGATTTTTGCACCTGCCCTTTTCAATTTTTTGTATTATTTTCAGTCTATTCAAATCAGGAAATAAATAGTAATTATGCACTAAAATTTGTAGAAAGATGTTATATCTAACTTTGTGACTAATAACCAAAACCAATATCAGTAGCCACTATCAATTCATCACAATACATGTTGCTGACATGTCAGTATAATTCCAATCAATATATTTTTTTTCAACATCAATTATTACCGGATGAATAAGACTTCAGAATATATCCTGTAAAATCCTTTCTTGTACTAGCAAAAATTATCTTTAGAAACTCTTTTGAAAGAAGCCAGGATTAATCATCACAAGTCATATAAAGCCTCCAGAATAGCTTTAAATACATTTCTTCAAAATAACAATGTTGAAACTATTAATTCATTTTTACTTATCTTAAGTGAAAAATCAAATTGTCCCTTTAAGCACTCAAGCACATGCTTTGTGCCACAAAGAGGTTGTGTCACCTTCACCCTTAGAAGTTGATTGAGACATACAAAATGACCAGGAATGCTTAAACATTTGCAGACGTACAGCATCATTTACACCAGCAAATGGCCTTTTTTGTATGTGGAACCCTTCTAAAATCACCCCTAAATGTAAAAAAATATTTTTTTCTGTGCCTTCTCTAACAGCCACAGCACAGGCCTGTTCCTGGGTATCACTTTACTGAAAATGCAGTGGTCAATCAGTGATGCAGCCACATATCATTTTAAACATCTACAGGGTGGCCCAAAAAAAGTGAGAACATCTCGTAGCATATAAGTTATTTAAAAATTCAGAAAGGCAGATGTAAACGATTGACAAATTTTTTAAAAAAAGATGGCGACCGGAAATTGTCAAAATAAAGACGTTATATAGCTAAAAAAGATAAATAAGTAAACTATTTAAGCTTTTAATTTACAAGATGTTCTCACTTTTTTTGGGCCACTCTGTAAGTTATATAGAGCCCGATCGTAAAGTGATGAAAAAGCAGTCTTACGTGTATGTAAGTGGAGCACATCTTTAGTCTGCCACCGATGGACGGATATTCATACAGTATGCATGGCATTAAGCAGATATCTGCAGGGGCGTAATGGAATCGTGGCTGCAACATACCGGTTAGCGAAGATATTCAGTGTAGAGCACTGAGTCAAACGCCATAAACAGCCTATCTTTAGGCCAGGTTTTTGGGCGCATTTGGTCTGGTGATACGGCAGTACATGTCGCACGAAGCATCGGCAAAAACGAATATTAACCTACCCGTGGAAAGGAACCGCCCATGCAATGTGGGGCCTGCTCAGATTGCAAGGGAGATGGGAATGCAACAGACGTGCCAGGGGACAGAGGCAGCAGCACAATTTCTAGCAGCAACAGCAGTCGCTGACCCAGTACAAGAGGTAGAGCTGGTGCTAGGGTTTCTAGCACTTCCCTGCAACCTATAAATCGGCACCCCTCCCTCATTATTATTAATGTTGGCTACACCCCACCCTCCTTTGTCCCAAAACTCCTTTGTGAACTCTTTTCACATGATGCTAGTATTTCTCCTTCAAATCTACTGTAATGTTGTAAGAAAATTGCAGTGAAAGGGCAAATGCATAGCCAAAATAAAAATAACTACTGAACAGTGGAGGAGTAGCCTAATGGATAAGAGTACTGGCTTGGCAAGCCCAGAGACCAGGGTTCGATTCCCACTAGCAATCCTTGTGGCCTTGGGCAAGTCACTTAACCCTACATTGCCTCGGGAAAAATCCAAGTTATCAATATCCCTGTTTAATGTATGTTACTAAGTTTAAGTTACAATGTAAACTGGTATATAAAACCTGTTAAATTAAATTAAATACATATAAACAGACTATGATAGTCCAAAAAAAAAATCTGATTCTGGTCATCTCACTAACAACATCATAAACATTCTCCAGTACCAGGCATATTGTGAACTAATATAAAACCGTACAAAAGTCACTGAAGATATACAAGGCCAAATTACCATACCATACCAGCATAAACTTCCAAAACTCATACAACAAGGTGCTTACCCACAAAAAAACAGCACTATAACATCCATCTACGTATTTGAAAAGCTGAACAAGTCAAATTACTACAGTATAGATCCCTACATACAAACTTCATGTTAACAGAACACCTGGCCTCGGTCACAAACTCAGAACACATACCCTCACCAAATATAGAATGACTACTACCTAAAATAAAAATATGTAGACAAAAATTAAACTGAACCCCCAAGAAGCCAGACTCCGCATGTGGTGCAACAACAGATAAATAAGAGATACAGTTCCCCATACTGTGTAAAATACAAAGATAGCACAAAGTCCAATCACTAAATTGAAAATAAAATGATTTTTTCTACCTTTGTTGTCTGACTATTTTATTCTCTGATCATCCTGGTCCAATCTGAGGCTTCTGCTTTCCTCTGTCTTCTCTTAGCTCTCTTTCTATGGTCTATAGTCCATCTGCCATTTCTCGTCTCTCCTTTTGTTTTCTTCACTTCCTTCCATCTTGGATATTGATTTTTTTCCTTTTATTTGTCTTCCATTTATTTCTCTCTCTGTCCACCAAAATTTCACTACTCTTTACTATCCAGTTCTTTTTTAGCCATCTACCTACCACTTTTCAACCTTCACCCCAGTCCTCCCATTCCCCAGCTCTTCTTCCCTATTCCATTATTTCCCAGTCTTTTGCTCACTCTCTCTCCCTCCCTCTATGTCTATCATCTCTCACCCCCCCCCCCCCATCTAGTGTCTCTCTCTTTCCCTTCATCCAGTAGGCTGAGGCAGAGCTAAACTGTCCGGGCCTACCTGGTTCACAGTCCCAGGCCTGTAGTAGTGTGGCCTCCCTGCCTCTGCTCTGTTGAGTCAGTCAACACTCAGCAGAGGTGTTTCTTCCCCCCCCCCCCCAACACACACAATATCTGTCCCATCTCCCTTTTAAATCCCTCAATTTCTGCCTCTTTTCCATACTTGACCCAACATATACCAGTATCAGTTCCCTTCCAGTTCCAGCTCCTTTCAGTTCCCCCAGCATAAAACCATTTCCTGTCCAGCCTCAGCATCAGCCAGTCCCAGTACCTCCCTCAGTATCAGCCTATTTCCAGTCCCAGTAACCCTCCCCAGTGTCAGTCCTCTTTCCAGTCTTCCCCTTCCAGTACCTTCCAATATCAACCCCCTTGCATTCCCACCACCGCCATTGGTGTCCATTCCCTTCCAGCCCCCCTGCTTCCGCACTGTCCAGCCCCTTCTAGTCCAAATACCATCCCAGGTATCAGCTCACATCCAGTCCCAGTGTCCCCCCATGTCAGCTCCCTTCCAGTCACCCCTTCCTTCCCCTCTCTGTCAACTCCCTTCAAGCCCCCATCTCCCCCCATGTTAGCTCCCTTCCAGCCCCCATCTTCCCCCCATGTCCGCTCCCTTCCAGCCCCCTTCTTCCTCTGTTTTCTGCTCACTTCCAGCCCCCCCCCCATGTCAGTTCCCTTCCAGCCCCTTCCTACCTGCCTACCTTTCTATATCTGCTGCCGTTGGCACCCCTCCTCACTGATTCGCTGCTTGAGAGAGCCGTGGGAACACTTTTCTGCTCACATAACTCTGCTATGTTATAAACTGCTGGACCATGGCATTTCTAAAGGCGATATTCATTTCCTGTTTCTTACAAGAAACAGGAAATGCTCATTATTGCTGGAAATGCTGTGATCCAGCAGTTTATAAGATAGCAGAGAAGTGTTCCCGCGGCTCTCTCAAGCGGCAAATTAGTGAGGGGGGGTGGACAGCTAGAGATGGTGCCCCCTGCCATTGGTACACTCTTGCGGCGCTTACCCAGCTTACCGGGTAGCATCAGCCCTGATGAGAGACACACATTCTGTACTCCATAGATATACAGATCGAGGGTAACATACCTGCAAATGTTGGAGGAGGAGGTATACCAACACTACCAGCTGGAAAGTAACACCATAATAGGGCTGTGTGGGATGCTTTGCAGGGAGCTGGAGCCAGCCACAGCCTGAAGCCACATGCTGTCAGTGGCTCTGAAGGTGACCATTGCACTGGGGTTCCTGGCCACAGGAAGCTTTTAACATGTGATGGGTGCCACCACTGGCATCACCCACTGCCACATGCCACTATATTGATGCCTTCACCACTGCCTTGGTAAGAAGTATGCAAACCTACATCACCTTCCCCACCATGCCTGAACAAAGACAGAAGATGAAGCAAGCATTTTATGATATATCTGGCTTCCCATCTGTCAATGGTATCATTGACTGCACACATGTTACAACGAGTGTACCAGGTCAGGACCAGAGGACATTCTACAACTGCCACAATTACAACTCCATGAATATGCAAGTGATAGTCAATGCCCACATGCTCATCACTGACATATATGCCCATCTCCCTGGTTCCTGCCATGATGCCTTTATCCTATCGCAGTCTGGCCTGGGCAAACAGCAGCCACAAGACACCTTGGAGATGCATGGTTGCTTGGTAAATGGATATAGTTGTGAGCAGATGTGATATAAATGTGAGTTATGCAACTATGTGGGGAGGCACCCCAGAATGGGACATAGTAGAGTGGGTACATGATATCTGATAGATCCCAACACAGGTGCATAGTCAGAAGGGAGAATTGAGGGGCCAGGATGAGAGGCTGCACATTAGTGATGCAGTCACAGGGGGAACACATCTGAAAAGTAGCAGGGGACCCCAATTGAGAAATGCAAGCTAGAGGTGGCAAAGCCTCAGAATGTGCTAACGCCGTGTATCTTGGAGACACAGCAAGAGTCTGAACAGCAGTCTAGCAATGACATGCTGCACAGGGCTCTGCAGGACATGTCACAATAATGCACTGCCTCATGTCACAGTAGTGTGAAAGGCACTGTAAATATTTCCAGCACCCACCCACCCACCCACCTCTCCAACCTGAACACACCTGGCACAATTGCTATACTGATGTGGGCCTGACCTCCTGCTTCCACAGGTGGCCATGGATACCCTCTCTGACCATGGCTATTGACATCTGTGCACCACCCACAGACCCTGCAAGAGGAGCGATACAACCAAGCACACCAGGAGGACTAGGGCAGTGGTGGAATGGGTAATTGTGGTTCTTAAAAAACATTTTAGATACCTAGACCGCAGTAGGGGCAAGCTGCTGTACAGCCCTGAACATGTGTGCAGGATCTTCATAGCCTGCTGCATTCTACATAACCTTGCTATGCAGTACGGCATCCCCATCCCTGAGGGTGAAGTGATAGAGGGGACAGATGCTGCAGAAGCTGCAGAAGAGGAAGGGGCACATAGGAGGAACCAACAGCAGATGGCATTAGCACTCGCAACCAGGAAGAGACACATCCGTAAAACCTTCTAGAGTAAGTGCTGCCAGATTTATTACAGTGTAGTCAAACAAACATTACATCAACAGTCCGCTCTTACCACCCTCACCCTGCTCTCCACCTGGGCACTGTGTCACAATGGCGCAGTCTTGGAAGCATTATTCACCATGTCCTCACCTCCCCCTGTGATGGAGCGTGTTTCTTGCACCTCATCACCCTCTGATGTTGCTGCAGGGGGCCCCTCTTGAGGGACAGCTGTACCCTGCCCTTGACAGGAGGCTAACAACTGGTGACAGGTGTTTGACATAGAAGTCATGTAGGCTGCCATCTTCCTCAGAAGCTGAACCTATTTTTCTGCTCCATCATGTGGTGGTCCAGTAGCATCTGAATGATTGCCTGCATCTCCTGGCAGAGGGTGTGCAACTCAGAACGAATGCCCTCTGTGCACGTCAGCAAACACGACCCCTCCCGAAGCATCTGTTGGTCCACCTAATTTGCCCCAATATCTCCCAGGTCCTCCTGATAGGGAAGGCCCGTTCATCAGCTGCAGGCTGTGCAGGGTCAGGCTCCTCATCCCTTCTGGTCATGGTGCACTGCTCTACTCCAGAGCAAATGAGGGTTGTCTGAGATTCCTGTGCTGTATCTGAAGGAGGGCTTGAGCTGACATTCTTTGGTTGGACACCGTCTGCTTGAGCCACTGTGGGCTGTGATTGTCCTGGCTATGGCTGGTTTGTAGGAGAGCAAGAATGACAGAAGTCAGGGCTTGACACTAGCTAATGGAACAGGGGAAGCATAGGAGTAGTTTTGTGGGGCACAGGGGACGGTGGCCCCCTCAAATGTTGCAAGCCCTAATGCTGATCTGGTACCCCTGCCTCCACTGCCGGTATGTCTTACTTGCTCTTTGCCCTCAAAAGTAAGAAGGCAAACTACACTGATGAGGGGAAGGAATGCATTGAGTGCACACCAGTCCTGATAACAGAGGGGCCAGTGGCCCCAATGTAGCTCGCTGTCCTGTAGCCATATCTTCACACCAGATAGGTGTGAGAGGTACAGTTAAAGTGTCTTACAAGCAGTGGAGAAGTGGCATACATCAACAGTATATAAAGCAGGTCTGCACAGAATGCATGTCTGTCCAGGTTTTGCATGCAACCTACAGAAAGCTAGAAAGGGTGGATGTGCATATCTGGCAACATAGACCCTGCCTACTAAAGATTCCCACAGCATATGCCCAAGATGGCAACCAGTTACCAACAGCTACATATCAAGGAGCAGGACACAAGGGGGAAGGGCTACATGGAATTGTCTGCTCACCTGTGTCTATAGCACATGTGACACTTTAAAGAGTCCTGCTCTCCCTCGTACCTGTGCATACCCAAACACTCCATGAGGCCTACTGTGGGGGCATACCCCTTCTCATAACTGTTCCCAACCATACATTGCAGATATGAGTTCCATCACCTATAAGGGTACAGCTCTGACATACTTCTGGGATGCACAGAATGGAGTCCCAGGCACAGCTGGAAGATTTGGTATCATCTGCTAAGGGACAGCAGTGATGTCATAACACTGTACGGTTCTTCCCCTGAAGCTACACTAAACTACCCCCTAACCCAACAATGGAACTACAGTACATTTCTGAGTCTCTGTCTATGAACAGGTATGGTGATGGCTGAAGAATGGCCAGGTTAGTCAGTAGCAGTGAGATGGCAGTTAGGATGAGCCATGTGAGGGCATGGAGAATAGCATGCTGGGGCCAGGGGCAAGGAAAAGGGTAGGCAGTGCTGCATGGGAGCGGAATATCAGGTGTACAACAGCAGTTGGGATAACAACCCAACACTCTGTGTGCTATATGGCAAAACAATCTGGCATATGACACACCAGCCAGGGAGCAGGAGCTTCTCAGCCTCCTGTGTGGCAGGAGTGCAACTATCATGACCCTCAATGCCAGTGATGGCGATGTCATACATGAACTGTAGCACAGGCTCTTCCAGGGGGCTCAGTGATTTCTGCCATTCAGGTGACAGTTTTCTGTTAGTTGCCTTCTTCTCTTTTACACTCTCCCATAGCACCCATCACTTTTTTCAGGTCCTTCACATCGCGGTTGTGGCGATGAACAGCATTCACCTTGTGGGAGACCTCTTGCCAGCCACACTGTTGTGCGTTCTATCCTCAGAGCCAAAGAGGATGGCATGCTCCTTGCATCAGAAGACTTATGAGAAGAGACTTGAAGACCTAAATATGTACACTCTGAAGGAGAGGAGGGACAGGGGAGATATGATTCAGACCTTTAAATATTTAAACAGTATTAATGAACAAACAAACCTCTTCCAAAGACGGGGAAACTGTAAAACTAGAGGGCATAACATGAAGTTGCAAAGTGGTAAACTGAAAGGCAATGTCAGGAAACACTTTTTCACTGAAAGAGTGGTGGATGCTTGGAATGCCCTCCCGATGGAAGTGGTGGGGGCAAATGTAATGTGTGCCTTCGAGTACAGTGACAGAATTCAAAATGGAATGGGATCCCTTTATAGCAACAGGATAAAATCAAAATAAACATAACTATCTCTTATATCTCAGCAAATACCCAATAACTCCCTCTGACATGTATATAGTTACCCATGTATCTCAGCAAATACCCAATAACTCCCTCTGACATGTATATAGTTACCCATTCATGGTTATGCATATGTATATAGTTTACCCTGTTTTCCAAGTTACTTGTTCCTGTTCAATGTAATGACCTGACTTTTGTTCATTGTCGGTTACCTTCTTGTTTTATGTAAACCGCGCTGATCGCAAATAGTGCGGTATATAAGAAATGAAAATAAATAAATAAAATAAATAAAATAGGGGTGACCTACATGGAGCTGTGGGTACATCCCTAAATAAAGGCATGGAGAGGGGTGACCTGCACAGAGTGGCAGGTGCACCTAATCTTGTTGCCTTGCTGGGCAGACTAGAGGGCCATACTGGTCTTTATCTGAAATCACCCAGGAAAGTGTAGATAACATGAGGAGGGACCTAGCTAAGCTTGAAGAATGGTCTAGAATTTGGCAGCTGAGATTTAATGTTAAAAAATGCAAAGTCATGCATTTGGCTGCAGCAATCCAAGGGAGCAATATAGTATAGGGGGTGAAGTACTTTTGTCCACTAAAGAAGAGCGGGACCTAGGCGTGATTGTGTCTGATGATCTTAAAGTAGCTAAACAGGTAGAAAAGGTGACAGCAAAAGCCAGAAGGATGCTTGGGTGCATAGGGAGAGGAATGGCCAGCAGAAGAAAGGAGGTGATAGTGCCTCTGTTTAAGTCTTTCCTGTGACCTCATTTGGAGTATTGTGTGCAATTCTGGAGACCGCACCTTCAAAAGGATATAAACAGGCTGGAGTCAGTATAGAGGGTGGTTACTAAAATGGTTAGTGGTCTTCATTATAAAGCATATGAGGACATACGTAAGGACCTTAATATGTATACTTTAGAGGAAAGGCGGGATAGAAGTGATAAGACTGAGATGTTTAACTACCTCTTTGGCATAAATGCACAGGAGGAGAGCCTCTTTCAATTGAAAGCAAGCACTGCTATGAGGGGACATAGGATGAGGGTGAAAGGGGATAGACTCAGGAGTAATATGCAGAAATATTTTTTTTACAGAAAGAGTGGTAGATCCATGGAATAGTTTCCCAGTGGAGGTGGTAGAGATGAGGATAGTGTTTGAATTCAAAAAGGCATAGGACAAACACAGATGATCTCTAAAGAAAAAAAGGGAACTGTTGTAGTGGTTGATATGGAAGGGTAGACTAGATAGCCAATGTGGTCTTTTTATGCTGTCATGTTTCTATGTTTCTATCATATACTATGTTACTATGTTGAGCCCCAGGGCCATGGGGGTCTCAGAGCATGAAATTAGCCTTACAGGTACGTTTCATGGCTGTGTATGCTGGCTGTGGCATCCGAATGGCTAACCGTGAGAGAAACAGAAGGCTACCCATGCAAGATTCTTAAAATATGTGGTTATAAGGCCATGACCTGGGACATGCCCCACCCAAAAGGATAAGACTTAGATTGTGAGCCCTTTGGGGACAAGGGAATAAAGAAGTACCTATTCATATACATGTAAACAGCTCTGATGCGCATAGCAAAGGGCGGTATATCAAGTGCCTAAACCATAAACCATAAAACCCACATAACAGTCATGCACAGGAAAGCTGAATATTGGTGCTAATGGTGCACGCCGGAAGCTGCCATATCCATGAAAGAGGTTAACCATGGATATTCAGCATCTTGACCAGTTAGTCAAGACAGTTAGGTAACTGGAATATCAGCCCTTGCACGGTTAAAAAAAAAATCAGGTAAATGGAATATCTCGTATATTACGCGTTTAACAAACAAAACCCGAGTAAATAGAATATCTAGTTTACTATGAAGTTAACCAACAAAACCAGGTAAATGGAATATCTCATTTACCACATAGCTAACAAATAAAGCCAGGCAAGTAGACTCTTGGTTATGGTGTGTCAAATGTCCGTACCTAGAGCCACCGCCCAACATCGCCATCACAGCATGGGTATGCCGAGGTAACATCTGCTGTGAAATGTTCCATGCACCAGGCAGCCAGACTCTACTCCCGCAGGACAGATGTGGGTGGTTGTATGCTGGCCACTGGGCCATTATAGTGTGAGGAACATACCTGTACCTTATGAGGTACGTGGCTGCTAGTCGAGGCACAGGGGTATACAGCTAGCAATGCAGTCTGGGACAAAAGCACAGGGAGGCTGATTGGTGTCTGCACTCACAGAACGACATGCAACCTTTGGGTGCTGGAGTACTGTGTGTGGAGGAATAGGAAGTTCAGGGGAGTTTTGGCCCTAGAGGGAAGGTACAAGGCATGCCACACAGGCGACTGACCTGGGAGGCTAGGGAAGCAGCGTGAGAGAGCTCAGCTCATGTCCCCCAAAAGCACCACTGAGGAGTGGCAGGGGCAACAGAACCAATAACCATAATGATGCTCTATATTTGTCAGGGCTGCAGCTGGTGCCACGTGACCTGGACCCCTCCCTCATCATCCACATTACTGCTCCTTGTTTCCTGACATATATGTAGGGGCCTGTCACTGTACTGCAGCTCCCATCCAGTTGCCCATAGCTAAGTCCTCCTACAACCCTTTCACTCAGAAAAGGAAAGATCCTGTGGTCAGGCATCTCTGTCATGCCCCAGCTATGTGCAGGCAGTGCTACCGACTCTCAGCAGCTACTGTCTGACACTAGTAACCCTAACTGTACAATGACTGTACAGATGCCAGTAGCAGGGCCCGGATAGGCATGGCATAATCATTGGCTAGTCTGTACCACAGCATCGAGAGCCCATGTGACCTACATGAGCAGCCATCTGTCCCCCCCCATGCTGTGTACCCACTACCATCCCATTACCTATTCCACAGATGTCCCACAATGGTACAACACTGCCTACATAGGCATGCACACATATGTTACCTGGAGCCTGGCACTGTCCATGCTCTCACCTGTGTTGCACTACATGCACACCCAGGTATGTGTGTGACAATGCACCCACCCACATGTGCAGGTCCCATCAGTAGACTGACATCTCACCAGACTGCACCTACACCCTCACTTCCAGCATACATCATTCCCATACCCACTTCCAGCACCAACTAGTTAGTTGTTGGGACAAATTACTTTGGGCCGGAGGAACAGGTGTTTGAATCCCATTAGAGGACAGCAACCTTGGGCCAGAAGGACTGGAGTTTCTTGGGCAAGTTTCCTAACCCTCCGTTGCCTCGGGTATAAAAACATAGATTGTGAACCCTTTGGGGACAAGGGAAAAATATATATACAGTACCTAAAAGTACACCGCTTTGACTGGTAGAAAAGCAGTATATAAGCCTGTTGTTGTTGCTGTTGTTAAGGGCCGTCGAGTCGGAGTCGACTCATGGCGACCCTCTGGATAGCTATCCTAAATTGTGTTCGGTCTTCAGTCAGGTGGCTCTTTGTTGACAGACTGGAACCCGTAGCTGCTGTTATTGTATCGATCCATCTCATTGCTGGCCATCCTCTTTTGCGTTGACCTTCTATCTTGCCAAGCATGATGTCTTTCTCTAATGATTTCTCTCTTCGCATGATGTGTCCAAAGTATGAAAGTCGAAGTCTTGTCATCGGAGCTTCTAAAGAAAGCTTAGGTTTGATCTCCTCTAGTACCGACTGGTTT
The DNA here is from genome assembly GCA_033557465.1 of Ichthyophis bannanicus. Taxonomy (NCBI): domain Eukaryota; kingdom Metazoa; phylum Chordata; class Amphibia; order Gymnophiona; family Ichthyophiidae; genus Ichthyophis; species Ichthyophis bannanicus. The sequence goes on along the minus strand of CM066035.1, from coordinate 598,913,137 downwards.
GTTCTTCGGGAAGTCCATGGTATACACAGTATTCGCCGCCAGCACCATAATTCAAAGGCATAAATTTTCTTCCTGTCTGTCTTTTTCACTGTCCAGCTTTCACATCCATATGATGTTATTGAAAATACCATGCCTTGAACAAGTCGAATCTTTGTATGGAGAGAGACATCTCTGCTCTTGAGAATCTTATCTAGGTCTTTCATAGCCATTCTGCCAAGAGCAATGCGTCGTTTGATTTCTTGACTGCGTGTTGCTTCTTTATTGATAGTTGATCCAAGTAGGTTAAAGTTGTTCACAATTTCAATTTCTTCTCTTTCAACGATGAACCTGTTGATTATGCCAGTTGTCATGATCTTTGTCTTCTTTACATTAAGGTGCAGGCCCATTTTGAGACTATGTTCTTTGATTGTGAGAAGCAAATGTTTCAGATCATCTTCACTTTCAGCCACTAATGTAGTATCATCAGCATAGCGAAGGTTGTTGATGAGTCTTCCACCAATCTTCACACCTCTGTTGTCTTCATACAATCCTGCTTCTCTGATGATTTGTTCTGCATATAAATTAAACAGGTAGGGGGAAAGTATGCAGCCTTGTCTTACACCTTTGCTTATTTTAAACCATTCTGTTTCTCCTTGTTCCGTTCAAACTGTTGCTTCTTGATCAATGTACAGATTGCACAAGAGAACGAACGATCAGGTGTTCTGGTATACCCATGCTTCTTAATGTGGCCCAGAGTTTCTCATGGTTTACACAGTCAAAAGCATTGCTATAGTCGATAAAGCACAAATATATATTATTTTGGTATTCTTTAGTCTTTTCAAGGATCCATCTCACATCTGCAATGATGTGTCTCGTTCCTCGCCCTTTCCTGAACCCTGCTTGCACTTCCGGTAGTTCTTGTTCCAGGTGTGGTTGTAGTCTCTTTTGAATAATCTTCAGTAGAATCTTGCTGGCATGTGGGATCAGAGTGATTGTTCGATAATTTCCACAGTCAGTTGGATCACCTTTCTATAGTATTGGTATAAACACAGATCTTTTCCAGTCAGTTGGCCATGATGTTGTCTTCCATATTTCTTGGCAGAGCCTTGTAAGTATGGTAACAGCTGCATCAGATTGCTGCAATACTTCTATAGGAATGCTATCAATGCCTGGTGCTTTGTTCTTTGATAAGGCTTTCAATGCTGCTTCAACTTCTTCTTTCATCACCAATGGTTCCCGATCATAAGGAACAGGTTGAAATGGCTGTTGGTCCACTTGATCTTTATCATATAAAAACTCTGTATATTCCTTCCACCTTTTCTTGATCTTCTCAGCATCATTCAACATAGAACCTTGAGCATCTTGTAACATTCCATTTCGAGGCTGGAACTTTTTCTTTAACTCTCGTAGCTTTAGGAAAGCTGATCTTGTTCTTCCTCTAATAGTTTCTGCTTCTATTTCCTTGCAAGTGTCATTGTAGTACTTTTCCTTGTCCTGTCTTGCTGCACGTTGGAAATCTCTGTTGAGTTCTGCGATTGTCTTTCTTTCTCCTCTGGCTTTAGCTTCTCTGACTTTCTGGGCAATTTTCAGAGTTTCTTCCGTCATCCATTTTGGCCGTTTTTGCTTTTTCACCTTTTGTAGAGACTTCTCGCTTTCTTCCAACCCAACCTTCTTGATGTCATTCCATAACTCTTCCGGAGCTCTGTCATTTGTATCTAAAGCAGCAAATCAATTTTGCAGGCAGTCTTTAAATTCCAGTGGTATATTCTCAAGGTCATATTTTGCTGCATTCATGAGTGGTTTGCTGTTTTTCAACTTCAGCTTGAGTTTGCATACTAGTAGTTGATGATCTGTACCACAGTCAGCTCCAGGTTTTGTCTTTGTTGATGTTATAGAACTTTTCCATCGTTGACTTCGACAGATGTAGTCAATTTGATTTTTATACAATCCATTGGGTGAAGTCCATGTGTACAGTTGCCGCTTGTGTTGCTGGAAGAAGGTGTTTGAGATGAATAGATCATTGGTCTTGCAGAATTCTATCAGTCTTTCTCCAGCTTCATTTCTGTTGCCAAGTCCATATTTTCCAACTATTTTGCCTTCTTCTTTGTTGCCAACTTTTGCGTTCCAGTCACCCATGACTATCAGGATATCCTGTTTGCATGTTCTGTCAATTTCAGCTTGTACTTGTTCATAGAACTCTTCAATTTCATTCTCTTCTGCAGCTGTTGTTGGGGCATATACTTGAATTATAGTTGTGTTGATAGGCAATCCTCATAGACGAATAGAGATTAAGTGTTCGCTGACTGAATTGTATTTCATTACAGTTCTTGCAAGTTTCTTCTTTATTATAAATGCAACACCATTTCTTCTTTGTCTTTCATTTCCAGCATAGTAGACCATGTGATCATCTAATGCAAAGTGCCCGATGCCAGTCCATTTCAGTTCGTTGACACCCAACAGATCAAGTTGTACACGTTCCATTTCATTCTTGACCACCTCCAACTTCCCTTGGTTCATGCTTCGTACGTTCCATGTTCCAATGTGTAAGACATCTTTACAGCTTCTGACTCTCATTTCATGCGCAGCTACATCAGCAGTCAGACTTCCCGAGGGCTTTGATCCAACCACATCATAAATGCTGGCTTTACTCTGAAAAGTCTTCAGTTCTTCCCCAGTAGCTAGTTGAGTGCCTTCCGACCAGGGGGTCTCATCTTCCAGCACCATAGCACAATTTGTTTTGTTGTAACTATCCATTGGGTTTTCATGGCAAGATACAGAAGTAGATTGCCGGGCCTTTCTTCCGCGCAGTTTAAGTTTGGTGTTGTTGCCGTTGTCACAAAAATGTGATCCTCCGCCGTCAACACTATCCCATTCTGCTGCTGCCCAGATGGGTGGTTTTTCTTGGTCTGGCACCTCAGCTGAGACCTGTCCATCTTAGGAGACCCTGCCAGTAGTTAAACTACCAATAGTTTAGCTCTCAGCATCACTGATGCACGCAAGCCCTCACAGCACGACAAGCTGCAAACCAAGTGGGCACCTATTTGCAGGAAATCCACCAAACTGTCATTAACATATCCACGCATGCTAGGCTAGCAACATATCTGCTATTACCCACAAGTTGAGGCCATACATGTCATTTGCTGTATTTCCTGGGGGGGATGTGTACCATGCCATGTGGCTGGCTTACCTGTGGCTGATGCCACCTCCTCCCTAAGGAGCTGGATGAGCTCAGCCCTCTGCCACCGCATGGTCCTAAACCATCACTTCAGTGCCTCGAGGGTCCAGAGCATATCAAAGTCACTGTGGGAGAGAGGTATGTGATCAGATCTGTGCCTTTGGTGCCCACTGAACCTCCACTGCTACCACTTAAACAGCTGATCCCAGGGCCCCTGTGTACTCTTGCAGGAGTGGAGTGGGTGCCCAATCATAGTGGGTATTTCAACTTATGTGTCACTACATTGACCTTTGTGTATCCTCTACCAAGGTTTCCCAAAAACCCCGTGTACAAGCAGTATGATGGTACTGCTCCCTGACCAGGCCATCTACATGTTTTTCACACTGCATCCCAAACTTGGGACAGGTGTTCAGATATTAATCCCTTGAAGGCATATGCTGCTGCTCTATATGGATCGCTGTAGTGTATGCCACTACATGTGGGACTTCATGGACACTACCTGTTTGCTCTCACTATCATCACATCACCAGTATCCCTTCCCAGTCCTCTGGGCATCAGCACATTATGGCTGCCAGTTTGACCTTACATATGCTACCTCCCATACCTCTGGACCCCCCCCCCCCCCACATCTCCGTTCTACAGCTACCTTCTTACTACCCTTTCCAAACACCCTCTATGCCCCTACTCCCTGCTCTGTACCTCTACTTTCACTGTCAGATCTTCACTGCCTTCATCACTTTTTTCCCACCATGCATACATTCACCCCATTCTGTTCTATCCCTTCTCATCCATGCCTGTTTATACTATCCCTCTCACTCTGCTCCCCAGTCCCTCCTCCCCTCTCTTCCACTCTCTCTAACCCCTTTGTCCCCACCCATTCTGTACCTCCCTCTTATGAACCAACTCTTACCATCTGTCATTGACCCTGTGGTAGCACTTTTGGTGCATGAGACCCTGGTTTGTGTGTAGTGATGTTTTTCAGGTTGCATTTGTGTGGTTGTTGCACAGAGTCTCGTTGTCATGCTGTACATCATACTCTAGCTCTGGAATATGTGGTGATATGTGGGGAACATGGACTTAGATAACGCCATACTAGAGAATGGCCAGGTGCAAGTGCTTTAGCTCACAGTACTGTGTAGAGGGGGCAGATCCTAAAGCTGTTCAGGCAACCAACATTTGCAACATGATTTCTCTGCTGTTTACTTCTGTAGTATGTGCCTGTTCATAGCCAGTTGCACCAAACCACAGGATAATAGATATAATAACAGTGGTGCCCTCATAGCATGCAAAAGCTGGAACTGCCCCCATGACAACCATGTCCAACACAAGGAGTGGGAAAATGGTAATATTTTTGTGCAAGTTGATTTCCCTGCTCTTGGTTTTGCTTTTGCACAACACTTCCCCTGCATGGTCCTTAATCTGTGACCATATACTGTATTTGCAGGACATAGGGGGAGTTCTTACATCCCCTTGTATGATGTCTACAGCTGCATACTGTTCTAGGATGGGGCCCTCAAGCATCCTCAGATGGCAGGGAAGTGCATTTTGAACTGTGTAACCTGACAGGGTCAGTGACCTAAGACATGCTGCTGTCCACAGCGGCTGGCTTGGGTTAACCCCACTGTTTGTATTTGCACTCCTATAGCCAGGCCTGTGCCAGGTGCTCATTTCTGACTTACTGTTCTGCCTATCCCCCTCTATCCTCTCTGAAACTTGACCTCCCATTGGCTACTCACCTTCACAGGCAGAGCTGGATCCCCCTCCAGATGGCGGTATCCATATGTAGGTTGGCCCTGCGGTGTCCCCTGGGGTACAGCACCCCTCCCATCTGAGGACCATTCTGGCCAAGGCCTCAGCCTCTCCAGGACTAAAGTTGCCTGCTTTCCTTGTCACCATGCTGTTGCTGTGTATGTTCCCAACCATGGGCTCCTGCATGTACAATACACATTCACACATGTGATTTCATAACTGGTTATGGGCTTTATGATGGGGCCGATAGTATACCTGGCTATCCGCTGGCAGCACATTTTCTATAGTACATTGTTATCACATCACTATCTGGGTATGATGGGATATTGACCTTGCCCACCTTTCCATCACTACATGGTTATGGGCTTCCCTCTGCACCCTGCCCTTCTTATCCATGTATTTTCCATTTACCTCCACCTTGCATAGGTATGTCATATATTTATTTATTTTATTTACATTCTCATATACTGTGCTATTCTGCATCAGTGCAGTTTACATTGAACAAACTGAAATTATATTGAACAGGGCATTATAACTTGGAGATAACTATTTTACAGGGAACATGGGCTATGGAGGGTTAAGTGGCTTGCCCAAGACCACAAGGAGCACCTGTGGGACTAGAAACCCCAGTCCTTCCGGTCCAAGGTTGCTGTCCTCTAGTGGGATTTGAACCCCCTGACCTTCCGGCCTGAAGTACTGTGCCCCAACCACTAGGCCACTCCTCCACTCCTCCACATACCTGGATTTGGTCGCAGGTGGTGGATCTCCCATATTTGGCCATTTTCCATCCATGCCTGTGTGTCCGGTGGCTAACTTGTCATGTATGCAAATCGATCATTTGTGATTCATTTGTACGTTAATGCTTGTTAAATCAATCTTCCAAGTGTGGAGAGAGCTTTTATAACATGTCACCAAAGTTGTGAGGTCAAGCTAGCTCCTATTTTATAAAGATGTTTAGAGAAGCCAGCGATTTATAATGGGGTGGCTAACATGCCCGAACCAATTCTTCCTCCTATGTGGTATGTACTGATGGTTTCCCATTGGTTGGGGGCCAAGACCAATAGGGGGTGATTCCCCAATAGAAATTTAGTTACCTCAGAGATCTGGGGTTTCTAGTAGCTTCTCTAACAGCCTGCCCTCTTTTTGTTTTCAGTATTTGATAAGTGTGGATTTTTTAGGATGGGAGTTTGTCACAGCTGGCAGATTTGATAAGGTGAGCCCCTTCATGTTACAAAATAGGGCAATTGTACATACAAGGAGCTGGCTATAGGGTTCACATGATTTTCTAGCAGTACCACTGGGAAGAAGTGCAGTATTCCATGGTCGAGATCCTTTGAGTCAACGCAGGTGTGTTAGGGGTAGACTGTTCTGCTGGGTATTAGGAGTATGCAAGTGAAAAATGTCATTTTGTTTCCTGTATCATTTGCAGTTTGTTTATTTTTATTTTGTTTCATAAGAAAATAAGTAATCGGTCAGACCAAAGGTCCATCAATCCCAGTATCCCGTTTGCAACAGTAGTCAATCCAAGTCGCAAGTACCTGTCAGGTTCCCAAAAAGTAGACAGATTCCTTGATGCTTATCCCAGAAGTAAGCAACAGATTTCCCCAGTCCATTTGAATAATAGTTTATGGACGTTTCCTCCAGGAACTTGTCCAAATCTCTTTTAAACAGAACTACAATGAATTCCAGAGTTTTATTACGCATTGGGGGAAAAATATTTTCTTTGATTAGTCTTAAATGTTCTACATTGTAGTTTCATTGTGTATCCCCTAGTCTTTCTACTTTTTGAGGAAGTAAACAACTGATCTGCATTTACCTGATGCACTATACTCATTATTTTATAAACCTCTATCAAACCTCATTTTAGCCATCTTTTTTCCAAGCTGAATAGCCCTATTCTTTTAAGCCTTTCCACTTAGAGGCAACCTTCCATCCCCTTTATCATTTCTGTCACTCTTACATAAGAACATTAGAAATGCCTTCCTGGGTCAGACCAAGGTCCATCAAGCCCAGCATCCTGTTTCCAACAGTGGTCAATCCAGGCCATGAGTACCTAGCAGGTTCCCAAAGAAGCACACAGGTTCCACAATGCTTGTCCCAGGGCAAGCAGTGGATTTCCTGGATCCTCTTTAATAATGGTTTATCGACCTTTCCTCCAGGAACTTGTCCAAAATGCTCCATTCATTAATTTATAGACCTCTATCATATACCCCCTCAGCTATCTCTTTTCCAAGTTGAAGAGCCCCAACCTTTAAAGCCTCTCCTCATAGGAGTATCCTTCCATTCCCTTTACCATTTTGGTGGCTCTTCTCTGTACCTTTTCTAATTCTGCTATATCCTTTTTAAGATACGGTGACCAGAATTGCACACAATATTCAAGGTGTGGTTGCACCATGGAACGATACAGAGGCATTATAATAACCTTAGTTTTAATCTCCATTCCTTTCCTTATGATTCCTAGCATTCTATTTGCTTTGCACACTGAGCGGAGGATTTCAATGACACCTAAATCTTTTCCTGGGTGGTGGTTTCTAAGGTGGTATCTTGCACCGTGTAACCATAGTTTGGGTTGGTCTTTCCTAGTTTCATAATTTTGCACTTGTCCACATTAAATGTCATCTGCCATTTAGACATCCAATCTTCCAATTTTTCAAGGTCCTCTTGCCATTTTTTACAATTCTCTTGTGTTTTAACAACTTTGAATAATTTTGTGTCATCTGCGAATTTGATCACCTCATTCACTATTCCTATTTCCAGGTCATTTATGAATATTTTAAAAAGCAGTGAGCCCAGCACAGATCCCTGGGGTACTCCACTATTCATCTTTCTCCATTGAGAAAATTGGCCATTTAGCCCTACCCTCTGCTTTCTATCTTTTAACCAGTTCCTGATCCACAATAGTACACTGCCTTCAATTCTATGACTTTTTAATTTGGCCAAGAATCTCTCATGAGGGACCTTGTCAAAGGCTTTCTGAAAATCTAGGTATACTATGGGAGTCATTCTAGAACACGAATAAGGTCTGTCCACATGCGGTGGGGACATGTTAGTGCTGAATATATCCCCCATCGTATTCTGAAACACCGCTGACATGCACATCCTGGGCGTTAGCACAGGGAGTTAAGAATGTGGGCGGGAGAGGGTGGAATAGGGGCATGGTGAGCCACCGAGATATAGGTAGCTTATTCCCAAAAGAGCTGTGTATGTATGAGGTGCAGAGTGTCACCAGGTGCCAGTGTGATGTGGTAGGCAAAGACAGAGAGGGCCCACTATAGCCAAATGTGCAAACATATGGCCATCAAAGATAGGGAACCCCCATAGTAGGAACACACAACTGTGCAAACAGCACAAATGCATGCCCATGATGCACAGTGTGCTGCTGAGCATGTAGTAGTGCCATGTACACACCTAAATGACCGTAATCTGAGGGACACTAGTAATGAAAGTGATATATCTGTACAGGTAGCCACATGGATACCTATGCTGGTACCATCTGGAGTATTATGCACAGGGTACCCCAGGTACAGCAGATAGTATTGGCAGTGTGATAGGGCAGCCACACATCAGCAGTATCTGCCACCAGGAGATATCACTGATGTAGTGACAACATTCCCCAGACTATCCCATGCGGCGCACACCCCACCCAGGCCAGGATGCATGCGAGCTGAGAAAGTGGTGACATATCTGGGGTCTGACTACTTGGTGAGATTGCACAAGGCCCACTCCCCTCATGCCCACATAGCCCTGACTGGGGGAGCAGTGCCACAAAGCTGGCTGTGGGAGGGCAGACAGAATCGCTCCACAGATAGTGGACATATACAGATCGACACATCCCAAATGGGACAGGTGTAGCTGCTGTAAAAAATGCCAGTACCCAGATAGGTTTGATTCAGATGCCATAGCCAGAAGGCCCCATGACAGCCATAGCAACCACCACTGATTGTGTTCATAGTACCACAAGATGTAAGCAGCACTGCACAGACAGATCTGACAGATGGCTCCTGCCCAGTGGGGCTTACAATCTATTTGGTACAGACAGCACATCAGCTATGAGCAGGATATGTGCAGGGAGAATGGACGGGAAACATAAGGCAGCCTAGGCAGAACAGACCCCAAAGTGGCACCACTGCGGTGGCTGCCCAGTTGGGACCTGAGAGAGTCCAGGGAAAAAGCATGCCTGACAGACTCATGTACTGTGTCCCAGGAATATGGAGCAGTAGGGTGAGGTCAGTGATGTATGGATAAGGCTGTAGAAGACAGGGGTACAGATAGAGGCATATGGGCAGAAAAGCAGTGTTCACATGAAGTGGTGAACAGAGAGATATGATGGGTATGGGAGCTCAGAGAAGCAGAACATGTGCACATACAGGGTGGCCCAAAAAAAGTAAGAACATCTCGTAGCATATAAGTTATTTAAAAATTCTAAAAGACAGATGTAAACGATTGACAAATTTTAAAAAAAAGATGGCGACCGGAAATTGTCGAAACAAAGACATTATATAGCTAAAAAAGGTAAATAAGTAAACTATTTACGCTTTTAATTTACGAGATGTTCTCACTTTTTTGAGGCCACCCTGTACAGTGCAGAGGCACCGTAGGGGCAGACAGGTGTTGCCCAGCAATTGTATGCAGTCATTGTGGACCTCCATCCCTTGGGGTGAAATCCTAGAGCATAAACAATGAACATATCAAATGAGTGTTTGTTTGTTTTTTTTGTTTTTTTTTTAATTAATGATTTTCAGTCAATTACAATAACCAAAAGAAACATAAAGGTAAATCCACAATAAATATACAGAGAAAGTGCAAAATTGAAATAAACAATGATAAAGCCCACATCAAGAAATACCAGCTGTAATTAATATAAGGAAACATGAACAAAAGAAGTAAACAAGGCAATAAAGCCTACAATTAAGAGGTATTAAACTCATCCATTATTACCCCCCGGTGAAGTGCCCTTATGTTCGAACAAAAGGTTTTCTAAGTGAGATACATCAGCAAAAACAAAGGAAGCCCCTTCAAAATTAATAATACATTTACAGGGGAAACGTAAAAAAAAAGTGGCCCCCAAAGCGAGGACCTAAGGCTTCAGCCGCAAAAACTGCCTCCGTCTAAGTTGAGTCTCACGAGAGACATCAGGAAAAATGTTTACAATTTGACCACAGAATTTAGCTGACTTAACCTTAAAGAAAGCACGTAAATATGCTGCTTCACTTCAATAGAAGGAAAGGTAGTCAATAATGCGGAACGCAGACTAATGGTATCCAAAGAGTCCTCTAAAAAAGCAGTCAAATTAGAGATAACAGGAACAATCTCATCGAACCCTCCCTCAACGGGATTAGTATTCTTAATGCTTGATGGGAGATAATAAATTTGAGAAACTTCAATAGGTTCCTAAATAGCTAATATTTCCTTAAAATATTTATCCAGAAGAATTTTGGAAGATAGCAACGAAGACTGAGGAAAATTCAAAAAACGTTAAGTTGCGGGAACAAATGGAATTCTCAAGGGCCTCCAGCCTAGAATGGAGTATCAAAGAATCTTTTATCCCGGCAACATTAGTAGCACAAATCGGAAGCACCTGAGAACCCATTTTAGTAACTGCCATATCAACTACAGTATACTCATCAAGTTGCTGGAGAGATACAGCAGCTTCTTGAGAGAAGGTACATAAAGAATTTAACGTAGAAGACATTTTCTTATCAATGGAAAGTAAAGCCCCCCCAAACATCCTTTAACATAATCTCCGTATCTGGGAGCTTGACCGGTGGTTCAGTAATACTGCCCATAGCAGCAAACTGAACTGGAGAAGGCAAAGTAACAGAAATTTTAACATTGCTGACCGACACAGAAGACTCTCCAGATAAAACAGGAAAATATGAGGGCACAGGCACAGGAGGAGGAGACCTCCCACCAGAACTCAGGGAGGCTCCATCTGGAGAGGACTGCGCAAGCGGAAAAGATGCGAAGTGTTTGTCCAAGGGGCCAGCCGGTTTAACTCCGGCAACGGATCCTGGAACCTTACTCGCAGCTTTAGCCTTCCTCTTCCCCATAATAATATACAATCAGGGGACGAAGAATACACCACACTAGCGCCGCTGTGATGCCGAAGGGGCGCCAAAGAGGCAGATCCTACCCCTTTGACCACGCCCCTTCGAGCCATGCCCCACGGACATGCTCCGCGGTCACGGAGGGAACCCCAGTAATATAACAAAGAAAAGGACCCTGCCGGGTGGGGGGTGCCCCGGGCGTGCCTGCCCGATATGCCAATGTACACAGCAACACAGAGCACAGTGTCCACTTCAACAGCAGTCCCAGAGCTGATGTTCTGCCCAATATACCTCCAGCATCTCTCAGCTGAATCCAAGGAAGCAGACTACAGAGGTAAGATTTTAAAGGACCAAAAGTCCCCGCCGGGTGGGTGTTTGACAGAAACCAGAAAAACGCCCGAGAAATGTAAAAAAATTATGAAAAACAAAAATGAACCAAAATTGTTTTTAGGCCCTGACCATCGTCAACATTTACATTAGCTGAGGAGATGACATGAATATACATATGTCCGATACATGTGAAGAAGCATATTTTATAAAAAATACACATAATTTCCTCCTCCTCCCATGCTCCACTCAAAATCTGCCCTTAAACATGCCCACTACAGTTGTATAAAAATACCTGCATTCTTCTCATTAAGTGTACTCATACGTGCACGGTTATTTTATAAGTACCATTTTAGACGGGTACACTGGCAGGACTGGCACTACCATTAGATGAATTAGGTGGTTGTCTAGCACGCTGGCCCTTCAGGGGTGCTCATTGCTGCCACTGTAGCCCCTCTTGGGACCTACAGAGGCGGCAATGGCTGCAAACAGCCCCATGGATCTTACCTTTAAACTTCGCTGCCGTGGGACTGTTTGCTTCCTTCCCCTCAGACTCCCAATGCCGACTTCCTCAAACAGGAAGTTATGGTACTGCATTTTAACATATATAGTTTTACTCATAGGTAGAAAGGTTTCAGAGCAAGGCACAGGAGAATTCATAATGTTTTGAGTTTCACATTGAGCTTTATGCGCACTGGAAAACTCTTTAGAAAATATGACCCTTGAAATTTAATTATGGAATGATGCCACATAAAACTAATGATTGCAACTATGGTAATTTGTTGCTGAAGCCACTCGTTAAAATCCTGAGTGATAAGAAGTGATTGGTGATAGGCCATCAAGGATATCTGAACCTGCCTGTACCACTGTTAAACCCTAGTTTACCACCTTTAACCAAAATGCTACAAAGTTTTCATAAAACAAAATCTTAGACTTACCAAGCTCCACTTCCAGTGTTTTGTCCCCTGGGGGATCCAGAATAATTGGCGCGCGCTTTGTATTTTCCACTAGAACATAAATAGAAACTATATTTTTTACATGAATTTATAAAATTGATTTATGGCAGGGTAGATTGATAGTAACAACTTCTTTCTTCAAATTGATACACTTTCCTGTTTCTTCATTCTATATTTTCCCTCCAGGTTTCTTTCTTTAATATTTTATTTCTTATAATTTGATACTTTCTGGAATAAAGAATGTGAGAATGTTTATCCTCTGTTATAACCATGACCCCATTTCTAATAAGTTCTTTCACTGATACCTAGTTTGGGGCCTCATTTACTGACGTGCATTAACCAATTAAGGGTTAATTTTATAAAGAATTTCTGGTGTGTAAAAGGGCTTTTATAAAATGACCCTAGGAGCTATGTATCTAACAGTGCATGCAGTAAGAAGAAGATGCATACTTTTATGTGACTCGCCTGTACGCATGTTCAGGAACAGTTTGGATGGAGTACAGGCAGATTCATTACACAGGTACACTACCAAAAAACTGCCTCCAGTTTTGCAACTGATTCCTATAGATTTTGGGGTGCTGAATCCAGGAAAAATAGCCAAAATGTTCCATCACATCACGTTTTCTTGCAAAATTAGATTTCTTACCCATATAAGGAATGTTCACATAATTTCTTTTTAGCCGACTGCAGTTTATTTTCTTGGCCCAAAATAGAGGTTGTAATGGTTAACTAACTAGAAACACTCCGTCATGATATTTTAGAGTGTTTTGTATTCATTTTATACATTAACAGGACAATTGGGAGGCGGGGGGCTAAATCCAGTACTCGCGCTGGCGCATGTTCTTTCCTGTTCGCCTCGCCTCGTTCGCTCGCTCAAACACGGTGGTTGCGACATGAACGTTCCTGTCAAATTTCAGTTTCTTGCAAGTTCATTATTACCTTTTGTTTGCTCAGTCGTAATCCAGCTTTATTCCGAAGTGGTTCACTACAGTTGTAGTTTGCAGTGCTGTGTATTTGTGATGGCTCACAGAGCCAGAGGTTGCGTCAACTCTCCGGACAGTTTTTGTTTTATTTGTGGGGAATATACCGTGAAAAAGCGGCAGAGGAACATTTCTGCATTTATTTAAAAAGTATATTTCGCCTATTTCGGTTTGAAGTTAGGCGATCAAGACAAACCGTGGGCTCCTCACAAAGTGTGCAAGACATGTGAGGAAGATCTACGCTTATGGATGAAAGGTAAAAAACAAGCATTTCGTTTCGGAATACCTATGATGTGGCGTGAACAAAGAGACCACAGCAGTGACTGCTATTTTTGCTCTTGCATTGTGAAGGGATACAACTTAAAAAATAAGAACGTAATAAGTTACCCCAACCTTCCCTCAGCAATTAGGCCTATGCCTCATAGCAATGAAGTACCTGTGCCTGAACCACCAAAATCTTTGGATCATATTTGTGTGGACGGTTCTGATCATGATGAGACTCATCAGATGGCTTTTCCCGATGAGTCCAGTACTTCCGAGTTTGAAACTGAACCAGATCCGAAACCTGAACTTTTCTCTCAAGCTGAATTGAATGATTTAGTCCGGGATTTAGGACTCCCAAAAGATGCTGCCCAACTGCTAGGTTCTCGGCTTAAACAGAAAAATCTATTGTCACCAGGAACAACTTTTTATTGGTACCGCAACCGCGAGACACAATTTTTGAAGTATTTCAGCAAAGAGGAAGATTTGGTATTTTGCAACGATATATACGGAGTGATGGAAAAGTTTAAACTCAAGTATGATCCTGCTGAATGGCGGCTGTTCATTGATTCGTCAAAAGACAGCATAAAAGGTGTTCTTCTTCATAATGGCAACACATTCGCTTCAGTTCCTATTGCTCACTCTGTTATTCTCCAAGAAAAATATGAGAATTTGGCCCTGATTCTTCAGAAGATTCGTTATGATGAGCATAAGTGGATGATTTGTGGAGACTTTAAAATTCTATCCATGCTATTAGGGCAGCAATCCGGTTTCACCAAATATCCCTGCTTCCTTTGCTTGTGGGATAGCCGGGCCCGCGACCTACACTGGGGGAAAAAAGACTGGCCAATTCGGGAATATTTGAGACCCGGTGAGAAAAATGTTCTTCATGAGAGCTTGGTACCTCGTGATAAAATTCTATTACCACCTCTCCACATTAAGTTGGGTCTCATTAAGCAATTCATCAAGTCCCTTCCAAAAGATGGTGAGTGCTTTCGGTACCTTTGCTCAAAGTTCCCCCGACTTTCTGAAGCAAAGCTAAAGGAAGGAGTGTTTGTTGGCCCTGATATAAGGAAACTCATTTCAGATGGAGCATTCGCTGAAACGATGTCTGAGAAGGAAAAAGAAGCCTGGGATTCCTTCAAGGATGTTGTTCTCAAATTCTTGGGGAACAGGCGGGATGAGAACTATAAGGATATCGTTGCCAGGATGCTCAATGCCTTCAAAGAACAAGGCTGTAACATGAGCCTGAAAGTCCATTTCTTGCACTCCCATGTGAACTACTTTCCCGAAAACATGGGGGCGTACAGTGAAGAACAAGGTGAAAGGTTTCACCAGGACATCAAGGACGCAGAGAGAAGGTACCAAGGAAGATGGAACACCACTATGATGGCTGATTTCTGCTGGATGCTGCTGCGGGAAACCCCAGATGAAAAATACGCCAAGCAGCGCACCAAGAGAAGCATTCGGGGGAAGAAGAAACGGGCCCACCAGGAGATTGATTGACCCAAGAATGACTTTAAAATCTAAACTGTGTTGACAAATATCGTGTTTTTACTAAACTTTGAAATAAAAATTTGCTAGTTATTACCACAGTGTCGGATCTCATTTATTAGAATTTTATTTTCACACCATCGGGTGTTTGTCTTCATGTATTGCAATGGTGCGGTTTCCGTTTTCTATTCTTACATACATACCTGTACAACATTTTTTGCACATTTCTTTGCTTTGCTTTGTGTCTAACCTCGCTCTTATATGCTCAATGTTTGTGCACATGTATGTGGCTGTTTTAAGTGCAGACAATTTTGCTACCATCACAGTGTGTTTTGTTGACATTACTCTATTCTTATGTGCTGCCTTGTTACAATTTTCTTTATTCTTATTTGAATAACTACTAAACAATTAGTATAAAGAATTCATCCAAGAAACTTTTATCTCGATTGCACTCAATCTGAAACGTTCACCTCAAACTGCTAACCCAATGTAGCAAAAAATCTGTACGTGATGGAGCAAATTGGTTACCAGATTTGGATTCAGCACACCAAAAAACGTAAAAATCAATTGAAACATTAGAGGCAGTTTAAAAAAAAATTTTTTTAGTGTACCTGTGTTATTCAAATACATTGTTTATAAGCAAAGTACACACAAACCTTTATGCTTATTACTGAGCAGGCACAAATATCCATGGATTCAATTTAGTATTTTACTAGGAAAGAAGGCACAGTCTACAAATGATGTCCTAGTGCAATTTGAGATCTTCAAGCCAGAACATCCAAACAAAAGGCAGGCACTTCCACGGTCAGGCACGATTTCACAAATGTGGACATGCTCACTATGGGTGTCTGTGAGGCCATCTACATAGATGACCCTGAAATGGTATCCAAGACACTGGATGTCTAAGAGACAGTCATCATTGGTTCAAACACAAAACAAGTTTTCCAATTACACAAACCATGTCACGGCAATTGTTGAGCATACTGGTGATGGTGGAGGGCCATCTACTCTACACCCTTTAGATGTTTAACAGCCCAAAAGGGCACGTTCCCGATACTTATTTGTGCCTGGAACAGGTCTAAACTTGGACAAGATTACAGATGTCCTTGGTGTTTCTGAAATCGAGTGGGGACATCTAAGTTTGTTGCCCTGTCCTGGACACATCTCCACCACACCATCTGCCTGCTTGAAAGTCCCAGCAACAGGGGACATTGCTTGCAAAATGGCTCCAGGGATGTCTTCATGATTTGGAGGTCCGCATACACATTTTTGGATATCCAAATCATAAATAAGGCTTTTAAAATGACCACCATGAATCTATGGGGTATGTTTACTAAACTGCGTTAGTGCAATTCGCGTTAGGAGCTGCGGTAGTGACAGAAACCCCAAATAAGGACATGGGCGGTACATCGTCACCACTAACGCGCGTTCAAAAAATTAACGAGCGTTACCGGGCGCGGTGGCGCGTTACTGCGCGTTAATCGTAAGAAGACGTACAGACACAAAGCACTGAAACAGAGCTGTAGCACAATGGTTACGGTACTGACCGCTGTTACAGGCAGCATGGGTTCGAGTCCCCAGTGTGCCTAACGTGGAAGGCTGTCCCAGGCATCACCCTGTACATTATAGAGGGAATGAGGAGGCATGTTTTTCGTTACGTTGAGTATTGGTGTCAGAAACACACCCTCGGAGTGTGCCCAGCCACGTACGTCGGTGCGTGCGTTGGTAGCTGCGTGGGTACGTGTGTGTTTACGTGCGTGGGTACGTGTGTTTTTACCAGTGGGGGCATCTTATATTACAGACTCTGTAGGGTGTCTTGCACCTATGCATTATGCTAGCAGATGTACGTGTGATGGCCTATGGTTTATCAGAGCCTGTGAGCAGGTGCTGAAGTTTCACAGGGTTGGATTGTGCCAGTCACACCCATGATGCACTGCACATGCAAATCAGCTGTCCACAGATACACACCATGGGGAATGCACCCCACAGCACCTCGGCCTGGTAGGGGGAACTGACCATGTGCACCCCCACAGCACCTCGGCCTGGTAGGGGGAACTGACCATGTGCACCCCCACAGCACCTCGGCCTGGTAGGGGGAACTGACCATGTGCACCCCCACAGCACCTCGGCCTGATAGGGGGTACTGACCGTGTGTTGTACTGGCACAGAGTAGCTACACACCGTCACTTTGTGCGGGTACTGTGCTCACCCTGAGGGTGCAGTGAGGCGCCCAGCACTAGGTCCACAGCACCATCCATGGCGCAGGTCCAAAGCAGTGTTACAGTGTGAGATAGGTAGTTTCTGCAGGACCACCTTGGACATCTCTGTCTGCTTCAGTCAGGTGTAGCCCCATGCACCACCACCCCCCCCCTCCCCCAGGGTGGCAAACAGGGCCTCCCATCAAAGGTGGCAGTAGAGGGGAACATTAACCCTAGTCCTGCTGAGGAACAGACATCCCACAGGGCAATCAATGCAGCTCTGTACACAGCCATAACACAATAGCAAACATACATTAGGCCTGGATATGGTATGCTGCACCCCACCACTATCTGATATTCCCCTGGTGCAAGCCATCAGCCACTGCAAACCACTCCATCACAACACCTACCAGCTGCAAACAGTCTGCTAGTGCCCAGTGGAGATGCCTGCACCCAGAACTGGGATGTCAGCATACACAGCAAGCAGATACATCAGTGACTGGGCCCCAAAAGGAAACCCATATTTATCACATGAGAGAAATACTAGATAGCACCATGGGAGTGCCTAGCCATGCTGTGGTCACTGCACAGTCAGGGTGAGAGTGATCTCTCAGCAGGATATACTGAAGTCACCCTGTCTGTGTAGGTGGTGGCTGGGCACTACAATGTGCCTGTCACTGCCCTATGCCCTGTGCAGATGCACCCTGGCCAGGCCACCCTGTCCGGCCTATACCCATGGTACCTTGCTCCTCATTATGCACATTGGCAGCCCAATACTGGCAACATTGCTGGCAGTGTGGACTGTGGAAGGTGTTTGCAGCCACCACACACTGGATAGACAGACAGCCACCCCCACACCTATGCCAGCATCGTGCTAATATAGAGGTGGTCAGCAGCCATACCCACCACACCAGTCATGGGCATAGTACAGGCATGGATATGGTGCACAAGGCTGTTGGGGGGTCACTCCCCAGGGTGGCGAACACTGTCAGAGACCAGACCTGCAGCAAACACCGCAGACATCAGAATGATTGTTATGGTGGAGCTCAATGAGCAATATGTGCTTAACGTAGGAATTGATATCTGCCAGTTATCATAGGGAACGTTTGATAGCTCTGTACCATATACCCAGGTGTAGGGTGGCATTGCTAAGGTATGCAACTGCTAGTATTGGGAGATACAGGCAGGGCCCAATGTCTTGCCTCTCCAAGAGGCATTGGCCAATGGGGCCTGTGGGTGGGTGTGTGGCCCTGTTGGCTGCTGCTTTACGACAGAGTTCCCCGACTCCAGTCCTGGTGTTTCAAACACTGTTCGGGTTTTCATGCTGTCCCTCATAAATATGCATGAGCTACATCTGCATAGCATGGGGGTGGTGCATAGCTATGCAGCACAGGCATCTTTATTAGAGGCAGCATGAAGCCGGAAAGGTGTGGGGCCCTCCAGGACTGCATTTGCGGGACTCTGCTTTAGGTAATGTGCCTGTTTCTGGTGTCTGTGTTTGGTGTGGTAAAATATAGGCCATGCGTATGTTCTCTGCAATGAAGGAGTGTCTTAACTATCACTTTTTAGTGGTGGGTAAAGCTGTGGGGACTGGGTTGGCAGGAGCCTCAGCTGGGATTTGAATCTGTGACCCTCTGGTCTTACAGGCACTGGCTGTGTCTGTTGCACCACACTGTGGCCACAGAGACAGTGCAGTCCCTGGAGTTAGTTAAACCGGCCTGACGAGTCAGATACCCTGCTCTGCAACAGGTTTACTGTGGCCTCATTTACCTTGTATGCAGACAAAGGTGCACATAATCCTCACAGGAGACCTCAGAAAATGGGCACACACCCATAACCAAGCTGGGCAACAATGATATCATTGGGCAATATTACACAACACTCCCAGGACAGCTCCATTACAATGACATGATTTTGAAAGGGTCTGTGGAGCGTAGACCCTTCCACACATCATTCCTTTGTTATTTGGTGCTTTCCAGGGAGTGTTGTTCCTTGTTGCCCATTGCTATCACTGTTGTCCAGCTGAATTATGCTTTTTAAAATGTTTCTTGTGGTCATTTTTAACGTTTTATGTGAAATTTTGTTCTGTGCACATGTATCACACTGCTCACGTTTTGTGGGTTTCCCCGGTTTTTCTGTACATTGCTGACGGAAATGGTTTCTCTTCCCTTTAAATGCTTTTAACGACAGGTTTTCATTCGCGTTGGAATTGAGCTCAGAAATTCAGCGCGTTAGTATGAGGGGAGCCTCTCCCCGCCCACTCTCCGCCCATTGACCCCTTCTCTCCACCCACTCTCCACCTTCTGCGCTGTTTTAACGCGCCGCGGAGGTCTACGATCGTTGACTGCGGTTAACGCGCGTAAAGTACGTTTAACGATCGTTAGCGCATCAGAACGCGCGTTCGGACGTGCTAATGATCGTTAAACATACTTTACGCGCGTTAATCACGATTACCGCACTTTAGTAAACATCCCCCCATGTGTCTTTAAAAAACAGGCTGGAAAGAGATACCTACTTGTCCTCTTAGCATGCATTAGTTTATGCTCATAGTTAATATATTAGGCCACTCTTAGAATCATGAGGCTTGAACTATTTAATATATGTTAACATGGTTAATATACACTAGTAAATGAGGCCCTTAATTTTTTTCATCAGGAAAGCAACTCTCAAAAGCCATTGATGTGGGTAAATGACTATTTACGAGGGATATGTATTCTTTAGTATATATTTGGTTCATTAACATGACTTAAACATTTTATTGCATGCTAAATGTATTTATTTATGCATGTCATTTATGACATGTGAAATCACTTAAGGGGCTTGTTTACAAAGACGCGGTAGTGGTTCGCGATCGCGATCGCAGCCGCGGCCCCATTGAAATCAATGGGGCCGCGGCTCCGATTACGATCGCAAACCGCTACCGCGGCTTTGTAAACAAGCCCCTAAGATTCTTGGCTACTTACAACACACATCATAGGCAATATAACATTACAAGACAAATACATATAAACTGATTTAATGCATGTCAGCCTATAAATTAATGCATGTAAAGTTAATTAATACATGCTAAAAAGTTCTAACATGCATTAATTTTTTATTAAAACAAATATGTAAAATGAACCCAAATATGCATGAAAATTAGGAAAAAAAAATAAAACAAGCAAGAACTGAAAATATGTTCTCTGTATACATCCCTACTATTTACCCATGGCTGTCTAAAATTTGCAGAGTTACCAAGTTGCCCAGTTCCAGGAGTGAGATTTATGACCAGTTTAAAATTTGCCTTGCAAGTATTTGTAGTCCCTGATTTTACCTATTGATATCAATGCTGCAGGTCCCATAATGCATCAGAATGAGACTGTCAGAAATCCAGGACTGGGTAACTTGCCAACTCTGAATTTGTCCACCATGTTGTGTGCATATGTACCTGTGTTGTTTCACCCCATACTATTTTTCCACATTGATCTGAGGCATTTTTGGGGGGGTGGGGTTATGCCAGGGAATATCACAGCATGCCTACAAAGAGAAAATACCCACAGAAAGAGCAGGTGCAAACCCGAGCGGGTGCATTGCTGCCTAGGCAGTTCTCCCTTAAGAGCAGATGCAAATGCAATAGGTTAAAGTATCCATGGATTTTGCAAGTAGCCATGTTGTTTTGAAAATGCTCCCCAATAGGTACATGCTCAGGCAGTTTGATGCACGCCTGAATGTGGATCACGAGTCAGAATCCCAGTTTAAGATATTCATACTGGTGGGAGCTCCTAAACATTAAACAATGGTATCTCCTTAGGAATAATGATGCAAAGAAATTTATGAACATTTTATAATAGCAAATCAAGGAGGTGCAGTTCCTGCATGCTACCAAAGGAAAAAAGGCAGCAAGGGCTCCTAACCAGCAAGTGGGAAAAATCAGTCAAGGTGTCAGTCTCTTATGACAACTGTATTCAATAAGGACAACATTGACTGATTTTTCTCAATTGTTGGTCGGGGGCTCCTGTTGTCTTTTTCTGCTCTGAACATTTTGAGAAGTCAACTTCTTTGTTTGACCCTAGATACTAGCCAATAGCAGGGCAGTTTTTCAAATAGTCAATGACATCACAATCTACTGGCCCATATACGTTGCCCAGTAAAGTGGTGAAGGTTGTAACTACTGCTCTGTAGTCTTCATTTAGGGTTGTAACTGCTACTCCGTACAAGTCATCCATCCCCCCCCCCCCACCCCATGACTTATTAGAAATGCAAAAGTCATTTTACTTTTGAGTCAAAGTGCTCAATGCTTGATCTCCGTTCTCTTGCAATTAGGAATCATCTGTGTGTAATCCATTCCTTTCTTTGAATTCCATCACAATTTTGTCTCCACCACTTTCTCCAGCAGGACATCCCAAGCGTCTGCTACCCTCTCCATCAAAATATATGTTCCCTGTCTTCCTGTGTCACAAATCTTCCTTTTTGTTGCTTCACATCAAAGCCCCTAATTCTGCTGCTTCCTTTCATTTGGAAAAGTTTCATTGCTTATGAAATACATTTTCTGGTGTATAATTTGAGTTGGGAATTGGTACCTTCCAAGGATTTGAGACTTTTTAGTCAATAGGTTTTAGCATATGTGGGATATATCTATTTGTGTTTCACTCAATAGTTTTTTACGTTTTGAATGTTATAATAGAGTATGCTTTGGTTATGCTTTATCTATCATAGATGTTTATTTTATTTTATTTTTACATTTCTTGAATGTGTTGTAATATTTTTTTATTTATATTCATTTTCTTTATGTAAATACTTAAATTTGGATTATTAAAGGAATGTATCATTTTCAGTTATTTTTATATGACATTTAATTGGTTTGTATGAGTAGGTGGGGTTCATGTTTTTCTTTTAGCAAATTAGTTAGTTATTGTATTTAACTCAGGTAAGCGAGTTACATTCAGGTGCAGTAGGTATTTCCTTGCCCCCAGAGGGCTTACAATCTTCCTATTTTTAGGTGGATAGTTACTAAGCTGCAGTAAAAGTTTGCATTTTATACTGGGAGTCGTTAACCTGTAGCATTTCCCATAGCACAAGTTTGTAACTCCCAAGGCAAATGAATAGTGCAGCTGGCAATAAACCTTGCGAGTTGAATTATTCTGCTCCCCGAGAGAATGGGCCACTGACGCATGGCCCAGTGCTTCTGGGGAGCCTTTCTGATAGGGGCTGGCATTTAAAAAAGACAACTTTGGGCAGGATGTCCCACTTCCTTCCTCCCCCCCCCCTCAGCAAAGACTCCTTCCCCCTGAAGATACCCTATCTCCCACAAGGTGCCACACTCAACACATAGACCCCTCTGTCAAGATACCCCCAGCTACTATAGATAACCCTGCCCAAGATCCCTCTCCCCATAGCTCCTGCCCTTGGGTCTACATTTAAGTGTCCTTGGTGGTCTAGTGATGCTGGAGAGATTTCCAGTTCTTTCTGCCCCTTTCTGATGCTGGGTTCAAAATGACACCCAACACCCCTAGCGGTTGTTTCACATTACTAGCGCTAGGAATCAAACTGTCATATAAGAGGAAGAGAGCCTTTGCTGGGAGGGAGGGGAGAGGAAAGGGAACTGCCAAAGCCACACTGGGAATTTTTTACACAGTGCTCGCTCCTTTAAGTGTTTGAGCCCAAAACTGGGCATCTGGGCCAGGGATCTTCCAGTTTGGAACTCTTTTTAACCTGCTTTCCAACTCTTTAGTTGTTACTTCAGGCCATTCCATTGGTTTGATGTTTGCCTTTTGCAAATTCTCACATATGCAGGGTAGCCATTCTGCTTCTCAACTGTGCTTTACTGGGCCTTGTATAAATCGCTCAAGAACATTTCTGTTTCAGCTTTTGTTGGTGGTATTTTCAAAATACCAATGCTCTCCCCCAGTGCCCTGTAGAATTATATTGGGTTCCCTCTAGCTAGTTTATTTTGACCTATCTCTTTTCTGTTTTCTTCATATTTCTGCAATTTTTGTGCCTCTGCTGCTATTTTCAATTTATTATTGGAGAATATGAATTTAAAGACTTCTTCCATTAATGCAGAATGTTTCAATTTGATGTTTTGAATTTTTACCTTTAATATTTTTTATCCTTTTAGAGCCCCATCTATCAGGGTCAGGCACACCTGTGCCACAATGATTTTATTTTTCCTTCAATGTGCTTTTTTTTCCAAGGAGGAATTGTCATTGGTTTCTTTTTCTTCTGGCCCCACATTGAAAAGAGTCCTTTAAGTAATTATTTTTGCTCCCAATATTCTATCTGATTTATTTTTCTGGTTACAGACCTATAGTTAACCGCTTCTGGTAAAACTAACCGAGAAAATTGTTCTTGGCTACCTGCTCCCTTTCCTTGAATCTAAAAATATTCTTCACCCTAGGCAGTTGTGGTTTAGAGCTTACCATAGCACCAAAACACTGCTAGTTGCTATGTATAATGAGATCCTTACCCTGCTAGATGGTGAAAAACAAGTACTTTTACTTCAACTTGACTTGTCAGCAGTCTTTGACCTTGTCAACCACTCACTTCTGGTTGTTAGGTTAAAAGAAATTGGACTAGATGGTACATTGTTTTCATTATTATTTTTCTGGTCACTCATATAAGGTTGTCATGCAGAATAACGTTTCCCAAACTTCTTTCTTCACCTGTGGAGTCCCACAGAGTTCTGTTCTTTCCCCTACACTGTTCAGCATCTTCAAGGCTCTGCTTGTGACATTGATCCAGGAACATGGTTTTTTGGATTCCATTTATATGCCAATAATATCCAGATTGTTATTTATCATGAATCACAGGTTTTGGCCTTCCAGTCTAGCCTCTCTGTCCACCTCGATAAAATTGCTCATCAGCTCCAGTTACATCAACTCATCCTCAACACTAGCAAATCCTCAGCCATCTGATTCAGCAAAGATGGCTCTGCTCCTGAATTTTCCTTTTGCATCTCTGGTACTCCCATCCCACTGAAAGAATTGATTATAGTTTTAGAAATTATTTTGGACAATAAATTAACCTTCAAGATGCAGGTCTTCTCCCTCTTGTAAAAGTCTTTTTTGTACCCTACCTACGAGGTGTGACAAAAAAGAAATGAGACTGTGGCAGCCGCGCCCATGACTCAATGCCAGTTGGCTAACCGCTTATGTCACTGTTTTGTGCAACATCTCGCCACTATTCTACTATAATATTTTTCATCTCTCTCACTCTGTTTTTCTTTTTCAGGTTTTTTTATAGCACACTGCTCCATCACTTTGTCACACAACTGGAGGTAGCAGAAATATGGAGCAAAGAATCAACTTGAAATTTCTGGTTAAGTTGGAGAAGGGCCCAACTGAGTGTCTCCAACTTCTCCAAAAGGCTTATGAAGAAGCTGCAATGTCAAGGCTGTGAGTCTTCGAGTGGCACAAAAGCTTCAAGACTGGTCGCGAGGAGGTGGAGGATGACCCCAAGTCAGGATGGCCTTCCACAACAAAGACGGCTGAGAACATTGACAGAGTGAACCAGCTGGTGTGGAGTGATCACAGATTGATGGTGTGGATGATAGCTGAGGAGCTCAGCCTGAACTGGGAGTCAGTGTAGACCATCTTGGTGGAAGAGCTGGGGATGCGGAAGGTGTGCACCAAGATGGTGCCCAGCTTTTTATCGGATGACCAGAAGGAGCAAGGGTCAATGTTTGTCCAGACTTGCTAGAGAAGATCGTAGAAGATCCAGAGTTCATTGGTTGAGTCATCACAGGAGACGAGACTTGGGTCTTCCAGTACAACCCTGAAAGCAAGAGACAGAGCCTGCAGTGGAAGACTCGACTGTTACCCAGACCCAAGAAGGTGCGCATGTCCAATTTAAGGATCAAGGTCATGATGATCCTATTCTTCAACCAGAAGGGAGTAGTCCATCATGAGTTTATGACTGAGGGTCAGACAGTCAACCAGCACTTCTACCAGCAGGTCCTCAATCGCCTCCATGACCGGGTTTGGTTCAGCAGGCGGGGTCTGTGGAGAGACAAGTTGTGGCTGCTCCACCACGACAAAGCACTCGTACATACTGTGCTCAGTGTGAGGCAGTTCTTGGCCAACAAACAGATCACAGCTCTCGCCCACCCCACAGATCTCATACCGTGCAACATCTGGCTCTTCCCCAGGCTGAAGACTGTGCTCAAAGGAACTCATTTTGCCTCTGTAGAAGAGATCAAGGCCACCTTGATGAGGGAGCTGAGGGACTTCAAGGAGGAGGACTTTACCGAGTGCTTCCGTACATGGCAGATGCGAATGCAGAAGTGCACTAACTCTGGGGGGGGTTACTTTGAAGGAGACAATGTGTAATTTCTCCGTAGATTTTTTAATAAAACATTTATGGGACAGTCTTGTTTCTTTTTTGTCACACCTCATATGTTGTATTTGATTAGACATTATTTGGACATAAAATCATTGAGAACCCTTTCCGCACCTTCATTATAAACTGTCTGTTGTTGTTATTAAGTGCCCGCGAGTTGGTGTTGACTCATGGCGACCCTCTGGATAGTTGTCCTAAATTGTGTTCGATCTTCAGTCAGACAGCTTATTGTTGACAGACTGGCAACCATAGCTGCTGTTATTGTATCGATCCATCTCATTGCTGATCTTCTCTTTTGTGTTGGCCTTCTACCTTGCCAAGCATGATGTCTTTCTCTAATGATCTCTCTCTTTGCATGATGTGTCCAAAGTATGAAACTCAAAGTCTTGTCATCTGAGCTTCTAAAGAAAGCTTAGGTTTGATCTCCTTTAATACTGACTGTGAAGATCTTCCCAAGCTCACCTTCTGACCATTCCCACATACCAATAGTTGAGATATGAATGGATCAGAAGTGGTACTTTTGCTTACAATGCCACACAATAGGAATCACTACTGTTACATGATGCAAGGTTTCACTTTAAGAACAATAGCCCAGGAAATGGATCTATTCATCATCATAGATAATATGTTGAAAACCTCTGTTCAGTGTCCAGCAGTGGCTAAGAAAGCAAATAGAATGCTAGGAATCATACAGAAAGGAATGGCAATACAACCAAGGATATTATAATGCCTCTGTATTGCTCCATGGTGTGATCTCATTTTGAATATTGTGTGGTTACCATATCTAAAAGAGGATATAGGGGAATTAGAAAAGGTACAGAGAAGAGTGACCAAAATAATAAAGGAGATGGAACGATACCCTTATGAGGAAAAGGTTAGAGCTTTTCAGCCTGGAAAAGAAGCAGCTGAGGGAAGATATGATTGAGGTTTATAAAATAACGGGTGGAATGAAACGGGTAAATGTAGATCGGGTGTTCATCCCTTCAATTAGTAGAAAGGCTAGGGCACACACAATGAAGCTACAATGTAGCACATTTAAGACTAACTGGATAAAATATTTTTTCACTCAATGCATAATCAAACTCTGGAATTCGCTGCTATAGGACACAATGAAAGCTGTTAGTGTACTTCCGAGATGTCACAAACCAAGATGTCCACAAAAGCCTGAGGTCCGGTGAAACTGGGCCGATTTAGTATATCCACCTTCCAGAGGAACACTGCAATTGAGTTCAATCTTTTTGTGTGTTGCAGGGGAAGGTGTGCAAGCATGAAAACAAAAATTGATCTGAAGGAATACTGTATCAGAGCATGGGTACGCTAAAGTGGGCGGTGGATAAAATTGTGGCTGCTGCAGGAATGGTGGCGTGAGCCCCAGTTGCAGGTCAGGATGGTCCCAAAGAGAACACAGCAGGTGTGGGCACTGGGGAGAATGGCCTTATGAGAGCAGCAGATGGTGAGCAGGCCTTTCCAGAGGAAGTGTGGGCATGGTTTAAGAACATTAAAAAAGACATTTTCAATGTAAAGGAGGAGCTGAATGACAGTCTTGAGGATCTTCATTGTGAGCTCTCTGAATTAGGGCAATGGCTGAAAGAAGCTGAGACCAGGCTTGAGGAGCAGTCCGAGGAGATGGGAGCCCTGGCACAGAGTCCTGAGGCAGTGGAATAGCTGAAGAGAGTTGCCGGATAAAATGGAAGACCTGGGAAACCTCTCACGGCACAGTAAGCTGTGCTTCAGGTGGATCTCAGAGGATGTGAATTTCATAGATTGCACATTGGTTGTACAAAAAATAACCAAGGCAGTACTCCATGATATGAGCAAGGGGCTCAAAGAGCTACAGCATGCCCACAGAGTACTCAGCCTGGCTGGCCCTTACCGACCCAGAGACATCATAGTCTGCTACCATGATTACAGAGTCAAGGACAGGGTGGCAGGAAAGTTCAAGTGCTGGGGTCGCTGCAGTTGGAGACCTGTAGAGTGGAGGCCTTTGTGGACTTGGCCCAGGCCACCATCCAAAGACAGAGAACGTAAGGATGTTTTGCAGAAACTGTGTGAGAAGAATGTTCATTACAGCTGGGCCATCCTATTTGGATTGGTGTTTGATATGAAGGACAAGAACACATGCTGAAGCTGTATGGATTCTCAAGGGAGTGGGCATCCCTAGGTTGGAATTTGGTGTGGAGTCTGGAGGAAGTGAACAGCTCGAGTTCCCACGTTGGCAGCAAGTCATACATGGACTTGGCTACATTGGCTCCCACTAGATAGCTGGATAAAATACAAAATAATAATAATAATTTTCAAAATCATTCATATTATCTCAGCACTATGTCTGAAATCTACAATTCAACACAGCAGCAAAGGGCAGAGAAACTCGGAAATGCCAGCAAAATAAGTTAGCTCTCCCATCCAAGTTAACCAAATGCAATCATGAAACGCGAAAAAGAACATTTTCATTCTACACCTCAGACCGCTGGAACCTATTCCCTACAGAACTAAGAATATCAGAACTCTCAGAATTCCACAAGAGAGTAAAAACCCACTTATTCAAAGAACACTTTACAGACTAATGATATCCCCTTATACAATACAAGATACCTTTCACTCAGATGTATATAAGTTAACATGTAAATTATTGTTATAAATTCTTATGTTATGCTAAGCACTGTTCTATGTAAAGTTAATGTTCCTGTTACTTGTAAACCACTTTGATTTCATGATTAAGCGGTATAGAAAACCAGTTAAATAAAAAAAATAAATGGACAGCAACAGCTGCGACGGCAGTCAGAAGATCAAGAGAGTGGGGCAGGAGCCCTGACTTGAAGGGTGAAGAAGAATAATGCCTTTGCACCTTATTCACCAGCCACCCATCACAGCCTATTACTATAAAGATGATATCCTCCTGGTAGCCTTTACGAACTCCTCGTCCCCTGATCTCTCTGTGCTCAATAGCTGTCTTGATAGAATGTCTATCTGGTTGAAAGAGAACCAGTTGAGACATCACTAAAACTTTCGCCACTTGGCTCACTGGTAGTACTTCATCTCCTTCACCCTCCCCAATCCTTGATGGTCATCCCATTCAGCTCTCCCTGCATCTGAAGTATCTTGGTGTTTTTCTAGAGTCCGAACTATCCTTCAAAAGGTAGGTTAGTCAAATAGGGCCCGATTTTGAACTAGGCAGTGCTATGCACAGTGTCGGTTCATAGTCTACCCCCCCCCCCCTTACCTAATCCAGATTTTCCATGCCGCGGTCATATGCGATCCCGGCATTGAAAACCCAAGTGTCGCCACACAGCCAGAAAGCTGCAGGAGCTACCCATGTAGCACCGATTTTCGATGCTACACGGTTAGCCCCAGTGCCTTAAAGATTGTTGAGGTTTTCTCACGCCTATCTTTAAGGTGCAGAGCGCTAACTGTGTAGCATTGAAAATTGGTGCTATATGGGTAGTGCCATGGCCCACCTCCGCTCCAACCCGAAATGCCCCCACACGCCCTGATGCTAAGCGGATAGCATCTGGGCTTGTTAGGGAAGTTACCCGTGTAAATGCCTTTGAAAATCAGACCCACAGTCCAGTCTTCGTTTCTTTCACTTAACCCACTTCACGCTCTTTGTTTCTTCCTAGATTCCGCGGCCCAACACATACTTAACACTGAGCTTCAACATTTCTTGTTTAGACTACTGCAAATCTATTTATGCACGTCTATTCCAAACTGAAAAGATTAGAGACTATACAAAATACTGCAATCTGTATTCTCTGCCATACTAGCAAATTCAACCACATTACTCCGCTCTTATTCCAACAACATTGGCTTCCTATCTGTCATCGCGTAAACTACAAAATTCTCACCCTGACCCTCAAGACACTATACACAAACACCCCCACCTATCTATCCTCCCTGATCTCTTTCCATACCCCAGCCAAGGTCCTGTGCTCAATTCACGATAATTGACTAGATGTCCCCCTGCCTCCCATGCAGGCTGGAAACCACCAGATGCATAGCTTTCTTCTTCGTAGCCCCTATTCTCTGGAATGCTCTCCCCCTTGCCCTGTGCACAGAATCTCCCTACAAGTCTTTCAGATGTGTACTAAAGACACACTTGTTTAATGAGGCATTTCAAGGTGGCTCACATACAGTGTAATAGTGAACCAACACCTGCAACACACAACTAGTGACTTCCTTGCCTATGGCTTGCAGTGTTTGCTTGTCAATTATCTAAACCTGCTCATTCTCTCCCTGTCTCTTTCCTTTTTAGACATGTAGTTCCTTTCTATCATTCTAAAGCCAATGATTTTATTCTAAGCCAAAGAACCCAAGTTATCAATGCCCCTGTTTAATGCACATTACCAAGTTTAAGTTACAATGTAAACTACTTTGACTAAGGGGCATGTTTACTAAAGTCCGCAAAATAGCGCCCCGCAAAATAGCGCACGGCAACGCGGCACTGAAACGCGCAGAAACGCGTTTAAACGCCCCGCACATGTGCGTGTCACCCCCGCACAGGTACGCGGCTCACTAACGGGCCCCGTACAAGTGCGGCCCGCAAATTTCTGATAGAGGCGTGGAACGGCGAAAGGAGGGCGGAGGAAGGCTCCGGAGGGGCGGAGGGACGGGGTCAATGGGTGGAGAGTGGGAGGGGAGAGGCTCCCCGCACAGTATTGGGCCCGAATTTGCATGTAAAAACTACCGCGAGTGAAACACTCGCGGTAGAAAGCATTTAAAGGGAAGAGAAACCATTTAAAGGGAAGAGAAACCATTTCCGTCAGCAATGTACAGGAAAACCGGGGAAACCAGCAAAACGTGAGCAGTGTGATACATGTGCACAGCACAAAAGTGCAAATACAAATAGAAAATGACCACAACAGAACTATTAAAAACAGTAATTCAGCTGGGGAACAGTTATAGTGATGGGCAAATACAGAAAACACACCCAGCAAAGCTACAGAAAAAAGAAATGAACTTTTGAAGGGTTTACGGAGCCGAGTCTCTTCCAAAAAACATTTCCTTTGTTTGGAGCTTTCCTGGGAGTGTTTGGTATGGTTGCCCATTAATATCACTGTTGCCCAGCGCGGTGATATCTTGTCCCCCATTTCCCGTAGCCATTTCCGGGGTTTATGTGCACGTCTGTCACCAGACAGGGTGCATATGCCCACAGTAAAATTGCATAGAGCAGGGTTTGTGACTCCATTCTGCTAAGCTTACTACCTCCAGGGGCTGCACTGTTTCTGTGGCCATAGTGTGGTGCAGCGGACAGAGTCAGTACCTCTAGAACCAGAGGGTCAGAGGTTCAAAGCCCAGCTGGGGTACGTGCCAGCCCAATCCCTATATTTTACCCACCACTGAACACAGATAGCGCAGACACCCCTGTATTGCAGGGAACATAAGCATGGGGAGAGCACCCATATTTTACCCAACAACGCGCACACACACCACAACAATGGGCATTACCTACAGCCAAGTCACCCAAATGCAGTCCCGTACTGCCACATTGCAATCAGGTCATCTGCTTTTTCTGAGAGAAGCTCATGCCAGCATGTTGGCGGACGAGGACATGTGGTGCAGGGGGCAGTGGCTGCTAGCCACAGAAGACAGAGGCCCAGTCATGTGCAGGCTGGCACAGTCCACTGCAACACAGGCCCTACCGGATCCACAGTCATGGACATTCCAGGGAAATCACCCAATCTGTGGATACACGGTGGTGCAGTGCACACAGACACTGTATACAAGAGCAGAGGGTGACAGGTTCAAAGCCCAACTGGGGCAACCGCTAATCCTTTTCCCCCAATTAAACAGTGATAGTAAGGGCACACCTTTCCTGGGGAGGACATATGCAATGGCAATACGTCTATCTTTACCCCACTGAGCACACACACCATGAACAGGGCCAGTACCCAGAGCAGAATCACACAATGCAGTCCTGGTGGGGCACACACCAGTCAGGTCCCATGATGGCACTCATACAAATGCCTGTGCTGTATATCTATGCACCACACCCATGGTATGTAGATGTAGCTCATGCATATCCATGAGGGACAGCAGGAAAACCAGAACAGTGTGATGCAAACCTGGACTGGAGTTGGGAATCTGTGCCGTAAAGCAGCATCCATCAGGGGCAGACACACCCACACCCACACCCACAGGCCTCATTGACCAATGTCTCCTGGAGAGGCAAACCATTGAACCCTGCATGTCCTACCAATGTCACCCTACACCTGAGGTATATGATACACAGCTCTGAGATGTTTGCTAGTTCCACACATACTGCTAGTTGACCACATCCGAACAATCTGTTAGGTGTTTGCGGTGCGTGCTCCAGGCCTGGCCTCTGACGCTGTTTACCACCCTGGGGAGTGGCCACCAGCTGTACTGCCTACCATATCCATGCCTTGCCGTGCTCAGGAGCGGTCTTGGTGGGCAAGGCTGATTACCTTCTCAATAGTAGCACCATGATGGCATAGGTGTGGAAGTGTGTGCTTGTCTATACCGTGGGTGTTGGCAGCAAGCCCCTTCCACAGCCCACACTGCCAATGTGCATAATGAGGTGCACGGTACCATGGGTATAGCCAGGACAGGGTGGCCTGGGCAGGATGCATCTGCACCGGGCATAGGGCACTGGCAGGGACACTGTAGTGTCCGGCCACCACCTACACAGACAGGGTGGCCAAAGCATGTCCTTCTGGGAGATCACGCTCACCCTGACTGTGCAGTGACCACAGCATGGCTAGGCACCCCCATAGTGCTCTACAGTCTTTCTCTCATGTGATACATATGGGTATCTATTTGGGGCCCAGTCACTGAGTTATCTGCTTGCTGTGTATGCTGGCAGCCCAGTTCTGTGTGCATGTGTCTCCACTGGGAACATGCACTATGGACTAACCAGCAGACTGTTTGTAGATGGTATGTGGTTTGCTGGAATGGCTTGCAGGGTGCAGTTGGCTTGCTGCAGGGGAATACCTGGTGGTGGGGTGCAACCTACCATACCTGGTCATATGTTTGTCTGTTATTGTGTTATGGCTGTGTGTGGGGGGTGTTCCTCAGCAGGACTGGGGTTGATGTTGCCCTCTACTGCCACCTTTGCAGGGAGGTAGAGTGTGGATCTCTTGATGGGGGACCATGTTTGTCTCTGGGGGCAGCCCAGGGGGGGGGGCGGCGGGCGCTACGGCTGTGCCTGACTGGGATATCCATGGTGTTTGTGCAGAAACTAGCTATCTTACACATTAACACTGCTTTGGAACTCCCACTTGGCCTCCATCAGCCATGGAAAGTGTTGTAGACCTGGTCCTGGGCGCCTCATTGTACACTCAGGGTGAGGCCAGAACCCGCACGATGTAACGTTGTGTAGCTACTTTGTGCCAGTAAAACACCCGGTCAGTGCCCCCTACCAGGCCGAGTTGCTGTGTGGGTGCACCCGGTAACGTCCCCCAACAGGGCCGAGGTGCTGTGGGGGTGCATTTCCCATCTTGTGTCCATCTGTGGACAGCTAATTTGCATGTGCAGTGCATCATGGGTACGTGTGGCCTAACCCTATCCTGTTTACCCTGGCATACTATCTGTGAGATGACGTGCAGGCTATCTGCAGCCAGCCAGGGGCTTCCATACAGCTATGGTTAGGTCACTGCCTGTGCAGCCAGAGGTGATGAGTTCAAACCCACATTGGGGTTCTGTGAGACAGGTGTTCAAAGCATATTTTTTTAGTTTACTGTACATATGTTGATGTCAGCAATAGCACCCTCAGTGTACTGTACCCATAAGGTGCCTCTGAGGGTGCTTTATGGGGCGCCCTATAGGGCACTGTATGGTTGCCATCCATATAGGGTGCACCATACATTATCCTGTGTCGCAACATACATGCTGCCCTATAGGGGACATTCTAGGGTGCCTTGGCAGACGGTGCACTGTAACATGTGCCTTATGGGCGGCCCTATATTAATATGCTGTGAGAGTGCGTTTGCTAGTAGTTATCATAAAACTAAAATTATAGAGCCTCCTACAGCTCTCCCCAACATAAAACATACTGCCTCAGCTAGCCTTTTTCTCTGGGCTTTGTGAGGGATTGAACACATGGCCCCTGCACCATTGCTCAGTGTCTTCACCATTGTGCTGTGGCTCTGTTCCTGTGTTTGAGCAGCAGCGCGCAGCCTTGTAGCCATTGGCGCGCCGTCTTGTGGCACACAAAATTACAATTAACAGCACGCCGCCTTCTGGCGCGTAACATTAACAGCGCCCAACATGGGCATGCCCCTTAAAATACTGCCTCAGCCAGCTGTCTTCAATGGGCACTGGGGGGAATTGAACCCATGATGCCTGCATGGGTGGTCAGTGTCTTAACCATTGTCCTATGGCTCCATTCCTGCTATTTGCACATCAGCGCGCCACTTATCCCTCCCACTATTGGGCTGCCCCCTCACACATCAGCGCGCCGCCTTCTGCCCACCGGCTCGCCGCCTTCTGTTGACCAATTTTATCAGTGCGCCGCCCTCTGCCGCCCAACCTTAACAGCGCGCCGCCCTCTACCGCCCACAATAAACAGTGCGCCGTCTCATGCCGTTTAAAAAAAATAGGTGCGCCGCCTTCTGCCGCCCATAATCAATATGCCTCCTACACCACTTTTGCCCATAAAACTTGATGCCTCAGCTGGTCTTTTTTGTTGGGTGCAATGGGGGTTTGAACCCCTGGACCCTGCACCATAGGTCAATGTCTTCACCGTTGTACTACGGCTTTGTTGTTTGGTTGTGCAGCAGCGCCCCACTTAGCCTTCTCACGCGCTAATGTGGGACCCGCACATTAGCGCGACTCACAAACCTACGGTCCGTTTTTTTCCTTTTTCTGCCTGGCCCGCCCACTCCTTATATGGCACCAGCACACTAACGGGGACCCGCACAGCAACGGACTTTAGTAAACATGCCTGTAAATGATAAAGCAGTAAAAAAAATAAGTAAATAAATCATAAACCATAAATTTGACAGAGGGGGTGCTTGACCCCCTTTTTTTTTGGCTTTTTCTTTTGGGCAATGGGCCATCTTGGCCATTAGTTTGAGCTGCAGGGATCCTACCCCGATAAGAACGTTTGCTGACACTGTTGTGAACTGTTGGAGTTTCATTGGCTTAGCACTGAAGTGACTGACACTGTTTTTTGTTTTATATTGCTTTAAATGGGGGCAGTAGTTTTGGACTGCAACGTTTTTGTGTGTGCATTTAGCTTTATAACACTCAACACTTGTCTGGGAGTTACACAGGAGCAGGTGTCTGGACTGGGAGGAGGGAAGGTAATGTCTCACACACGATGTGCATTATAATTCTATGAAGGGGCACTGGTGCGTGGTGGGTGGAATGGGGAGAGTGGATGAGGTGGGGGAGTGGTGGGCCTGTTGGGGGCTTGTTTCTACTATGATGGGAGGAGGAAGGCATAGGAGGGCCTGGCTGGGGAGTATGTCAGGGCTCTCTGAATGGAATCCTGTGGTGATGGTGGAGAGCAGGAGGGAGAGAGGGTGGGGGTAGGGAAAGAAGTTTTGATAGGGAAAGAAGGGATGAGTTTAGCAAAATAGAAATGAGGATTGGAGAAGAGCCTTGGGTGGGGGGAGGAAATAAGATTTCAACCTTTAATGTAAAAGGATTAAACTCCTCAATGAAGCGTCAGAAACTTTAGAAAGGTGTCATCGTGATACAGGAAACATCTGCTGGCACTGGTGCATGAAAAGGTAGTAACGTCTAGAAAATATGATACTATACTTTTTGCCTATAATCAAAAGGAGAGGAAGAAAGGGGGTGGGGCTCTTCTTCTTTATGGAGCTTAAGTTGGAAGTGGGGGGAAGGTATATCATAGCTAGGGGAGGAATGGTTTGTACTGGCAAATATCTATGCATCCAATGGGCGGCAAGGTTACTTTTATAAGACAGTAGGGGTGTTTTATTGCAACAATGGCATTTGGTACATTGATTGTGGGAAGGGATTTTAATGTGACATGGGAGGACGGGAAAGATAGCATGGGACATGGGGGAGGGAGATGGGTGGTTAGGGAGAAGCTCTGTTAATTTGTGAAGGATGTGGGTGTGGTGGATCTGTGGCATGTATTGCATAGGAGCACTAACTACTCTATGGCTCATGGGATGTATTCTCGGATTGACATGATCTGGGTGGGGGGGGGGGTGAGAGCATCGGGAGGATAAGTGAAGTAGGATTTGATTACATGATCAGATCGCGCTCTGGTTTATATTCCCTTGCATGGGGAGGCGGAAGATAAAGAGTCACAGTTCTGGAGTCTTAATAATGTACTGCTGGAGGACGAGAGGGTGGTCTTGGATGTACAAAAAGTAATAAGGGAGCACTACGAGCTGAATGTGCAGGAGGGGGTAACTTGGGGAGGGATATGGGATGGCTTTAAAGGGACAGTCCGAAGGCAGCTGATAAAGTGGGGGACCAGACTGAAAAGGGAAAGGGAGAGGGAGAAACACGGGTTGAGAGACCAGCTGAAACAGCTCAAGAAGGCAGATATGGAGGATGGGAAGGGTCAGTATAGGAATCAGCTGTTGGAAGTACAAGCTAAATTGAATGGATAGGAGGTGGGGGAGATTAAATATCAGATGCTGCTTAATCACCAGGAACATTTTGAGTTCAGAAGAGAAGGATGCGAGTGCAGGAGCCATCTCTTCAGTGCCCTAGAGGGGAAAGCATCACAGGAGATGGGGAGATACGGAAAGCCTTTGTATCATTTTATGAGTGGTTGTATAGGGCATGAACAGGGCTACCTGAGGAGGGCATGTGTAGGTATTTGAACTCCGGCCCACTGAGGAGGATGGAGGAGGGGACTAGTGTAGGCCACAGAGGAGAAGGAGGAGGAGGTAGCCCCAGGGCTAGATGGCTTTTCAGCCTGTTTTTGTTGAGCTGTTGGTGGTTCTCCTTATGGCCCTCTTTAATTCGGTGGGTCAGGGTGGAACTCTGGATGAGACTGTGTACTGGATGGGCATTTCCTTAGTCCCCGAGGAGGGGAAGGATTTACATAAGAACATAAGAACATAAGATATGCCATACTGGGTCAGACCAAGGTCCATCAAGCCCAGTATCCTGTTTCCAACAGTGGCCAATCTAGGTCATACGTACCTAGCAGTTTCCCCAAAAGACACAGGTTCCACAATGCTTGTACTGGGTCAAGCACTGATATCCTGGGTCCCTTCTTAATAATAGTTTATGGACCTTTCCTCCAGGAACTTGTCCAAACCTTTTTTAAACCCAGCTACACTAACAGCCTTTACTACATCCTCCGGTAACAAATTCCAGAGTTTGATTACACGTTGAGTGAAAAAATATTTTCTTTTATTAGTCTTAAATAGTTTACCCTGTAACTTCATTGCATGTCCCCTAGTCTTTCTATATTCTGATAACGTAAACAATCGATCTACATTTACCCGTTCCACTCCGTTCATTAATTTATAGACTTCTATCATATCTCCCCTCAGCCGTCTCTTTTCCAGATTAAAGAGCCCTAACCTTTTTAACCTTTCTTCATAGGAGTATCCTTCCATCCCCTTTACCATTTTGGTGGCTCTTCTCTGAACCTTTTCTAATAACGCTATATCCTTTTTAAGACCAGAATTGCACACAATATTCAAGGTGCAGTCTCACCATGGAACGATATAGAGACATTATAATATCCTTTGTTTTATTTTCCATTCCTTTCCTTATGATCCCTAGCACACTGGGCAGAGGGTTTTAACATGTTATCCACAATGACGCCTAAATCTTTTTCCTGGGTGGTGGTTCCTAATTTGAGTTCATGTGCCTCTAATTGCCCAATTTCATTGCTTAATCTCAATGTGAAAATCATAGCTGAATAGGGTAATCGTATAGCTGATCTATCCAGACCAGGTGGGTTTCATGATCTAGGGGGAGGGGGAGCAATCAATAGGCAATATAAGGACAGTATTGAATTTAATATGGGTAGCCAGGAGAGGGAAGGATCCAGCCCTTAATGCTTACAATCAGTGCCAAGAAGGCTTTTGACCAAATCTCATGGGGTTTCATGTTCAAAGCTTTGGAAAGGATGGGCTTTGGGAATGGATTTAGTGAATGGATCAAAGTGATGTATTTGGCACCCAAAGCATGTGTTAAGGTGAATGGAGGCTATTTGTTGCTTTTTTTTTATTTGGGGAGGGGAACG
Organism: Ichthyophis bannanicus; assembly: GCA_033557465.1. Lineage (NCBI taxonomy): Eukaryota > Metazoa > Chordata > Amphibia > Gymnophiona > Ichthyophiidae > Ichthyophis > Ichthyophis bannanicus. The sequence goes on along the minus strand of CM066035.1, from coordinate 598,875,507 downwards.
AAACAAGGCTACCTACTCTCGCCTTTACTGTTTGCTCTATCTCTTGAGCCTCTGGCAGAACAGATTAGGCAGAGTCTGGATATTAGGGGGATAGCAGTGGAGGGAAAAGAGTACCATATCTCTCTTTTTGCAGATGACATCATATTTGCAGTCACACACACACACAGATCTTGCTGCCTTTAATTATATAGATGCTCCGAGAATATGGCAGGCTTTCGGACTTCAGCATTTATACAGGGAAATCAGGAATTTTAATTTGATGGTACCTAAGCCAGTGGGGTGGGGATGGTTGAGGAAGAACTTTCAGTTTAAGTGGACAATCCAAGGGGTGCATTATCTAAGAGTGAAAATTGGCACTGACCATCAAGAGCTTTACGGGCAGAACTATGAGAAGTTGTTGCGGGAGGTGGAGATCCTGCTGGGGCAGTGGGGTAGATTGCATTTGTGTTGGTTGGGGAGGATAGCCTGTATTAATATGGTCCTTATTTCAAAATTTGTATACTTGTTCCAAGCCCTTCCAGTACAGGTTCCTAATCGGGTGTTTAAAAATCTGTGCAAAAAGGTAGCGAGGTATATCTGGGATGGGAAGCCACCCATGATGGTTAGGAGCATGTTAGGGTGGTCTAAGCAAGGAGGGCTGTCCTTGCAAGATTTGAATGTCTATTACGAGGCAGTACAGTTGAAGGCAGTGCATTCATGGTATAGGGAGGACAGTAAGCCTTGGGTAGTGGTTGAGAGGGGGATGCTCCAAGGTAGCCAATTCAAGGATAGCTTATGGGAGGGGGATAAGGTGAAAGAGGGAGGGATCAGCCCTTTTATGCAACACATGCTCGACATTTGGCTAAGGAACAGAGGAAGGCTAATAGCTGATAGTTTTCACCCATGCGAACAATCAGAACATCCTTTCTGAGGGGAAGGGGGCCATCCACCCATCTGTTGGACATGTGGGAGGGGAAGAGGTCAGTGAGAACTGCCTAGTGGTCTCAAAGGGGGGAGCCAGACCTGTACTCCTTGGGGTCAAAGATTTCTATGAGTACCTTCAGGTATGACGCTTCTTGTCCCAAAAGTGGGTCAAGGAGGACTTGGATAAGGATAGGACAGAGTTTCAACCTTTATGCTCTGGAGTGCTGGAGAAGAGGCGGTGATCCCCAAGATTTATAGAGGGTTGGTTGAGGGTGGAACAGGGAAATTGGGCTATACAGTCAAATGGGAAAGGGATGTAGGGGTGCAGTGAGGCGAGGAGGAATAGACAGTAGCTGGTAATGTGACAAAAATGCATACAAACTCCTATTTCTGTGGTATTTGATGCATGAGCGGCTATATAAGTCTTGGGTTTTCAACTCTGAAGTTTGCTGGAGGAAGTGCGAGCAGAAAGGCAGTTTCTACCTTATGTTTTGGGATCGCCTATAGGTGGGTAACTTTTGGAGGGAGGTGATTAGGTTGATGGAAGACATATTGGGGACATCTCTCTCTAGGCAATCTACTAAACCAGCTGGACAAGGCACATCCAATTGAGAAGTGCGGTCTCTTTGAGTACCTAGTTTGCGCTGACCTGTAGTGACATTGCAGCTCACTGGAATAAAAAAGGTGCTCGCAGGAATACAGAGTTGAGCTAGCAGGGCTGCGACTTTTATCAGATGCGTAGGTTGCTAGCTATGCAAAAAGTAAAATTGCCACAAATGAAACGACAATGACGCGGTTTTGGGGAATGGTTGGGTAGGAGGTGAAAGTCTGATTAAGATTTGGGGAGGTTCAGTGAATGAGTAGGGCAAGAAGGGTGGGAAGGGAGGGGGTTGGGGAGAAAATGTATATGTATGTAGAAGATGTTGATGTGTTTTATTTCTCAATAGAAATTTTAAAATAAAAAAGTGTAGCTGAGTTTAAAATAAATTTGGACAAGTTCCTGGAGGAAAAATCCATAAACTATTAATAAAGAGGACTGAGGAAATCCAATGCTTACCCATGGGATAAGCATCATGGAATCTGTCTACCTGTTGGAAATCTGACAGGTACTTGTAAATCTAGACTGGCCGTTCTTGGAAACAGGATACTGGGCTCGATGGGCTTTTGTCTGACACGGTGTAGCATTACTCTCCTGCGCTTCCAGATCTCCAAGTTTCATCTCCACTTCAGCTTTCTTTCTAGTACTCCATTCCAAGCCTCCTTTTTCTCTCTCCTCATTAACCTTCTTTCTGGTGTTTCTTTCCAGATCCCTTTTTTCTCTCACTACTTCAGTTCTTCTTGTTCTTTTTTCCAGATCCTCCTCTTCTCCTTGTGCAGCAGTTTTTATTCTGGGGCTCTTTTCCAGACTTCCTCTTTCTTCTTCTGCACCAGCTTTTCATCTTTTGTTCCTTTCTGAGACTGCTCTTTCTTTCTCCGGTTATACCTTTCCTCTGATATTCCCACATAGGTCTCCTCCTTCTATCTCCTTCTATCTATTTTTCTTTTCACAGAAACCTAGTTGTTTTAAGATGTTTTTTTCTCAGTCAGTTTAGTGTGGTTATAGGTGATCTATCAGTATAAACTCTTTCCTTTTTTTAACGAGATAGAAGCTGATTGACTTTTTTGTAAAATGATCATTTAATTTTATAAGGAAAAGAGGTCTTCACAGTTAAATAATCAAGTATAAAGGGTAGATTTAGCATGTCTTTTTATGGAATATAGTTCTACTACTACTTCTTATCATTTGTATAGCACTGCAAGGTACCTTTGTCATTGCCTGCTAACATTGACCCCTGGTCCTCATGTATTAAGGAAAGAGCCCTGCATGAATACCAGCACTTTTTTTCTAGGAAAAATGCATGTAAGAGACAGTCCCTGCTCATCAAAGCTTGCAATCCAATTAAGACGAACAACATCACAAAACTGGGGACAAAAGTACGGTAGCATGCACATAAGTAGGGAACGAGAGAGTGAAGGGCATTAGGATTCAAATGCAGCCTCGGTTTCTAGGCTCAATTTGAACAGATAGCTTGTATGTTATTCGATAGATTTAGTTTGTTACATACCAATAGTGCGCACATTAATTATTGCTCTCTTTATCCAACTTCTGTTGATGTCACACCGGCTGGTGTTATCGCACTGAACATAATCACATGCATAAATACCAGCATCAGGATGGTAGATTTTGGTGAATATAATTCTGTTATCTATAATTACCACCCTTTCGCTTGGTGATGAGTTTAAACTTTTTTTATCCTGGAAAAAAAAAAAGAAAAGAAATTAGAGTGAACAGATTTTTTTCTTCACTAATTAATGGGCCAATTTACTAAACCATTTTATCTCAAGCAAATTCTCACAGGATTTACTAAACTGTGCTGTGTGAGTATTGCAGCTTAATAAATTCCATTTTAGTACCGGGGCTGTGTGTTCTTGACATTGCCACTGTGCTTCATAAAAGTACAGTAATCCCTTCGTAATACTTCCCTATAGTCAAAAGTCCCCCCTATATGCAATGCAATGTTGCTGCTGTTCAGGAATTACATTTCGATTGCACGGTGCCCTTTATCTGGCCAGGTGACAGTGAGCCCTGTACTCCTTCCCAGCTGATGTCATCTTTTTGAGTCATCAATGATTACTTAAGATGCTGCATGTGCAGATAAGATACCCCTATGAAGAAAGGCTTAAAAGGTTAGGGTTCTTCAACTTGGAAAAGAGATGGTTGAGGGGAGATATGATAAAGGTCTATAAATAAATGAATGGAGTGGAACAGGTAAACGTAGATCAGTTCTCTTCGCCATCAAAAGGTAGAAAGACTAGGGGACACACAATGAAGCTACAAGGTAACCCATTTAATACTAATAAGAGAAACTATTTTTTCACTCAACGCGTAATCAAACTCTGGAATTCATTACCAGAGGATGTAGTAAAAGCTGTCAGTGTAACTGGGTTTAAAAAAGGTTTGGACAAGTTCCTGGAGGAAAGGTCCATAAACCATTATTAAAGAGGACCCGGGAAATCCATTGCTTGCCCTGGGACAAGCATTGTGGAACCTGTGTGCCTTTTTGGAACCTGCCAGGTCCTTGTGACCTGGATTGGCCACTGTTGGAAACAGGATATTGGGCTTGATGGGCCTTGGTCTGACCCAGTATGGCATTTCTTATGTTCTTATCAGTTTTCTCTCTTCTCCTCATTTGTTGCTAATTGTGTGTCTCATGGGACACCTTTTAATAGTGCTAGAATTTAGGTATTAACCTTTGAGTGCACTGCATGCATTATTGGGCTGGGGCATGGTGAACTGATACCAACTTCAGCAGCTCTCACCTTGGTGGTGTGCTATAGCAACTGCACTGATGAGGCACAACAAAAAGGCATGGCTCTTTATACCCCCCCCCCCTATGCAATCTTTGTGCAACCTTTGTGTGATAGGCTTTTAAAGAGTCTTCTTTTTTATATGATCTATGGAACGTTAAGTTGTTTACACTAAAACTCTTGTAGTTTTTTCTGGTGGCATAGGTGATTTCCCGATTGAAGTGATTGGGGATCATAGGTTGGGTTTTACCAATCATAAACAACAAAGATACTTGAGCATCAGAACACTGCTTGAGAAGGTGGTGGAGGGGGGGGAAGTAATGAAGTCTCAGGTAATAGTAGGAGTTTATTATAATAATGAGGGTTCTGGGGGGCGGAGCCCGATGTCCAGCGGGATGGTCGCATAACGCTGAGGCTCCCGAGAGGCCTACTCAGAATCCTGAATTAACACCGGACATACTTGAATTTCTGCTCTGATCTTGCCGGGGCACATTGGTGAGATGGCGAGGACCAAACCTACGCGCCTGGAATTTGGATCTCCAGCGGCTTCTCACGGCAAACGCTCCAAAACTGAACCCCCGTCCCCGCAGAAGGGGCTGGCTTTGCGCGAGGGCCCCGAAATGCAGCAGGAAATCCTCGCAGAGATTAGAGGGGTTAAGGACCTCGTGCAGTCAAACGGTGAAGCACTCCGAGCGCTGCGGGAAGATCTTGGTGTGTTACAAGGCAGGCTAGAGGGGCTCTCTTCGCGTCAGGACAAAATGGAGAGCGTATTAGACTCCCACGCGGCCCGGTTGTCCAAACTCGACAAAGTTGAACGTCAGGTGAGGGCCTTGCAGAAAGAAGTGGAAGATGGCAATAATAGAGCACGCCGCAACAACCTACGACTCGTGGGCATACCGGAGGGAGCAGAATCGGGAGACATGAAGGAGTTTTTATATAAAATCCTCCCTTCCTTGCTCCAAATCACCTTTACCAAAGAATTGGAGATCGATCGCGCTCATCGTGTACCCACAAACATAGCGCTCAACAGGAAGACCCCGCGGCCCATCATCTTTCGACTTTTGAGATATCAACATGTGGAGCAAATTCTCAGTGCCTCTCGGGCAAAGGGCCATATGGAGTTTGAGAGCCATAAGATCTCCTTCTATCCTGACTTGGCTAAACCCACGGTCGACCGCCGAAAGCGCTTTCTGGAATTCCGGCCGAGGCTTCAACAACTACAAGCACGCTATGGCCTGATGTACCCGGCCAAGCTCCGAGTCACGCTTCACAATCAGACAAGAACATTTGAGGACCCTGATCTACTAGCGGAGTTTTTGGATGCTAAAGAAGCCGACTTGATGCGTTGACTTCCAGAATATTCCTGCCAGTATTCTCATATCCGCTGTGCCTGCCATATTGGATTTGCCGCGACTCAGCAAAAGTCTGCCGAGGGCGGTTTGTTGCCTTATCTTGATGATATCTGTGACCCGACTCCATCTACCCATCGTAGCCTCGATGAGTATCAGAGACAGTGTTAATTATGGACTCTGGTGTGTTTTTTTTTTTCTTTTTTTTATGTCTCTATCTTCCTCTCTAGGGCCTCCTCCCGCAGACATATGGTCGCCATTTTCATTGGGGGTTTTGCTTCTTCTCTAAGTTACTTTGGTACATACTTTTCAATATGGGGTGTATTAGTCAGCAGACTCGGTGATTATATCATCTTTGTACAGTTTCTGATTATGTTGTATGTTTTCCAGCGCCCTTATCTAAAATGTCTATTACTGATCGATGGCACCATGTAAGATTTTATCATTGAACGTAAAAGGAATCAATAATCCGATAAAACGAAAGAAAATCCTAAGCTATCTAAGTCATGAAGCTGCGGATCTGATTTTCCTCCAAGAAACGCATTTAAATTCGAAGGAAACCCTTAAACTCAATATTAAACCTTACATGGTGGCCGCCAATCCAGCCGTTTCTAAGAAATGTGGGGTTGCCATACTGGTTAGGAAATCTCTGCATGCTACTATTATTGCGACTAGCTCAGATACAGCAGGTAGATGGTCCAGAGCTCACCTCAAGATAGGTAACCTTGAAGTTACATGTATATGCCTTTATGCTCCTAATGTGGATGACCCTGCCTTTTTTGCTACCATTGCTCAGGTTGCGCAGGCCTCTGCTAATACTTCATTGATAATAGGGGGGGATTTCAATTTAGTTCTTGATCCCCTGATTGACAAACAGCCGCCTAGGACAAGTGGTCCCCCCAAGAGTCATACCACGCTTACCTCTGTGATCAAAGATCTTGCTTTAGTCGATCTATGGAGGTTACTACACCCCAATGAGCTTGACTTTACTTTCTTTTCTTCCCCTCATAAATCCCAGTCTCGTATAGATTTCTTTCTCATATCAAAACTGTTAGTCCCTCAGGTGGACACTGCAAAGATTCACTCCCAACATATTTCAGATCATGCTGCTATTTCTTTTCAATTACACACTACTGCACCCCAAGGGAATTCGGGGCCTGGTTCTTTGATAGAGCCCTATTAACTCAGCCAGAGTTCCAGTTAGAAATTCGAGCAGCCATACAGGATTACTTCCATTTTAATTTACCCCAGGATACTGCAAATTGGGCTTGGTGGGAGGGTTTCAAAGCGGCCATTCGTGCAACGATCACTAGTTATCAAATTCGCCTGCGGAAACAACGCAAACAGCAGCTACTTATACTAGACCAACAAATCAAAGCAGGCGAACGAGTTCTAACTTCCCGTACTGATCCATGCGTCTTAGTTCGCTTACAGCGTCTCCGTTTTCAATATAATGCAATCCTCTCAACTGCAGCTTCTAAGAGTATTGAGCTTCAACGAGGGACATACTACCGTGAAAGCAACCGAGCCGGTCGACTTTTAGCCAACGCCTTGAAAGGTCAAAAAGAAGCCAAACGCGTAGCGGCCCTTCGAGCCCCACAGGGAGGGGGCATACTGACCACAGACTCCTATATCGTAGAACTCTTTCGGGATTTCTATACCCGTCTCTATCAATCTGAATGTGATTTCTCATCAGAGACCTTCGAGCGATTGTTTTCTGATATTCAGCGGCCGACCCTTTCTGAAGCTGATAGGGATGCGCTAGATGAACCTTTCTCTACTTCAGAGATCCAATTTGCCCTAAAACGCACAGCCTCGGGTCGAGCCGCCGGGCCTGATGGTCTCCCGACCGAATTCTACAAAACGTTCAGTGCAGATTTAGTACCCTACTTAAAACTCTATTTTACTGCCCTTGCGGTAGATACATCCTCTTTGGGATCCTTTTCTGCAGCTAATGTGGTAGTATTTGAGAAAGAAGGCAGAGACCCGCTGCTAACCGCCAACTATCGTCCAATCTCCCTACTTAATGCCGATTATAAGATCTTCGCAACGATCTTGGCCTCCCGGCTATCTGACAGGATGGCCACCTTAATCCATCCCGACCAATGCGGTTTTATACCCGGCCGATCCACCGCTGACAATGCTCGGACCTTGTGCCATGTACTATCCAGTGCTGCCAACTTGGACCACCCATGGGTGAGTCTTTCCCTAGATGCTGAAAAAGCCTTTGATCGCCTAGAATGGCCCTTTTTATTTGCAGTTCTCCGATGGTATGGTTTTGGGGAGGGCTTCCTCCGATACCTCCAAGTCATGTACACTCAACCCGTTGCCAGTATTTGTGTAAATGCTATTAAGTCTCAGCCTTTTAATCTCCAAAGAGGCACGCGTCAAAGTTGCCCCCTATCACCAATGCTCTTTGATCTTGCTCTTGAACCCCTCGCCCTCCTTATTAGACAGTCTGCACGTATTTGTGGTGTCCCCTTCAGTCACAGAGAGATTAAACTCTCTGCATATGCAGATGACCTTATGCTCTTTGTATCCCTTGATTCGGTTCCAGCTGTCTTGGATCTGATTGATGGATACTCGCAACTATCGGGCTATAAAATAAACTGGACCAAATCCGTAGCATTCCCACTGAACCGCTGGGTACATGAGGCTGACATGCAGGCCTTTCCTTTCCTTTGGCAATCCCGCATGGTGAAATATCTTGGGGTCCATTACTGTTCTCCTTTAGAAGACACTATTAGTTTTAATGCCAAAGAGGTAGTCTCCAAAGTCCGTGAGCTCACAAATCGTTGGTCTCCCTTATCCCTTACATGGTGGGGCCGCCTAGAAACTGTGAAGATGATGATAGTCCCCAAGGTGAACTATATTTTAGAAATGCTGCCATGCTTACTCCCGCTACACACCTACAAAGATATTGAGGGCCTTCTCGTCCGCTATCTCTGGCAGGGCAAACCACCAAGGATAGCTAAGCAAAAACTACAGTCTGCGAAGGAACTAGGGGGTACCCGCTTTCCTGATTTTCTCAAATATCATCAAGCCTTCTTACTTAAACAAGGTGCCCGATGGCTAGATGCCTCGACCGACAGCAGACCAGTTTGGCTTGACATAGAAGAGGAGCTTAGTAACCCGATTCCGTTGATCCATCTCCCCGGTATGTCCCATCAAGTAGACTCCCGCCATCCCCCAATGATTGTTGATACTCTTGCGGCCTTTAATACTCTCATTCTATCACTGGGCCCAAACGTATGTCCTCAGGACGGACTCCCGCTGTGGAATAACCCCAGAATTCAAGTCCTAAATAGAATGATAGTATGGAAACCCTGGTACTCTAGGGGGATCTGGACACCCCAACAGCTCTTCTCTGCAGCTCGTTGGAAGACCTTTTCTGATTTACAAAAGGAATTTGCGTTACCAGCGAAACATTACTTTCAATTGATGCAGCTTCAACACTGCCTCAAAAGTGCTCGAATCCTGCCACCCTCTGTCTCTACTGAGGACGGGCTATTAGACCTAATTCACTCTATTAGTAGTACACATGGGGTAGCCTCTAACTTTTATAAACTATTATGTCAGGGTACAGACACTGCTACTTGTAGAGCCCAGCAAGCCTGGGAGCGCGAACTGCAAACCACTTTAACCCCTGTGCAATGGTGCGTTTTCTGGAGCAAAGTAGTGCGGGTTTCCCGATCTGCCTCAGTTACCCAAACTCTCTTCTTTTTTGCACATAGATGCTTTTATACTCCAGAAAAAATAGCCAAATGGAACACAACTGCTAGGGACCAGTGTTGGTCTTGTCATACTGCTGTGGGAACCCTCGCTCATGTTATTTATGAATGTCCTCAACTACAGGTTTACTGGGGGCGGGTCTGGGGTCGTATTCAACTTATCTTACACCTCCACGAGCCTCTTTCTTGGAAGTGTGGGACTCCGCTCAGTGGCGGAGGTCCCCTCTCTTCCTAAGAAGGGTCGCTTTCTCCTTGATTTCATGCTGGGTATAGCTATATGTTTAATCACGAGGAATTGGAAGGATAGCTCTCGACTTACTGTCAATGAATGGTGGAACCTTGTCTGCCTATATAGTAAATATGAGCAGATATCTCGGAGAGCTATTCCCCATACCCAAACTCACTCTCGCTTGTCTAAATGGCAGATGCTTAATGATTATGTACAATCTGCTCATTGCTCCGACATGTCTGTTTAATGTACACTCATCATGTTTCAGATCACCGTTTGGTTTTGTAACACAATAATGTCAGTACACGCCCGTTTCGGGAATGATTAGTTTTCTAGAGAAGAAGCAGGGGGGAGGGGGGTGGTAGGGGTTTACTTTGGTGTATGTATCTCATTCTATGTATGTATCTGTCTTTTAGTTGTATGTCTTCCTTTCCTTTGTTGTTATAAAACGAAAATAAAGAATTAAAAAAAAAAATAATGAGGGTTCTATTATCATAGGCTTGATTAATGCTATATCAATTAAAAATAAGGACAAACTTATTTGTGATCTTATATTACAAGAAAACTTTGATGTACTTTAATCACTGAGACCTGGCTAACAGATGCAGATAGCTTGATTGCCAATCAGGCATTCCCAATGGGTTATTGAAATGTGTTTTGTTCCAGAATGAGCAAAAGGAGGGATGGGGTTTTAACATTTAAATGGTCCTTTATATCTATGTCAGAGAACACAGGAGGATTCACATTTCATTTACTAGGTTTTCCATTTAATCTTATTTATAGGTAACCAGGGCCTAAGTATCTTTGGTTGAAATGTTTTTGAATTTAGGAATGGGGTCTAATGGTTATCCCGATTGTATTGAATGCACACGTAGATTGTATCATGGCTCGGGCGGCCCAAGGGTGATGTGGGGTCATGTGCGAAGACTCACTGCAGTACCTCATTTGTATAAATATCTGCATATCCACTGGGCCTCATTTGCTTAAATTTAATTTATGTTATTTTAAAATGTATATGATACCTATCTAAAGTTTTATGCGGCTTCAAAGGACCCCTTCACAAGCCTTTTTGTTGTCCCAGCAATGACTTAACGGCATGTTTACTAAACATTAATTTGCATTAAGCACCACTGTACCCATAGAAATTAATGGGTGCTGCTTCACTTATATTTTTGTAAAAAGCAGAAGATTGTAAATTTGCAGAATCTTCTCAAAATGGGGTGGATAGCTCATAGCTCTGTAATTCTTTCATCTTACTGTGATTGCTTTTTCTGTAATTTGTTTGCTATTTGTGTTTATGCTTTGAATTCTAATGAAGTGTACACCTGAGTAGGGCGGAAGAGGCCGACGATCAACAGCAGCAACCATGAGGCAATGCTGGCAACATAAAATAAGTGCTGCCTCATAGTTTCTGAACTATTTCTGCCATTGTAAGCCCTGGAGCAGGGTGGCAAAGGTGGCAATAGGTGCCCCCAAAGGGTTGGTGCTCTAGGCAACTACCTAGTTTGCCTAATGGAAGCGCTGGCCCTGCTTCTGGGCCATAGTACTAATGTTTGTGGATGGATTTTATCCTTTCCACCTATACTAGTACTAGACTAGAAGCTAACCACATCATCAACTGTAGCATGCCAGCTTTTACTAAGACTTCTTTTGCTCCCACCCACAACTCTCACTCACCCCAGGCATAATCTTAGCTTTATAGGCTGTTAAACCTATTAAAGGGGGAAGGATGGTCAAAGTCACTTTAAGGTTCAGCTGGTTATCCTCACCAGGAACAGATTCATTAAGGGCCTGAAACTAATTAATCTTGAGATGAATAAAGTTCCTTAAATTTATTAGGTATAGTTGCATCAGTACAAGTATCCCTAGCTATTTAAGTAGAAAACTTAAATAGCCAAACAAAACCTTAAAATTGAGATGCAGACAGCAGTCTTGCAGTGAGATGGGGCAAGCCAGTCTTTTGCGTTGAGCGTCACATATTCAATTTTCTCCCAGTTGGTGAGGGGTCTTATGTGTGCACTAGGTGCAAGGAGCTCTTTGCCTTTAGGGAATGAGTGATCTATGGAATCTAGAATATCAGACTTTGAGAATATAAGGAAGATAGAGAGGTATATAGACTAGACCTACAGGGACGTAGTACTGAAGTCCCACCTCCAGTCTGGCAGCCTCTCAGTTGCCATGGAGGAGAGAGGTCATGTGAAAGGACAGCATCACCTTGGTGTGGCATGAAGTGTTTCTGTAGCTAGGTCCTGTCCTCCAGGTGATGTAAAACCCTCTTGCACCAAGGAGGTTTCTCCAGGGACATGTGCCCAGGAGGGAAGGGTTAGGACAGCCATTATAACTGGCAATTCAATCATTACACATGTAGCTAGCTGGGTGGATGGTGGACGTGAGGATTGCATGATAATATGTCTTCCTGGCGCAAAGATAGGGGACCTCACACACCACCTAGACAAGGTTTAGATAGTGCTGGGAGGAGTCTGCTGTCTTGATAGATTTTGGTACCAATGACATAGGAAGATGTGGCAGAGAGGTTCTGGAGACCAAGTTTAAGCTTTTAGGTAGAAAGTTGAAATCCAGAACTTCCAGGGAACCACTCTTTGAAATGCTTCCTGTTCCACACGCAGGACCCAAAAGGCAGGCAGAACTTTGGAGTCTTGATGCATGAATGAGACAATGGTGCAAAGAAGAGGATTTTGGATTCTTCAGGAACTAGGCAACATTCTGGGGAAGGGAGGGGCTTTTCCAAAGGGATGGGTTCCACTTTAACCAGGATAGAACCTGGCTGCTGGCATTAACCGTTAAAAAGGAGACAGAGCAGCCTTTAAACTAGATAATAGGAGAAAGCTGACAGTCGCCCAAGAGCACATGGTTTGGAAGGATGTATCCTTGAAGGATAGTAGCAAAAGAGGGAAATTAGTGCATCCCAACAGAAAGGTTCCAATAAAGATAAAAGTAAGCCAGATGCCCTTAAGTACAGAGCTGAAGGATTCCAAATTAACCCTATTGACTGATAACCAGATTAATATGAATATAATATAACCTCTAAAATATCTGTATGTAAATGCTAGAAGTCTAAAAAATAAGATGAGAGAGCTAGAATACATAGCACTAAATGAAAGGTTAGATATGATTGGTATCTCAGAGACCTGGTGGATGGATGGCAAGCAATGGGACAATGTGATACCTGGGTACAAACTATATTGCAATGACAGGCTAGATCAAATTAGTGGAGGGATTGCACTTAATATTAGAGAGGACATTAAGTCACATAGAATTAAAGTTTTGCAGGGAACAAAATACACTGTAGAAGCTCTATGGAGAGAAATCCTATCTAAAAAGGGGAAGACAAGGGCAGTGAAGGTGTACTACTGGTCGCCTGGCCAGAATGAACAGACAGATGAAGAAATGATAAAAGAAATCAGGGAAGCTAACAAAAGTTACAACACAGTAATAATGGGTGATTTCAATTACCCCGTATTAACTATGTCAGTGTCACAGCAGGACATACTAGGGAGATAAAGTTTCTAGATGAAATAAATGACTGCTTCTTGGAGAAGCTGGTTCATGAATTGACAAGAAGGGAAGCTATTTTGGACCTAGTTCTTAGTGAAACACAGGATATGGTGCAAGAGATAAGGTTGTTGGGGCCACTTGGCAATAGTAAATCATAGCATTTGATTTTATATATCGAAGCAGACGGTAATGAAATCACAGTACTACCTTTCAACTTTCAAAAGGAAGACTCTGATAAAAATAGGAATCTAGTTAAGAAAAAACAAAATGGAGCAGCTGCAGAAGTTAAAGATTTACAAAGCACGGGCATTTGTTTAAAAATACTATCTTGGAAGCCCAGATCAGATGTATTCCATGATTTGAAAAAAATGGAAGGAATGCAAAAAAACTGCCAGCATAGTTTAAAGGTGAGGTCAGAGAGGCTGTTTTAGCCAAAAAAAGCATCTTTCAGGAAATAGAAAAATGAGCCAAATGACGAAAACAGGAAACAACAAAGGTACTGACAAGTTAGATTCAAGGCATTGATAAGCCAGGCAAAGAAAGAATTTGAAAAAAAAGGCTGCCATAGAAGCAAAAATGCACAATAAAAACGTTTTCAAGTATATTCAGAGCAAAAAGCCTATGAAAGAGTCAGTTGGACTTTTAGATGATAGAAGGGCAAAAGGGGCACTAAGGGAGGACAAGGCCATAGTGGAGAGACTGAATTAATTCTTTGCTTCAGTCTTTACTGAAAAAGATGTAGGGAAGTTATCCATGCCTGAAATGGTATTTAAGAATTGAAAGAAATATCAATAAACTGGGAAGATCTATTACAACTATTTGATAACCTGAAAAGTAGCAAATCACCTGTACTAGATGGTATATATCTGAGGGTGTTGAAAGAACTGAAATATGAGATTGCAGATCTACTATTAGTAATCTGTGATTTATAATTAAAATCATCTGCAGTACCTGAAGATTGAAGGATGTCCAATACAATGCCAATTTTTAAGTAGGGTTCCAGGGGTTATCCAGAAAACTAAAGATGTCAGTATTGGGCAAAATGGTAGAAACCGTTTTAAAGAATACAATTACTGAACATGTAGATAGTCATTGTTTAATGGGAGAAAGCCAACCTTGATTTAGCAAAGAAAAGTCGTTTCTTACTAATCTATTTTTAAAGGTGTGAATAAACAGGAAGACAAGCTAGTTGATATAGTATATCTGGATTTTCAGAAAGCCTTTGACAAGGTGCCTCATGAGAGACATGTAAATAGTTTTGGCTTAATGGGAGACAGCCAACATGGCTTTAGTCAAGGAAGGTCTTGTCTTACTAATCTGCCCAGTGTGCAAGAGAGCAAATAGAATGCTAGGTATCATAAGGAAAGGAATGGAGAATAAAACAAAGGATATTATAACGCCTCTGTATTGTTCCATTGTGCGACTGCACCTTGAATATTGTGTGCAATTCTGGTTACCATATCTTAAAAAGGATATAGCGTTATTAGAAAAGGTACAGAGAAGAGCCACCAAAATGGTAAAAGGGATGAAAGAATACCCCTATGAGGAAGGGCTTGAAAGGTTAAGGCTCTTCAACTTGGAAAAGAGATGGCTGAGGGGAAATTTGATAGAGGTCTATAAATTAATGAATGGAGTAGAACGGGTAAACATAGATCGGTTGTTTACTCCATTAAAAAGTAGAAAGACTAGTGGACATGCAATTAAGCTACAATGTAACCCATTTAAGACTAATAAGAGAAAATATTTTTCACTCAACGTGTAATCAAGCTCTGGAATTCATTACTGGAGGATATAGTAAAAGCTGTTAATGTAGCTGGGTTTAAAAATGTTTAGAAACGTTCCTGGAGGAAAGGTCCATAAACCATTATTAAAGTGGACCAGGGAAATCTACTGCTTCTGGAACCTCTGTGCCTTTTTGGGAACCTGCCAAGTACTCGTGCCCTGGATTGGCCACTGTTGGAAAAAGGATACTGGGCTTGATGAACTTTGGTCTGACCCAGTATGGCTTTTCTTCTGTTTTTCTGTTCTTATCTGGTTAGGTATCATACCTTGGTCTTTTTCGTATTACCTTATGTTTCCTATCATTTGTTCTAGCCTGTCCCAAGGTCAGCAATTAGATGTTGAGAAGAAGTTCAGTTACGTCTGCTACCTAGAAAATCCAGTTTAAATTCTCAAATACATTAGCATTTTCAGCCAGTTTCCAATTTACTATTTATTTCAAAATTCTTAATAGAATGCTACTAGGCAAGTTACTAGATTTTCTTAATATAACCATTGGGCTTCATCAAGACAGTCTGATTTCCATGGTGGCCACAGCACGGAATCTGCTTTGATGGCATTTGTCAGTGATGTTTGTATCTATCTGGACTCTGGCAAGGCTGCTGCATTGGTGCTTCTTGACCTTAGATTCACCTTTGTGGATTGCTTCCTCTTAATTTCCTACCTTAAATAGCTTGGTCTTGGCAGTACTGTTTTTCATTGATTTTGTTCATTTCTAGGGAATCAGTCTTTTCAAATAGACCTCAATTGTGCATTGTCATCTTCTCGTACCTTTATATGGGGAGATTTGCAAGGATCAATTCTAAACTCCTATGTTGGTCTTATTTATAGGACCACTTGTAACTCTGGTTTATATTTTCGGAGTGACTGGCTACTTCTACACTGGTGATATACAGTTTATTGCTACTGATTCTAACTCTCCTGACCTTCCCAATTTGAACTTGTGCTTAGTTTTTGTAGCCCACTTTGAATTCTCAGTTTAGGCTCAAACTTAGTACTTCACGTCAGAATAAATTTGGTTTGCCAAGAAACTATCAATGTCTCTGTCATCTCATTTTGGGAATGCTGTCATTCCTGTTAAAGAATCTCTGGTGAAATAAAAAAGGCAACCTGGAGATCGAGTACAATTTCAAAAATACAGATGTTCTTCAGGATTTATTATTTCCTGTAATGCTCCCACAAGATCAGTGCTTTTGAATATGTTTGTATGTAGCACCATTATCATTTTTGCTTCTGTTTTATTGGACTATTAATTTTTTCTTATGCATGATATTATTATGGCTGTTTTTATTATATATATATTTGCTTTATTCATATCTATTCATTTATTAGTTTATTTTTATGAATTATTAATATGATCTTAATGTTTTTTATGTTTTTATCTGTTGGAAGTTCTACTCCCTGAGGAGGGCAGTCTTGCCAAAACATTGCCAGTGTAGGGGTGGTTCAATTAAAGCTGGTTCATCATTATAAAAGGGTTGAGTTTTTATTCCCCTTGCTCCTGTTGCTGCCTTGTGTTTATCTGTGAGTGTGAGTGTGAGTGCCCCATTTTGTACTTATGAAGTCAGAAATGGGTATGTGGTTTGAATCTGAAATGGTGACACGGGATCAGCTTTAAATGATCTTACCTAAGTTCAGACCATGTACTTATAACCTTGATCCATGTCTAGCATCTTTGGTTAAAATGACGTGAATGGGTCTGACTGGGAGGCTAGCTACTTTAGTAAATGACCCTTGGACCATGGGGTGTTTCCTGAGCTGCTGAAGAGAGTGATTATCTACCAGGAGTCATTTTCAGCAACATCAGCCAGAACACTTAAAGCAGCTGGCCGTCGCTGATTTACTTTAAACCCAAATATTCAATACCGCTGAATATCCCGCTGACCATGGTTTAACGAATTAGCAGGTCTGCTAACCAGTTAAGTCACTTTGAATATGCCCCCACCCTATTTTAAAGAGACCTGTCTTGGATCATGGAGCTTTGGTTAATTATAGGCTGATTTCAAATCTCCCCTTTTTGGGAAGTGTCATTGAAAAGGTTGTGAGTGGTCAATTAAATACTTTTTTATAGTCATTAAGCAGAATTTCTCTATGGTTGTGGTATGAAATCTGTATTGGTGATGTGGCTGGATGAGGTGTATTGTGTTCTTGGAAGGCAGAATAGTATGGTGATCGTGTTTGTAGATACTTCTTTGGTTTTTGATACTGTCATAGGTTGTTGGTTGGTCAACTGAGGGATCTGGGTCTTCTACAGATATTTGCATTTATGTTTGAAAGCCAGAATGGTGGCTAAAGTGTTCCTTCCCGCTGCCTTAGTGAGCTGTGGGCTTGCCCTGTTTTGCAGCCAGGGCAATGGTAGGATCCAGCCCGTGGGACATCGGTGAGAGCAAAGCACTGGAAAACTGTTCTATTCCCAGGAAGAGAGATAGCAACCAGGAGATATTTCTTAGCTATGCAAGAGAGAGGGAAAGAAGGACTGAGTCCTGCACTAGGCACTGGGCTGGTCTTGAAGCGAGCTATTGCAACCAGTGAGCGTCCTTTTGGAGAGGAGGATGGAAGGAAGAGCAAGGAGGTTGCTACAGGCTGAGAAAACGAGCTAGTAGTAAATGCTTTATATGATGATGGGCAAAACCTGGATGGTGAAGGATAGGGGTGGAGATAGGGGTAGTAGCTGAATGAGAAACTAACCAGCAGGCAGCAGTGAACCCAGAAGCCTGTGTGTCTGAAAACTGACAAGGTACCTGTATATGCATGTGTTGAGCTTCGGAAGAGCAACTGTTTGCATGTGTACATGCATGTATATGTCTGAAGCATGAAAGAATGCATATATGTGTGGATGTGTTAGAGAGTAAGTGTGTATGTGTGTTTCTGTGTCTTTCCCTGGTAGGGATAGTGTCCTATAAATAGTGCTTCCCTTTGAAAATCTGGAGCAGGTGGAGAGGTCCATACTAAGTGGAGGAAAGTTTCAGTCTGTGAACCCTGAGCAAATTCTTTTGAAAACTATTGCTACCACTAATCATTTGTATAGCACTACACAACATACGTAGCACTGTACATATAGATATAAGACACAGTCCCTGCTCATCAGAGATTACAACTATCCTAATACTGCCTCCACTCAGTCTATATCCTTTCAGAAGCACCAAAGAAGGCAAAATATTTTCTTTTGCTGCTTTCATTTGTGAATCTTTTTGGAATTTAAATTTCCTAAATTTTAACCTCAGATTATTAGAGTAGGGTATCATTCTGAACCACAAATAAGTCGGTTAGTCGTGCGGGATAGACATTTTTCTCGCGAATACGTCTAGATCCGTATTCCAAGAACATACATACCTGCACGAACATGGCGCTAGCACGGGGATCTCTGAATGTGGCTAGGAGGGGGCAGAATGGGGGCATGGCCAGCCACAGAGACATATAAAGTGTATAAAGTGAAGGCCCGTATATGTCTTCAGTGTTACCCACGAACATCCAAGTTATACCTGCAGAAACGTGGAATAAGGCCAGGACGTAGAAATATTCTGCTCTGATCCCCAACGCACCAAATAGAAATTAATGTCTGTGACACGTCTCTACTGAAATGAATGTCTGCTGTCTGGGTGTGTACAAGATGCAGTTGTACAGAATGGATTGCACAAGTGAGGGTCATTTGTAAGGATAAGGAACAATAATAAATATTCCTACAGAAATATAAAACACTGCAAAAGTCTTTATTCTGGCTATGCTGACATTTGCTGCTTGTGCCAAAGGGGCTATTCTTGGCTTCCCTCACAATTCCAGCGTCCGGAACAAAGTGCATGTAGACAGGGATGGTATGTGAGATAGTAAGGAGCAGAATCATGTTTGCCTGAGAAATGCAGATCAGCTGTGGTGTCCTGACATGCCACGCCATCATGGTCTCACAGCATTTGTGTATGGGTAAAGGGCATGGTTTAGGCAGAGGATGGTAGAACATAAGAACATAAGATATGCCATACTGGGTCAGACCAAGGTCCATCAAGCCCAGTATCCTGTTTCCAACAGTGGCCAATCTAGGTCACAAGTACCTAGCAGTTTCCTCAAAAGATACAGATGTGGGAGGAGTGGCCTAGTGGTTAGGACAAGGTACTTCAGGCCGGAGGGCTGGGGGTTCAAGTCCCACTGGGGACAGCAATCTCAGGCCAGAGGGACTGGGATTTCTAGTCCTATAGGTACTCCTTGTGGTCTTGGGCAAGCCACTTAACCCTCCATTGCCCATGTTCCCTGTAAGTATTAGCATATGTGTGTCATATCCCCTTGTGTTAAATGTATCTCCCAATTGACCGCTTTGACCTGGTGAAAAGCAGGATATAAATACAGCTAAATAAATAAATACAGGTTCCACAGTGCTTGTACTGGGGCAAGCAGTGGATATTCTGGGTCCACTTTAATAATGGTTTATGGGCCTTTCCTGAAGTAACTTGTCCAAACCTTTTTTAAACCCAGCTACACTAATAGCTTTTACTACATCCTCCGGTAGCAAATTCCAGAGTTTGATTACACATTGAGTAAAAAAAATATTTTCTCTTATTAGTCTTAAATAGGTTACACTGTAGCTTCATTACATGTTCTCTGGTCTTTCTATATTTTGATGGCGTAAACAATCAATCTACATTTACCCATTCCATTCCATTCATTAATATATAGACCTTTATCATATCTCTGCTCAGACATCTTTTCTAGGTTGAAGACCCCTAAACCTTTTAGCCTTCCATCCCCTTTACCATTTTGGTGACTCTTCTCTGTACCTTTTCTAGTAACTCTATATCCTTTTTAAGATACAGCGACCAGAATTGCACACAATATTCAAGGTGCAGTTGCACCATGGAACGATATAGAGGCATTATAATAACCTTTGTTTTATTCTCCATTCCTTTCCTTACGATACCTAGCATTCTATTTGCTCTCTTGGCCGCTGCTGCACACTGAGCGGAGGGTTTTAACATGTTATCCACGATGACACCTAAATCTTTTTCCTGGGTGGTGATTTCTAATGTGGAACCTTGCATCATGTAAGCATAGTTTGTGTTTTTCTTTCCTAAGTGCATAACTTTGCACTTGTCCACATTAAATTCCATCTGCCATTTGAATGCCCAGTCTTCCAATTTATCATGATCCTCTTGCAATTTTCCACAATCCTCATGGGTTTTATCAACTTTGAATAGTTTTTGTGTCATCTGCAAATTTGATAACCTCACTCTTTATTCCCATTTCCAGGTCATTTATGAATATGGGAAAAAGCAGTAGACCCAGCACAGATCCCTTGGGTACTCCACTATTCACCTTTCTCGTTTAGGAAAATTGGCCATTAAGCCCTACCCTCTTCTTTCTATCTTTTAACCAGTTCCTGATCCACAATAGTATACTGCCTCCTATCTCATGACTTTTTAATTTTGCCAAACGTCTCTCATGAGGGACCTTGTCAAAGGCTTTCTGAAAGTCCAGATACACTATATCAACTGACTCACCTTTGCCTACCTGTTTATTTACACCTTCAAAAAACATAGCAGTTTAGTAAGATCTTACTTGACTAAAGCCATGTTGGCTGTATTAAGCCGTGACTATTTACATGTTCAGTAATTTTGTTCTTTTGTTTCCACCATTTTTCCTGATACTGACGTCAGGCTCACTGGTCTGTAGTTTCCTGGATCACCCCTGGAACCCTTTAGAAAAATTGGCGATACAATGGCCATCCTCCAATCTTCAGGTATTATAGATGATTTTAATGATAGTTCACAGATTGCTAATAGTAGGTCTGCAATCTCATATTTCAGTTCTTTCAACACCCTTGGATGTATGCCATCTGGTCCAGGTGATTTGCTACTCTTCAGTTTATCAAATAGTTATAATACATCTTCCCGGTGTATCAATATTTCTTTCAATTCTTCTGCAGCATCTCCTTTAAATGCCATTTCAGTCATGGGTAACATTCCAATATCTTCCTCAGTAAAGACCGAAGCAAAGAATTCATTCAGTGTCTCCGCTATGGCCTTGTCCCCTCTTACTGCCCCCCTTTTACCCCTCTATCATCTAATGGTCCAATTGACTCTCTCACAGCTTTTTTGCTACAAATGTACTTGAAAAAGTCTTTATTATACATTTTTGCTTCCACAGCAAGCTTCTTCTCAAATTTCTCTTTGCCTGCCTTATCAATGCCTTGCATCTAACTTGCCAGTGCTTGTGTTGTTTCCATTTTTCATCATTTGACTCCTTTTTCCATTTCTTTAGAGATGCTTTTTTGGCAACAACAAGTGACTGCAAGTGAGAGGATGTGTTGGGTTTCTGAAGAGCAACTGAATGCATGTTTACATGCATGTATATGAGAGGATGTATGTGTGTGGTCTGAGTGTTGCACAGGAGGATCAGTTGTTCTCATCTGCTAATCTGGGGGGACATGAAAGTATGGCCGGTAGCTGGACCGTTGGGATGACCACAGCATCACCAGGTGCAAGTGTGATCAGGTAGGTTATATCAGAAGAGGTTCTCTATAGCAAAATGTCACAACATATCCCTGTCACTAAATTAGGACCTCTCAGAATGAGAGCTGTCCACAGTACAAACAGCACTAAGACGTACCCAAGGGCACCATCATAGGTCTCTAGATATATAGAAACATAGAAATATGACGACAGAAAAAGACCACATGGCCTATCTAGTCTGTCCTTCCATAACAACTACAACAGTCCCCTTTTTACCTTTAGAGATCCTCTGTGTTTGTCCCATGCTTTTTTGAATTCAGTTACTGTCCTCATCTCTACCACCTCCACTGGGAGACTATTCCACGGATCCACTACTCTTTCCGTAAAGAAATATTTCCGCATATCACTCCTGAATCTATCTCCCTTCACCCTCATCCCATGTCCCCTCGTAACAGAACTTGCTTTCAACTGAAAGAGGCCCTCTCCCTGAACATTTATGCCACGGAGGTATTTAAACATCTCAATCATATCACCTCTATCCCGCCTTTCCTCTAAGGTGTACATATTAAGATCCTTCAGTCTGTCCTCATATGCTTTATAATGAAGACCACTAATCATTTTAGTAGCCACCCTCTGCACCGACTCCATCCTGTTCACATCCTTTTGAAGGTGCGGTCTCCAGAATTGCACACTATACTCCAAATGAGGTCGCACCAAAGAGTTATACAGAGGCATTATCACCTCCTTTTTTCTGCTAGCCATTCCTCTCCGTATGCACCCAAGCATCCTTCTAGCTTTTGCCGTCGCCTTTTCTACCTGTTTAGCTACTTTAAGATGCATAACTGTAGAGAATGATGATGGTGCTTTTGGTCATTTATTGGTGCTGTTTGCACCGTTGAATGGTCCCATTCTGTGGGTCCCTTATCAGTGACTGGGATATATTGTAACATTTTGCTATAGCAGCCCTCTTCTGATTTCTTCTGAGCCATACTCCTCCTGAAACTAACCCCATTACAACTACACTTGTTGAATGCACTCACACACTGCAAATATGACATATGTATTTAGCTCATGTTATCCCTGTATTTATCCCACCTACCAGAATTATTTACCATGTTACAAAACTGTTTAATGTAAGTGTTTGACTAAGTTCATTATAAACCGCTTTGACTTCTTGTTAAGCCGGTATAGAAAACTCTTAAATAAATAAATAAAATACCGGGCTATGCACAGTTTTCAAAGATGACCAGTGCACGCATAACTAAAGATGTCTTCCATGTATGTTGTGTTGCAAGGTATGTCATGTCAAACACATCACTTTTTACCTGCTTTTAAAATATTGTAGAGTGCACTGAGCTATCTTTGCAGTGGTCTGGGCATGCAACAGACTGGTATAGTCTAGTTTGCATCACCATTTCTGTATCATCCATATTCATGTGTGGTTTGCATCAGCACAACACTGTCAATGAGTGGAACAGCTTCGGAGATGCGTGTTTTACACAGGGGCATAGCTGTGCATGGGTCAGAATATCATGAGCGCAGGGACGTACAAAGTTGTTTGCTGCGTATAGCCATGTCCCATACTCTATGGAGCTTTGTTCGTGCAGCGCTGAAAACGTGTATGTCCCTATTCTGAAACCGCATATGCAAAATCCCGTTTAAATCGGGCACATTTATGATTTGGATGTGCCTGCAGCCAAGACATGCATGTAATGGAATTGGTTCCATTGCCCATAAACCTCACTTTGGAACAGTCCACCCTTGTCATCTCTGGATTGTACCAGAGGCAGTGAAGGGAGAAAATGACTTGCTCAGTTTCCCTGGTTCTCAGCCCGTTGCTCTCTAACCTCTAGACCACTGCACTCGAAGCATGTGCTTACACAGTCCCCAGGCTCACTCACAACCTGCTGCTGCTGCTGCTGCCGCCACATGCAAACTAGGTCCTGCAGCTTTCCTCTTCTTACTTTTGGAGAGGTAAAGTGTGGCAGCTTGAAGGGAGGCCACGAACAAAGATCCCTGGGGGCAAGGCAATGAAAGAATGAATGTGACTTAGGAGGGAGGGGTTTGATAAATTAAAAAATAGGGATCTGTTGCATGTTTGCCTAGGGTCCAATATAGTGTTAATCTGTACCTGCTCTGGAGGGTGAACAACAGTAAGCTGAGTTGGAGAAGGAGGTTTCCATGGTGAAGAGGCTTCTAAAGATGTTAGTCCTTTTCCTGGTATTATTCAACCTTTTAAGCATTCCCTGTGTATGGTGATGGAGATGGCGGGTCTCCACTTTTATTATTACGCCAATGATCTACAGATATTTCTTTCTGTGGGGAGGGAGCAGAAGAGGACTCTGAAGACAATTAATGACAGGTTGTCAGCCATTGCTTCCTGGATGCACTGTAGCAAGTTGAAACTGAATGTGAATAACTCAGTTCCTTTGGTTGAGAAAGGTGGGCTCTGATTCAGTTTCATGTTCGTATAGGTGGTGTTCAAATTCCCCTGAGGGCTGGCATTAGGAATTTGAGAGTTTGAGGCTAATATTTGATCATCAGCTCTCTAAGTTAGTTCAGGGTGTCTTTTCTCAGTTGTATCATTTAAAATAGCTTAAAGCATTTTTGATCTGGGAGAGATTGTGCTGGGTAGATTTACCTCCTTAAAGTGCATTACTGCACTATCGCTGCTCAGTAGATAGATTCCTCAGATTCTTCTATTTTGGTGATTTTAAAAAGTTTACACAATTATTTTTTTTGTAGTATGATGAAACTGAATACCTTGTACCATATGACCGGTACTGCTGACCTCTGTAAACCATTGTCGCAGCCCACTGCAGGACAAGAAATGTTTCCACCTTTCCCAATGACAAAATCTATCTGACTTGATCCGTAATCTGAACAGTTTGCATCGTTCTTTGCTTGAACTTCAAGGACTATCTTGACACAGACATTTTCCTCCCTGTGTTGTATGAAAATGGGAGAAAAATCAAACATGAATATATTTTATTACCAAATAGAAGAATAAAACAATCAGGCCAATGACTCACTGGCAGTACTATGCTTTGCCATGTTGTGCATCAAGGTCTGTGTCCTATACTTGTTCTTTTTCTTCTCAGATTGGTTATTGCTGGGGATGCTATACCTTCAGTATGAGCATCCCTGTTTGGAAGGAGGGACTCACAGTCACTGCATAATGTTAATAACTGACTGCTCTGGCTCAGGTTGCAGACATACCAGATTCTAGAGAAATCTATAGCACATCATCCATTCGTCCATCCAAAGGACTGTTGCTAAATGTAAGAGTGGATTCAAATGAGAGCAAAAAGTCTATGACAGTTGCAAATGAAGGCTTTTGCTACTGCTGCCCTGGAAGGAGGTCAGATTTGATTAATTTGGAAAGTCAAAGGACTGGGAAGAAAATTTCAGACCCAAAAAAAATGATAATAAAAAATTTGTAGGAGCCATGCATAAGCAAGGTACACTAGAAAATAGTGATCCTTTATGAAAGTGTGGCATACATTTTCACAACTTTTTGTAGAATTTTAAAACAATGCGGTAAAATATTTTGAAGCAGGCCAACTACATAACTTTAAGAGGATTAACTTTATAACAAGCCACCTATAAAAATGCCTAAAAAATAGGTTTATTTTACAGGGGTGTAAACGGCTAAAACAGTTTGGTTCTTGCTCATTTTAACTGAAAGTTTCCTGATTTGCCAGCATATTTTCATGTCTGTTTAGGCATGCATTACATACATGTAGGAACTAAAAAAAAATGCATGCACTTGATTGTACGCATATTACTTCATAGGTATAAGCATGTACAAGTGATTTGCATGCACTTTCACTTTTTAGGCATCCAAATGAACCCAATGCGCAGCCATGAATGCACACCCCTACTAATTTATAGGGATGTACATTCATTTCAAATGAAATAGGACATGTAAGTGAAATTTCCTATACAGTATTGTCATTAATAGTGTGTACTGTTGCTTAATAGTGCCCCTAATATGAACTTGGTTGGTTTGGTCGTGCTGTGAGGGCTTGTGTGCATAAGTGATGCTGAGTGTTAAGCTATCAGTAGCTTAGTTACTGGCAGGGTCTCCCAAGATAGACAGGTCTCAGCTGAGGTGCCAGACTAAGATAAACCACCCATCTGGGCAGCAGCAAAATGGGATGATGCTGCAAGCGGAGGAGCACATTTCTGAGACAAATGCAACACCACTGGAATTAGCTGTGCAGAAGAAAAGCCTGGCAAATCTACTTCTGTATCTTGTCACGAAAACCCAATGAATAGTTACAAAACGAATTGCACTATAGTGCTGGAAGATGAGACTCCCCAAGTTGGAAGGCACACAGATGACTACTGGGGATGAGCTGAATACATTTCAGAGTAAAGTCAGCATTTATGAGGTGGTTGGATCTGCTTATGCAACTGCACATGAAATAGGAGTCTGAAGTTGCAAAGATGTCTTACATATTGGGACATGGAACGTGCAAAACATGAATCAAGGGAAGTTGGAGGTGGTCAAGCATGAAATGGAGCATGCACAACTTGATCTGCTGGGTGTCAGTGAACTGAAATGGACTGGCTTTGGGCACGTTGCATCTGATGATCATATGGTCTACTATGCTGGAAATGAAAGACAAAGAAGAAATGGTGCTGCATTTATAGTTAAGAAGAAACTTGCAAGAACTGTAATGAAATAAAATGCAGTCAGTGTTTGCTTAATTTCTATTCGTCTACGAGGAAAGTCCATCAACAAGACTATAATTAGAGGTATATGCCCCAACAACAGCTGTAGAAGAAGAAGACGTTGATGAGTTCTATGAACAAGTATAAGCTGAAATTAACAGAACATGCAAACAGGATATCCTGATAGTCATGGGTGACTGGAACGCAAAAGTTGGCAACAAAGAAGAAGGCAAAGTGGTTGGAAAATACGGACTTGGCAATAGAAATGAAGCTGGAGAAAAACTGATAGAATTCTGCAAGACCAATGATCTATTCATCTCAAATGCCTTCTTCCAGCAACACAAGCGTTGACTGTACATATGGACTTCACCCAATGGATTGTATAGAAATCAAATTGACTGCATCTATGGAGGACAATGATGGAAAAACCCGGTAACATCAACAATGACAAAATCTGGAGCTGACTGTGGTACAGATCATCACCTATTAATATGCAAACTCAAGCTAGGGGGCAGAGCCTGATGCCGAGCAGAGTGGACGCTTAGTGCGGTGGCTCCGGGGAGATTTTGGCAAGAATCCGGACAAAAGTACCTTCTAAGTCTCGTAGGACTCCTGAAATTAAACACGGTACTCTCCTGATGGCGGGCCCTAAACCGCAGCGGTTGGAATACGCTAGCGCACTGAACAGCAACGCAAAAAGGACCAAAACGGAGCCCATCTCCCCACAAAAAATGGTGGCCACACGTGAGGGGCCTGATGCCCACCAGGAGCTTCTTACGGAAATTCGAGGCGTAAAGGAGTTGGTCAAGGCTAATGGTGTGTCGCTAAGCTCCATGCATGAAGAAATTGCAGGGCTTCACAACAAGATTGAAGGCCTCTCGATGTGGCAGGATAAAACAGAGGCAATTTTATCCACCCACGAGGCCCGATTGGAGAAAGTTGACAAGCTCGAGAAGCAACTCAGAGCGCTGCAACGAGAGGTGGAGGATGGTAACAACCGGGTGCGACGCAACAACGTTCGAGTGGTAGGCCTGCCTGAGGGGGCGGAAGGTAAAGATATGCGGGCCTTCCTAAATAAGATGATCCCTGAGGTTTTGCATTGCACCTTTGAGAAGGACTTTGAAATAGATCGTGCCCATCACGTCCCCTTTCACAGCGTGCCGCAGAGTTCCAGACCGAGGCCTATCATTTTTCGCACATTGCGTTATCAACAGCCTGCACAGATCCTGGAGTTAGTTCGCGCGCGCGCGCCGGTAGAATTTGAGGGGCATAAACTCTCCTTCTTCCCGGATTTGGCCAAACATACTGTCAACAGGCACAAGAGGTTTCTGGAGTACCGACCTCGGCTGCAGCAGCTTCAAGCACCTTTCGGCCTTCTGTATCCCGCAAGAATGTGCGTCACCCTTCACAACCAAACCCGCACCTTTGAAGAACCGGACGCGCTCTCACTTTACCTGGAGGAAATGGAAGCCGCCCAGATGCGCTGAGAAACCGTGTGTTGCTGGCCTGGTTTAGTCTGCTGAAAAGAGACCTATAGCACTGTAGCTTAGCGACTCTGAATTATACTATATGTTTCACAGAGGACCCCCTTTCTGGTTTCCCCATGTTATAGAGCCTCTAGGCTATGGTGGATGTCTGTAGTAATAAAGGGGGGTGGGCTCTGCTCCATTTTGATTTTATACATGGCTGGATCTGGTCGCGGCATGGGCCCACCTATTTTCCGGGTCTCCTGAGCCAGCCCTGCCGACCTGTGCTCACCGGTAACTTATCAGGGTTTAGCCTCTCCTCCAGGGTTTTTAATTATCTGTCAGTTTGGTAAATTCAAAAGATTAGACAAGAGCCTCCATTTCTTAAAGATATGTCTAGATAAGTCATCTTGTGTCAATGATTTTTTCCAGATGTGCATTGTGAATCTCGCTCAGGCCCTATGGGGTCAGATTAATCACTGGCTTCAATGGCTCCTTGTAAAGTAGTCTCTCTAAATGTTCAAGGGATAAATAACCCGATTAAGAGAAGAAAGATCTTAGACTATGCACGTCGAGAATGTGCTGACATATTGTTATTGCAAGAGACGCACTTAAATTTGAAGGAGTCTTTGAAGCTGAGTGTACGGCCCTTTGAGGTAATAGCGTATTCCCCGGCTGTCAAGAAACATAACGGGGTAGCCATACTTGCTAGAAAATCCCTTAAGATTAATGTGATGTACCATCGTTCCGATGCAGAAGGACGCTGGACTAAGGTTTTTTTGAAACTGGGGGGGCTTGAAGTGGTCATTATGTGCTTATATGCTCACACTACCGATAACCTGGACTTCTTTGTCGCTGTTGCAAAAGAACTGCATTCAAATAGCGGGAAACCGGTCATTGTAGGGGGGGACTTCAATCAAACATTAGACCCTCTAATTGACCGTCAACCACCTCGCTCGACTAAGCGGTCTAAGGGGCAACTTTTCCTAGCCTCTATGGTCCAGGAGTTAGCTTTAGTAGATATATGGCGATTACAGCACCCACAGGAGCTGGAATTCACCTTTTTTTCTGCGCCACACGCGTCACAGTCCCGCATTGATTTTTTTCTAGTTTCTAAGGTATTAGTCCCAAATATGGGTCCCGCTTGTCTTCACTCAATTCATATATCGGATCATGCACCTATTTCATTGGTCCTAAATGATGACTCCCTTCACAGCAAGTCCGCTGATTGGGCTTTTGATAGGTCCCTCTTACATGTTCCTGAATTTCATACAGAGATAAAAGCTGCCATCTCTGAATACTTTCAGTTTAACTCTCCGCACGCCACTTCAGGTTGGGCCTGGTGGGAGGGCTTCAAAGCCACAATTAGGGTGGCTATCACCAGCTTTAACATACGCTTGAAAAAGCGACGAAAACAGCAGCTGCTTGATCTCGAGCAGATCAAAGTGGGGGAGCGGGTCTTGACGCGGCGGACTGACCCTTGTATTTTGGTGAGACTTCAGCGTCTAAGATTTCAATATAATGCCATAATGACCACTGAGGCCTCCCTGAGCATTAGGAGGCAACAAGGGAATTATTATCGGGAGGGTAATAAAGCCAGTAAGATGCTAGCAACTGCATTAAAGGGTAAACGGGAGGCCAAAAGGGTCAGTGCCCTAAAGAAACCACAGGGGACTAGTCTGATAGTCAAAGATTCCGAGATTGCCGATGTTTTCCGTGATTACTACACCCAATTATATAGCTCTGAGCGGGAGTTCTCGCAGGAGGGTTTTGATCAGCTAGTCGCTGGTATACAGCGGCCAACTCTCTCAGAGGCGCATAGGGAGGAATTGGATGCTTCATTCACTGAGGAGGAGATCGGGCGAGCAATAGCCTCAATGGCCTCGGGCAAGGCCGCAGGGCCTGATGGGCTACCTGCTGAATTCTTTAAAAGCTTTGCTAAAGACCTCGCCCCTCATTTGGTGCAGTATTATCGGATGTTGTCTTCTGTGGGGCAGCAAACAGGTGCTTTTACGTCAGCTAATTTAGTGGTGTTCGAGAAACCAGGTAGGGATCCTCAGCTGGTAGCCAACTACCGCCCCATTTCGCTGCTCAATGCCGACTATAAGATCTTCGCAACCGCCTTGTCAATCCGGCTTGCTGGGATTATTCCGGTCTTAATCCATCCCGATCAATGTGGTTTTACGGAGGGTCGATCGACTGCTGATAATGCGCGTATTTTATGTCACATTTTGGTGGGGGCAGACGAGATGGTGAAGCCTTTAGTGGGTCTTTCTTTAGATGCAGAAAAGGCCTTTGATTGTCTGGAGTGGCCTTGTCTATTTGCGATCCTTCGGTGGTTTGGTTTTGGGAAGACTTATCTTAGAGCTTTGGAAGTTATGTATACTCTCCCTACCGCGCGAGTCTGTGTCAATGGAGCGACCTCTGCCCCTTTTGTTTTGAAGCATGGTACCCGTCAGGGTTGCCCGCTGTCCCCTATGCTTTTCAACCTAGCGATGGAACTCTTAGTTCTTCTCATACGACAGAGCCCAGACATACATGGAGCATGGGTTGCGGGGCAGGAAATCAAACTTTCGGCATATGCGGATGACCTCCTTCTTTTCACCTCGCCTGATTCCATTCCTAGGATATTGGAGCAGATAGAGCATTATTCGCGATACCCTGGGTATAAAATCAATTGGTCAAAGTCTGTGGTATTTCCAATGAACAAATGGGCACATAAAGAGAATCTTAGTAAATATCCTTTTATATGGGAGTCAGGCACTGTGAAATACTTAGGAGTTCACTACCGTTACCCTTTTGAAGAAACGGTTAAATGGAACGCCGTTGCAATCCTGACGCTGGCCCGAGAGTTGACCACAAAGTGGTCTCCCCTAGTGGTGTCTTGGTGGGGTCAGCTAGAAACTGTGAAAATGATGATAGTTCCCAAGGTTAATTACATCCTAGAGGTGCTCCCCTGTTATCTCCCTGCCCATGTTTATCAGCAACTTGAACGGGTGCTTCTTCAGTTCTTGTGGAAGAACAGAACACCGCGAATTGCAAAAGAGAAATTAAAACTTAGTCGTGAGCAGGGCGGTGTGAATTTCCCTAACTTTCAATCTTATCATCATGCTTTCCTTCTCAAGCAAGGGTCTCGCTGGCTGGAGACTCCGACTGCTGAGAGGCCGGTCTGGGTCGCCTTGGAGGAGCGGTTGCTGGCACCAATACCGCTGGAATATGTCCCAGGGATGCAGTTCGCATACACTTCCTCGATTCCCATTGTCATACTTGATACACTTAACGCCTTTCAGACTCTTATTAAGGTCAGTGGTCCCAATTGTTGCTCTCGAACCAGGCTGCCCATTTGGAACAACCCTTTATTTAAAATCCAGAAGAAGTCCTTTGCTTGGAAATCATGGTACATGCGTGGGATATGGATGGTGAGCCAGTTGCAGGCTGCCAATAAATGGAAAGATTTTGGGGAGCTTCAACAGGCATTTGGCCTCCCGTTTACTTGCCATTTTCAGTGGCTACAGCTCCGGCATTGTCTAGCAGGAGCGGGAATAGATCCTAAGCAGGGCCTGGGAACTGCTGGGGTTACTGAGATTCTTCGCGAAATTGCACAAGCGACGGGAATAGTGTCGCGGATCTATAAAAGATTAACCCTGTCCCCATCGATATTGACGCAAAAGGTGCAGCAGAGGTGGGAACGGGAGACAGGGAAGAGGCTCTCTGAACTCCAGTGGAGGAAATTTTGGTGCAAACAAGTAAGAGTTTCCAGGTCAGCCTCCATCACTCAAACCCTTTTTTATTTTGCTCACAACTGTTTTTATACACCGGTTAAATTAGCACGGTGGGACAGTACCCTTAGCCCTCTTTGCTGGACATGTGGTGCGGAGATTGGCACTCTGGTACATATAGTATACGAGTGCTCGGGGGTGCAGACCTATTGGAATTCGGTTTGGAAGCAAGTGCAACTCATTCTGAAGATCAGAGAGCCTCTCTCTTGGCAGATTATAGGCTTCCGCTCCGCAGCAGATCTGCCTTCTTTGCCCAAAGAGGGTGCCTTTCTGCTGGATTTTATGGTAGGAATAGCAATATGCTTAATTATCAGCAATTGGAAGTCTACAGCACTTCTTAATGTACATGAGTGGTGGAATCTAGTTTGCTTATATAGTCAATTTGAGCAGATTTCTGGTAGAACTCAGCTGCCATCTGGGAAACTATACCTTAAATGGCAATTGTTAAATGACTTTATTAAGACTGCCAAACTGAGCAAGTGCCTAAGAAAATTGGATCTGCTTGGGTTCTCAACTCAAAAGGTCTTGATCTTCAAACCCTGGAGGGGAGGGCTAGGGAGGGTGGGGGGTGGGGGGTTTTCAGGGGTATCCTTTCTTTCTTTTATTGTAGCTCTAGAGGTAGTTTTGTTTTTGTCTAGCAATTATTGTGTGTTATTTGTTTTGCTTGTTTTGTTTGGAAAATGAAAATAAAGTATTAAAAAAAAATATATGCAAACTCAAGCTAAAGAGCAAGCCACTCATAAATGTAGCAAAATATGACCTTGAGACTATACCACTGGAATTCAAAGACTGCCTGAAAAACAGATTTGCTGTTTTAGATACAAATGGCAGAGTTCCAGAAGCGTTATGGGATGACATCAAGAAGATTGTGTTGAAAGAAAGCGAGAAGTCTCAATATAAGGTGAAAAAGCATAAACGGCCAAAATGGATGACTGAAGACATTCTGTAAATTGCCCAGAAAAGCAGAAAAGCTAATGTCAGAGGAGAAAGACAGGCAATCGCAGAACTCAACAGAGATTTCCAATGTGCAGCAAGACAAGACAAGACAAGGTGGCGTGCTACAATGACACATGCAAGGAAATAGAATCAGAAACTATTCAATGAAGAACAAAATCTGCTTTTCTAAAACTACAATAGTTAAAGAAAAAAATTCCAGCCTCGAACTGGAATGCTACAAGGTGCTCAAGGATCCATGTTGAATGATGCTGAAAATCAAGAACAGGTGAAAAGAATATACAGTCATTATACCATAAAGAGCAAGTGGACCTATGGCTGTTTCATCTTGGATCTTATGATCAGGAACCGTTGGTGATGAAAGATGAAGTCAAAGCAGCATTGAAAGCCTTATCAAGGAACAAAGCACCAGGCATTGATAGCATTCCTATTGAAGTATTACAGCAATCTGATGCAGCTGTTTCCATACTTTCAAGGCTCTGCCAGGAAATTTGGAAGAGAACATTATGGCCAACTGACTGGAAAAGATCTGTGTTTATACCAATACTGAAGAAAGGTGACCCGATTGACTGTGGGAATTATCGCACAATCGCTCTGATCCCACATGCCAGCAAGATTCTACTTAAGATCATTCATCAGAAACTACAACCATACCTGGAACGAGAACTGCCAGAAGTGCAAGCAGGGTTCAATAAAGGGTGAGGAACGAGAGACATCATTGCAGATGTGAGATGGATCCTTGAAAAGATAAAAGCATATCAAAAGGATATCCATTTGTGTTTTATTGACTATAGCAAGACTTTTGACTGTGTAAAACATGAGAAATTCTGGGTCACATTAAGAAGCATGGGTATACCAGAACACCTGACCGTTCTCTTGCACAACCTTTACATTGATCAAGAAGCAACGGTTCGAACAGAACTAGGAGAAACAGAATGGTTTAAAATCAGCAAAAGTGTACAACAGTGCTGCATACTTTCCCCCTACCTCTTTAATTTATATGCAGAACCAATCATCAGAGAAGCAGGACTGTATGAAGACAACTGAGGTGTGAAGACTGGTGGAAGACTCATCAACAACCTTTGCTATGCTGATGATACTACATTACTGGCTGAAAGTGAAGACGATCTGAAACATTTTTTTCTCAAGATCAAGAAACATAGTCTTAAAATGTGCCTGCACCTTAACATTAAGAAGACAAAATCCTGACAACTGGCAAAATCAGTAAGTTCATCATAGATGGAGAAAAAAATTGAAATAGTTGACTACTTTAACTTATTTGGATCAACAATCAATAAAGAGAGGACTAGCAGTCAAGAAATCCGACGACGTATGAGTTGCTCTTGGTAGAAGGGCTGTGAAGGACCTATTCAAGATTCTCGAGCAGAGATGTCTCTTTCCATACAAGGATTTGACTTGTCCAGGCCATGGTATTTTCAATAATGCCATATGGATACGAAAGTTGGACAGTGGAAAAGATTTGAAGAAAATTGATACCTTTGAATTATGGTGTTGTCATTGAATACTGTGTATATCATGGACTGCCCAAGGAACAAACCAGTCAGTACTAGAGGAAATCAAATCTAAGCTTTCCTTAGAAGCTCAGATGACAAGATTTCAACTTTCATACTTTGGACACTTCATGTGAAGAGAGAGATCATTGGAGAAAGACATAATGCTTGGGAAGGAAGAAGGTCACTGTAAAAAGGGAAGGCCGGCAATGAGATGGATTGATACAATAACAGCAGCTATGGATAATGAGTCGCTTGGCTGAAGGCCGAACACAGTTTAGGTCAACTATCTAGAGGGTCGCCAGGCGCTGACACAGACTCGACAGCACTTAACAACTTAACAGTATACACTATTGTCCATAGAACACACTATGACTATGACTGCTGTTATGAGATAGTGTGCACTATTAATGACAGATGAGAAGTGACAAAATTAAAACAGAACAAAACAAAAAGAAAATGAAAAGGTCTACAAACAGCTTGGGAGACTGAACGAAATGAAACGTTTTGGCCTGTACAGCCCTACTAATTTATTCCTATTTTATAAAGGAAACATAGGCAGCTCTGCTACGAGGGGACATGGAATGAGGGTGAAAGGGGATAGATTCAGGAGTGATATGCGGAAAAATTTCTTTATGGAAAAAGAGTTGGATTCGTGGAATAGTCTCCCAGTGGAGGTGGTAGAGATGAGGACAGTATCTGAATTCAAAGAAGCATGGGACAAACACAGAGGATCTCTAAAGGAAAAAGGGGGACTTTTGTAGTGGTTGATATGGAAGGACAGACTAGATAGGCCATTTGGTCTTTTTCTGTCGTCATGTTTCTATGTTTCTATGTGCCTTTATAAAATAGACACCCAACCCAGAAGTATCTCAGCAGTGCACAAATGCTCACACAAATTTACAATACTTCTGCGGCAGATGTAAACATGGGCATGTACTCTCTGTGTGTATACATGTGTTTTTAAAAGCTTGTGTTTACATCGCAACTCCACCCAAACTATTTATTTATTTCTCTAGGAATGCCTATACCCGATCCTTGTACAAGGACACGAGCCCTTATTGGCTTGTATGTGCTTATTCGCCCAGTTAATTTTAAAACTGAGATTTTCCACATGTAAAAAAAATGCCATATAAACTTATCCCCTAAGTCGATAAGAAAGTTGTTTAAAGTTTTGCAGATTTTCAGTTGTGGTAAACCAATGAGAATCTGAGCATGTCGTTAAACAGATTTCTTATCGAATTAAAACATTCAGAGTTGAATGCATAAATTATCTGTTTGATGGCTGAATGGATAACTTCCAATGCTGCCCTTGGCCTGTGCCATACTGTGCCCCTTAGCAAAATTTTAAATGGCCAATATTTTGAAAAAATAGTTATGATTCTGTTGCTTCTGCCAACTGCATAATTCAGTTCAAATATACATTCAGAAAGAGCTAAAATGAAACGTTCAAGAGAAAACATTCAGATTTCCGATCTATTTATTTCTCTATTAATTAAACATAGGCCATGTTTATTGGAGCACGGTATATATGTGCATCTTAACTACCTAAGTTAGAAGGCCATGTTTACTAAATGTTAGCATGTGCTCTCTACCATTGTGCCCATAGGATTAACATGGACTCTGCAACAGATATCATGTACTAACGTTTAGTAAACAAGTCTCTGGTAAGTGCAAAGTCTCTTTGGTAAATTCAAGAGGTAGAATTAGTACTGTCCTGCATTTAGCACACAGAGCAGACACTTTTCCTAAGGGAGTTGTGTTCCCTTCCTTGGCAGGTAGCACAGGGGCACTCCAGCTATCTGCCTTAGAAGGGAACAGAGGACTGGATCAGAACCCCCGCACCTGAGCAAAAACCTTCCCAAGCACCCCTCTTCAGCTCTCCATGGAAAGCCAAGTAAATATAAATTCAGTTCCCCAGGCCTGGGTTCAAAATGCTGGCTCTGACCCCTAACAGCAATCTCACTGTACCACCACTAGGGGTAAAGATGCCAAATAAGGATTTTTGCGCTGCCACTATATTACCAGGGAAGTACTGAAGAAGGCTGGAGGATGGGGGAGAATCACATGACTTTTGGGGAGATGGGGGATCAGAGGATCAAGCGATGCTACTAATGGGGAGAAATCAGAGGATTGGTGATGTGGTTGCTAATGTGGAGGAGATTGAAAGATCGGGTGATGTGGTTGCTATTGGAAGGAGAGCAGAATTGGAAATGTTGATCAGGGGGTGGTGAGTGGGTAGGGATGCTACATGGAGGATCAAGTGCCTGTATGGGGAAGATCAAGCCACACTAAGTGCATGCCAATAGTACTATCAACAGCTCTGACAGAATGTTATGTTCTTCTGTTTTAATGCAGTAAAGCAATTTGCATTAACTGTATGAGCAGTCCACACTCATTCTCTGCCCATAACTTGCCCATTTCCCATCCCATAATGTGCTAAACAGTTATTGTGGGATTTTTACCATGCTGGTTATTTTTAGTACATGGTAGCAATCGCATGAGCTCATGCTAATGGTTACTGCATGTTAAATCCCACACTAACTGCTTAGCACATATTAGTAATAATTATTAGGTCACTTATCAGAGTGAAAAAACTTTGTCAACAAATCACAGAACACACCCCATATAACAAATATATATCATATATGAACTTCAAAGAAAATTTCAAAAGAAAGGAGGTCTCAGACCTAACGGGCTTTTAATCAGGCATACAGAAACCCGAATACCATAGCCCTATTTCATCAATGACCATCCTTTCATTAACACAGAAATGTATACAAAAACAGAAACAGGCAGAACAACAGATCCATGCTGCATAACTTAGCTCAACCCAGCTCAGGCAGAAATTCTTCACAGAACAGCAAGATCTGTTGGCCTCCTCAACGCCCCATTACAGCGCCTCTCAAGCGTTTCTCCTGTCGATCGGTTAGGACACAGTATTTGTGGCAATTGCCTGATTTGTTCTATGTCTTGTGAGATAGCATGTTTTGAATATCATGGTGTGACATATAAGCTTAGACAATAGACTTCTTGTGAATCAACTTATGTTGTTTATGGTATTTTGTGCCCCTGTAAGTTATTATATGTAGGGAAGATGGTTAAATCGTTCCAAATACGCATGGGTGAACACAAAAGTAGGCTGAAGTGTAAGGTGTGTGAAGCACCGTTAGTTCAACACTGCTTAGAACATGGCCATGTCTTTAGTGACTTGCGATGTTTTTGTATTGATGCTGTGTCGGCGGGTAGGGCAGGGAAATTGCGGGAACAAACATTGTTGATTTGCGAGCAGCGCTGGATCTTCTGTCTATGGACAGTAGCTCCTGATGGATTAAATGTGCAGGTAGATTGGAGTGTCTGCATATGAATTATATTTAATTTATACTTTGCAGTTGATATATGGACATTTGGAAGAAATAGACAGCTGGTGTGGGATGTATTCAGATGGTGTGCTTTAAGTGCAAGGACTTCTCTTTCAGTATTTATTTATTTTATTTATATTCTCTTATATACCGCACTATTCTGCATCAGTGCGGTTTACATTAAACAAACTGAAATTACATTGAACAGGGCATTATAACTTGGAGATAACTATTTTACAGGGAACAGTAGGGATTCCCTTTGAAGTCATTTCAGCACGCATTGTGAATAATGCGTGTTGGGTTTAAGTTTGCATGCGTGACATTGTTTGGAAGTAACACTGATTATGTTGAAGAAAAACCTTGCATTGTTTGTTGTTTCACTATTTGTTTAAGGTAAATGTAGCTTATGTAAGTTTGTAAGTTTGATGGGTTAATGTGCGATGCATTCAGATAGCAGGATTTATATGCAAGGACGTCCCTTTTAGTAGGGATTCCCTTTGGCGTCATTTCAGCACGCATTATGAATAATGCGTGTTGGGTTTAAGTTTGCATGTGCGGCATTGTTTGGAAGAAGTGCTGACTATGTTGAAGAGAAGCCTTGCTATGTTTGTTGTTTTACTATCTGTTTAAGGTAAATGTAGCTTATGTAAGTTTGTAAGTTTGTTGGGTTAATGGGTCTATATTGAACTGGATTTTTAGGTTTAAGTATGTTTTAATTTTTTTTGTTGGCAGTTTGTGCAAATTCCTCCTGACGAAGCTTTACAGCGAAACGCTCAAGAGGCACCGTAATGGGGTGTTGAGGAGGCTAACAGATCTTGCTGTTTTGTGAAGAATTTCTGCCTGAGCTGGGTTGAGCTAAGTTATGCAGCGTGGATCTGTTTTTCTGCCTGTTTCTGTTTTTGTATACATTTCTGTGTTATGGTCAAGGATGGTCATTGATGCATAGGGCTATGGTATTCGGGCTTCTGTATGCCTGATTAAAAGCCCGTTAGGTCTGAGACCTCCTTTCTTTTGAGATTTTCTTTGACGTTTATAAAGAGCTCCATCTTTGAAAATTGAACATAATAATCATTTTTTGATACATATTTAAGAAGAGTTCCACCTTTGAAAACCAAACATAACAACTTTTGATATATATGGAGTGTGTTCTGTGATTTGTTAGCACATATTAGTATACAGCAATGCACTTACGATAAACCTGATGCCACTAGCCATCAACAATCACTAATGTATGGAATGTGCAAACTGCACAACGAAAGAGTCAATGCTTTTTTGTGTATTCTGAAACTGTTTCCAAAAAGCTGGACATACTGTACTGTTGTTTTCAGCAAGAGATCATTTCTATTAAATTATAATATTTCTAGTTTGATTAAGCAGGAAGCACACATCCCACTTAAACCACAACCATCATTTCATACTTCTATATTGTTTTGTTAATATTTATAGTACCATGCACTACAAAAGTAGGTCCCAGTATCACTGATTCTTGCAGGTGAAAACCAAAGGGTGCTTGCATCTTCACTGCTGTTGTCAAGCTCTAGTAACTTCTTATTTTCTTGCTGTCGGAACCATTTGACTTGATTATATGAGCGGTTGGATCTGTGGTCTACGCATTGTAAATAAAAATGTTCTTCACTTCGTGCATGGTATCTCAGACTTGGCTTTCCTTGTAAACAACCTGGAACAGTCAATCATAGCTGTAAGTCAGTGGTATCCCTGATTAGTGCCAATCAACTGTTTAGAAGCTATAAAAGTGGTGGCATATGAAATTCCAGTTATGATCTGTTGGGGCTGCTTGCACCAGGACTTACTACGCAAGTGCTATTCTCAGGTTCAGAGAGGAAAACATTGAGAAGATAGTTTCCACTACCAGAGAGGCCCTTAGTCAGGTGTGTGTGTGTGTGTGTGTGTGTGTGTGTATATATATATATATATAGGGTGGCCCAAAAAAAGTGAGAACATCTCGTAGCATATAAGTTATTTAAAAATTCAAAAGACAGATGTAAATGATTGACAAATTTAAAAAAAAAAAGATGGCGAATGAAAATTGTCGAAATAAAGACGTTTTATAGCTAAAAAGGTAAATAAGTAAACTATTTAAGCTTTTAATTTACGAGATGTTCTCACTTTTTTTGGGCCACCCTGTGTGTGTACAGTATATACATATATATATATATATATATATATATATATATTAGGGTTATGACTTTTCGCAAAATTATTGAATTCCTGTGTCATGAATCGATGAACATTTGCTAAAAAGTGATGATAAAAGGTTTAATTCTGTTTTGTTTTCAAAAAATGTCACCCCGCACACAAAATTTCTAAAATCATATATAAGTAGTATATGCAGGTAATAGAACTGACTGGAGCCCATTAGAACTTTCTTAAAGTTTCTTGAACTTTATGCAACTTTCTATAATCTTTATGATTGAGCATGCTAATTGATTTTCTGTATCATTTTTAGATCTCTGAGATTATTTTTATTCACAATGTCTCATAAGAAAAGTGCTTTTACAATTGAAAAAAACAAGAAGATTTGGACTAAGAATCTCGTGCGATTTAAAGAAACACATAGAAAAAGAAGAACTGTTCCACTGGAAGAAGAATCACTGGAAAACAAAAGCAGAATACCACTCAAAATCCAAACTGTTGGTTGTTATCTGTTCCTTGGAGCATCAATAAAAGGAAGGAAAGAACGTGTAAAGGAAATTGCGAAAGAAGTAACAAGTTTATGGCAAAAGAAATTTAATTTTCCAACTTTATCAATTCAAGTCGTACAAGCTAAACTGGACCAAATCCTGCACACCTACAATGGATGTGTAAAACGAAGAAAATATGATCCTTTGAATGACGTTTTTGACATCACAAAAGAAAATGGCAAATGGTTATGCAGTGAGGACTGAAGGTTATATCACCTTCAGATTGAAAGCAAGGGCCAGGTTGGGTATG
This sequence comes from Ichthyophis bannanicus, assembly GCA_033557465.1. Lineage (NCBI taxonomy): Eukaryota > Metazoa > Chordata > Amphibia > Gymnophiona > Ichthyophiidae > Ichthyophis > Ichthyophis bannanicus. The sequence continues at coordinate 598,835,511 of CM066035.1, read as the reverse complement.
CAACTGAGAAGGCTTCCAGTTTCAAAGCTATTCATCCATCCAAAAGAAGGAAAATGACCTTGGAGCCTACGTCAACAATAGCAACAACAACAATCCCAACTGCTGAATCAGAAACTGAGTGTGAATATGAAGAGTCTGAAAAATCAGAACAGTCCATAACCAAACAAAAAAAGTATAGCAAAACCAAAACTGCACAAGCACTATCAAATTATATCAGAATACGACTAAAAATTAATTTTTTAAAATATTCAGTTATATACGGCATTACACACATATATCTTAAAATCAAATTTTAATTTTGGGGGTGACCTTTAACAAAACCTAAATTAAACTGATACCTTTTTCATTACTTTTGAATAACTGTTCATTGAATTATGACACAGGAACATAGGGTTACAAAAAAGTCATAACCCTAATATATATATATACATACAGGGTGGCCCAAAAAAAGTGAGAACATCTCGTAAATTAAAAGCTTAAATAGTTTACTTATTTACCTTTTATAGTTATATAACGTCTTTATTTCGACAATTTCCGGTTGCCATCTTTTTTTTTTAAATTTGTCAATCGTTTACATCTGTCTTTCTGAATTTTTAAATAACTTATATTCTACGAGATGTTCTCACTTTTTTTGGGCCACCCTGTATATATATATATAGAATATAAGTTATTTAAAAATTCAGAAAGACAGATGTAAACGATTGACATATATATATATATATCCCGATATTCAGTCATCTGCATTTTGAAAGGGCTATGCGCCTCATTGGCGCATAGCCCTCCCCACCAACCCCTAACCCAGATATTCAGTGCTGCAGTGATGGCACTGAATATCCGGTGATTGCTGCAGACAAAGGAAGCCGCCGAGGCTAACTGGGCAGCAGCCATATTGGATGCTGCCCGGTTACCTCCTGTGCCTTAACACTAGAAGCCCCAAAGTGCGTCAATTGACGCAAATGCATCTTCGAAGCTGTATACCAGCGCCACTGCTAGAACCATGTCAGTCATGTTCCATGACTTTGTTAGCAAGGTCAAGATGTTCAAATATGTGCATTGAAAATTAATGACAGATACACCACCTAGCGGGAAAATGAATTTATACCTAGAAGCCCTGAAGTACGTCAATTGACACACTCAATTGTCTTGGATACGTCAATTGACGTACTTTGGGGCTTCTAGGTGTAAATTCATGTTCCCACTAGGTGGTGCATCTCAATCACTGTTTACAGTTTTACTCCAACATTACAAACAATAAACACACGATGATGTCATTACATGATGTCACATACTGCACGTATTTAACAAATAAGTAACTTCACATTAATTCACATCTGCATTTCATACTAAACGCAGTCGTCGTGATAATGTGTCAATTGATGCACTTTGGGGTTTCTAGGTAAAATTCCTTTTTGGGCTTCTAGCGAACTGAAATGGACTGGCATCGGGCACTTTGCATCAGATGATCACATGGTCTACTATGCTGGAAATGAAAGACAAAGAAGAAATGGTGTTGCATTTATAATAAAGAAGAAACTTGCAAGAACTGTAATGAAATACAATGCAGTCAGCGAACGCTTAATCTCTATTCGTCTACGAGGATTGCCTATCAACACAACTATAATTCAAGTATATGCCCCAACAACAGCTGCAGAAGAGAATGAAATTGAAGAGTTCTATGAACAAGTACAAGCTGAAATTGACAGAACATGCAAACAGGATATCCTGATAGTCATGGGTGACTGGAACGCAAAAGTTGGCAACAAAGAAGAAGGCAAAGTAGTTGGAAAATATGGACTTGGCAACAGAAATGAAGCTGGAGAAAGATTGATAGAATTCTGCAAGACCAATGATCTATTCATCTCAAACACCTTCTTCCAGCAACACAAGCGACGACTGTACACATGGACTTCACCCAATGGATTGTATAAAAATCAAATTGACTACATCTGTGGAAGTCAACGATGGAAAAGCTCTGTAACATCAACAAAGACAAAACCTGGAGCTGACTGTGGTACAGATCATCAACTACTAGTATGCAAACTCAAGCTAAAGTTGAAAAAGAGCAAACCACTCATGAATGCACCAAAATATGACCTTGAGAATATACCACTGGAATTTAAAGACTGCCTGCAAAATCGATTTGCTGCTTTAGATACAAATGACAGAGCTCCGGAAGAGTTATGGAATGACATCAAGAAGGTTGTGCTGGAAGAAAGCGAGAAGTCTCTACAAAAGGTGAAAAAGCAAAAACGGCCAAAATGGATGACGGAAGAAACTCTGAAAATTGCCCAGAAACGCAGAGAAGCTAAAGCCAAAGGAGAAAGAAAGACAATCGCAGAACTCAACAGAGATTTCCAACGTGCAGCAAGACAGGACAAGGAAAAGTACTACAATGACACTTGCAAGGAAATAGAAGCAGAAACTATTAGAGGAAGAACAAGATCGGCTTTCCTAAAGCTGCGAGAGTTAAAGAAAAAGTTCCAGCCTCGAATTGGAATGTTACAAGATGCTCAAGGTTCTATGTTGAATGATGCTGAGAAGATCAAGAAAAGGTGGAAGGAATATACAGAGTTTTTATATGATAAAGATCAAGTGGACCAACAGCCGTTTCAACCTATACCTTATGATCAGGAACCATTGGTGATGAAAGAAGAAGTTGAAGCAGCATTGAAAGCCTTATCAAAGAACAAAGCACCAGGCATTGATAGCATTCCCATAGAAGTATTGCAGCAATCTGATGCAGCTGTTACCATACTTACAAGGCTCTGCCAAGAAATATGGAAGACAACATCATGGCCAACTGACTGGAAAAGATCTGTGTTTATACCAATACTAAAGAAAGGTGATCCAACTGACTGTGGAAATTATCGCACAATCGCTCTGATCCCACATGCCAGCAAGATTCTACTGAAGATTATTCAAAAGAGACTACAGCCATACCTAGAACAAGAACTACCTGAAGTGCAAGCAGGGTTCAGGAAAGGGCGAGGAACGAGAGACATCATTGCGGATGTGAGATGGATCCTTGAAAAGACTAAAGAATACCAAAACGATATCTATTTGTGCTTTATCGACTATAGCAAGGCTTTTGACTGACTGTGTAAACCATGAGAAACTCTGGGCCACATTAAGAAGCATGGGTATACCAGAACACCTGATCGTTCTCTTGCGTAATCTGTACATTGATCAAGAAGCAACAGTTCGAACGGAACAAGGAGAAACAGAATGGTTTAAAATAAGCAAAGGTGTAAGACAAGGCTGCATACTTTCCCCCTACCTGTTTAATTTATATGCAGAACAAATCATCAGAGAAGCAGGACTGTATGAAGACAACAGAGGTGTGAAGATTGGTGGAAGACTCATCAACAACCTTCGCTATGCTGATGATACCACATTACTGGCTGAAAGCGAAGATGATCTGAAACATTTGCTTCTCACAATCAAAGAACATAGTCTCAAAATGGGCCTGCACCTTAATGTAAAGAAGACAAAGATCATGACAACTGGTATAATCAACAGGTTCATCGTTGAAGGAGAAGAAATTGAAATTGTGAACAACTTTAACCTACTTGGATCAACTATCAATAAAGAAGCAACAAGCAGTCAAGAAATCAGACGACGCATTGCTCTTGGCAGAATGGCTATGAAAGACCTAGATAAGATTCTCAAGAGCAGAGATGTGTCTCTCCATACAAAGATTCGACTTGTTCAAGCCATGGTATTTTCAATAACATCATATGGATGTGAAAGCTGGACAGTGAAAAAGACAGACAGGAAGAAAATTGATGCCTTTGAATTATGGTGCTGGCGGCGAATACTGTGTATACCATGGACTGCCCGAAGAACAAACAAGTCGGTACTAGAGGAGATCAAACCTAAGCTTTCTTTAGAAGCTCAGATGACAAGACTTCGACTTTCATACTTCGGACACATCATGCGAAGAGAGAGATCATTAGAGAAAGACATCATGCTTGGCAAGATAGAAGGTCAACGCAAAAGAGGAAGGCCAGCAATGAGATGGATCGCTACAATAACAGCAGCTACGGGTACCAGTCTGTCGTCAATGAGCCGCCTGACTGAAGACCGAACACAATTTAGGATAGATATCCAGAGGGTCGCCATGAGTCGACTCCGACTCGACGGCACTTAACAACAACAACAGTGTTAAAGATAGGCAAGTGTTTTTGTTGGAATAAAAAACAATGAACTCTAACTGACAGAGCTTTGCCCAATACCACAAACAATTCCCACTTTGCAGTAAAGAAAAAAACTATTAGCTTTTACAAATAAAGCACAGTTACTTACCTGTAACAGGTGATCTCTGGGAACAGCAGGAATAAGTCTTCACATATGGGTACGTTGGTACCGACGGAGCCTGCACGGGAATGCTCCCCAGCATCCAATCAGAAAGCTTTTGGGAGCATCCCTCGCACCTGCGCACTGACTTCCCACCCTTTCCACTGTCTCTCCTCAGTTGAGTTTCCTAGCTGAGACAAAGGGAGAGAACGAGGAAAGGAAGATAGATAGATACAACTCCTAGGGGAGGTGGGTGGGTTGTGAAGACTTATTCCTGCTGTTCCCAGAGATCACCTGTTACAGGTAAGTAACTGTGCTATCTCCAGGAACAAGCAGGAATGAGTCTTCACATATGGGGACTCCCTAGCTAGAGATGCCAGGGGGAGATCCCATAAAATGCATGTTCCTGGATCAGGAGTGCATTTCCCACACAGGAATCCTCGGCATCCCATGAGGGAATGGAGGGTAGGAGTTGAGAATAGAAGAGCTGTAAGGAAAACAGCAAACCCAAGGACTACAGGGGAGGAGTCCATGGCATGTATGATAAGTACCATTAGAATTATTTAATGAACAGTTAGAATATGGAGCTTACCTACTGGATTGTAGGAAGTAGAAAGCGTGATGGAGTCTACTGGATATGCAGTAGCGGAATCTTCAAGGTGACCTCACAGCAGTGAGGGTGAAGGTCCAGACCTGGAATAGCAGGTGATCCAGGTGTCAACTGGGGTAGGATTAGAACGGCAGGTCTTCAATGGAAAGCTTTATGGGAAAAAGCTGAAAACTCTTTTAGGTACAGAGTCATTAACATTGAGGACTAAAAGAAGAAGACTGACCGATTTGGACAACTAGCCCAGTCTTGGAGGGAAGAAGGGGTATGGAAAAAAGCCCATATTCCCAAGGAGAACAATGTGTACTCAGAACAATGAAGATGTACACTGTCTTTCCTAGCTGATGAAAGATAGGAAAGATATTGAAGCTTGAATCTTCAAGGATAGGGAGACCTAGAGCAAAGCGGAAGCTGTTATCACCACAGTAGTGGTTGTGTGCATAACAGTCCCCACATACTAAGGAACAGTATGGAAAAGGGAGCTCACTGTCTGTAACCTCTAAGAAAGGTACAAATTGCTATTGCATAGACAGTGAGGAGATAGTATGTAATACATATCGATTTATAAAAAGTCTCCCAACAGATATATATATCTCCCTATATATATATGTACCTATATATATACGTATATCTAGATATGCAGAAATATGTATCAACATATATATATAGGTGGATATATATATATATAAACATATAGAGGCATAAATTATGCACACACAGCTTACAGACATATGTATGTAGAGGCATATATAGAGATATTTACATACATGACAATAAGTCTGAAGATACACTAAGCCCCCTAAGAACATTCACATGGGGAATGTGAAGGGGAAAGATTCATCCAATAACAAGAGGGTGAAACCCACTTAACAGATATATAGAGAATCTATTTCCGTGGGCTAAGAGGATGCAGGAATGCAATCCAGGAAAATAACCAGGATGGTTGCGTGAAAAACAGAGGATAAGATCAGTCTGTAAAGAGCAAGTCGGGAGTCCTTTAGAACTCTGACATGGTAGATGGGTAGAAACGCATAGAGAAGATACCAGGAGGATCCACTGGAGGGACATAGGGGTATCATGCGTTACTAATAGCCCTGGATATTCACGCAGAAAAAGCTTATATTCTGAATTATAACAGGAGACAAGAGGGTGTGGAGAACCCTCACAGTCATGGGAATGATTTATAAGCTTTTTTCTACTATATAGGATAGCTCTCAGAGACAAAGATCAATGCTCTGTAGCAAGGGCCCATAGTAGAAAGCTTCTCTGAAGATTGCAGAGAGCATTGTGCAGGAGAATTATGAGATAAAACTGACTGAAGTCAAGCATATTGCCACATCCTAGGAGAAGGAGATGGCTGGAAAGAAGATAATGTGAGAAGCCTAAAGTGAGTAGGAATGTCCAAGATAGATGAGGATTAGCTTGGAATCACTACTGAGGCTGGTTCAAATACTGGAACTCCTGCATGCACAGAAGCTGAAAGACTGCAAAGAGGATCTTTCTGTGCAAAACAGAGAGGAACAGTCAAAGGGAGAGGAGATATTCCTGTCCGTGTCTGATGAGTTATCTTGAGAATGTATTCAAGAAAACTAAAAAGATCTACACTGGAATGAAAGGCTAGAGAAGCTTTTCAGTATGGTACCACTCAGTCAGAGAAAATCCTGGATGAGAGGGTAGAGAAAACAGGTAATTGGAGGGTGACTTACCCATATGGTGAGTCAGCTGAGGGAAAAAATGTTCATGTTGAGCCAGACACTATCATAAGATAGTTGTAACCTCCCTTCTTAATAGTAAGAAGAGGAGAATTCTGTAACCCATGAACAAGAATATCCTGACAGCTTAAAGAAAAAACAGGGAACAAACGTCTGTTAAGAAGAAGTTAACTGTAGACTGTAACCCTCAGAACCTATGGTTGCTGGGTATGTCGAGACTGGCTAGAGTTTGGAAACTTCAGACTAGGACGAGGTGTCCCTTGCTTGGGCACCTCTGGATGATGGGCAGGAGAAGAGTGAAACCTTCTTTTCTTAGGGAAAGAAGGCTTGGTAGGACATTTCCTACCTCCTGGGGAAGAAGAAGGCTTAGAATGGTCTCCAGAACCAGGGAAGTCAGTGGAGCAATGAGCAACATGACGTAAAGCCTCCTTATTGAAGAGATTTTCTCCAGTACAAGGAGAATTACCCAGTGTATGTTGTGCCCATCTGCTCAAGTCTGAAGCTTGGAGCCAGGCTCTACGACATGCTCCAATGGCAATAGCAGAAGTTCTGCTAACAGACTCAAAAGAGTCTAGGGAAGCACGAGAAAGAAACCAAGAGATATTCCGGCTATGACTAAGAAGCAAGGAATAGTCAGCAGCCTTAGGCTCTGACAAAAAAGGAGTCAAAAGAGATCATTTCTTTGTGACCTCCTGGAGTGTTAGACTCATATAAAACATATAAGAAATAATTCTTGATGCCAGCATAGATGTTTGGAAGGTTTGACGTCCAAAGGCATCAAGTGCTCTAGAAGCACGACCTGGCGGATAAGAAGAATGCTTCTTCTTGCTTTTTACCTTCCTCATTGTTGATTCCACTACAATGGAATGCTGGGGAAGTTGATTCTTTTGAAACCCTGGAGAGGGGGGCACCTGATACAGAACATTAGTTGCTGTAGAAGGTGAGGGAACCCTTAAAGGAGATTCCCATATTCTCAGAAGAAGATCCTGCAAAGAATGATGTAAAGGAAGCATTATATTTCCCTTTTCTGCAGGAGAGCCTTGGTTAAGATTACAGCCAGGGATAGGAATAGCAAGAAAGGTTGCCATGTCAAGGAGAAGCTTCTGAAAAGAAGGATCTCCAATGGGAACCATCCCTGGGAAGGCTAAGGTTGAAGATGCAGCCTGAGCACCAGAGGATGAACTGGTCTGGTGCAGAAAAAGAACCTTACCAGATGGATAATGATACTGGCAGTCACGATTTGAGGCAGTTAGTACTGCATCGTCTATACCAGGTATCGATTCCAAACTAGGCATAGAAAGGATCGATGGCACCGATGTAACTGCAGGAATCGACATCAATACCGATACCGGTAATGGCATTGAGGCCGTCATCGGAGGCTGCTCAAGCGGTACCAAGGTAACCAGAGAGTCTTGGTGAGTATCCTCGGTACTGCGTATCCGGAAGCAAAAAGGGTCGGTTCCAAGGCGCGTCGGTACCCAGTCATCTAGACTAGATATCGATTCCAGACTCGGCATCGAAGGGAGCGAGTCTATCGATGCATGTCTAGAGTGCACCGACGTCGGTGGTGGTACCGGCGATGCTGATACAGAGAAGTCACTCTGGGTCATATCGACCGGTCCCGAAGGTACCGAGGATGCCAGATGACGATCCCTGGTGAAGAGTGGAACACTCGACACCGGTGCCAATGCCAGGGTATCGGTACCGCACGAAGCGGATACCGCCCCCGAGCATGGCTTAGATACAGGAAAGTCAATCTGGAACGTATCGATCGGTCCCGAAGGTACCGAGGATGCCAGATGACAATCCCTGGTGAAGAGTGAAGCACTCGACACCGGTGCTGATGCCGGGGTATTGGTACCGCTCGAAGCGGATACCACCACCGAGCATGGCTTAGAAACAGGAAAGTCAATCTGGAACGTATCGATCGGTCCCGAAGGTACCGAAGATGCCAGATGACGATCCCTGGTGAAGAGTGGAACACTCGACACCGGTGCCGATGCCGGGGTATTGGTACCGCTCGAAGCGGATACCACCCCCGAGCACAGCTCAGGTATGTTCTGTGAGGGGTGAGCCCCAGGAACAACCTGAAACCCCTGAAATGCTTTGGAGCCCGAAGACTCCCGCCGGGGTTTTAATGCCAATGGGGTCTTGAGGGCAAGGCCGGAGCCGTCATCATGCGTGGCATGAGACCTACCACTCAAGGATTGGCAAGTCTTAACAGACTGTTTGTGGGTTACCTGATCCTGTAGAGAAGAAAAACCCGGTGCCCTCACTGCAGGAGGGAAAACGGTATCGAGGGAAACTCGAAAGAGGGAAGGTCTTCTCTCAGTATTGCAGCCTGATAGTTCAGGGGAAAAAGGGTCAGGACCCAAACAGGTTAGACACCAGTGATTGGAGTCTAAAAAGAAATCTGTGTTTCCACAGTGAAGGCACTTCTTAGGAGAAGAAGGCTCCATGATGGAGAGGCCTTGTAGGCCCAAAAAGTTAAGACAGAAACAGAGGGAAAAATCTCTCTGAGTTTAAGAAAAAAGAAAAGAAAAAACCACCGGCGGTACCGGTGTCGGCGGGAAAAACAGCCGCGACCACAAGAAAACAAGAAAAGAAGTATTTAAAGAAAAAGGTTTCTGCAGTGACAGGAGGACGTCCTGCCGGCTCCGCGGAAAAACGAAAACTGAGGAGAGACAGTGGAAAGGGCGGGAAGTCAGTGCGCAGGTGCGAGGGATGCTCCCAAAAGCTTTCTGATTGGATGCTGGGGAGCATTCCCGTGCAGGCTCCGTCGGTACCGACGTACCCATATGTGAAGACTCATTCCTGCTTGTTCCTGGAGATAAATCAAAACCCCTTCAGAAACTTTTGGGCTGAGAGATTGTAGTTAAAAGCCACACAGTATTATCTTGCTTGCAACCAAATCCTTGTTAGGAATGCCAGTGCTTTCAAGGCCCAGTAGACCTTTATACAACACTGAGTGTCCAGCTACTTTGCAAGCTAATTAAGAACCATTAACATCTGATGAGGTCAGTGGCTTGAAGAGCTAGCAGGGAATTTGTAGCTAGAACAAAAAACAATGAACTCTAACTGACAGAGCTGTGCCCAATACCATAAAAAATTCCCTCTTTACAGCATAGGAAAAAAGAATTAGCTATCACAAATGAAAACCAAAAACCCTTCAAGAGCTTTCAGGCAGAGAGAATGTTGTTAAAAGCCACACAGTATTACCTTGCTTGCAACTGAGTCCCTACTTACACTATAAACAGATATAAAAGAAATAAGCAAAACAGAAAGAAATGCTCTAGAAATATACTAAAAAAAAGCACATGAATAACAGCTTCTTCACCTCTGGTGGAAACCGCAGTAGAAGGAGTTGGACTAGGGAGATCCAGCCCCCTCTTTGGGGAACATGCAGCAGAGGCCGGGTGGTTTGATGTAATCCCAGGTCTGAGAGGGGCGTGGTTGTGTCTGATGATCTTAAAGTAGCTAAACAGGTAGAAAAGGTGACGGCAAAAGCTAGAAGGATGCTTGGGTGCATACGGAGAGGAATGGCTAGCAGAAAAAAGGAGGTGATAATGCCTCTCTATAAGTCTTTGGTGCGACCTCATTTGGAGTATGGTGTGCAATTCTGGAGACCGCACCTTCAAAAGGATGTGAACAGGATGGAGTCGGTGCAGAGGGTTGCTACTAAAATGATTAATGGGCTTCATTATAAAGCATATGAGGACAGACTTAAGGATCTTAATATGTACACCTTAGAGGAAAGGCGGGATAGAGGTGATATGATTGAGATGTTTAAATACCTCCGTGGCATAAATGTTCAGGGAGAGAGAGCCTCTTTCAATTGAAAGCAAGTTCTGCTACGAGGGGACATGGGATGAGGGTGAAGGGAGATAGATTCAGGAGTGATATGCGGAAATATTTCTTTACGGAAAGAGTAGTGGATCCGTGGAATAGTCTCCCAGTGGAGGTGATGGAGATGAGGACAGTGACTGAGTTCAAAAAAGCATGGGACAAACACAGAGGATCTCTAAAGGTAAAAAGTGGACTGTTGTAGTTGTTGTTATGGAAGGACAGACTAGATGGGCCTTGTGGTCTTTTTCTGTCATCATGTTTCTATGTTTCTATGTTTCTTGATAAAACCAGCAGTTATAAATTTAGAAGCACTGTGGGATGTGGTGGCTACTATGAACACTTCACTACTGGCTGTTGTAGGAGTTGTGAAAGTGGATTCTCTTTCTTTGAGGAGTGATAGTGCTGAGGCGAAAAGAATGCAGGAAGACCAGGCTCAGCGTTTGACCGGTGTGGAAACGGAGTTGGAACACATTCGAGGACTCTGCGCTGCTCAAGTTAAGCGTAGTTACTCACCTGTAACAGGTGATCTCTGGGAACAGCAGGAATTTAGTCCTCACATATGGGTATCGTCAGTACCGACGGAGCCTGCGCGGGAACGCTCCCCAGCGTCCAATAGGAACGCTTTTTGGAGCATCCCTCAGCACATGCATGCTGCCTTCCCGCCTTTCCAACTGTCCCTCTTCAGTTAAGTTTGTAGCTGAGTGAAAGGATAGAGGGAGAGAGGAAAGAGACAAAGAGAGAGAGAGAAACAACTCCTAGGGGAGGTGGGTGGGTTGTGAGGACTAAATTCCTGCTGTTCCCGAAGATCACCTGTTACAGGTGAGTAACTACGCTATCTCCAGGAACAAGCAGGAATGTAGTCCTCACATATGGGGACTCCCTAGCTGAAGATGCCAGGGAGATATCCCCAGGAAGGTGCCACCGTCGAAGGTGAGAATCCCTCCTCCCATGGATCGCTGGCATCCCACCAGGGTTGGTGGGTAGGAGTTGGTTTAGGTTTGAAAGAGATTTTGAAGAACAGCTTGGCCAAAGAAGGCATCCCAATGGGAGGCTTTATGTACTCAGTAGTGGGCTGTGAAGGTGTGTACCGAAGCCCAGGTGGCTGCTCGACAAATGTCATTGATAGACACAGAATGGAGATTAGCCATAGATGCTGCCATGGCTCTCACATTGTGAGCTGTGACATGGTCCTGAAGAGGAAGACCCTTACTCTCATAAGTAAAGGATATGCATTGGGCAATTCATTTAGATAAAGTTCTTTTGGAGACTGGAAGTCCCAAATGACTAGGGTCAAAAGCTACAAAAAGTTGCGAGGACTTTCTATGTTGCTGTGTTCTTTGAATGTAAAAGGCTAAGGCCCTTTTACAATCCAAAGTATGAAGGTTTCTTTCTGCATTAGAGGCGTGAGGCCTCGGAAAAAATACAGGAAGATAAATTGATTGGTTTAAATGAAAAGACGAAACCACCTTTGGCATAAAGTGTGGGTGAGTTTGAAGAACAACCTTATCATGATGAAATCTAGTATAAGGAGAAAAGCCACTAAAGCTTGCAATTCACTAATGCGACGGGTAGAGGAGGTGATTTCAATCAGGAAGATGACCTTCCAAGTCAAAAATGTAAGGGCTGTAGTGGCTAAAGGTTCAAAAGGCGGCTTCATGAGCTGCCCGAGAACTAGATTTAAATCCCATGCTACCGGTTGTGGCTTGATGGGAGGTTTAGTTAATAAAAGGCCTCTCATAAATCTTGATACAAGTGGATGAGAGGAAATTGGTTGTCCATTTAGAGGCTTATAAGAAGCTGCAATTGCACTAAGTTGGACTCTTACTGAATTGCTCTTTAACCCAGAATTCGATAAGTGAAGGAGATACTCTAGTATCGATTCTAAGGGTATGACCAGGGGGTTTAATCCCTTCTTGGAGCACCATATAGTAAAACGTTTCCACTTGAAGGCATAAGATCTTCTTGTGGAAAGTTTCCTAGAAGCCTGAAGGATATCTTTTGCCTGCTGGGACATGTTGAAATCCTGGAGGTCTAAGCCTTCAACAACCAGGCTGTGAGGTGCAGGGACTGGGGATTCGGGTGCAATAGCGTCCCGTTCTCCTGGGAAAGGAGATCTGGAGCATGCCCTAACTCCAGAGGTGCCGCTTGAGAGAGATGCAGAAGCAGGGAATACCACGTTTGGCATGGCCATCGTGGTGCTATGAGAATCATGCGACCCCTGTCTCTCTGAAGTTTGAAGAGTGTCTTAGGGATGAGGGGAATGGGTGGGAAGGCATAAAGGAAGTCCTGACCCCAGTGAAGGAGGAAGGCATCCCTTGCCTGACAGTTGTGCGCCGGAATCCTGGAAAAGAACTGGGGAAGTTTGGCATTCAGTGGACTTGCAAAGAGGTCTATGTTTGGAGTGCCCCAGAGATAAAATATCTTTGCCACCTGGTCTAGGTGGAATGACCACTCGTGAGGTAGCAGTACTCGACTGAGTTTGTCTGCCCAAAGGTTTTGAATGCCTGAAAGATATACCACAAGAAGGTGAATTTGATGCTCTCTGGCGAGGGCCCAAAGTCGTAAAGCTTCGTTGCATAACGACAGAGAGCCTGTCTGCCCTGCTTGTTCACATAGAACATGGCTACCTGATTGTCCGTCTGGACTAGGACTGTCTTGTAGCTGAGCTGGGCGTGGAACACTCGAACAGCTAAATAAATTGCTCTTAACTCCAGGAGGTTTATGTGTAAACCCACCTCCTGTGGAGTCCAGGTGCCCTGGGTAGAGAGATGATTCAGGTGTGCTCCCCAACCCACCTGTGATGCATCTGTTGTTAGGGTGGCCTGAAAGAGGGGTTGATGGAAAGGAGACCCTACTGTCAGATTTTCTAATGATTGCCAGCATTGGAGGGACAAAATTAGTCGTTGAAAGACTGTTATTTTGTCCGACAAACGACCCGTGGCCTGTGTCCACTGTGTGGAGAGGGTCCACTGAGCTGCTCGCATGTGGAGGTGAGCATATGGGACTACATGAACTGTGGATGCCATGTGTCTCAGTAACTGCAGTAGCTCCCGAGCAGTGAGGGAGGATTTGCCTGCTGCTTGGGAAGCTAACTGCATTATGCGAAGACACCGGGCTTGTGGAAGGAAAGCCCTTGCCTGTCTGGTATCCAGACAGGCTCCTATGAATTCTAGGCATTGAGAAGGAACTAGTTGAGATTTCGGGAAGTTTATTACCAATCCCAAGTATTGGAGGATTTGCATTGTACAAGACAGTGCAGTGCTGGCCTCTTTCACTGTGGAAGCTCCGATGAGCCAGTCGTCTAAGTAAGGGAAGACAAAAATCCCCAGGGTTCGTAGAAATGCAGCTACTACTGCCATGCATTTCGTGAATACCCTTGGTGCTGAAGCCAGACCAAAAGGAAGAACCCTGTACTGGAAATGTCTTCCCCTGAAAAAGAAACGCAAAAATTCCCTGTGATCTGGATGGATAAAAATGTGAGTCTAGAGAGCAAAGCCAGTCCTGGCTTTGAAGGTATGGCAGAAGAGTTCCCAGAGAAATCATTTTGAATTTCTCTCGAAACAGATATTTGTTCAATTCTCTGAGGTCTAGAATGGGTCTGTGTCCTCCTGTTTTCTTTGGAATAAGAAAACAGGGGGAGTAGAACCCTGCACCCTGTTGAAGAATGGGTACTTCCTCTATTGCCCCTTGGGCAAGAAGTGTGGAGACCTCGTGATCTAGCAGATCGTCTGCAGAGGTTTGTGAATTGAATTGCTTTAGAATTGTAGGAGGGGGTAAGCTGTGAAAATGAAGTTTGTACCCCTCCCCTACAATGGACAAAGTCCAATCTTCTGCTGTTATCTGATGCCATCTGTTGACAAAGTGGCATAACCTGCCGGGAATATTGGGGGGTTGAGGACCCCTCCGAGGCAGGAAGGCAAAGCTCTCTAGGAAGGAGTCAAAGCCCTTGAGGGGGCTGAACCTGGAGAGCTGGTTGGGGTCTCGGGCCTTTTGGTTTCTTTTGTTGTCCACTTTGTCCCTTTTGAGCAACCTGACATGGAGTCTGAGTCTGATGGGTATAGGAAGGATAAAACTTCTTCTTTTTACTAAAAGAGGGTTTTTATAAGGCTTCCTCTTTTTACTAAAAGAGGGTTTTTTTATAAGGCTTCCTTTTGGCTGGAGTGGCTGTAGACTTTGACAAGCTATCTAAGGTAGAATTGTCAGGATCTAACTCGTTAGCCTTCTCCTGCCAGTTCTTGCCGAAGAGATTCTCTCCCGTGCAAGGAATGTTGCCTAAATTGTCCTGTACCCAAGTCTCCAAGTCTGATGCCTGTAGCAAGGCAATCCGTCATGCGCCAATGGCAATAGCAGACGTTCTGCTGATGCATTCAAAGCAGTCAAAGGCTGCACAATTGACAAACTTGGAGACATCCTGAGCATGCTTAACCAGAGTAAGAAAGTCTTGTCTCTTATCATCTGGGAGAAATGGGCTCATAAGTTCCAAGTCTCCTGTGATTTCTTTGAGGAACATCCCCATATATAAGATATATGAGCTGAACCTAGCTGAAAGCATGGAAGCTTGAAAAGTTCTGCATCCAAAAGCATCCAGAGTCCTGCATTCACGACCTGGAGGATTGGATGCATGTCTTTTTGCACTTTTCATCCTATGCATGGCTGACTCTACTACCATTGAATGGTGTGGCAGCTGAGTTTTCTGAAATCCAGGACATGGTGGGACTCTATACATAGTATCAAATCTCCTAGAGTGAGGAGAAGTAGTCAGAGGTGTCTCCTACATTCTGAGCATCAAGTTATGCAGAATTTCATGGATAGGCAGAGTAGCTGCCTCCTTAGGAGCTTTAGGATATTGGAGGATTTCCAATTCCTTTGCTCTGGGTTCCTCTTCAGGAGCTACTGTGATTGAAAGACCTTTAGCCATATCACGGATGAAATCCTGAAATGACATGTCCTCTGGAGGTGACATTCTGCATTGGGGAGAAGAGGGATCTTCTAAGACAAACCCTCTAGTGCCAGCAGAATTGTCAGAGTCTTCGGAATCGGAGGAATCGAAGTATTCCTGACCCCGATGCTCCTGCAAAGCACGATCCCGGTACCGATCGAAGTCGGTACCGAGGTGACCCGGTACCACTTTATCCACTCCAGCCGGAGGGAAGAGTTACCATCGGGGCCGGTACCGTCGGTGCCGGCATCGTCGGTGTCGGTACTGGTGTCTGTACCGGTGTCGGTACCGGCATCGATGTCGATGTCGGCACCGGTGCCCTTGGGATCACCGGTACCGCAGCTGAGAGAAGAGCTGTGATACTGCATTCGATAGCAAGAAATCTCTGGTCTATCGATGCTGCCGATGCCTGGGTGTCGGTACCGGTAAGAACGGTCGGAACCCCTGAGCATGGCATAGGTAGTTCTTGCGAGGTTGAGGCCTCAAGAACATCCTGAAGCCCCATCGATGCTTTGGAAGCCGAAGCCTCCCGTCAGGGCTGTTTTGCCGGTGTGGTTCCCTCAAGGGAAATGCCAATGGCCTCTCGATGCTTAGCAGGAGAGCTACCCTTTGAGGACCGGCTTTTGTGTTTAGTTACCTGATATCCATGGGAGGAAAAAGAGGCCCTTGACGATGTCGATGCAATGGATCTGGCATCTGAAGAAAAGAGGGTACAGAGCTTTGCGGCCTGGTTCTGTCTTCCTCTTTTAGTCATCCCCATGCAGGAGAGACATTCAGTTGGAGAATGATCAGGTCCTAAACATTTTAGACACCAATCATGGATGTCAGTGATGGAAATGGTACCGCCACACTTAGTACATTTTTTAAAACCACTAGTTGGCTTTTCCATGATTTTGGAAAAATGGGGCCTAATGCCCAAAATGGCACCTAGCACCAAAAAAGGGAAGTTTCTGAGAAGAAACGATCAAAGTTTAGTTTTTTTGTTTTTTTTTAGGAAAAGAAAAGAACCAGCGGTACCGGTAGGCATCGTGCGGTAGGCAAACGCAACCACAAAAAAGAATTTTAAAGACAAACTTTTCTGCGGTAACAAGGAATACGTCCTGTTGGCTCCACGGAAAATGAAGAACTGAAGAGGGACAGTTGGAAAGGCAGCGCACATGTGCTGAGGGATGCTCCCAAAAGTGTTTCTATTGGACGCTGGGGAGCGTTCCCGCGCAGGCTCCGTCGGTACCAATGATACCCATATGTGAGGACTACATTCCTGCTTGTTCCTGGAGATAGCAAGATTTTGTCCTATCTAAAAAAGCTGAATATTTGGAGAACTATGTGCGTAGAAATAATTTGAGATTGCTAAATTTTCCTAAATCTCCTATTATGTCTGCTTTGGAGATGGTTCGCAAATATTTCCAGGAAGTGCTTAAACTTCCTGGAGAAAATTTGCCTCCTATTGTGCGTGCACAGTACCTAACCGTAGGCCCTGTGTCTCAGGGCCCCGCTTTGGAGAATCTGCTCCAGGGAGCCGGCGATATTACGGCGTTCTTGGAGGACGCATTAGAAGTGGTGACCGGTCAAACTACCCTGCTTGTGACTCTAGCTTTGGAGCCTGATAAATCTTTGATTCTTCGAGCATATTTTAGAAATTTCAATGCTACTTTCTTAGGTTCTAAAGTATATATGTTTCCTGATCTTGCTCGTGTCACCCAGTTGAGGAGAAAAGAATTTCTGGGTCTTAGACCCAGAGTCACTTCCCTCAGGGGTAGCTTTGTGTTAAGATTTCCCTCTTGATGTATAATTACCTTTCTTGGTAAGTTTTTTCTTTTCTTTGAGCCTAGTCAGCTATTGGAATTTCTTGTAGCTAGGGAAGGTATTGTGGTGCACACTACAACTAACATGGCTGATGCTTAAGTCTCCACCTTGCTATAATGTTATTCTTTTCCTTTATAAGATAAGTTATTTTACCTGTAGCCCCCCTGTGATTGCCTAAAAATTGTGGGCTAAATTTAGGATGGATCATTATTCTATCTGTTACTGTTTATTTTATATTTCCTTGCGATGTTTATAGTATTATATGTATTATATGTATCATCCTGTTACTTTCATTCTTGTTTTTACTTGAATGTTTTGGAAATTAATAAAAAATTTAAAAAAAAAAAATCATATGTGGCTGCGGCATTGGGAGGGAGGGGTGGGGGGTGGAGAGAGGGGGGGGGATGGAGGGATTGCTTATCCTGGCTTATAAAACTCTATAATCGAATATGTTGTCATTTACTGTAGTTACATAACCCTTTATGGTTTGCCTCTGGCGGAGATAAGAGTACACTCCGCAGAGGCCTATTGTAGACATTGTTCTGGTTGTTATGTTATGTTACTGATGATTCATAAATAAAGTATTCAAAAAAAAAAAAAAAAAATCAAACATTTACCTGCACAGAATGATGGGTACACCCTTAGACAAGGGCACAGAGAGGGATGACCTGAACAGAGCGGCAGGTGCATGCTGGGCAGACTAGATGGACCATGATGGTCTTTATCTGCCGTCATATACTATGTTGCTATGTTATATTCCAATAAGTAATAAATTAAGAAAAATCTTCTCCATCCACCTTTAAGGGGTATATTTACTAAAGATCTGTTAGGGAACAAGTGTACCATTAATGTGCGTTATTGGCGCCCGTGAGCGGTTAACATCGCGGAAAGCGTTGATAATGCTGGATTAACGTTCAGAAGCGGGGTCCTCAGCATAAAGGGGAAAGGAGGTGGAGAGTGGACATTAATGGGACAGACAGTGGGCAGGGATAGAGTGTGCTCCTCTAATGCCGGATTGTGGTACCATACATTAGTGCCCCCAGCACTGGAAACCCTACTGCTAACTGAAACCTAATAGAAAAGGGTATTTTTGAGGGGAGAGAACTGATTTCAATGTATGCAATGTGATTCACCCATCGTAGTTCCCAAATATGTAATGGTAGTGCTCCATTGGCAACAACAGCATTGTGCCCTATTAAGAAAAGGCACTATGTTGTTGTTGCAAAACTGGCAAAGGAGGTATCACGTAGGTGATGCAATGAGGCAGGCTGAGCCACTAAGCTACCAAGGCCGCTGACTAAGGTGTACATCTGTGATGTCCGGCATGACTCCACTGTGACACAAGCAGCACATATACATGCTGCCGCAGTCAAAAAGGAGTCGTGCCACCCCCCCTGCCACCATGATGCCACATCAGCATTGTGTGTGTGGGTGGTGGTGGTCACAGTGGCTGTGGCCTGCAGCAGACACAAATTTGTCCCAGCCCTGTTTGTCTGTTGCAGTGCTGCAGTTGCCTCTGTTGTTTGGATGGCAAGCATGTCAGCGGCAGGTACAGTGGGACACCTGGCGATCCTTCCCTACCAAGTTCCAAGGCAGTAGCATATGTGCCCACATCCCCTAGTGGAGGGAGGCGGGAGTGGCAAGATGTACCTAGCTGCATGTGTGCACCCTCAATAAGGCTGTCTGCAGCACAGAAGCAGCAGCTGTGCCATGATGGCAGAAAGGGATGGAACAGCCAGCATATTGTCCTCCATGATCATTGGACTCTGGCACCCTGATAGCATCTGGAGTATATAGGCTGGCCCTGGGATCATAATGCCCCCATGAACACATATTGAGTGGATATGTGCATGCGTGGGGGGGGGGGGAATTATGCCACAGAGGCAGGAAGAGAATGCAAACTGATAACAGCCCATGTCAGAGGAAAAATGCCCACCTTGCCACCTTACCTGCCAAATGATGACCATAATCTGTGTGAGAACCTGTGCCCCCTCCATAAGCAATTACGCAGTCAGTTACAACCATCAGAGCCACATGTGATTCCAAACACGCAATGCTGGTCTGCCAGATATGAGATTATTCCAGGACTTCCCCCAAGCACACACCAGGAAATGGGAACATTGGCATTCTGCTAGTACACCCAAGGTCTGCAATGTGTGTGTTCATGTATCATGGCCTGTCCCTTTGACTGGACAGATTCCATATGTAAGATATGAATGTTATTCAAACCATCCTGCATAGCAAGGCAGTGCAACTTACAGATCTAACAAGATGTCCCTCTCCCACTCCTGTCAAACATACCTTGTCAGGCAAGTATGGCACAGAGCCTGCAGAGAGCTAATCTGACAAAGGCATACCCCAACTCATACCCGCATGCATCCTGACAATGACCACATATAAACCCATGGAATGAAGAATCCACATGGCTGCTCTGTGCATGAAAGAAGGGTCACAGATTCAAGACCAGCCTGTGGATCCTGGTGCATTAACTTTAACCAACATTTCCAGAACTGTATTAGCATATGCAACCTTCAACATTTCATCCAGCAAGAGTCCACACACTCAGCTACCAGCTGAGAAGATGTTCCATCCATGATTGGATGGCAAAGCACACTTCCAGCTGCCCAAATGTAGCACAGGATTATCATGTTGGCCTCTGCAATGCCCACCACCATATGGGATGGCAGTGCCTGGAGGTGAATGTTGGGGTGGGAGTAGGGGTGCGGGGAACAGTATCATACATGTTTAGTATGTGCCCTTCATTGGTGGCATTGCTGGCCAAAGCCTATGTTCATATTGGCAGAACCTATGTGGGCCTACTCAGTGTCTGCATGTGTTACATCAGAGGGCCTGCATGACAGCCTCACTGGCTTCCCATGCACACTGAGTGTGACAGTCACAAGGTTGTTCTCAGAGTACAAGGAGGGAGAGTATGGTGGCTTATGTGTTGCCGGCAACTGTTCCTACATACAACCCAGGAGCATCCATGGCTAGGGACATGATATTTAAGGTGAGTACAGGCATGGAACTACAGTAGGTGCAATGCCTACTGCCCAGAGATGTGTTGGGGGACACCGTATTTGTGGTATGTGCCAGATGTAGGCCACTGTGGG
Organism: Ichthyophis bannanicus; assembly: GCA_033557465.1. NCBI lineage: Eukaryota > Metazoa > Chordata > Amphibia > Gymnophiona > Ichthyophiidae > Ichthyophis > Ichthyophis bannanicus. The sequence goes on along the minus strand of CM066035.1, from coordinate 598,815,192 downwards.
CCAGCATGATCTCTCTGCCTCTGGCCCATTTTCCACTGTCCTTCACATTGCATGAGCTGTCGCCAGGTCCAAGATCAAAGGGTACATAATGAGGAGTAGAGGATTCTGGGTATTGCCTAGAACAGAGTGGTTTTCCCAGGATGTATATGTGTTGGAGGGTGGTTCAATGGCTGAGCCATCTTAGCATGGATCTGCCACAGGTATGGCCTGGGTGTACACATCTGTTCATGCTGAGAGGCTACCTTTACTCTGACTAAGCTGTGTCCATGTCATGGCTATATATGCACATAGTGCTATATAGAGTCAAGCTTTAATGATATGTGGGTTGTGTTTTGCATGACAGTCCATTCACTACTTAGGCTGCTGGTTGTCCACGCTGTTTGTACAAAACCAACGTGTTCATGGTGGCTATGCACACATACAGCGTGACTACTAGACTTGGCACAGATGGTATCTGAGTGGCTAACATGTGATGGTGTTGCTCAAAATATGCAGTATACCTGGGATTGATTTCAATTTCCAGAAAGTGAGACTAACAACTGTTTTTGGCTGTTGGTAACCAGCTATTAGCTATGATCTTGGCTGGCCCTTCTGTTAGATGTCAGCACGCCCCCACCACCCTGCCCCGCCCCATCTAGACAACACCCACAGAATTTGGGAGCGACATGAGATGTTATAGGGGAGTCCATGGCCAATAGGAGCAGGACACAAGGCACAGATAAGACAGGCCACACCGGCAAGCTGCAATTGTACAGCATACCAAGTGACTAGCATCACATACTGTAGACAATACCTATAGCACGCTGTGATAGAGACCTGGTCCAGAACCTGGAGAGTCCATCTATTGCAGGGCTTGCTCTGGGGACCAGGTGATGAGTGCTCTCCCTCATAATCAGGGTGTCTGCAGGAACAGGTCATTTACACATTGCAACTATCGTGTGCAGGAAGCACACATTATCCCTGTATAGTACAATGCTGATGTGATGGATTGCTGCATTTCCCATATGGCCATCAGTTGCATATAGGTGCTCAGATTGTGCACCATGGGTAATGGAGGGGCTAACCGATTCCTGCATCCAGGGCCCCATTTGCGGCCATAGTGGCAACTGTGATCACTGGAGCATTGCCCAGTACCTGCTTGTCATCTATGATGGTGTTGGATGTATGCATGGCCCCCCGAGGAGGGCAGGATGGTGAGAAATTGACTGCCAGGGTTATGAATGTGTTTTTTGTTAGGTGTATGTGCAAGTCTACCTATCTTGCATTGTACAGCAGGTGACAAGGGACTGCATGCCCTGCACAGGTGCTGCCTCAATGGTTATTGCCCCACTGCGGCACAGAGGATCTCTGCCTGTGACTGTTGTTTGGCATTGGGGGTACAGTGGGGGAAGGGCTTCTTGACCTCACATGTGGCTTGGCCTTTGGACAGGGGATGAATTCTGCAGCTGTGTGTCTGTTATGCAGCTAGTATACTGAGTGTGCAGTGCAGTTCGTACTGCATGTGTGCCACTGTAGGCAGGTCCTAGATGTGCTGTACTACTGTCTTAGACTGTGCCAGCCATGTTGTTGCATGCCTTGGGTTTCAGCCATTGCAGGCAGGGGGCTGCAGTCTCTTTGCTTCTAGACAGTGCTACAGAGAAGTGTGGGAAGGTATAGCCTAATGGTTAGAGGACTGGCTTGTTAAGCAACAGACCAGGGTTTGACTTTCACCTGTTCTCTTTGTGGCTGTGGGAAGCTCACTTCATGATACTGCCAGAAACAGTCCAGGGTCTGCATTGATAGGAGGATACACATTCTAATATTTTGTTATGTGTTCCAATAGCACATTGGGTCTGCAAATATGCACTTTGCAATCATGCCCATCTGACAGCATGACTTTATTGGCTCTGCTGTAGCACATTGCAAGGGGTCAGATATGTTCACCCTGCAGATGTATGACACATGAGTTGTACGTGATTGTAACAGTTCATTGTAACTGTAGATGATCATCTTTGGCTCCATCACATGTATGCAGTACATGCAGGCAAATCCCACTCCTGGGATGGCCACCTGCAGAGATCATCACACGTCCCTACTTGCTCCATATGGGCAATATTTGAGACACTTGTCCAGTTGTTATATGCACACGTGTCAGGGGATTGTATGGTGGTTAGTAAAGCTGACACAGCTGTGATACCCACATTGCTGGTATTGTGACTTTCCCTTGGCACGGCTATACTTTTTTCAGACACACTACAACTGCATTTGTGCAATCACATCAGGTACATCAGGGCAGTGAGGCCATACCACACTCTCGTCTACCACCATCCATCCTTCAGCCCATCCATCAGCATATGCGCATTATGTATAATCAGGTATTCTCCTGCCAGCTGCTATAACATGGCCCACACAGGAACAATTTAAACATTTGTATCACTCACACCTCTCCTATGAATGATCTGGACATCACCACTCCTGCTCAATCATCTTTTTGCTGCCCACATCATGGCAATTCTGGCTCCGCCAGAGAACACTTCTTCACATTTCTATACCACACACTGCAATTACAGCATATTACGTAGGCACCCCACACTGATACAGAACAGCTGCTACCCACATGCTCATCCCATCTACTGATTGGCACATAGGATGCCCATGGATCTGACAGGACCATCAACTCTTCCCTTCCCTTCCATCCATCACCTAAAATGTGAATTTCACAGGGGCTTCCTTATCCTGCATTAAGGAGACTGCCATTTTCAGGTGTTAAGGTGCACACTTGATAACTTAAAGGCCCGATGTCCTGTTAGCGCCTGATAAGTGGAGCCAAGCACCCTTATTGCCGGAACAACTACTGCCCACCCCAGCCTTTACCGCATGAAGACACCCTTACCGCTGCTGTTGCCACTTGCTAGCAGGTGCACCCTTAACACTCTTTAGTAAACTTATCCCTAAATCTATAAATAACTTGATAGGTAACACAGGTACACTACCAAAAAACTGCCTCCAGTTTTGCAACTGATTCCTATACATTTTGGGGTGCTGAATCCAGGAAAAATAGCCAAAATGTTCCATCACGTCACGTTTTCTTGCAAAATTAGATTTCTTACCCATATAAGGAATGTTCACATAATTTCTTTTTAGCCGACTGCAGTTTATTTTCTTGGCCCAAAATAGAGGTTGTAATGGTTAACTAACTAGAAACACTCCCTCATGATATTTTAGAGTGTTTTGTATTCATTTTATACATTAACAGGACAATTGGGAGGCGGGGGGCTAAATCCAGTACTCGCGCTGGCGCATGTTCTTTTCTGTTCGCCTCGCCTCGTTCGCTCGCTCAAACACGGTGGTTGCGACATGAACGTTCCTGTCAAATTTCAGTTTCTTGCAAGTTCATTATTACCTTTTGTTTGCACAGTCGTAATCCAGCTTTATTCCGAAGTGGTTCACTACAGTTGTAGTTTGCAGTGCTGTGTATTTGTGATGCCTCACAGAGCCAGAGGTTGCGTCAACTCTCCGGACAGTTTTTGTTTTATTTGTGGGGAATATACCGTGAAAAAGCGGCAGAGGAACATTTCTGCATTTATTAAAAAAGTATATTTCGCCTATTTCGGTTTGAAGTTAGGCGATCAAGACAAACCGTGGGCTCCTCACAAAGTGTGCAAGACATGTGAGGAAGATCTACGCTTATGGATGAAAGGTAAAAAACAAGCATTTCGTTTCGGAATACCTATGATGTGGCGTGAACAAAGAGACCACAGCAGTGACTGCTATTTTTGCTCTTGCATTGTGAAGGGATACAACTTAAAAAATAAGAACGTAATAAGTTACCCCAACCTTCCCTCAGCAATTAGGCCTATGCCTCATAGCAACGAAGTACCTGTGCCTGAACCACCAAAATCTTTGGATCATATTTGTGTGGACGGTTCTGATCATGATGAGACTCATCAGATGGCTTTTCCCGATGAGTCCAGTACTTCCGAGTTTGAAACTGAACCAGATCCGAAACCTGAACTTTTCTCTCAAGCTGAATTGAATGATTTAGTCCGGGATTTAGGACTCCCAAAAGATGCTGCCCAACTGCTAGGTTCTCGGCTTAAACAGAAAAATCTATTGTCACCAGGAACAACTTTTTATTGGTACCGCAACCGCGAGACACAATTTTTGAAGTATTTCAGCAAAGAGGAAGATTTGGTATTTTGCAATGATATATACGGAGTGATGGAAAAGTTTAAACTCAAGTATGATCCTGCTGAATGGCGGCTGTTCATTGATTCGTCAAAAGACAGCATAAAAGGTGTTCTTCTTCATAATGGCAACACATTCGCTTCAGTTCCTATTGCTCACTCTGTTATTCTCCAAGAAAAATACGAGAATTTGGCCCTAATTCTTCAGAAGATTCGTTATGATGAGCATAAGTGGATGATTTGTGGAGACTTTAAAATTCTATCCATGCTATTAGGGCAGCAATGCGGTTTCACCAAATATCCCTGCTTCCTTTGCTTGTGGGATAGCCGGGCCCGCGACCTACACTGGGGGAAAAAAGACTGGTCAATTCGGGAGTATTTGAGACCCGGTGAGAAAAATGTTCTTCATGAGAGCTTGGTACCTCGTGATAAAATTCTATTACCACCTCTCCACATTAAGTTGGGTCTCATTAAGCAATTCATCAAGTCCCTTCCAAAAGATGGTGAGTGCTTTCAGTACCTTTGCTCAAAGTTCCCCCGACTTTCTGAAGCAAAGCTAAAGGAAGGAGTGTTTGTTGGCCCTGATATAAGGAAACTCATTTCAGATGGAGCATTCGCTGAAACGATGTCTGAGAAGGAAAAAGAAGCCTGGGATTCCTTCAAGGATGTTGTTCTCAAATTCTTGGGGAACAGGCGGGATGAGAACTATAAGGATATTGTTGCCAGGATGCTCAATGCCTTCAAAGAACAAGGCTGTAACATGAACCTGAAAGTCCATTTCTTGCACTCCCATGTGAACTACTTTCCCGAAAACTTGGGGGCGTACAGTGAAGAACAAGGTGAAAGGTTTCACCAGGACATCAAGGACGCAGAGAGAAGGTACCAAGGAAGATGGAACACCACTATGATGGCTGATTTCTGCTGGTTGCTGCTGCAGGAAACCCCAGATGAAAAATGCGCCAAGCAGCGCACCAAGAGAAGCATTCGGGGGAAGAAGAAACGGGCCCACCAGGAGATTGATTGACCCAAGAATGACTTTAAAATCTAAACTGTGTTGACAAATATCGTGTTTTTACTAAACTTTGAAATAAAAATTTGCTAGTTATTACCACAGTGTCGGATCTCATTTATTAGAATTTTATTTTCACACCATCGGGTTTTTGTCTTCATGTATTGCAATGGTGCGGTTTGCGTTTTCTATTCTTACATACATACCTGTACAACATTTTTTGCACATTTCTTTGCTTTGCTTTGTGTCTAACCTCGCTCTTATATGCTCAATGTTTGTGCACATGTATGTGGCTGTTTTAAGTGCAGACAATTTTGCTACCAACACAGTGTGTATTGTTGACATTACTCTATTCTTATGTGCTGCCTTGTTACAATTTTCTTTATTCTTATTTGAATAACTACTAAACAATTAGTATAAAGAATTCATCCAAGAAACTTTTATCTCGATCGCACTCAATCTGAAACGTTCACCTCAAACTGCTAACCCAATGTAGCAAAAAATCTGTACGTGATGGAGCAAATTGGTTACCAGATTGGGATTCAGCGCACCAAAAAACGTAAAAATCAATCGAAACATTAGAGGCAGTTTAAAAAAAAATTTTTTTAGTGTACCTGTGTAATCCATTCATTGAATATGGCATTCATAATGTACATTTAAATATTCAGTACATACATTTTTTTCTTTGCTGGAAGATGTCCTGGAATTCTTTCTGATCCCTCTTGGATTTTATGGCCTTCCCTGGGCAGATTATAAGGTTTTTCCTTTAGGATTTTCCTGTATGCCTGAAGTCTACTGTCTTTTATTGACCTTTTGCTCCTTCCTTTTCTTCTCAGTAAGTACAAAAGAACGTGAGAACTGCCAAAATGAGTCGTCCATCCCTGCTATTCACCCCCCCTGATACATACAAGGTATTTGTATGGGGAGGCTTAGATGGGAGTAAGAGGGGGCTTTCTGGAGGCAGAACGAAGGTGGGTCATGGACAGTCTGCGAACCCGGATGTACATGGCCAATTCTGAGGTCGGCACTGTACATTCAGGGTTGGCAAACTAGACGGGGGATGGCAGGCCCAGGTAGCGTCAGAAAGGTGAGGGGTTGCAGAGGATTTCCCGCAGCCCGACCCTGGCCATGAAAGGCCAGATCAGGGGTCGGGCTGTGAGGAAAAGAAGATTGTGGTGGGTGCCATGGCACTGCGACTCCATTCAGAAGCCTGACTGAGGTAGCCAGGCAGGTGTCAGGTACAGGCCCTAGACCCGATTCTGATCCTAAAGGGCACATCTGGCCCCCGCGGGATCAGAATCGGGTCTATCTCTGGGCGTTCCAATTCTGATTGAACGCACAGGGGCTTGGATGGACTCAATGGAATGTGCCTCTATTTGTGCATGTGCCTGTATGTATGAACAGTACACGCTATTGCTATCACTTCAAGAACTTGTCTAAACAATTTTTAAATCCAGCTATGTTACTTGCTCTCACTATATCCTTTGAACAGCTTAATTGTGCATAGGGTGAAAAAATACTTCCTCCAATTAATTTTGAAAGTGCACTCATTAGTTGCAAGCAGCCTATGCAGACCCCTCTATCCCACTGCACCCCTCCTCCCCCCCGCTGCTCCTCCAGCCCCATTGCCAGCACTGCTGCCCCTCTCCGGAGCCTGCAGTGATGGCAATAACTCAGAAAATGTTGGGTAGCATTTAGCTCAAATCGCCGCTACAGCCACCTCGTTTCTGCCCTGTAGTATGCCTCTTCTGCTCCCTGGCCCTTTTGAAGTCTGCACCATTTTGTTTTGTTTGTTTTTTTGTTTGGGACTAGGTAAATTCTAGGAGAGGCTCAATGGAGTAGTATATAGGGTAGAGGTTTTTTTGGGGGGAGGGGGGCTGATCGGATGTTGGGGAGATTTTGGAGGAGGGCTTGCATTGTTGGGCTGTTTTCCAGGGTGGGTGGTTCTGAAGTAGGGGTGTGTTCAAGAAGAGGATGCTGATTTGGGTGGGGGGGGCTTGGATTAGGAGCTGCTGATCAGGGAGGCTCAAATCAGGGGATCTGATTGGTAGGAGGGGTGGAATTGAGACTTGGGAAAGGGACAGCAAATGATAATTACACTTACCTGGTAACTGTAGTTCCTTGAGTGATGACAGTTCAGTCCTCTACCTCTGGGTTGTCAACGTCCTCCTGCAGCTTGGAGACTGGGCATGTCAAAACCGTGACATCACTGGTTATACTCTGCTGACCTCTCCCAACAGCCCCAGTGAACTATTGACAAAGCACACTCAAAAGAGTAACAAATAATTAGCTAGCTATAAATTCTAACTTATTCCGAACCCTGAATGTACAATGCAAACGATACAACTAACATTTTTTTTTTTAATTGGACCTTGAAATTAGCAAGGCTCTTCTTCCTCTTGCACCCAACCCTTTCACCTTAGACCACAAGTAGAAAGGATGTCAGAGAAAGAAACAGTACAGTAAGCATGAGAAGCATTAATAAACCTTGAAAACTCATACCTACTGGTAGTGCTACCATTCCTCCGCCAGACTATCCCTTGCCAACAAACCACCACTGGCGGGAATGAGGACTGAACTGTCATCACTCAAGGAACTACAGTTACCAGGTAAGTGTAATTATCATTTCCTTATCGTTCTTCCAGTTCAGTCCTCTACCTCTGGACTGTACCAGAGCAGTGTTCATTGGGGGGGCCGGCCTTTAAAACGGCTGGACCGAAACAGGCGTCCTTCACTGCCAAAACATCCAGACGGTAGTGTTTACTGAAAGTATGAAGGGATGACCACGTAGCCGCCCTACAGATCTCTCCCGGAGGGACCAGACTATGTTCCGCCCAGGAAGCAGCTTGCGCCCTGGTAGAATGCGCTGTAATCCCCGTTGGAACCAAGCGCCCTTGCAACAGGTATGCTGATGCAATCGCCTCTCTAATCCACCTGGCGATAGAAGCCTTCGACGCTGCCTCACCTTTACGGATACCTCCGAACAGCACAAATAGATGGTCTGACTTACAGAAATTCTCGGACACCTTCAAGTATTGTCGCAGAGCCCGCTTAACATCCAGACGAAGTAACGCATGATCAGACTCGCTGCCCTCTGGTGACCCTAGCACTGGAAGAGACACGGCTTGATTCAGGTGAAAGGGTGACACTACCTTTGGCAGAAAGGAGGGCACTGGACACAACACCACTTTCTCTCTTGAAAAGGACAAAAACGGCTCTCTACAGGACAACGCTTGCAGCTCTGAAATGCAATGCGCCGAACAAATAGCCACCAGAAAAACTGTCTTTAATGTCAAATCCTTAACTGACGCCTGGTGTAGCGGCTCAAAGGGAGCTTTGGCTAATGCCCCTAAGACCAAATTGAGGCCCCAGGACGGAGCCAAAATTCTCCGCACGGGCCGCAGCCTGGCTACAGCCTTCAAAAAACGCAATACGTCCGGACGGGCTCCAAGTGCAACCCCTTGCACTTTGCCTCTGTAACAGGAGAGCACTGCCAGCTGCACCCTCAAGTAGCTGGCTGCCAGCCCTTTATCAAACCCATCTTGCAGAAAACTCAAGACACAGGGAATGGAAACCGTATTCGCCTTCACTCGCCGCTGTGAGCACCAATCCTCAAATATACGCCAAATCCGGACATAAGCCAGAGACGTGGACCGCTTCCATGCTCTGAGCAAGGTTGCCACCACCGCCGCAGAATAACCTTTCTTCGCTAGTCTCGCCCTTTCAATGGCCAAACCATAAGCAAGAACCGATCCACCTGTGGCATATGCAACGGCCCTTGAACCAACAGATCCACAGTCACCGGTAACCTCCAGGGATCCCCATCGAGCAGCCGAATGAGGTCAGCATACCACGGCCGCCTCGGCCAATCCGGAGCCACCAGCAATACCCTGCCACGGTGAACCTCGATACGCTGAATCACGTGGCCTATGAGTGCCCATGGAGGAAAGACATAGAGAAGACCCTTCGCCGGCCAGGGTTGCATCAGGGCGTCAATCCCTTCCGACATCCTTTCGTGTCTCCTGCTGAAGAAACAACTTGCCTTCACTGACCGGAAAGTCGCCATTAAGTCAGTTACTGGCTGACCCCACTTGAGGACTATTTGCGCGAACACGTCCGGATGTAGCTCCCATTCCCCGGCATCCACCCAGACCCTGATGAGAAAGTCCGCCGTCACATTGTCCTTCCCTGCAATGTGTGCTGCCGAGATCGACGTCAACCGATGTTCCACCCAAGCGAACAGTGCGTCTGCTTCCTCTTCCATGGCTGTATAAACTACAGAAACTTGGTCTCTTTATCAAGCAGTTGCTACTAAAGTACTACCAAAATGCGTTATCCGCTCGAATATTCACCACAGAAACTAGTAGGACATATGTGTAATTGTGTACTAAGGTCTCAGTTCAAACTTCCGCAGCTGTTTAGAAAAGGGCTTCATCAAAATTACCACCCTTGTTAACGCTGCTGTTCACATCAATGACCTTTTATTCATGTACACTTTGACAACTATTGTCCTTTCTTTCATTTTTTCATTTTTTTAAATTATTTTAATTGTTTTATTCGATATTATTCATATTATACTCATTTTTTAGAATTCTTCTCGAATAAAATTAAAAGTTTCACAAAAGATTTTGAAACTATCTCCAGGTAATCAAAAATCTAGCTCACTCAGCTCCAGCCAGAGGACGTGTTAACAAAACACCAGCAGATGCACTATCTCCCGTTTTTTCAACAGCTTCCAAGTTATCATTCTCCTATCAAAAAGTATACAATAACGATGCAGTTTATAGAGGAAATAGATTGCTGGTACTTAGCTTCAAATATCATATAGAATGTCCATTGGTATGCTGAGCGGTTATAATATGCTGATGCTCGCAGCTGCAGTTGAAATCCCAACGCCGTGTATCTAAGGCGCCCAAGCGTTTCACACCATGTGTTTCTTCAGGGGATTACTTGTCAATATATCTGTTTGGAGCACACAAACACAGCCAAAGTGTACCTAGTATTAAAACTCATCCACTTTGTTTCATATCGACATTTTTTAGACCTGTCGCTAAAAGGTAAAGGGAAAAGCATACCATATAAAACTATTCCATTCACATCTCTTCAAATGAAGGAAGCTGGGACTGCAAGCTCAAATGTCAAGGCAAAAAAACACCGCGCATGCTCTCCAAAATTTCTCTTAGAACCTATAAAGGCTTCTCACCAAGGCTCCGCCTCTCAGATGTTCGTCATTCGTGACTGGACATTATGCACATACCGACCAATCAATTGAAGCATTTAAACCATGTGGTCGAACTGTTTTCAAAACAAATATCCAGCGCTGTTCTTCGTATAGTAGAGTTTGTTCAAGAGTCCTCCCGCCCCGAGGAAAATCCACCCGATCGATGACAAAACACTGTAGTTGATCGAAACTATGGTTAGCTGTGTGGAAATGTTGTACCATAGGTGCCTCCATGACTTTATTATTCATTCGGCTACGATGTTCTATCATCCGAGACTTAAAAGGCCTAACGGTCTTTCCAATATATAATAAAGAACAAGGGCAGCGAACCACATACACTACAAAAGTCGATAGACACGTAGTGGCTTTACGCAATTTGTAAAAATATTTTTGATGCTCAAACTGCGTAAGCTCCAAAGTTAAGGCACAGATGCTACAGGAGCCACACTTTCGGTGTCCCGGTACAGTGGCCAATTGAAAAAATGAAAGAAAGGACAATAGTTGTCAAAGTGTACATGAATAAAAGGTCATTGATGTGAACAGCAGCGTTAACAAGGGTGGTAATTTTGATGAAGCCCTTTTCTAAACAGCTGCGGAAGTTTGAACTGAGACCTTAGTACACAATTACACATATGTCCTACTAGTTTTTGTGGTGAATAATCGAGCGGATAACGCATTTTGGTAGTCCTCTTCCATGGCAGCATTTCCTGTGCCGCCCTGCTGATTGATGCACGCTACTGTTGCTGAATTGTCCGATAGCACGTGGACCGCTCGGCCCATCACCGTATCCTCGAACCTTTGCAACGCTAGGGACACCGCTCTTAGCTCTAGCCGGTTGATCGACCACATACTTTCTTGCACTGACCACGTTCCTTGCGTGAACCGACGTTCGCAATGTGCTCCCCATCCCGCGAGACTCGCGTCTGTCAGTAGCGGGAGCCACTCCAGCTACTCCAGAGGCATTCCGGCCAACAAGGATTCCGGAAGCAGCCACTATCGCAGAGCCTGCCTGACCTTGATTGGGCAGGGCAGTCGCTTGTGCAACGAATCCTTCTGGTGCGACCACCGGCGAAGCAACGCCCTCTGGAGCAGACGCATATAAAATCTGGCCCCAAGGCACCGCCTCCAGGGTCGCCGCCATGGTTCCCAGAACCCGGAGATAATTCCACGCTGTGGGGGCCGGAGCAGCCCGGAACTGGAAAATCAGCTGACGAAGGGCCCGAACCCGCCTGTCCGGAAGAAACACCGCTCCTTTCTGCGTGTTGAAATGGACGCCCAGATACTCGAGATCCCGAGCAGGGACTAAGCGGCTCTTGATCGGGTTGACTACCCAACCGAGACTTTGCAACAACTTCACTACCTTGTCTGTCGCCCAGATGCTCTCGGCCTTGGACTTGGCTCGAATTAACCAATCGTCGAGATAAGGATGAACCAAAACCCCCTCTCTTCAAAGCGCCGCCGCTACCACCACCATAACTTTGGTGAACGTCTGCGGAGCTGTCGCCAGACCGAACGGCAAGGCCTGGAATTGATAATGACCCCAGGGCAGCGCGAATTGCAGAAACCTTTGATGGGCCGCCCTGATCGGAATGTGCAGGTACGCCTCCGTAAGATCAAGGAAAGTCAAGTACTCCCCTGCCGCACCGCTACAATGATGGAAAGCAGAGTTTCCATCCTGAAGTGGGGTACCCGAAGACACCAGTTTATCCCCTTCAGGTCCAAGATAGTTCGCAGGGCCCCATCCTTCTTTGGCACCAAAAAATAAATGGAATATCGACCCATGCCATAATCTTCTAATGGCACTGTTATGACCGCTCCCAACTGCAAAAGACGATCTAAAGTTTCCTGCACCGCCCGGGTTCACTGTTGACCCCTGCAGGGTGACATCACGAAAAAATTCCATACGGGTCTTGCCAATTCCATAGCGTAACCTTCGAGAATGATCTCCAGCACCCATTGGTCGGTGGTTATTTGGGTCCAAGCGGGGAGGAATTCCCATAGTCGCCCGCCTATTGGTAGACTCCCCACTGGGACCTGCCTCATTTCATTGTGTTTTTTGGCCTGCCACCGAGGACGTGGCTGTGAAGTTCCTATTTGCCCCGCGGAAGCCACGAAACCCCTGGGCTCTGGAAGAAAATCTTCCTCTTTGGAAACCGCCCAGCCGGGATGCAAGGAATCTTCGGAAGTCCCGAAATGAGCCTCTAGAGCCCTGAAAGAGCTTCCCCTGCTTGGGCTTATCCTTCGGAAGTCTCCTCCCCTTGGACTCCCCGAGGTCCTTGACCAGTTTGTCCAAATCTTCACCAAACAGCAACTTCCCTTTGAACGGCAGCTTCCCGAGCCATGAATTGGAAGAACCATTGGCCGCCAAATTCCTCAACCAGACAGACTGTCGCACAGCCACCACGGATGCCGTACTATTGGCCAGCGCCCTAATTAAGTCATAATGCACATCCGCCAAATATGCTGTCCCTGACTCAAGCCGATCCAGCTCACGCACCTCCTCCTGCTCCAGACGCGTGGATTGTCGTAAGCGCTTGGTCCACCTGAGACATGCCCTCGCCACCCAAGCCAAGAAAATGGAAGCCTGCAGGGAGAGAGCGTCTGCTTCAAAGACTTGTTTCAACAAGACCTCTACCTTCCTATCCTGCGCATCCTTTCAAGCTGAGCTACCTTCCACCGGGATAGTGGTCTTTTTAATGACCACTGCCACAGCCACGTCGACCCGAGGAGATCTGAATTTCTCCCTGACCACCTCTGCCAGGGATAAAGTCTGTTCATAGTCCTAATTCCTCTGAGACCAGCCTCTGGTTGATCCCACTCCTCCTGGATCATTCTGTCCCCCACCCGGTGAACCGGGAACACCACCTGCACCTGCCTCACTGCCTAAATGATAGGATCTTCCCCTCCTTCATCCTCGTCGTCTCGCTGTCACGTAGCCAGATTGAGGGTTTGCAGGGATTCCGTGATAAGCGCTGAAAGCTCTTCTCTCCAGAATACTCGAATAATCTTTGCCTGATCCTCTGGCTCCTGTATCTCACCTTCTTCCAACTCCTCCTTGCCATCTTCACGCTCCCCATTGGCGTCCTCTGCCTCTGGCCACTCGCCCTCCGCAACCGAGAGCTCGCTTGTTCTGGGCCTCTTAGGGGCTCTCTGGGTCCAACCGCCCGCGCCGCCTACTGCAGGAAGTTGCCCCTGGCTAGCCATTGCCTCATCAGGGAGCTTTCCCTGCCACCACAGGCAAAAAGCTTGATGCATAAGCAACACAAAGTCTGGACAAAAGTCCCCTAACTGGGACCCCGCTCCCCAGGCTGAGGGCCCCCCGGACGTGCCAGCGACCACCTCTTGGTCAGCTCCCGGTGTCGTGGCCATCAGGGACTCGAGCTCGGCCCCACGGACGGGCTCCTGTGACTCCTGGGCAACTTTTACTTCCATCTGATGCTCTACACTTGTAGACACTAGGGCGCAACCCCAACAGATCCCAGAGTCTGCGACTGTACCCCTGCAAGTGCCGCAGATGACACACTGCGGGTGCGAAGACATAGCCGGGCACTGGCTGTATATATTTATCTTCTTCTTGTTTTTTTTTTTTTTAAATAAACACGACAAAATAAAGAACAAAATGTCCAGAAAAACTAATCTCTCCTTTAAAACCAAAGATGCTCTAACACTGCTCACCTAAGGGCAATCCCCCCCAGGCCTGCCCCGCAAAACGCAAGAACTCTAAAACACCAAAATAAACTAAAAAATAACTACTGGAAAGCCGAACCTCATAAGCCCCCCTGGCTTATTGCAATTCCGGGCCTGCAACTTGATGCCCCGAATCTGCCGTCGCGAGCGCCGGCCACGCCGTGCACACGGGGCTTCAAAATGGCCGCCGCTCAGATCGCCCGTGAAAATTGCGCCAACCCCGCTCCCAAGCCAGCCACGAGGGTTTCAGGCAAAACCGACCCTCTCCCTCAGCGCCCGCCGCTAAGCACGGTTACCTGAGAGTGTTCAGCCTTCAAGCCCGATAGAGAGCCTGCTGCCTGCGCGACTCCGCTCCCCAGAACAGCGAGCGGATCGCTGCAAGCTGATTCAGCTCCATCCGTTCTCCGCTCACGCGAGTCTAATGCCTCTGAAGAAGACTGCCAGTGGGGGGGGGACTGCTTACCGGCGAGCTCTCCTCCGAACAGGCAGGGAGTAGAGATCTGACCCGGTGCACACCGATAAACTAAGCACAGCCAACACAGAAGGCAGAGAGGGGCTGGTGCAAGTAGAAATGCCTCTTTCACCTGAAATATTCCCTTTTTTTTTTTAAAGACAGGCTCAGGGTGAAATCAAAATAACACAAAAACAAAATCAAAGACAATTAAAGCTACTCTAACAGTTTCTTAACAGCCCTCAAGTGAGCCCACACTTAGGCTCACACGTCCTCCTGCTGCATGGAGACGGGAAACACTGGGGCTGTTGGAAGAGGTCAGCAGAGCATATCCAGTGATGTCACAGTTTTGACATGCCCAGTCTCCAAGCTGCAGGAGGACGTTGACAACCCAGAGGTAGAGGACTGAACTGGAGGAACGATAAGGAACACAGCTTTTTTTTTGTTTGGGCAGTGGCCCTGCTACTATTCTGCCAGTTGCAGAGTTGCACTTACTGCCACCTCTTGAGAGCAGCACTATCAGCAGTCATGGCAGATAGTGCACTGTGCTGTCCCATGCACTAGCTGTCACCGGCTCCATCCCAATCCCGCCCTGTCAAGCTAAGAGCAGTTAGCATGGGATTTTTACTATATTGGCTGATAGGTTACTGCAGGTCGTTAGCACACACTAAACCCCATAGTAAGCATTACTGCATTTTAGTAAAAAGGCCCCATTTGAAATAACAAAAGACAAAAAACAGTAAGAGAACACTACAAAATATTACTCAATAACATTAAAAGCCTGACAATAAAATACAGGGCTCGATACTAACCATGTTAAGCCCTCTATTCAGGATATTCAGCAGGACTAACATGGTATCTCTGGGAGCTGCCGTTGCATGCCCCATGCTAATTGGTTAGCATCAGGGTGTTCCCAGGGGTGGCAGCCAGTCATAACTAGGTAGCGGCGATATTGAACCATTGCCCAGTTATGGCAAAGTGGCAAAAGTCAGGACTAACAAAGGCTGGCCTAACTTTTGCCCAGGAAGCTAACCGTGCAGCAGGTGAATATTGCCGCTCCCCAGTTAGCTTCCTGCCAATCCGGGCAACCCAGATAATCAATGTCGGGGCTGGATATGACTATGGCATTGAATAAATGGATTTAAGTTTCAGCGGCAGCAGCTAGCTGTGTTAGAACGGCTAGCACTGCTGCTCTATATCCCCCCACAGCCTTCAATTTCTTTCTAAAAATGTGAATATCACTTTCACAAAATATTTACTAACAAATTTCAAAGTACAAATGCTACATTCAGAAATGCACAGCATGGAAAACTGTTGACTTGTACATTTTAACAAGGACGCAGACCATAAATTCTGCTGAAAAGAGTATAGCAAATGAGAGGGCTTAGTAAGTAAATAGTAAGATGTACTCTGGGTTCTGCTGAGTCCATACCATGTAGGCCTCCATAACTAATAATAACAATTTAAACTTGGCTTACTGACCAACTGCTAGCCAATGAAGACTTAGCAGAATCGGCTTAGTATAATCAAGATCTTTGCAGCTTTGCAGGTCATACTGTCTTAGTAAGTGGAACCAACACTTCAGACATTGTCCTGTGGCTGTCTTCATTGTGCTGTGGCAAGATGATGACTGAAATGTTGGTTCCACTTACTAAGATACGTCATGGTCCAGAAAACTGCAGATATCATAATACTAGCCATGCAGCCTAAGAGAACATAGTATGATCAGTTCTACAACTGCATGTTAACAAACATGCTGCTGAACTTTGTGCAGTCTGTAGTGGTTTAATCTGCGAGTCTGTCATGCTTACTAATAAGGCGTTGCAGTAATCTAAAGTGGGAAGTATGAAGGCTTGCAGTGCAGCATGAAAATCATTAAGTTCCAAAAGATTCTTGTGTTGCTATAATAGTCACAACTTATCAAAACCTGTAGCAACACACACTACATGAGAGTGAAAATCCAAGCATGAATCGAGAATTACTCCAAGGTACTTAACTTCAGTATAAATAGGAATCTGGAATGTGAAGCGACAAACAAAATCTGGAGCAGAGAAAGAAACAGTCTGGGAAATGCACAAGGCTTCAGTTTTAGAACAATTAACTGTCAAACTACTATCAATCATTCAGGTAGATACAACCTTGTTAATTATCCCAAAATCAAATGTGACTTGCTTCAGAACAGGGAAAAACACTATAATATCATCAGTGTGTATGTGGAACTGCCCACCCAACTCACGAAGGATTCCACAAAATGGCCACTGATATAAATTAAAAACAAAGATGGCCAATGCCGATCCCTGGGGGACACCAGATCTTAAAGGCATCCTTCTGAACAAGTACTACCCCCCTCACTTCCTGTTGACAATAAGTCAGAAAAGTCCTAAGCCATTGTTCCTCCAGCACTGAATGAGAACACGCACCGCATTATGACTGGATGAGTTACAATATCAAATGCTGCCATTATAGAAAAAAAAATCAACAGATATGCCTCTATCCCTAGGCCAACTCCACACATTAAGTCATCAAAAAGGAGAGTAACAGCGTCTCCATGCTGTGAACTGGGCGAAAGCTAGATTGGCAGAGATGCAGCAGATAATGTTCATAAGCAAAGCTCTGAAGTTGCTGACAATATTACTTATTTTATTAACTTAGATAAAAATGGCAGACTAGATATAGGTTAATAACTAGCTATTACTGATGAGTGGAGTGCAGAATTGTTTCTAATACTAGCTTCAACAATGCAAGCTTTAGGGAGGGTAGCACTACCCTCCTTTCAAATAAGGGCTATAATAGCCTAGTGGTTAGAGCAATGGACTGGTAACCAAAAACCAGCATTTCATTCCCAATGGCATGCCTTGTGGCCTTGGGCAAGTCACTTAACACTCTATTGCCAGGTCTTTCTTCTCAGGCAATCTACCTGTGGTCACACCTTGCCAAGAAAACACAGTGGGATTGCAGGGTCACTAGGAGTCAAAATTGACTCAACAGCATGCATTACATTTGATCTATTCAAGAGGCCACATGTTCTGTTGTCAAAATAAATATGGGATGAGGATAGAACTAAGAAGACAATCTCTTCATGCCTTCAAGTACAGAGCAGAAAGATTCCAAATTCCTTTGTCAACTGATAACCAGATTCTTAATATGAATAAAATACAACCTCTAAAATCCCTTTATGCAAATGCTAAAAGTCTAAAAAAAGATGGGAGAGCTAGAATACATAGCACTAAATGAAAAGTTACATATAATTGGAATGGAGTAGCCTAATGGTTAGAGCACTAGCTTGAGAAACAAGTAATCAGAGTTCATTTCCCACTAGCATTCCATGTGGCCCTAGGCAAGTCACTTAACCCTCTATTGCCTCAGAATACTCCAAGTAATCAATGTCCCTGTTTAATCACAATACTAAGTTTAAGTTACAATGTAACCTGTTTTGACTAAAATGATAAAGCAATATAAAAAAACCTGTTAAATAAATAAATCTCAGAAACCTGGTAGAAAGAGGACAACCAATGGGATTCCATGATACCTGGATACAAACTATATTGCAATGATAGGGTAGATTAAATTGGTGGAGGGACTGCACTCTATGTTAGAGAGGGTATTGAGTCACACAAGATAAACGTCGTGCAGGAAACAAAACACACTGTAGAATCTCTATGAATAGAAATTCCATGGAAAAAAGGGAAGGCAATGGTAGTGGGGGTGTACTACCATCCGCCTGGCCAGAATGAACAGATGGATGAAGAAATGTTAAAAAAAAAAAATCAGGGAAGCTACAGCACAGTAATAATGGGTGATTTCAATGACCCCGGTATCGACTGAGTCAATGTCACAGTAGGACATGCTAGGGAGATAAAGTTTTTATGTGGGCCTCATGGTCCCTCTGTACAACAAGAAACTGATTTTCCCCTTACAATACTTATTTTCCCCTTACATAGATGAAATAAATAACTGCTTCTTGGAGCAGCTGGTTCATGAACTGACAAGAGGAGATGCTATTTTGGACCTAGTTCTTAGTGGAACACAGGATGTGGCGCAAGAGATAAGGATGTTAGGGCCAATTGGCTACAGTGATCATAGCACAATCACATTTGATTTAATAAATTTTGGGAGGATGGCAAGGAAATCCACCGTACTATCTTTTAACATTCAAAAGGGAGACTATGATAAAATGAGGAAAATAGTTAAGAAAAAACTAAAAAGAGCAGCTGCAAAGGTTAAAGGTTTACATCAAGTATGCACATTATTTAAAAATACTGTCTTGGAAGCCCAGACCAGATATATTCCATTTATTTATTTAACAAATATTTCAATACCTCGCTTTCCCATGGATCAAGTGTGGTTTACAATGAACAGTGGTTTACAAGGTATGATAAAATGCATACCTAGTCATATTACATGGGACATTTGTGAGCTTTTTACAGATAACATGGCAACTATATACATTCGGTACAAATTACATTCCAGGAGGTATACTTGGAGTGTAATCTGAACTTTTTACAATTTTACATTACAAAGGGAATGGAGAAACAACTATATGCAGGGTGGAATGTTTGTTTGAGACAGTATTAGTTTAGTTTTAACATAAATAAATAAATATAGGTTATTGTTAGTTAAGAAAGTTGGAAAGCAAGCCAAAACACTACCAGCATGGTTTAAATGAGAGATCAGAGAGGCTATTGTGGCCAAAAAAGCATCCTTTAGGAAATGGAAAAGGGAGCCAAATGACAAAAACATAAGCACTGGTAAGTTAGATGTAAGACATTGATAAGGCAGTCAAAGAGAGAATTTGAAAAAAAAAGTTTGCCATGGAAGCAAAAATGCACAATACAAACTTTTTCAAGTCTATACTTAGCAAAAAATCTGTGAGAGAGTCAGTTGGACCATTAGAATGATAGAGGGGTAAAAGGGACGCTAAGGGAGGACAACGCCATAGTAGAGAGACTGAATGAATTTGTTCCTTCAGTCTTTACTGAAGAAGATGTAGGGAAGCTACCCATGCCTGAAATGGTATTTAAAGTTGATGTATCAGAAGAATTGAAACTAATTTTGATAAGATGCATTACAACTATTTGATAAACTAAAGAGTAGCAAATACCTGGACTGGATGGTATAATCTGAAGATGCTGAAAGAAGTGAAATATGAGATTGTAGACCTACTATTAGTAATCTATGAACTATCATTAAAATCATCTCTAGTATCTGAAGATGGGAGAATGTCCACTGTAATGCCAATTTTTAAAAAGGGTTCCAAGGTGATTCAGGAAACTACAGACCGGTGAGCCTGAGATTAATACAAAGCAAAATGGTAGGAACCATTATAAAGACTAGAAATGCTGAATATGTATTTAGCCAAGGAAGATCTTACTAATCTGTTATATTTTTTTGACAGTGTGAATAAACAGGTAGACAAAGGTGAGTCGGTTGATATAGTGTATCTGGATTTTCAGAAAGCCTTTGACAAGGTCTCTCATGAGAAACTCTTGGCAAAATTAAAAAATCATGGGACAAGAGACAGTATGCTATTGTGGATCAGGAATTGGTTACAAGAAAGAAAGCAGAGAGTATGGCTAAATGGCCAGTTTTCTTAATAGAGAAAGGTGAATAGTGGAGTATCCCAGGGATCTGGAAATGGGAATAACGAGTGAGGTGATCAAATTTGCAGATGACATAAATTATTTAAACTTATTAAAACATAAGAGGATTGTGAAAAATTGCAAGAGGACCTTAATAAACTGGAATACTGGACATTAAAATGAAAGATGAAATTTAACGTGGACAAGTGCAAAGTTATGCACCTAGGAAAGAACAACCCAAACTACGGTTACTCGATGCAAGGTTCCACATTAGGAACCACCACCCAGGAATAGGATGTAGGTGTTATCATGGATAATACATTGAAACACTCTGCCCAGTGTACAACAGCATTCAGGAAAGCAAATAGAATGCTAGGAATCATAAGGAAAGGAATGGAGAATAAAAGCAAGGAAAATTGTAATGTCTTTGTATCGTTCCCCGGTGCTACCACACCTTGAATATTGTGTGCAATTCTGGTCGCTATATCTTAAAAAGGATATAACAGAATTAGAAAAGGTACAGAGAAAAGTCATCAAAATGGTAAAGGGGATGGAAGGATACACCTATGAGGAAAGACTTAAAAGGTTAGGACTCTTCAACTTGGAAAAAAGCAGGCTGAAGGGAGGTATGATAGAGATCTATATAGTAAATTAATGAATGGAGTGAAACGGGTAAATGTAGAGCGGTTGTTTAGTCCATCAGAAAGTAGAAAGACTGGGGAACATGCAATGAAACTACAATGTAACCCATTCAAGACTAATAAGAGAAAATATGTTTCACTCAACATGTAATCAAACTCCAATTTGTTACTGGAGGATGTAGTAAAAGTTGTTAGTGTAGATAGGTTTAAAAAAGGTTTAGACAGGTTCCTGGTCTATAAGCCATTATTAAAGAGGGCCCAGGAAATCCACTACTTACCATGGGATAAGCACTGTGGAACCCGTGTACCGTTTTGTGAATCTGACAGGTACTTGTGACCTGGATGGGCCACTTTTGGAAACAGGATACTGGGTTTAATGGACCTTGATCTGACCCAGTATGGTATTTCTTATGTTTTTATGTTCCTATGTAAGGCTGAACCAACGTGCACAAAAGCATAGTTACTCACCTGTAAAAGGTGATCTCCGGGAACAGCAGGAATTTAGTCTTCACATATGGGTATCATCGGTACTGATGGAGCCTGCGCGGAACGCTCCCCAGCGTCCAATAGGAAAGCTTTTTGGAGCATCCCACAGCGCCTGCGTGCTGCCTTCCCACCTTTCCCAACTGTCCCTCTCCAGTTGAGTTTAAAGCTGAGACAAAGAGAGAGGGAAAGAGAGAGATACAGAGAGATACAACTCCTAGGGGAGGTGGGTGGGTTGTGAAGACTAAATTCCTGCTGTTCCTGGAGATCACCTGTTACAGGTGAGTAACTATGCTATCTCCAGGAACAAGCAGGAATGTAGTCTTCACATATGGGGACTCCCTAGCTGCAGATGCCAGGGAGAAGGCCCCAGAAGTTGTGTGCCCCTGTGAAAGGGCTCCACGTCCCCCCATGGATCTCTGGCATCCTACCAGGGATGGTGGGTAGGAGTTGATTAAGTATAGAACAGGTGTTGAAGAACAGCCTGACCAAACAAGGCATCCCGGCGGGAGTCCTTGTCTAAGCAGTAATGGGCTGTGAAGGTATGAACCGAAGCCCAAGTAGCTGCTTGACAGATGTCGTCGATAGACACAGAGTGAAGATGAGCCATAAAGGTTGCCATGGCTCTCACATTGTGAGCTGTGACATGGCCTTCAAGAGGAAGGTTCTTACTCTCATAGGCAAAATATATACACTGTGCAATCCAGCTGGACAGTGTTCTTTTGGAGACTGGAAGTACCAAATGACTAGGATCAAAAGCAACAAAGAGTTGAGAGGACTTTCTATGTTGCTGTGTCCTTTGCAAGTAAAAGGCCAAAGCCCTTTTACAGTCCAAAGTATGAAGATTCCTTTCTGCATTTGAGGCATGAGACCTTGGGAAAAATACAGGAAGGTAAACCGCTTGGTTTAAATGAAAAGGTGACACCACCTTTGGCATAAAGCGTGGATGAGTCCTAAGGACTACCTAATCATGATGGAACCTTGTATAAGGAGGATCAGCCACCAACGCTTGCAATTCATTGATGCGATGTGCTGATGTGATTGCAATAAGAAAGATGACCTTCCAGAAAAGGAATTTCAAAGAGTTAGTAGCTAATGGCTCACAGGCAACTTCATGAGCTGCCCAAGAACCAGATTTAAGTTCCATGCCACTGGTGGTGGCTTAATGGGAGGCTTAGTTAAAAGAAGGCCTCTCATAAATCTCACTTTGAGAGGATGAGAGGAAATAGGTTGTCCATTTAGAGGCTTGAAAGAAGCTGCAATAGCACTCAAATGAACTCTCACTGAATTGGTCTTAAGCACTGCATTAGATAAATGAAGGAGATACTCCAGTAATGATTCCAGAGGTATCGCAAGAGGGTTAAGACCCTTCTGCGAGCACCATATGGTAAACCTTTTCCACTTGAATGCATAATAGCATCTTGTGGAAGGCTTCCTGGAAGCATAAAGGATATCCTTTACCTGCTGAGAAAGGTTAAGACCGTGAAGTTCTAGGCTTTCAGCAACCAGGCCCTGAGATGCAGAGACTGGGGATTGGGATGCCACAGCATCCCATACTCCTGAGAAAGGAGATTTGGAGCAGATCCTAACTCCCGAGGCAGAGCTTGAGAGAGATGTAGGAGCAGAGGGTACCACATTTGCCGTGGCCAATATGGAGCTATGAGAATCATATGACCTCTGTCTCTCTGAAGCTTAAACAGGGTTTTGGGAATTAGGGGAATAGGTGGGAAGGCATACAGGAAGTCCTGGCCCCAATGGAGGAGGAAAGCATCCCTGGCCTGACAACCCTGAGCCGGAATTCTGGAACAGAACCTGGGAAGTTTGGCATTCAGCAGACTTGCAAAGAGGTCTATTTCTGGGGTTCCCCAAATTTGGAAAATTCTGGCCACCTGGTCTGCATGGAGAGACCATTCGTGTGGAAGCAGAACTCAACTGAGTCTGTCTGCCCAAGAGTTTTGAATGCCTGGAAGATACACCGCAAGGAGATGAATCTGATGCTCTCTGGCGAGGACCCATAGTCACAAAGCTTCATTGCATAGCGACAGAGAGCCTGTTCTGCCCTGCTTGTTCACATAGAACATGGCTACTTGATTGTCCATTTGAACTAGGACTGTCTTGTAGCTGAGCTGGGTGTGGAATAGTCGAAGAGCAAGGAAGATTGCTCTGAGTTCCAGGAGGTTGATGTGTAGATAGGCCTCCTGTGGAGTCCAGGTACCCTGGGTAGAGGGGCCTTGCAGGTGGGCTCCCCAACCCACCTGTGAGGCATCTGTTGTTAGAGTGGCTTGGGGTGGGGGTTGCTGAAAAGGAGACCCCACCAAAAGGTTTTGGAGTGACTGCCACCATTGGAGGGACAAAATAAGGCGATCTGAGTTTGCTATTTTGTCTGACAGGCAACCTGACGTCTGAGTCCACTGAGTGGATAAAGTCCACTGTGCTGCCCTCATATGGAGGCGAGCATAAGGAACCAAATGCACGGTGGATGCCATGTGGCCTAGCAACTGTAACATTTCCTGAGCAGTGAGGTGAGGTTTTAGCACTGCTTGGGAAGCTAACTGCACAATGCGAAGGCAGCAGGGCTGTGGAAGGTAGGCCCTTGTCTGTCTGGTATCCAGCAGAACTCCTATAAACTCCAGGACTGAGTGGGTGCAAGATTGGATTTTGGGAAGTTTATGACAAGACCCAAATACTGAAGGATGTGCATTGTGCGAGAGAGAGCAACCCTGGCCTCTGGCTCTGAAGAGGCTCGAATGAGCCAGTCGTCTAAGTAAGGGAAGACAAATATTCCTAGGGTGCAAAGAAATGCTGCCACCACAGCCATGCATTTTGTGAACACGCTTGGTGCAGAGGCCAGGCCAAAAGGAAGAACCCCGTAGTGCTTCCCTTGAAACAGAAAGCGAAGGAATATTCGATGAGTTGGATGGATGAGAACATGAGTGTATGCATCCTTGAGATCTAGAGAACAAAGCCAATCCTGACTCTGAAGGTATGGCAGCAGAGTTCCCAGAGAAATCATTTTGAACTTCTCTTTGAACAGGAATTTGTTCAATTCTCTGAGGTCTAAAATGGGTCTGTGTCCTCCTGTTTTCTTTGGGATAAGGAAATAGGGGGAGTAAAACCCTGCACCCCGTTGGGGAATGGGTACCTCTTCTATTGCCCCTTGGGCAAGAAGCACAGTGACCTCTTGACCTAACAGGTAGTTTAGAGAGGTCTGAGAATTGAACCGTCTTACCATTGTAGGAGGGGGCATGCTGAGGAAATGAAGCTTCTACCCCTCTCTTACAATAGACAGAGTCCAATTTTCTGCTGTTATCTGACCCCATCTGGGGGCAAAATGACATAACCTTCCTGAGATGGTGGAGGGTTCTGGGCCGTTCAAGGCCAGGAAGGCAAAGTTCTCTAGATAGGAGTCAAAGCCCATGTGGAGGCTGAGTCTGCTGAGCCGGTTGAGGTTTAGCTGCTTTTGACTTTCTTTGTCTAGGTTGTTGCTGTTGTCCCTTTTGGGCAGACTGACCTAAACGATGCCCCTGTTGGGTATAGGAGGGATAAAACTTCTTCTTCTTACTGAAGAATGGTTTCTTAGAGGATTTTTTCCTCGCAGGATCAGCAGTAGATTTGGACAATCTATCCAAAGTGATATTGTCAGTATCTATCTCATTAGCTTTTTCCTGCCAATTCTTGCCAAAGAGATTCTCTCCTGTGCAAGGAATATTCCCTAGTTTATCCTGTACCCACATTTCCAAGCCAGGCAATTCTACGTGCAGCTATGGCAATGGCAGAGGTTCTGCTTATGCACTCAAAGCATTCAAAAGCTGCACGATTCACAAACTTGGAAACATCCTGAGCATGTTTGACAAAGGCGAGATAATCTTGCCTCTTATCATCAGGAAGGAGAGGGCTCATAAGCTCTAAATCTCCTGTGACCTCCTTAAGGAACATTCCCATATATAAAATATAGGAACTGATCCTAGCAGAAAGCATGGAAGCCTGGAAGGTTCGACGTCCAAAGGCGTCAAGAGTCCTACACTCACGTCCTGGAGGATTAGATGCATGCCTTTTTGCACTCTTTATCCTTCTCATTGCTGACTCCACCACCATGGAATGGTGTGGTAATTGAGTCTTCTGAAATGCAGGACAGGGGGGAACTCAATACATGGTGTCGAGTCTTCGAGAGCGAGGAGATGTGGTTAGAGGTGTTTCCCACATCCTTAACATGAAATCATGCAAGATCTCATGAATAGGTAAGGTAGCTGCCTCTTTGGGAGCTTTAGGGTACTGCAGGATTTCTAATTCCTTTGCCCTAGGCTCTTTTTCAGGAGCCACTTTGATGGAAAGACCTCGAGCCACATCTCGGATAAAATCCTGAAAGGACATATCCTCTGGTGGAGACATCCTACGCTGAGGAGAAGAGGAATCCTCAGGAAGAAGTACTCTGGTATCGGCAGAGCTTTCAGAATCTTCAGACTCATCCGAGGATTCAAAGTATCTCTGATCCGGGTGATTGTGCAAGGCATGGTACCGGTACCAATCGGAGTGGTCCGGTACCGACCTATTGATACCGGATGGATACGCATGACTCAGTCCTGGTAGAATACCTGCCAATGTCAATGCAGTTGGTGCCGGTACCGGTTGAACTGTCTGAAGCACTTTCAAGGGCATCGAGGCCCGTGAGAAGAGCTGCCAGACTGCGTTCAATAGCCAAGAATCTCTGGTCTATCGACGCTGCCGATGCTTGGGTATCGGTACCGGAAGAAGCGGCCGATACCCAAAAGCACGGCACCAGTAGTTCTGCCGAGGTTGAAGCCTCGAGAACATCCTGGAGCCCCGTTACTGCTTTGGAAGCCGAAGCCTCCCGCCGGGGCAATTTTGCCGGTGAAATTCCCTCAAGGGCAACGCCAGAGGCATCTCGCTGTCTAGAAGGAGATCTACCCTTTGAGGACCAGCTAGATTTATGTTTAGTTACCTGAGATCCATGGGAGGAAGACGAAGCCCTGGACGACGTCAATGCCACAGAGGTTGCATCGGAGGGAAAAAGGATGCTAAGCTTAGCAGCTCGGTTCTGCCAGCCCCTTTTCAACATCATCCCACAGGCGACACACTCTGAAATAGAGTGGTCAGGACCTAAACATTTGAGGCACCACTCATGGGTGTCGGTGACGGAGATAGTACAGCCACACTTAGAACACTTTTTTAAACCCGAAGCGGGTTACATAAGAACATAAGATATGCCATACTGGGTTAGACCAAGGTCCATCAAGCCCAGTATCCTGTTTCCAACAGTGGCCAATCAAGGTCATACGTACCTAGCAGTTTCCCCAAAAGACACAGGTTCCACAATGCTTGTACAGGGTCAAGCATTGATATCCTGGGTCCCTTCTTAATAATGGTTTATGGACCTTTCCTCCAGGAACTTGTCCAAACCTTTTTTAAACTCATCTACACTAACAGCCTTTACTACATCCTCCAGTAACAAATTCCAGAGTTTGATTACACATTGAGTGAAATAATATTTTCTTTTATTAGTCTTAAATAGTTTACCCTGTAGCTTCATTGCATGTCCCCTAGTCTTTCTATATTCTGATAACGTAAACAATCGATCTACGTTTACCCGTTCCACTCTGAAGGAAAAGTTGGGCCTAGTGCCCAAAATGGCGCGTGGGAACTGAGAGAAAATTACTGGAGACTCCAGAAGAAAGGTCTTTTTTTTTTTTTTTTTTAAAGAAAAGAAAGAAGAAGAACTGGCGGTACCGGTGTAGCGTCGAGGGAAGGCAGACGCGACCACAAAAAAGAAGAATAGAAGGGATTTTTTTCTGCGGTGACAGGATGTGCGACCTGTCGGCTCCATGGAAAATGAAAAACTGGAGAGGGACAGTTGGGAAAGGCGGGAAGGCAGCACGCAGGCACTATGGGATGCTCCCAAAAGCTTTCCTATTGGACGCTGTGGAGCGTTCCCGCGCAGGCTCTGTCAGTACCAATGATACCCGTATGTGAAGACTACATTCCTGCTTGTTCCTGGAGATAATGTATAAACAACTTCCAACAAATCAGGGAAAGGACCTAAAATACACCAAGTGGACCGCATCCTGGAAATAATCTGCTTCATATTTTCCTCTATAACTACAAGTAAAACATCTCATAGTAGTACAGGAATTACATCAAGTCACAAGACTTTAACAGAGTGAACAATCCTACACTATATAATTTCTCTGCTTTTTCTACACGAAAGTTGATGAAGCCTTGAGGATTAATACCACTCAGTTTAACAGCGGATGTGTAATTATTCTCACATAGTGCAATACAGCTTCCTAGGTCAATTAAGAACACCATTAATATGTCTAGTATTATAGTACATCTTATTTGCCTCATTCAACTTGAAACAATATTGATCCAGCAATTTCCACACACACTTCATCTTTATCCACCAACTTTCAGCATTATGGACTAGGCATGTATTTTTTCATATAATTAGAAATAAACCAAGAAAAACCTTACCTGTTAAAGTTGACTCTCTAAACTTGGTTTCTGCCATTGCCAGGAGGAAACCCCAATATGTGGCAAACAGTCTTCTTTTCATCTTCTAGATTTGCCTGAAAATTGCTCTGCGCAGGATAACAGCTGAAAAGTAATTTTTTTTCATAAAACTCTTTTTTCTGCAAAAAGGAAAAAGTTCTGATCTTAGGTAAAAAAAAAAAACATTACTGTTAATGTGTCAGGAAAGAACTATTACTCAAAATATTTCACAATCCTGCAACAAAGGTTGCTAAAATATTTCATAAGAAAGCATCATTTATTCTTTTTTGGGTAATTTGGGAAAGCCTCTATTCTATCTAATTTGCATTCTTGACGTATAAGCGAGTTTCATATAATTTATTGGAGGGCATTACTGCGAGATTTGCTATTTCATATCACCAACTCTCAGCCACCTACTTGGCTGCATTCTGACGACAGTTTCTGTAGTTGTCCAAACCACATTTATAGATCAGCAAGGAAAAGAGGGATAGGGTCTCTTTTTAAATAAGTATCTTTATCTTTATTTAAAACTTGATAGACCGCCAAAATCAAAAAAAGGCAAGCGGCGGTTTACATTAAAATAGGAAACTGCTGAAAAGAAAAAGGAAACAGAAAGGAACGCCAATTTTTGATAGGAAAGAGACAGCAGCAAGGGAGGAGGCCAGATAAGGCAGTGAGAGAAGAAAGAAATACCATTAAGTATCGGCCGGTTGGCATGGACTGACCTAAGGGCTTTTGAGGGACAATGAAAATGGACTAAATCAGAGAGATAAAGTGGAACACCGGTATGTAGAGATCTGTGCACAAAGGTAAGGATCTTGTATTGGATTCGAAAAGGAATGGGCAGCCAGTGTAAGTGAATAAGAAGAGGGGTAACGTGAGCGAAGCGGGAGGAGTGTGTTAGAAGACGGGCAGCAGTGTGGTGAACCAGTTGAAGCCTACGGAGTTGGGTGAGAGGAAGCCCAGATAAGGATGCATTACAGTAATCTAAACAAGAGACGACAAGAGAAAGCAGCAATGTGGTCAGAGATGAGGGGGAGAGAAAAGAACGAACAGCACGGAGTTGCAGCAGTGTGTAGAAGGAACGCTGAACAGCAGAAGAAATGTGGTCCTTGAAGGTTAATGCCGAGTCCAAAGTGACACCGAGATAGCACAGTGAGGAAACAAGAGGAATGGGGCCAGCAGACAGGGATGGGGTGAGGGTGGGGATAGGGTCACCAGCAGTCAGGGGCGGCCCAAGGGGGGTGCGGGGCCATGTGCGGAGACTCAGTGCGGGACCTCATTTGCATAAGTGGCCTTATTTGCATAAATATTTGCATAATGTTACCATACACTAACTTTTAGTAAACATGTCTCTTAATGAGTGTATGGATAAAGAAAGACTAAAAGATTTCTACATTACTATAATCCAGTGCCAACCGCCAGGCACATTAGGAACCACTACAAACGCTGCCCATTTAGAACCCATAGCAAACCCACCGTATCCTGACAGCATTACCAGGACTCACAAAGCACCAAACCCTACCTATCAAAAGGCAACACTGCAAATATTAAACCAATACATTTCAGAGAATACTGGGGAAAGAGAACAAGTGGCAATGTCAAATAGGAATTAAATAAACAGAATACCTCAGCTCAGTTACACATGCAGAACATAGACCATCACCAAACAAGGAATCACAATTTAGAAACAGGAAGGCAATAATTAAACTGGGAACCCCAAAAGCCAAACTTGGAAGTACAACAACACTGTAGAAATAAAACTATAAATTAATTTCCTCTTGTACCAAACAAAGCACAGACGTTAATGATGCACATTTCCTAGAGGTTTCATATTCCAGTTAATAAATTCAAAATAAAGAGATATTTCTACCTTTTGTGCATTTTCTTTCAGTTGCAATTGTTCCAGCCACTTTCTTCTGGTTTCTTCATGTTTTCTGCTAACTGTCCATCGTCTGCTGTCCATTTGTTCTTTCTTCTCTCTTCTAGTTTTTTTTTTCCATTCTCTCTCTCTACATCTGCTTTAACATACTAATCTTTCTCCTTTTGCTCTTTCCTCATTCCTATTTCATCCACACAAATTTTACCCCTCCATCCTCAATCCCCACTTATTCTCCCAATACCAGGCCAATTGTAGATTTTTCATCCCTCCCACACAAAATATTTGTCCCCTCTCCATTTTACTCTCCCAGCCCCATCCCATTCTAATCCTCCCCCAACATCAGCTCCCTTCTAGTTCCAGTCTCACCCAGCATCCATTCCCTTCTAGTCCCTGCATCAGCCCATTTCCAGTCCTAGCCCACCATCAACCCATTTCCAGTCCTAGCTCCCCCATCCATTTTCAGTCTGAGTCCCTTCATCAGCTCATTTCCAATCCTAGCCCCCCATCAGCCCATTTCTAGTCATTTCCTAGCCCCATCATCAGCCCATGTCAAATCATAGCTCCCCTCCACTCAGTCCAATTCCAGTCCAAGCCCCCCCCCCATGAGCCTACTTTCAGTTCTAGCCCCTCCATGAGTCCATTTCAATTCAAGCCCCCACCACAGCCCATTTCCAATCTTAGCTCCCCCCAACAGTCCATTTCCAGTCCTATCCTAGCTGCTCCATCAGCCCATTTTCAGTCCTAGCTCCCTTCCCTCACAGCCCATTTCCATTCCAAGCTCCCTCCCCATCAGCTATTTGCAGTTCAAGCCTCCCCTTCCACTCAGCCCATTTCCAGTCATAGCAACCACCCAACCCATTACCAGTCCTAACCCCCCCATCACCCCATTTTCAGTTTAAGCCCCCCCTATAACCCATTACCAGTCCTAACCCCCCCATCAGCCCACTTCCAGTCTTAACCCCATCAGCCCATTGCCAGTCCTAAACCCCCCCCCCCATCAGCCCACAGCCCATTACCAGTCCTAACCACATCAGCCCACCTCAAGTCCTAACCCCTCCCCATCAGCCCATTAGCAGTCCTAACCCACCCCCACCCCCAGCCCATTAGCAGTCCTAACCCACCCCCACCCCCCCAGCCCATTTGCAGTCCTAACAACCCCCCCAGCCCAGCCCATTAGCAGTCCTAACAACCCCCCCCAGCCCAGCCCAGCCCAGCCCATTAGCAGTGCTAACAACCCCCAGCCCAGCAGCAGTCCTAACAACCCCCCCAGCCCATCATCAGTCCTAACAAACCCCCCCCCAGCCCAGCCCAGCCCATTAGCAGTCCTAACAAACCCCCCCCAGCCCAGCCCAGCCATTAGCAGTCCTAACAACCCCCCCCAGCCCAGCCCAGCCCATTAGCAGTCCTAACAACCCCCAGCCCAGCCCAATAGCCGTCCTAACAACCCCCCCCCCGCCCAGCCCTTTAGCAGTCCTAACAACCCCCCCCAGCCCAGCCCAGCCCATTATCAGTCCGAACAACCCCCCCCCCCAGCCCAGCAGCAGTCCTAACAACCCCCCCAGCCCAGCAGCAGTCCTAACAAACCCCCCCAGCCCAGCCCAGCCCATTAGCAGTCCTAACAACCCCCCCCCAGCCCAGCCCATTAGCAGTCCTAACAACCCCCCCAGCCCAGCCCAGCCCATTAGCAGTCCTAACAACCCCCCCCCAGCCCAGCCCATTAGCAGTCCTAACAACCCCCCCCCCCAGCCCAGCCCATTAGCAGTCCTAACAACCCCCCCCCAGCCCAGCCCAGCCCAGCCCAGCCCATTGGCAGTCCTAACAACCCCCCCCCCAGCCCAGCCCAGCCCATTAGCAGTCCTAACAACCCCCCCAGCCCAGCCCATTAGCAGTCCTAACAAACCCCCCAGCCCAGCAGCAGTCCTAACAACCCCCCCCAGCCCAGCCCAGCCATTAGCAGTCTTAACAACCCCCCCAGCCCAGCCCAGCCCAGCCCATTAGCAGTCCTAACAACCCCCAGCCCAGCCCATTAGCAGTCCTAACAACCCCCCCCCAGCCCAGCCCAGCCCATTAGCAGTCCTAACAACCCCCCCCAGCCCAGCCCAGCCCAGCCCATTAGCAGTCCTAACAACCCCGCCCAGCCCAGCCCAGCCCATTAGCAGTCCTAACAACCCCCCCCAGCCCAGCCCAGCCCATTAGCAGTCCTAACAACCCCCCCCCAGCCCAGCCCAGCCCAGCCCATTAGCAGTCCTAACAACACCCCCCCCCCCCAAGCCAAAATTAAAAAAAAGAAAACCTGTCGGGGCCGCTGCGGCAGAATCGAGCGTGCTGCGGGGCCCCCCTGTGCACGGCAGAGCCTGCCCTCCCCTGTAGCAGCTCTCTCTTTGGAGCTGAAGTCAGACGCGCCGGCTTGCAGAGCAGAGCGCGAGGGAAGAGTTTCTCCCTCGCTGCTCTGTTAAGCCCGCGGGGGCTGATGGGAACTTAACAGAGCAGCGAGGGAGAAACTCCTCCCTCGCGCTCTGCAAGCCGGTGCGTCTGACTTCAGCTCCAAAGAGAGAGCTGCTACAGGGGAGGGCAGGCTCTGCCGTGCACAGGGGGGCCCCGCGGCACGCTCGATTCTGCCGCGGCGGCCCCGACCGCGGCAGCAGACAGGTGGGTTTTTTTTTCCAATTTTACTTTTCAAAAGAATGTTTTTTGCGCGGGGCCCCCTGAAACGCGAGGCCCTGTGCAAAAAACATTCTCGCTCAATGGACGGGCCGGCCCTGCCAGTAGTGAACCATATAGCTGAAGTCTTCGACAAATTGACGTGAAGGAAGTTTTCTGAGAACCAGGAAGAGACAGCAGAGAGACAGACGTTGAGGGAACCAATATCAGGTGAAAGCGAGCTAGTGTGAAAGAGAAGAATAATATCGTCGGCGTAATAATACACCGAGATACCATGCTGCTGGATAAGCAGAGCGAGGGGGGCCAGGAAAATGTTAAACAGAAGGGGAGCTAGCACGGAACCCTGAGGGACACCACAGTGCAAAGGGGTTGAGGGAGAGGAATCCAAGCCAGAGAGTACTGAGAAGGACCGATCGAAAAGAAAGGAGTGGAACCAGCGAAGAACTGAGCCTGAGAGACCAATAGAGACAAGCTGTGATAAGAGCGTGCGGTGATCGACAACATCGAAAGCAGCAGACAGATCGAGAGAGACAGCTGTAGATATGGAACCACAGTCGTGAGCAACATGCAATTCATTAAGAAAGGAAATAAGAATAGATTCAGTGCTATGACCAGGACGGAAACCAGATTGACAGGGGTGAAGAACCAGAGAAGCTTCACGATGAGCGGAAAGCTGAGAGAAAGCCAACCGCTCTAGAAGTTTGGACAGAAAGCGAAGATTAGAAATAGGGCTCCAGTTTGAGGGTATAGAGGGGTCCAAGGAAGCTTTCTTCAGAAGGGGACAAATCAAGGCATGTTTCCAACGTGAAGGGAAAGACCCAGACACCAAGCTCGTGTTGAAGATAGTGAGAATGAGGGGAAGCAGGGCTAGTGAGGACTCAGAGAGCCATTGTGAGGGAATAGGGTCAGAAGGGCAGGTGGTTTTCCGAGTAGCTTTGAAGACCATGGTCAGTTCTGAAAGAGTGATAGGTTGAAAAGCAGACCAACAGTGAGAAAGGGGAGGGATACTCAAGGAGGTTGGGGACGCAGAGGGGATAGGGGAGAGAGGGGGGAGGGGAAAGAGGGAGGGGGCAGGCCGGAAAGAGTTGTCAAATAGTTTGAACCTTGGAGGCAAAATGTGAAGCCAAAATGGAGGGGGCAGGATTGGTGGATGAAATTCTAGAGGCAGTGGTACCGGGGACGGGGGGAAGTGAGGGAGTGGAAAGGGAACGAAGAATACAGTATAATTGCCATGTGGAGTTCTCAGAAGAAGAGATGAGCTTATCAAAATGGTTTTTCTTAGCAGAATTAAGAAGAGAGCGGTAATGGGAAAGGCAATAGCGGAAGTGCGACAAGGTGGCTAGGGTGGGGTTCTTACACCAACGGCGCAGAGCCCGGCAGAGGTGGGCTCGATGGAGTAATAGGCCTGGGTAAAACCAGGGAGAGGTGGGACAACGCCGGGTAATAGGGAGAGACTGCAGAAGAGCGGCCTTGTCTAAGGCTGACGAAAGAGTGGAATCCCAGCATTGAGCCTGGAGATCCACTGGCAATAAATGAAAGTCAGTAGGAAAGAGCTCATCCGAAGGCGGAAACTGATGAAGCGAATTGGGGGTAAGGCGATGGACTAGGCGATTTGGGGGCAGAGCTGAAGAGGAGGAAGGGGGCAGGGAGGGACAGGAAAGGGAAAAATGGACGCAAAGATGATCAGACCAGGGGAGAGGCAAGGCAGAGAAGGAAGAAGGGATAATGAGTGAAGGCTGGTGAGCAATAACTAAATCTAATGTGTGACCTGCAGAATGAGTGGGAATATGAACAAATTGTTGAAAGGAAAGGTCAGAGAGCTGAGAAGAAAAGAGTGATCACGCTGAGTGGTAGGAGCGTCGATATGGACGTTGAAATCGCCTAATAACAGGAGATGTGGATACCTTAAGGAGGCCTCGGACATGGTTGACAGAACAGAATCCCACTGAGGGGAGGACAATGCTGGGGGAGCATAAAGAAGGAGCAGGTGAATAGGGGTCGGAGTTCCCAGACGGAGCAGCAAGGTCTCAGATTAGGAGAAAGGAAGAGGGAGAATCTCGCACAGGGGGAGGGAGGAGCGAAAAATCACCGCGATCCCCCACCAGTCCTACCCCGGCGAGACGTTGCAAAGGAGGAGTATCCCGGGGAAGACAGCGACTGAGGAGGGGCTTCTCTCCCTCCCTGAGCCAGGTCTCTGAGAGGAACAAAATATCCAAAGAGTGCTGTAATATGAGGTCCTGAATGAGCACGGACTTGGACCGGAGGGAGCGACAGTTTATCAGGGCTAAATGCAGCCTTCCTTCAGTGATACAAGAATAAACAAATATTTCTTAGGACTGCATCAGATCTTGACGAAGAACCCAAATGCTGTAGGCGTTATCTATGGAGGTAGAGAGGAGGGGAGGCGTGGTGCTGACACCAAACAGAGGGGCCTGCCCAGAGCATAGTTACCAACAGCCCAAGAACAGCAGCCATCCTCATTTTCCAGGAATTCTAATCACCCAGATCAATCCCACGCTACCTGCATATGTTGGGCAAAATGACATTACTGTGCAGCTCCCAAATCATCTGCTGCTTTGACTGGAGTGACCAGGGGGAGACATACGTGTGTGTGTTGCAACCCTCACCTCTGATTGAGCCTCCAAGCCTCAGGACAAACCAATTTGCACAGGTGAGAGGCCTGACTAATGCCAACTGCCATAACAGCTGTATCCGTGGCAACAGTGTCAGCGCACCTGGTGTAGCTGCAGCCTATAGGAAACCAGGCTCAGGGGAAGGACTGGCTTTTATGGATGTCCAATCCAGTCACTTTGTTGATTTACACTGGCAGGAATCTGCAATTTACCTGCATGTGTGTCGCTCTTGTCCCATACTGCATTCGCAGAGCACAAACAAAGGGACTCTGCTCCATGCAGTGTATGCACATTGTTGGGATATTTTGGCTTAGGGATAGTTCTGCTCTGCTTCATATGCCTTCTATGTCTACACTCTTGCTGGCCTGCAACGCACTCGAGCACCCTGTTTATGGCACCAGAATACAGCACGTGGGCTATAAGTGAAAGTATATGTTGTGAGGCCTGCTACAGTCTGGAAACCATGGAGTGCTCAGGATATGGGCCTACTGCGAAATACAGGTCAAGCTAAAACTAATTACTAGAAAGAAAATACTTTCAGCCTTGAAGATAATGTTTGGTGCCAGGAACTAGAAAGAACACAGGCCTCACACAGGAAGGCAAAGGAAGGTAATGTTTCACAGCACACCGATAAGCAAAGACCTTGAAGAGAACTGAACTAATGGCTGGCCCAAATGATCATGGGTGGCCCCCTCCTCAAGTAGAAACTTTTGCAGACTTTGCAGAAAGCTGCACGTATTCCATAGAAAAAAAACCCTGCATATGACATCAGAAGCTATGCAGTACTTTCTAGAGCTTTGTGACAGAGAAGGAAGATATAAGGAAACAGCTCTCTAGCTCTGCGGGCAATCTGCTCTCTAACTCCGGTACAGAGAGTAGATTGTCTGTCACACTTTCAGACGGAAGTCTTTTGCTATCTGCATTTGCTGATTGTTTGTTTTGGTACCCAAATAAAAGCTTTCGCAGCTAAGCAACAGTTGTCTGAGCTATTCATTGGTAATTGGTAATATTGGGAAAACGTTTGTAGGTGGACCCTGCCTACAACATACAGGGAGGTACGTATCAGACAAATTTGCACACAATGAACACCACTTCAACACTGTCCACTGATCAATGGCCAAATCATAGAAACATAGAAATATGATGACAGAAAAAGACCACATGGCCTATCTAGTCTGTCCTTCCATAACAGCAACTACAACAGTTCCCTTTTTACCTTTAGAGATCCTCTGTGTTTGTCCCATGCTTTTTTGAATTCAGTTACTGTCCTCATCTCTACCACCTCCACTGGGAGACTATTCCACAAATCCACTACTCTTTCCGTAAAGAAATATTTCCGCATATCACTCCTGAATCTATCTCCCTTCACCCTCATACCATGTCCCATCGTAGCAGAACTTGCTTTCAATTGAAAGAGGCTCTCTCCCTGAACATTTATGCCACAGAGGTATTTAAACATCTCAATCATATCACCTCTATCCCGCCTTTCCTCTAAGGTGTACATATTAGGATCCTTCAGTCTGTCCTCATATGCTTTATAATGAAGACCACTAATCATTTTAGTAGCCACCCTCTGCACCGACTCCATCCTGTTCACATCCTTTTGAAGGTGCGGTCTCCAGAATTGCACACTATACTCCAAATGAGGTTGCACCAAAGACTTATAGAGAGGCATTATCACCTCCTTTTTTCTGCTAGCCATTCCTCTCCGTATGCACTCAAGCATCCTTCTAGCTTTTGCCGTCGCCTTTTCTACTTGTTTAGCTACTTTAAGATCATCAGACACAACCACACCTAGGTCCCGCTCTTCTTTGGTGGACAAAAGTACTTCACCCCCTATACAATATTGCTCCCTTGGATTGCTGCAGCCCAAATGCATGACCTTACATTTTTTAACATTAAATCCCAGCTGCCAAATTCTAGACCATTCTTCAAGCTTAGCTAGGTCCCTCCTCATGTTATCTACACCTTCCTGGGTATCTACTCTATTGCAGATTTTGGTATCATCCACAAAGAGGCAAACCTTACCTGAAAGCCCTTCCGCTATATCACTAACAAAGATGTTAAAAAGAATCGGACCAAGGACAGATCCCTGGGGCACACCACTGATAACATCCTTCTCCTCAGAGTGAGCTCCATTTACTTGTACTCTTTGTTGCCTCCCACCCAACCAATTTCTAACCCAAGCAGTAACTTTAGGGTCCATCCCTAGGGTGCTCAGTTTGTTTATAAGTCGCCTGTGAGGAACAGTGTCAAAGACTTTACTGAAATCTAAATACACCACATCTAGAGCTCTCCCTCGGTCCAACTCCCTGGTCACCCAGTCAAAGAAATCAATCATATCTGTCTGACAAGACCTGCCTCTGGTTAATCCATGCTGCCTTGGATCCTGTAATCCGCTGGACTCCAGAAACCTCACTATTTTCTCTTTCAGCAGCGTTTCCAATAATTTACTCACCACTGAAGTTAAACTAACCGGCCTGTAGTTTTCAACCACATCCTTACTTCTGCTTTTGTGTAAAGGCACCACATGAGCCTCTCTCCAGTCGTTTGGCATCACTCCTGACTCCAATGAGGCATTGAAAAAGTCAGTCAGTGGAGATGCTAGAACGTCCCCAAGTTCCCTCAGTATTCTCGGGTGTATCCCATCCGGTCCCATCGCTTTGTCTACTTTAAGTTGAGATAGTTTCTCACGAACACAGTCTTTTGAAAATTGTTCAAGATGTCCTTTGCTTCTGTTCCTATTTATGGGTGTTTACTGAGGTCCTGCTCCTGGTTCTTCATCTGTGAACACAGAACAAAAATATTTGTTAAGCAATTCCGCTTTATCCTTATCAGCTTCTACATATTCCTCCCCTGCACCCTTGAGTCTGACAATACCACTTTTGCCCTTCCTCTTCTCACTAATATATATGAAAATGTCTTATCCCCCCATTTTATTGCATTGGCTAATTCCTCCCCCTTTTGAATCTTTGCCTTCCTGACTACTTTGCTAGCTTCTCTAAGTTTTTCCAAATACAGATGCCTGTCTTCCTCTCTCTGTGATCTCTTGTATTTCATGAAGGCCTCCCTCTTTTTCTTGACTTTATCAGCTGCTTCTTTCGAAAACCATAGCGGTCTCCTTTTCCTTTTACCTTTATTTACCATTTTAACAAAAAGGTTGGTTGCCCTTAAAATATCCCCTTTCAGTTTTGCCTACTGTTTTTCTATATCCCTCAGCTGTTCCCATCCCACTAATGATTCCCTGAGGCATTGGCCCATCTTCGCAAAGTTAGTATTCCTAAAGTCTAAGATCCTCGCCTTTGAATGGATTCTAACAGCCCTAGTCCTAATACTGAACCACACCATCTGGTGATCACTGGATGCAAAATGATCTCCCACTACAACATCAGAAACACTTTCACCATTGGTAAGCACCAAGTCCAGTATGGCCCCTTCACGTGTGGAGGTCTGTTACCAATTGCCTGAATAGTTCTCCCTGTAGAGAATCCAGAATCTCCTTACTTCTAGATGATACTGCAGCAGGAATGTGCCAATCAACATCTGGCATATTGAAATCTCCTATCAGTAGCACTTCCCCTTTCCTAGCAATGCTGCGCATGTCTTCAATTAACTCTGTCCACCTCTTCCTCTTGTGAGGGAGGTTTGTATATCACACCAATGTAAATAGATTTCTCTTTCCCTCTTTCTAGTTTAACCCACAATGCCTCCCCTCTCCCTTTTAAGCTCTGTAATTCCAAAGCTTTAATAGTAGTTTTTACATATAGTGCCACTCCTCCTCCCCTTCTTCCTACCCTGTCCTTTCTGAATAAAGTATAGCCAGGTATAGTTACATCCTAATCATGGTTTTCTGTGAACCATGTTTCTGTAACTGCCACTAAATCCAAGTCAGCCACTCCCACCAAAGCTTCAACATCAGGGATCTTATTTCCCATGCTACGGGCATTTATACACACTGCTTTCCATATGTTACCCCTGTTACCCATTTCCATAAAGTTATTTAATGTATCACCTACCTGGGGGCTTTCACTTACCTGGGGGCTTTCTTCACCCATCTCCAACGAATCTAGTTTAAAGCCCTCTTCAGTAGATTAGCCAGTCTACTACCGAAGACGTGTTGACCTTTCTTGGACAGATGGATGCCATCTCTGCTCTGCAACCCTTGGAACAGCATCCCATGGTCTAGGAAACCAAAACACTCTCGATGACACCATCCACGCAGCCATGCATTCATCTCCAGGATGCGAGCCTCTCTGCCTTGGCCTTTACCCTCAACAGGGAGGATTGAAGAGAACACCACCTGTGCACCTAACTGCTTCACCCTCTGTCCCAGAGCCATGAAGTCACTTTTGATACGTTCCGAGGTATACCTGGCAGTATCATTTGTTCCAACATGGATTAGCAACTTTGGGTAATAGTCAGTGGGCTTGATGAGTCTCGGCAAACTCTCCGTAACATCTTGGATTTTGGCACCAGGCAGAGAGCATACCTCTCTGGACATCAAGTCTGGTCGGCAGATGGACGTCTCAGTACCCCTCAGAAGAGAGTCTCCAACCACCACTACCCTTCGTTTCCTTGTGGTCACTGATTCTGCAACTTTGGGGTACTTGAGCTCTGGTTCTTCCCTTTCCAGGGATACTTTCACCTACTCCACTTCCAGGGCTGCATAATGCTTCTTCAATTCAAGGGCTGGAGAAGTTGGATTGGTGATTTTGCAGGCCCTGGTGACTTGTGTCCAACCATCGACATTCTGTTGGCACCCATCTTCTCCTCTGCTGGAGAGCTTGGTTGCTGCAAGAAGCATCTCATCAATGTACTTCTCACTGTCTTGAATGCTCCTCAGCCACTCCACCTCCTCTATGAGTTTCTCCACTTGTTTCCTCAGAGCTTCAGTATGCAGGCACCCTGCACATGGAACCAGTCCTTCAACTGGCATTAGGACCTCTGTCTGGACCGAGGCAGAAGCTGTAACGGGGGCAACAGCTTTAGCGATACGATTTTTCCCAGCCATTGTTCTGTTCGTGGAGCTTAGGTATTGT
The DNA here is from genome assembly GCA_033557465.1 of Ichthyophis bannanicus. NCBI lineage: Eukaryota > Metazoa > Chordata > Amphibia > Gymnophiona > Ichthyophiidae > Ichthyophis > Ichthyophis bannanicus. The sequence continues at coordinate 598,775,233 of CM066035.1, read as the reverse complement.
TGGTTGATCTGGAAAGCTCCTGTAGGAAAGCAGTACATTACCTACAGTATTACCCCAAATGAGAGTCCAAATGTACCTGTGTGCCTACATGAGACAATGGGACACTGACCTCTGAATGGTGCGTGTAGACTTCCAGCAGCCAAAATGTGGCACACAATGTCATGTTGGTCTCTGCATTGCCTGCCACCATATGGGAAGGCACTGCCTGGAGGTGAATGTTGGGGTGGGGCTAGGAGTGAGGGGAACAGTATCATGAATGTTTAGTATGTGCCCTTCGTAGGTGGCATTGCTGGCCTACTCAGTGTCTGCATGTGTTACATCAGAGGCCTTGCATGACAGCCTCACTGGCTCCCCATGGGCGCCAAGTGTGACAGTCACAAGGATGGTGTTAGAGTGCAAAGAGGCAGGGTATGGTGGCATATATGTCATCAGCAACTGCTCCAAAATCCAACCCCATGTCCAACCTGCCATTCTTCCACATGCTCTTGGGGGGGGGGGCAGTGTGGGCAGTGCAGCATGGGAGAGTACATGTGCTGCAATGGCCAGGTTTGAAGTGTCCATGGATAGGGACATGACATTACATGCAAGTATAAACATGGGACTAGGTTCAAAGCTCACTGCCAAGAGCTCTGTTGGGGGACACCGTATTTGTGTATGTGAAAGATGTAGCCCACTGTGGGCCAGAATCTAATCTCAGTCTGTCTCTGGTCCACTTTCCACTGTGCCTCGCATTGCATAAGCTGTCCAAAATTAAAGGGTACATAATGAGAAGCAGAGGATTCTGGGTATTGCCTAAAACAGAGCAGTTTGCACAGGATGTATATGTGTCAGAGGTTAGGTCAATGTCTGAGCCATCTTAGCGTGGGTCTGCCATCGGCATGGCCTGGGTGCACACATCTGTTCATGCTGAGAGGCCACTCTCACTGTGACCATGTCACGGCTATATATGCATATGGTGCTATATACTGTAGGGTCAAGCTGTAGTAATATGTGGACTGTTTTTTTAATGGTAGGTGATGCTGTTTGTACAAAGCCAATATGTTCATGGTGACTATATGCACATGCGTGTGGTGACTAGCAGATTTGGCACAGATGGTATTTGAGTGGCTGACTCAGGCCAGTGTTGCCCAACATATGCAGGCTGCTTAGAATTGATCTAGTTGATTGTAATTCCCAGAAAGTGAGGCTAGCAGCTGTTGTTGGTAACTTGCTGGTAACTATGGCCTTGCCCAACTCTTCTGCTTGGTGTCAGCACCCCAATCCTGCCTTTACAACACTCACTGCTGTAGCAACAGCCGCTGCAACCTTAAGGACTGACCTGAGATGTTATAGGAAAGTCCCTAGCCAACAGAAGCAGGACTCAAAGCACAGATAAAACAGGCCACTCTAGCATGCTGCAATTGTATAGAATACCAAGAGACTAGTATCACACACTGTATACAATATCTGTAGCACACTAGCAGTGATTGAGATCTGCTTTAGAGCCTGGGGAATCCATCAGTTGCAAGACTTGCCCTGGGGACCAGATGATGTGTGCCCTCCCTCACAATCAGAGTGACTACAGAAACAGGTCATTTGCATATATGGCAGCTGTCATGTGCAGGAAGCACATATTATCTGTGCTTATTGCAATGTTGATGTGATGGATCACTGCATTATTCATATGGCCTTGCATTTATGTATTCAGACTGTGCGGTGCATCATGGTTAATGGAGAAGCTAACCGATAGTGGCACCCAGAGCCCCAGTTGCAGCCATGGTGGTGACTATGATCACTGAAGCATTGCCCAGTACCTGCTTGTCTTCTAGGACGGTTGGAGACGTGTGCATGGCCCCCCAAGGTGTGGAGGTTAGAACCCTGGCTCGGTAAGCAACAGAACAACATTTGAATCCCACTAGTTCTCTTTGTGGCTGTGGGAAATTCACTTCAATATACTGCCAGCAACAGTCCGTGGTCTACATTGTCTGGAGGAAACAGATCCTTAAGCTTTTTTATGTGTTGCAAGAGCACATTGAGTCTGCAGACATGCACACTGCAATCATGCCCATCAGACAACATGACTTTATTGGCTCTGCTGCAGCACATTGCAAAGAGTCTGACATGTTCACCCTGCAGATGTATGACACATGATTAGAATATTTTATCATGACTGTGACTTAACAACTTTGGCTCTATCACATGCATGCAGTACATGCAGGTACAACCCACTCCTGATATGGTCACCTGCAGGGATCATCGCATGTCATTACTTGCTCCATATGGCCAATATGAGAGACACTTGTCCAGTTGTTATATGTATATGTGTCGGGGGATTGTATTAGGTTAGAAAAGATGAGGCAGCTGTCATACCCAAATAGCTGGTATTGGAACTTCCCCATGGCACAGCTGCTATTTTTTCAACATCCACTACACTGCATTTGTGCGGTCACATCAGGTACATCGGGGCAGCAAGGCCATACTGCACTCTCATCTACTGCCATCCATCCTCCAGTCCATCCATCAGCATATGCACATTATGTACAGTGATGTATTTTCCTGCCAGCTGCTACTCCATGGCTCACACAGGAATATATTCAACATGTATCACTCACACCTCTCCTGTGAAAGATCTGCACCTCTCCACTCCTGCTCAGTTATCCTTTTGATGCATGCATTATGGCACAGTTCTTCCCAATTCTATACCACACACTGACATTATAGCAGATTGCGTGGGCATACCTCACTGATATAATACAGATACCTCGCACATACTCATCCCATTTACTAACACATAAGTTACATATGGATCTGATATGTCCATCCAGCTTTTAACTTTCCTTCCATCCATCACCTAAAATATGACTTTCACAGGGTTCCTTTATCCTGTGTTAAGGAGACTGCCATGCTGGGCACCTTAACGTCCAATGTCCTGTTAGCACCCAATAAGAGGAGCCTAGTGCCCTTAAAGCCAGAACGCCTACTCCCGCCCCAGCCTTTACCGCATGATAACACCCTTACCGCTGCCATTAATGCTCGCTATCGCTCTTTACTAAACATACCCCCATCTATGGCTCACTGAGTTTGTTCTTCAGAAATTTAAATGCTATGAAAGCCAAATATTGTTGGCCTCAAAAAATGTAGATTAAAGCCATATGCTTCAGTTCTTTCTCATTCAGACTCACAGAATACAAACTCTGAGAAGATTTCAACAAAATAACTAAAATCAGTAACAGTCATTATGTCTCTTTTCCCACAGAAGCTTCTGTCAAGCAAAACCACAAATTCAAGATTTTCCAAACCCAATCACACTTCATACACACAAAGACCAATCTCCTACTCATACAGCACTCATCCATCCAGGTCCGAAAAGTCAAAAACAGCACCCACCCCCCACCCATGTTCCATATTCTATCCCTAGGAATTAATGCTCCTCCGCCATACTCAATTAAAAAATAGTCCCTGGGAGAGGTATCTCAGAAATGTATACTATGCAGTCACAATAACAAGCCCCATGTCAGACTCACTCAAAGTAAATTTACAAGCCACTTAAATCCAGGAAAGATGGGTTAAACTAATTAAATATGCCAGTCCTAGCTCCCCACCTTGTGCTTTTCCCATTGATTCTAAGCAGTTCTTAACTCTCTTGCTCTCCCTCTGCTGCTGCTGCGCATTACTGTACATGCTAGAACAACCCGCCTCTTCCAGGTTTACTCCGGATTTAAACATATAGGAGGGGATGTTCAGTGGCGGTGGCTAGTGCGATTGGAGTAGCTAGCCGTTGCCGCTGAAACTAACACCCAGATATTCAATGCACTGATACTGAATATCTGGGTCAGCCAGAGAAGCAGAAAGCTAATCATGCAACAGCATTATTCAGCCACTACCTGACTAGCTTCTGTGGTGAAAGTTAGGCCACCCTTTCAGGTGCCCAACGTTCGCTGCTTAGTGATAACCGGGCAGTGCTTCAATATTGTCACTGCCCGGTTATCTCTGGGTACCGCCTCTGCTCTGCTCACAGAACGCCCCGATGCTAACTGGAAAGCATCGTGGAATGCAGCCACAGCACCTCGGGCTATTCGGCGGCACCAACAGGTCTGCTAATCACGTTAATTGTGTTGAATATCTACCCCAGAAATTTTATAATTGAATTAGGCTCCTAGAGCCTTCCCCTGACTCACCTTACCAACCGGTTTCACAGCCGAAGCTCCGGAGCCCAGCCGGAGCCTTGTATATTTTCTGCCCTGTTGCTGTTCATAGCCTCAATTCATGGCACCTTACCCTTTAAATGTATTTATTTTTTCATGGCCCCTTTCTCCAGAGGTCCCAGATTCCACCGGACTCTGATCTTACTCCCTCTAACCCTCAACAGCCCAAGTCCCAGCTCTGGGGCATTCTAGTTAGGCTGTGGCCTGCCCTGGACTTCAGCCATGCCCCCTCAAAGGGCTTGCATGCCACCCGAGGCTTCTTCTCCTAACACATCTCCCATCGTGGTCCTGCTCCTCACCCAGGACCACGACCCTCAGTGCTCTACTGTCATCTCCTTCCATCTCCTAACACTGTCAAGCAGTAGTCCGGGTCAGTCCGATACCAGTTGGGGCATCTTGGAGCCAGCCCAGAGGCTGCTGACAGCATCAGGCACTCCTTTCTACAGGGCTTAGACCAGCCAAATAGAAAGCTCCTCTTGTGCCCATGGCCTGCCCCAAAGAACACCTAACTATCTCAGCCAACCTGATATCAACAGGTAGCAGCTTGGGTCGGCCCAACACCAGTGAGGTAAATTGGAGCCAGCCCAAAGCCTGATGACAGCGTCAGGCACTCCTCCCTCCTACAGGGTCAGTCCCATGGTTCCTGCTGACCTCCAGCACTACCACTAACAACGGCCTGATTCATGCCAAGACTCCTGCTGCACAGTAACCAGAATCAGGCCTAGATCCACCAGCGCTATTTCTCTATGCTGTCTGCTGCTTTTTTTTCCAAGCCACAATCCCTGCAGCCTTTTGGGGAAAAACCCCTTGAGCAGCAAACTGTGCTAGCAACAAGTAAATAATTTTTTTTTTTTTTGCTTTATTTACATACAATTCATCAAGCAATAATTACATACTTGAAAGAAAAGGAATAGCACAATATCAAGGAAACAATCAAAAGTAAATATCATAATAATAACAAAAAAAATCTTTACAAGGACCCAGTGGGGGACCATGAAAAGGGGCTAGATAACAATTATGCAGTATTTCATAAAAGAAACAAAAAACCCTAGGAAAAGACAGGCAGCACTGCGCTAAACCAAATCAAAGCATCCAGGATAGAGTCAATCTTAGGAGGACCGCACTGTGACTACAACCGGTCCTTGAGAATTCCTAGTGTCTAGAAATACCCATAATTGTTCAGGATCATAAAAAATAGCAGATGGAGACTTAATTAGGCATTTATAAGAACATAAGATATGCCATACTGGGTCAGACCAAGGTCCATCGACCCCAGTATCCTGTTTCCAAAAGTGGCCAATCTAGGTCATATGTACCTAGCAGTTTCCCCAAAAGACACAGGTTCCACAACGCTTGTATTGGGTCAAGCATTGATCCTGGGTCCCTTTTTAATAATGGTTTATGGACCTTTCCTCCAGGAACTTGTCCAAACCTTTTTTAAACCCAGCTACACTAACAGCTTTCACTACATCCTCCAGTAACAAATTCCAGAGTTTGATTACACATTGAGTGAAAAAATATTTTCTCTTATTTGTCTTAAATAGTTTACCCTGTAGCTTCATTGCATGTCCCCTAGTGTTCCTATATTCTGATAATGTAAACAATCGATCTACGTTTACCCGTTCCACTCCGTTCATTAATTTATAGACTTCTATCATATCTCCCCTCAGCCATCTCTTTTCCAGGTTTGAGAGCTCTAACCTTTTTAGCCTTTCTTCATAGTAGTATCCTTCCATCCCCTTTACCATTTTAGTGGCTCTTCTCTGAACCTTTTCTAATAACGCTATATCCTTTTTAAGATACGGCAAACAGAATTGCACACAATATTCAAGGTGCGGTCGCACCATGGAATGATACAGAGGCATTATAATATCCTTTATTTTATTTTCCATTCCTTTCCTTATGATATCTAGCATTCTATTTGCTCTCTTGGCTGTCACTGCACACTGGGCAGAGGGTTTTAAAATGTTATCCACAATGACGCCTAAATCTTTTTCCTGAGTGGTGGTTCCTAATGTGGAACCTTGCATCGTGTAACCATAGTTTGGGTTGTTCTTCCCTAGGTGCATAACTTTGCACTTGTCCATATTAAATTTCTTCTGCCATTTTGATGCACAGTCTTCCAATTTATAAAGATCCTCTTGCAAATTTCCACAATCCTCATGGGTTTTAACAACTTTAAATAGTTTTGTGTCATCTGCAAATTTGATAACCTCACTCGTTATTCCCTTTTCCAAGTCATTTATGAATATGTCAAAAAACAGCGGACCCAGCACAGATCCCTGGGGTACACCACTATTCACCTTTCTCCATTGGGAAAATTGGCCATTCAGCCCTACCCTCTGCTTTCTACCTTTTAACCAGTTCTTAATCCACAATAGTGCACTGCCTCCTATCCCATGACTCTTCAGTTTTGCCAAAGGTCTCTGATGAGGGACTTTATCAAAGGCTTTCTGAAAGTCCAGATACACTATATCAACCTAAGTACAAAGGAAAAACGTAAGGCAACAACCTCGGGGCGTATGGACAGAAACTGACGCCGTTAGCTTGCGTAACATATGAAAGGTTGGGAAAAACCCAGGCTTTTTATCCAAAAAATAACTTTGCTGAATTTCTAAAATAAAGCTTAAGAGTCCAAGCCCTATCCGTCTCAAGCACATAGGTGACAAAAAGGGTTGCCCTCCATAGGTTCTCCTCAGCTGGCCCCTCCAGAACCTGAGTAAAGTTTAAGGTATCAAGAGATGCTTCTCTCTATTCTTCAATCAGCAGCAAACTACTCAAACGCTTTTTCACAGGCAGGTAATAAACCTTTGAAGTAGGGGACAAGGCATTTTCTGGAATCCCCAATATATCAAGGAGATATTTTTTTGAAGAGTTCAGCCAGAGAGACGTTAGGGGAGATTGGAAAGTTCACAAATCACAAATTCAGTCTCTTGGAAAGGTTTTCTAACTTGGTATGAAATAATAGAGCTATCCTTAATAAAGGATATGCTCTGCATTTGCAAAGAGTGCACCTGAATAGAAAGAGATTCCACCGAGTTGTTGAGATTCAGATAGGCTTGATCATGAAGTTGAAGATTAGTCTACAGCTCCTGAAATGTTCTGTCCACCACATTCAGGTGACCAGACACTGATTTTTCCAGGGAAACAATTGCACCCCAAATGGAGTCCAATGTTACCACTGGTGGCTTTGTCAGGATGCTATCACCAGACAGATTAAGGGGGGCCCCTTCTAACCATGGTGTAGATTGAACCACTAGATCCAGCACCATACCTGATGCCATTCCTCTAAGATTCAATGGGTCACAGAACAGGGGAAATCCCTCACCCCTCCGGAGGCTATAGGTAGCGAACCCAAGCTTGACAACTCCCCAAAGATGGCAGCAAATCCTCTTGCCCAGAAAGGGGGCTGCTGGAGCAGCAAGCAGCAAGACACCACATGGTGGGCGAGGCTTCTTCGATGCGATGTGCTGCTTGGAGCTCAAACTTGGTCTAAGGCTGAAAGGACCGATCTAGAGTCAGCTCCAGCACCAACCCCTGCAGAATCCCTGTCAAGTCAGACAAAAACAAACTTGGTAACAGGCTGCTGCATTGAGGAGAGACCAACTTCAGGGTGAGTTTTAGTCTTTCCTTTTCTTTTCCTCATCATATAGGCATAAACAACAATTAGAAGAAGTTAAGAAGAAAGAACATAAGAACATAAGAAATGCCATACTGAGTCAGACCAAGGTCCATCAAGCCCAGTATCCTGTTTCCAACAGTGGCCAATCCCAGGTCACAAGTACCTGACAGTTTCCCAAAAAGACACACAGGTTCCACAATGCTCGTATAGGGGCAAGCAGTGGATTTTTGGGGTCCTCTTTAATAATGGTTTATGGACCTTTCCTTCAGGAAATTGTTCAAACCTTTTTTAAACCCAGCTACACTAACAGCTTTTACTACATCCTCCAGTAACGAATTTCAGAGTTTGATTACACATTTTAACTGAATGGTTTTTTTTCTCTTATTAGTCTTAAATAGGTTACCCTGTAGCTTCACTGCATGTCCCAGGGAGATGCTGGATATCTAGGTGAGGAAATGTTGGATACCTTAAGGGGTGTACAGTGATGGGAAAGGGAGATGCTGGACACCTAGAGGGTGGTAAGGAAGGCAAAATACTAGACACCTGGAGGAGGGGCTAGGAACACATTCTGGACTGGGAGGGTGAGAAAGAGAAGAGCAGGTGAAATACTAGATAGGCAGAAGAGAGAAGGGAAGAGAAAGGAAAATTATGGATATGGGGCAGAGAGAAGAGATATGGAGAGAAGAGGGAATTAGTGAAAGGGTTTGGAAGGAGGGACCAAGATGGGCAATGGGAGGACTGGGTTGAGGGAGATGAAAATTGTAAGAAGATGCAGTAAAAAGAGAGAGATTGAGGGCTGTTTGAGTAGGAGGGGCAAAATCAGAATGAACAGAGAAGCCGAAAAATAAATGGAAGAAAGCTGAAAGATCAATGTCAGAGATGGATGTAGGAGAGGAAGTGAAGACAGGAGGCGAGAAAAGAAATAACAAATGGATAGGACATCCTGGGAACAGCAATAAGAGCAGAAGCCAGAATCTGGAAGCAAGATGATGAGGTAAAAATGGCCAGACAGGTAAAAAACATAATTTCTTTTCAATTTAATGAATGAAATATGTCAGTTTTAGGAATTTACATCTGCAGTTTTTATATTTTGCTTAGTACAGTGGGGAAATACATACAATTCGTCTGCTTGGAAGTGATATTGTTGCTGTCATGAGATAGATGGGAGATAGATGGGATAGACAAAATACCTCTTATGTCCTTCTTCCCTCCCCTACCTCCTATTGCACAATCCTGGAAGTATGCCCTGCCCGGCATAGATGAGTGTTCCAGACTTGCCTCCAAAAGGTCAGGTAACCTTATTCACAACTCATTTACAGGTCTGTTAAAAAGAAAGAGAAATTTAGATTGTGGAGCAAGGAAACTCAAAGGAAATCTAATAGCATGTCTTTCAGCATAGCCTTACGGAAAAGTCACAAGTTACATCACCATTGTGTCCTGTGCAGTCTTTCACAAGTAAATTAGACAAATAGCGCTGTCACTGTTTTGACTAATGATTCAATCAATGTGTTAGTTTTGAAATTCTCAAAACAACTTCTTCAAAAGTCCACTTGACTCCCAGGCTGCAGTCAACATGTTAACTAGCAACCAAAGAAATACAGCACTATTCAAAGAGTAAAAACTCCAGAATAATGTTAGCAATTGGAACTCACAATATAAGTTAAAAAAATCTCTGTTCCATGTAATGTATACATTAGTATACAAATTTGTTTACTTGTTCCATGTAAACCGCCCCTGATCTCTGGAAGGGGCGGTATAGAAGAAATAGATAAATAAAAAATAAATAAAATAAATAAAATAAATAAATAAATAAATAAAATATAAGGAGCAAAAAACACCTTCCACATTTCTCTTTGTAGGGAAACGATCATTGATCCCACCTCAAATATTTTTATAAAGTATTTGTTTATATTGGGCCTGATTTTTGAAGGTCTTTACATGGGTAACTTCCCTAGTTGCCCATGTAAAGGCCTTATCTGGGATTTTCAAAGGGCACCTACATGGGTAGTGCCCTTTGAAAATCCCAGATATGTACCTAATGCACCCAGATGCTATCCGCATAGCACTGGGGTGTGTTGGGGCGTTCCAGAGTGGAGTAGAAGTGGGCCCTGGCCCTACCCATGTAGCACCGATTTTCAATGCTACACAGTTAGCGCTCTGCGCCTTAAAGATAGGTGTGGGAAAACCTCACCTATCTTTAAGGCGCTGGGGCTAACTGTGTAGCATCGAAAATCAGTGCTACATAGGTAGCTCCTGCGGCTTCCTGTCTGTACAGTGACACACGGATTTTCAATGCCGGGGCCGCATATGACCCCAGCATGGAAAATCCGGGTTAGGCGGGAGGTGTGTGGGCTATGCGCCAATGCGGCATATAGCACCGTCCAGCTCAAATTCAGGCCCATTGGATTTATAAATATTTTTAGTCTTTATGGAGATTCAAAAAGGAAGTATAGTCTTTGAAGATGAAAAACAAGAACATATGTTCATTAAAACTAAGAATGTGCTCTCTTGGGATGTACATTCGTGAGTCTGCATACTTTTTGACGAGGTGCCTAAAAATGTAGTGTGTGCAAATCACTTGAACGTGCGTAAACGCATGAATTAATACATGTGCAATCAATTCCATGCTTTAGAAAAAGTTCTGGTATCCATTAAATGGGGGACTTTTACTAAAGGGTGCAAGATGACAGCACATGTTCTGGTGCATGCTAAAGGTGTGCTTGGCATGTGTTGATGACACAGGGCCTTGACAGTGTGAGCCGATTTCTGCACTAACTGTAAATTGTTGGGGTGGTAAGGGGGAGGGTTAGAGGCAGAGAGTGGGCATGGTGAGCACAGTTAACATGGGGGTAAACACTATGATCTATGACCTTTGCAATTAGCGCAGGGTCCCCTAACACCACTTCAGTAGGTGGCGTTCAATGCACCTGTGCTATCTGTATGCTGCGTTAGGGCACAGGGCTCCATATTATCTGCTGGTTACATGCTTTCCACACCCCGACAGTTAACACGGTGGTTTGCACCTAGCGCACCATGGTTTTGGTGCTACTGGCAGATTAGGTAACAAGAGAGGAGCGTAACTCTTGCAGAATCACAGGGAAACAAACGGAGCAAGAGAGGAGAGCAGGTTTGGAACAACTGCTTTATTGGAGATGGTCTCTCCTCTCTTGCTCCGTTTGTTTCCCCACTGGCAGATTAGGTGCAATACCTTTAGTAAAAGGGCCCCAATGTGTGCCAAAAAAATAAATAGGTGAAACAAACCCATAAAAAGGCATGAAAATCGATAACGTTTGTTTTAAATGAACACCAACCAATTCTTTTTTTTTTTGGACATGCACAATCTTAATGGTTTTATTTCATTTAAAAGCAAGCCCCATTTCATGACAAAAAAAAACCCTTATGTGGTGCCCTCTGCAGATCCCCTGAATGTCCTTCGGTGCAATAGTAGGCAATGGCATCAGCTAATCTAAGTGATTCACACTGACCACCATCAGACAGAATGCTGAACCGGCAGGGTCTATTGATATAAGATATTTCTTTTGTTCTTATGTTCTTATCTAAGGTCAGAAAAGGATAAATTACTGTATATTAATATTATATAGTAGAGATCAGGACCGTACCTAGCCTTGTGCGAACGGTGCGGCCGCACAGGGCACAAAGGCTTAAGGGGCACATTTCAGCTCTCTGCCATTGCCTGCCGCCGCCACTTTTTCTTCACTCAATGGCAGCAGGCAATGGCAGACATCTGAAATGCGCCCCTTAAGCCTTCTCATGGCATGGTAAGCAGGTCTGGTCTCTCCCTTCTTTACACAATGTCAGAGAAGGGAGGGACAGATCTGCTTAGCGTGCCGGCGACTTGCACATCGGGCATGCCTCTTCTCTCCCGCCACCGTCCAAAAAGTGGCTGGATGGAGGTGCAGGGGGAGGGGAGCGCGACCAATGTGCAAGTCGCACAGGGCGCGATTCAACCTCGGTACGGCCCTGGTAGGGATATGCTTTTGTTTGAAACATAGTGAAACAAGAAAACATGATTTCCTATTTTGTTTCAATTTGTTTTGAAAATGAAATCAGAGAAATAAATGCTATTGGTTCATTCTCATTTTATTTTCAAAAAAGCAGCTACCAGCCCTGGCCCAGACCCTCTTCTTCTTCCACAAGTAACAAATAAATTAAAAAATTGAAGCCTTCCTCTATTTCTTCTCCAATATATCTTACACCATCTATGGATCCTCTTCAAGTCCAAATGGGGCAGGAGTGATCTTCAGGGCCAGGCAGCACCATTTCGAAATACAGACTCAGCAGGATAGAAGCAACTGGGGTTCACTCTTACTCCATTTGGATTTCTGGAAATATCAAAGATGGGGTAAAATGTGTTTGGAGGGTCCTTTGCTGTTCCATTCTCTCCAACCACATCTGCTCACCACACTAGGAATCTTAAGGAAAGGAATGGAGAATAAAACAAAGGATATTATAATGCCTCTGTATCATTCCATGGTGCGACTACACCTTGAATATTGTGTGCAATTCTGGTCACCATATCTTAAAAAGGATATAGTGGAATTAGAAAGGGTACAGAGAAGAGCCATCAAAATGGTAAAGGAGATGGAAGATATCACTATGAGGAAAGGCTCTTCAACCTGGAAAAGAGATGGCAGAGGGGAGATATGATAGAGGTCTATAAATTAATGAATGGAGTGGAACAGGTAAACATAATCGGTTGTTTACGCCATCAGAAAGTAGAAAGACTAGGGGACATGTAATGAAGCTACAATGTAACCCATTTAAGACTAATAAGAGAAAATATTTTTTCACTCAATGCGTAATCAAATTCTGGAATTCATTACTGGAAAATGTTGTAAAAGCTGTTAGTGTAATAGAGTTTTAAAAAGGTTTGGACAAGTTCCTGGAGGAAAGGTCCATAAACCATTATTAAAGAGGACCCAGGAAATCCACTGCTTGCTCCAGTTCAAGCATTGTGGAACCTGTTTGTCTTTTGGGAACTGCCAGGTACTTGTGACCTGGGATTGGCCACTGTTGGAAACAGGATACTGGGCTTGATGGCCCTTGGTCTGACCCATTATGGCATTTCTTATGTTCTTATGTTCTCATACTGTTACAGAAGATAGCAAAACAGAAAAAAAAAACATACTTTCTCTCTCTCACTCACTCTTCCAATCAATCAGGAACAATGGACAAACAATGGAAAGATATTACACAAGTGTAAAATAAACACGCCGTGATTCTCGGGCTTTTTCATGTCCTTGATCTCTTATCCTTCCATTTTGACTCTTAGGGGTATGTTTACTAAACTACGGTAACGTAGCAGCGGCTTCGTTAAGGCACATTATGTAAGGCACCTTAATGTTACATAATGCGCCTTAACGTTCCCGGCCACGGTAAGTCCAGAAAAGGGTGAAGAGAGGGAGGAGAGAAGGGGTCAATGGGCGGGGAGTGGGCAGAGAGAAGCCCCTTTCACACTAACGTGGAGAAATTGAGGGCTGAATCCTAACGCAACTGAAAACCTGGCGTTAGCACACATTTGCAAGAGAGAGAAACCAGTTCTGTGTCAGCAATGTACAGCATAGCCAGGGAGCCCCAGAAAAGTGATAGTAGTGATACATTTGCACCAACAGCATAGTGCCCTGGTATGAAAGGCCACTATGGTGATGCCGCAAATGGGGCATGGGGGCTGCAGGCGGGACATGCAGTGGGGGCTACTGGGGCACAGGGTGGACTAGGCGGTTTCCGAGGTGGCACACAGGAACGCAGAAAATGGAAACCAGCAAGACAGCAAATGAACCAGGGTCAGACATGCCCATGAGTCTGTGGCCCACAGTGTCGCATCCAGGAGACATTACCCAGCAGGCACCCCAAGGGGTGCATAACATTGACAGGCGGTGCCTGGGGAAGCGTGGACATCTATGTAGGCACCCCTACCCCAGATCCCCACCTTAGGCAGCCGCCTACCTGCCCCCTGGATGGCCTGGGATGGCGCACCACTGGCACTGACAGCATATGGTCATGGCGGCATGGCAGAGGGGGTGGGTGATTGTGCTGGAGGGAGCAGTGGCACCCGCCTGCAGTGGACCTAGGCCATGCCCTGTACCAGAATGTGGTGTGCAATGCAACAGAAGAGGTCTGGCCGAGGAACGTAAAGATAGCCCCAGGGACCACTATGTTGCTGTGGCAACAGTGTGGTGCAGTACACTCAGCCAGCATGTCCCAAGAGCAGAGGGTCAGAGGTTCAGGTCCCATCTGTGGATCCTGTAGAGCATCTCCCCATAGTTTTAGCCCACAATGCAGCCACAACAACAACATGGGCAAACCCCAAAGCAGTGTTGCACAGGGGTATGGACACCCACTCACAAGGGCTCCACTATCCACAGCTTCATGAAGTGTCAGGCTGTTGGCCCCAGCACAGAGCTGCAGTTATCACCAGAGCACTACTACTACCCCCTGCACAGATTAGCAATGTCGGCACTGTGATCAGGACCAGTGCAGCGGGTAGAGTTGTCAACCACCTCCATCTCTGCACAATGCTGAGATAGGTGTGGGAGTGTGCATATGTTTCTCCATTGTTTTGTGTCTGCCAACACCTCACTGAGCCCACATTGCTCATACTGCTTCCAGAGTTAGCCTGCAAATGTGCATAATGAGGAGCAAGGTATTGTGGGTATGGCCCAGACAGGGTGGATTGGCCAGGATGCATCTGCACAGGGTGCAGGGCAATGGCTGGGACACTGTAGTGCTCAACCACCACCTGCATGGACAGGGTGGCCACAGCATGTCACGCATGGGGGGGGGGGGGGGTCACTCTCACTGTGACCGAGCAGTGACCATGGCATGTCTATGTTCCCACATACTGCCACACATTATTTGTTTCCAGTGATACCTGTGTGTTCCCAGTTCTGGGGCCCAATCATGGAAATACCTGCTTGGTGTCTGTGCTGTGCATCCCACCTCTGGGTGCACAGGGTTCCCCTGTGAGCATGCACTATGGACTGGTTAGTGGGCTGTCTGCAGTTTGCCTGTGCATGGTGGGATCACCTTGTAGGATGCTGAAGGTGCAGTCTGTAATGGTCACAGGTATGGCATTGGCCCAGCAGGGCTGTGGTTGCTGATACTGCAGCCATTCTGCAGGGTGCAGGCACCTGTCCCACCACACCTTCATCTACAAAAGGGGTGATTGAGGGCCCCTTGGGGGTATATAGCACATACCACTTAGACCCATAGTGGCAGTGCTACATCACCCTCATGCGAGTCTAGATACCCCACTGCCCTGATAACAGGTACCCAGCCAGACCTTAACACCAGGTACGCACTAATCTAGGTGGTGTGCAGACCACAGCTGGAACAGATGTACCTTTGGTTGCACTGCTGGAAATACCTGGCACACACTGGCAGTGCTGGGGATGTGCAGCAAGACCTATCTCTAGCACCACATGTACTGTGGACCTAGTGCTGGGCGCCCTTCCTATTCCTCAGGGTGAACACGGAAACTGCACAATGGCATGGTCTGTAGCTACTCTGCCAGTATCACGCACTGTCAGTCCGTCTTACCATGCTGCAGTACCAGAGAGGTGCAGACCCCATTTGGTGGTCAGCTGTAGGCTGCTGTTCTGCATGTGCAATGCATCATGGGTGCTGGTGAGGTTACCCTATCCTGGCACACAGAGCAGACAGTTTGTGCAGTGACTTGCAGTCCTTCTGTACCCAGCCATTGCTGTGCAATAGGCCATAGAGGTATAGCCTACTGGTTAGTACACTGACGTTCTAGGTGGAGGTCATGGGTTCAATTCCTCATTGTTCCCTCCTGTCCAAGGCAGATATTTTGCTTGCCTGTGACAGTCATATCTTTTCAGATCCATGCTGCCAGCCCATAGTACCCTCACCACAGTTGCCAGCAATCCTTATAAGGCTTTAAAAGGCTCCTAATTAGGCACATTACAAGGCACGTTACAAGGCACCTGCCTTGTACTGTGCCTAATAAGGTGCCTTGTAATGTGCCTTATAACGTGCCTAATAAGGTGCCTTATAACGTGCCTTGTAACGTGCCTTGTACTGTGCCTAATAAGGTGCCTTATAACGTGCCTTGTACTGTGCCTAATAAAGGTGCCTTGTAACGTGCCTTATAACATGCCTTATAACACGCCTTATAAGGCGCGTTACCTGACGGCTTGCCATACTGATGCCCCGCCCATGCCTTTATATGGGCATCTGTACCTTTACCACGGAAACTAACGCGAATGACATTACCGCAGTTTAGTAAACATACCCCTTAGCGTTCTCTTACTCACCTTCTCCTCCATTAAGGATGTATACAGAAAACCTTTTTTGTTTGGCTTTTTTCTTTATTTACTGTTTTCTTTCATTTTATTTGTTCCATTTTTCTCCAAGTCGTTTCATTTTCTGTGCTCTGTTATTTATTTCATTTTCTATTAAAGTCGATGGGGGAAGCAGTTCTTATTTTTGATTCTGTTCTAACCTGAGAAAAGGGTGATAACTTGTGAAAGTTAATACAATAGAAAGGTTTCATCTTTTTTCTTTTTTTGCTTTTATTAAACTTTATTTCTATGTTACTCTTATTTTAGGTTTTCTTTCATCCCTACCACTTGGCTGTCCCACCCTGTGGGACATTCAAATTTTCCCATTCCGATTGTCTGTCCCATCCTGTGGGGCATATGAATAACCTGCTAGTTTATAGGTCTTTCATCCCGCCCTGTGGGACATTTCATAATATGTATGTCATATTAGTTGTAATTTGGCCAGTTTCTTGTTAAAATGTATTCCGATATGGCATGAGCGACACAGAAAATGTATCCGAGTGGAAAGGGTTAATGAAACGCTCAGGCAGGTATTAGCAGCAGAGGTGACATCACCCTGCGTGGCATGAACACTGCATGGTGGGTAAGGTGACCAAACAGTGACAAGAACATCCCATAGCACAGCAAGAGGAAAAAAGTAACCGAATAGCAGCCTGAATACCCCCAAGGTAGCATAAGAGTGATAAAACTGAAGGAAATGTGGCATCAACACTCCAGAGTCTATGAGGGGCAAAGCAAGGCCAACAGTGGCCAAAATACCCCAAGCACCATGTCCAGGGCTAGCCAGATTAACTTTGTGAGGAAGTCTGTACTTGTGCTATTTGGAGTTAGCCTTTAGATCTTTTTCATCTATATAATCAATGGAGAAATGGGTTGGGGAGTCAGGTTTGGGACATGTGGCATAGATAACATCACCTCCCTTGCATGAAATAGGTTCAGGTCCTTATTACTGAGGCTGAAACCATGACATTTGTTAAGCTGCTAGTAGCAGCCCAGGGCATGCCAAAATCCTGTCTTCTATACAGATTGTACCCAAAATAGTTGTTAAAATCCATGAAAGATTAATTACCAAATGAGATTAATAACACAGGTACACTACCAAAAAACTGCCTCCAGTTTTGCAACTGATTCCTATAGATTTTGGGGTGCTGAATCCAGGAAAAATAGCCAAAATGTTCCATCACGTCACGTTTTCTTGCAAAATTAGATTTCTTACCCATATAAGGAATGTTCACATAATTTCTTTTTAGCCGACTGCAGTTTATTTTCTTGGCCCAAAATAGAGGTTGTAATGGTTAACTAACTAGAAACACTCCCTCATGATATTTTAGAGTGTTTTGTATTCATTTTATACATTAACAGGACAATTGGGAGGCGGGGGGCTAAATCCAGTACTCGCGCTGGCGCATGTTCTCTTTCCTGTTCGCCTCGCCTCGTTCGCTCGCGCTCAAACACGGTGGTTGCGACATGAACGTTCCTGTCAAATTTCAGTTTCTTGCAAGTTCATTATTACCTTTTGTTTGCTCAGTCGTAATCCAGCTTTATTCCGAAGTGGTTCACTACAGTTGTAGTTTGCAGTGCTGTGTATTTGTGATGGCTCACAGAGCCAGAGGTTGCGTCAACTCTCCGGACAGTTTTTGTTTTTATTTGTGGGGAATATACCGTGAAAAAGCGGCAGAGGAACATTTCTGCATTTATTAAAAAGTATATTTCGCCTATTTCGGTTTGAAGTTAGGCGATCAAGACAAACCGTGGGCTCCTCACAAAGTGTGCAAGACATGTGAGGAAGATCTACGCTTATGGATGAAAGGTAAAAAACAAGCATTTCGTTTCGGAATACCTATGATGTGGCATGAACAAAGAGACCACAGCAGTGACTGCTATTTTTGCTCTTGCATTGTGAAGGGATACAACTTAAAAAATAAGAACGTAATAAGTTACCCCAACCTTCCCTCTGCAATTAGGCCTATGCCTCATAGCAACGAAGTACCTGTGCCTGAACCACCAAAATCTTTGGATCATATTTATGTGGACGGTTCTGATCATGATGAGACTCATCAGATGGCTTTGCCCGATGAGTCCAGTACTTCCGAGTTTGAAACTGAACCAGATCCGAAACCTGAACTTTTCTCTCAAGCTGAATTGAATGATTTAGTCCGGGATTTAGGACTCCCAAAAGATGCTGCCCAACTGCTAGGTTCTCGGCTTAAACAGAAAAATCTATTGTCACCAGGAACAACTTTTTATTGGTACCGCAACCGCGAGACACAATTTTTGAAGTATTTCAGCAAAGAGGAAGATTTGGTATTTTGCAACGATATATATGGAGTGATGGAAAAGTTTAAACTCAAGTATGATCCTGCTGAATGGCGGCTGTTCATTGATTCGTCAAAAGACAGCATAAAAGGTGTTCTTCTTCATAATGGCAACACATTCGCTTCAGTTCCTATTGCTCACTCTGTTATTCTCCAAGAAAAATACGAGAATTTGGCCCTGATTCTTCAGAAGATTCGTTATGATGAGCATAAGTGGATGATTTGTGGAGCCTTTAAAATTCTATCCATGCTATTAGGGCAGCAATCCGGTTTCACCAAATATCCCTGCTTCCTTTGCTTGTGGGATAGCCGGGCCCGCGACCTACACTGTGGGAAAAAAGACTGGCCAATTCGGGAGTATTTGAGACCCGGTGAGAAAAATGTTCTTCATGAGAGCTTGGTACCTTGTGATAAAATTCTATTACCACCTCTCCACATTAAGTTGGGTCTCATTAAGCAATTCATCAAGTCCCTTCCAAAAGATGGTGAGTGCTTTCGGTACCTTTGCTCAAAGTTCCCCTGACTTTCTGAAGCAAAGCTAAAGGAAGGAGTGTTTGTTGGCCCTGATATAAGGAAACTCATTTCAGATGGAGCATTCGCTTAAACGATGTCTGAGAAGGATCAAAGAAGCCTGGGATTCCTTCAAGGATGTTGTTCTCAAATTCTTGGGGAACAGGCGGGATGAGAACTATAAGGATATTGTTGCCAGGATGCTCAATGCCTTCAAAGAACAAGGCTGTAACATGAGCCTGAAAGTCCATTTCTTGCACTCCCATGTGAACTACTTTCCCGAAAACTTGGGGGCGTACAGTGAAGAACAAGGTGAAAGGTTTCACCAGGACATCAAGGACGCAGAGAGAAGGTACCAAGGAAGATGGAACACCAATATGATGGCTGATTTCTGCTGGTTGCTGCTGCGGGAAACCCCAGATGAAAAATACGCCAAGCAGCGCACCAAGAGAAGCATTCGGGGGAAGAAGAAAGAAACGGGCCCACCAGGAGATTGATTGACCCAAGAATGACTTTAAAATCTAAACTGTGTTGACAAATATCGTGTTTTTACTAAACTTTGAAATAAAAATTTGCTAGTTATTACCACAGTGTCGGATCTCATTTATTAGAATTTTATTTTCACACCATCGGGTGTTTGTCTTCATGTATTGCAATGGTGCGGTTTGCGTTTTCTATTCTTACAT
This sequence comes from Ichthyophis bannanicus, assembly GCA_033557465.1. Classification (NCBI taxonomy): domain Eukaryota; kingdom Metazoa; phylum Chordata; class Amphibia; order Gymnophiona; family Ichthyophiidae; genus Ichthyophis; species Ichthyophis bannanicus. Next base: position 598,755,592 of record CM066035.1, on the reverse strand, counting down.
ACATACCTGTACAACATTTTTTGCACATTTCTTTGCTTTGCTTTGTGTCTAACCTCGCTCTTATATGCTCAATGTTTGTGCACATGTATGTGGCTGTTTTAAGTGCAGACAATTTTGCTACCATCACAGTGTGTTTTGTTGACATTACTCTATTCTTATGTGCTGCTTTGTTACAATTTTCTTTATTCTTATTTGAATAACTACTAAACAATTAGTATAAAGAATTCATCCAAGAAACTTTTATCTCGATCGCACTCAATCTGAAACGTTCACCTCAAACTGCTAACCCAATGTAGCAAAAAATCTGTACGTGATATAGCAAATTGGTTACCAGATTTGGATTCAGCGCACCAAAAAACGTAAAAATCAATCGAAACATTAGAGGCAGTTTAAATAAATTTTTTTTTAGTGTACCTGTGTAATCGAATACCACAATGGAATTTGAAAAGAATTTTGAAATCAGAATTTAGGAGGATGTGAAGGTATATCCTTAGAAGCATATAGCTGAGGTCTCTGCACTACTCCTGGAGGATTCAAATCAGAAGGACAGTCATTTGGATCAGTATGGTGTAGCAAGGTATCAAAAAGCACAGAAAGAGTGGCATGACCAATAAGAGACACAAAACACCCCAAGACATTGAGTGCAGAGCAAGATGGTAAGAAATGTCTTAAGTATCATCTGGGGTGACCGAGGGTCATGTGGGGCCATGTGTGGAGACTCACTGTGGGGCCTCATTTACAAAAATATGTACATAGAGGCCAATTCCACTGGAACAGAATCACAGCATAAGGACATGCCCTGATTCAGGTACACTGGACAGCCTGGCACTTACCCGGCTAGCCCAGCCAGGCTCCTGCATGGAGCCGTGGTGCCATGGTGCCCTGTTGCCATGGCACTGCGGCACCATGCAGGAGCCACAATCCTTGGCATACCCTGAAAAGTTTCTTTCCCTACAGCCCAACCCCCGATAGGCCTACCGTGGCCAGGGCCAGGCTGTGGGGAACCCCTTGCACACCCTCATCTCACTTTCCATACCCGGTACCCTCCTTCTGCGACATCTAGGGAGACTTATTCCACCTCTGGAATAAGTCCTCCATGCAAATTGCTGATATACAGGGTCAACCTTGGAATCAGCCCTGTACTTCTGGGATCAGGTTCCCGCCCACTCCCAGCAGCCCACCCCCCTCCCACCCACGAACAGAGCTCCCCATACAACTGGCCTGTTAGTGCGGGGACTTCTTTCTGCAGGATCGGCATCCCCGCTAAACGCCATCTGGAATCTACCCCATTGTCATTGGACCTCATTTGCATAAATTTAATATATTTTAAAATGCATATGCTGTCCATCTAAAAGCCTAGATGGTTTCAAAACATACATATATACACAATTTATTGAAACAGTCATCACAATAGAATAAACATAACAAACATCATGAATCAAAATTAACTTCCACACCCCCACAAAAGAATTAACCATTATAAATATCTGTATACTGGATTTATTTGGTCAGTGCTATGACCAGCTGATTGATGAGGGAAGATATAAAATAAGAAAAATGACTCCTGGTAGCCATGAATTCAGGATCATAGTGCCCAGGCTGGATTGGAAAGTGCAAGAGCTGGAAAAGCCCAGAAACCAGCAGCGATGAAGCTATCGGGCTACTAAACAAAATTAAACAGAGACATTCTCTTAAAATTTGAGATTTCCTCAAATATGAAGTGACAAAATATTTTAAAATTTCAGTCCAGCAGCATCAAGAATGCGCAAAATGCAAATCTCAAAGACAGTTCATACTACACTACCACCCACCAATACTCTACAGTTGGCTACACACCAAGATCCCACTATAGAACAGAACCCTTAGAGCAAATCTACCATTCCATAACAACACTAACTTCCAAAATTCCCACAACAAGGAGCCAACCCAGAAAAGGCAGCACCATAGAACATCATTACACCTACTGGGAACACTGAAAAAGTCAGATTCCTGCATGGAAACTCCATACTAACAGAATACCTGGCCTGTCATACACTTTAGTACAGAATATGTGACTACAAACTACAAAATGTAATATGTTAACAAAAATTAAACAGAAATCCCAAGAAGCCAGACTCCAAATGTGGTGCAGCACCAGAGAAATAGTGATGCTTTTTCGCCTTAACTGTGCAAAATATAAAGACAGCAGATTCAAAAACTGACACAGTTCAATCACTAAATTAAAAATAAAATTCTTTTTTCTACTTTTGTTGTCTGACCGCTTAATTTTTCTACTCATGTTGACTCCAGCCTTTGGCTTCTGTCTTCTTCTATCTTCTCATAGCTCTCTTTACAAGGGCTTCTGTCATTTTCCTCTCTCTTTGTGTCATCTTTGCTTCCAGTTTTCCATTTGTTTTTCTGCCTCCCTTTCCACTAAGATTTCATTCATTCTTACTATCCAATCCTCACTTTCCCTCTTTTTACTGCATCTGTCTACAGCTCTTCATCTCCTTCCGTCACCCTGGCTATTCTATTCCCCTTGCTCTTATTACCCAGTCTTTAACTAACCCCTTCATTCACTCTCTGTTCTCCATTCAGCATCATCTCTCTCTCTCTCTCCCCCCCCCCCCACCTCCTTCCATACAATATATATTCTTTTTTTCTCTCCACCCCTTCCATCCAACATCTTCTCCTCTCTCTCTCTCCACCTCTCTTTCCAGTAGGGCTGGTGTTAAACATGTAGGGGGCCCAGGGCAGAAACTGGTGAGGGGGCCCCCAAAGCCCACCTGCAGTCTATGCCTTCTTCAGCTTGAAGCAGGCTTGGGGCACCCTGTGATATGGGTCCAGGGCAACTGCCCTATTTTCCAGCCCCTAATGCCAGCCCTGCTTTCTACCCATCTGTTTTCTCTCTTCCTCCTTCTTTCCGCCATTTCATCTTTCTCAGTACTTCCCTATATATCCAGCATTTCTCTTCTTTCTCCATACCCCCATGTCCAGCATCTCTCCTGTCCCTCTACTCTCTCCATGTCAAGCATATGCCCTGTCACCCTTAGCAGCCTTTCTGACCCCAGTATCAACCCTTTGTGTGCCTGGCCTTCCTTTCCCAATCCCCAAGCAAGCCTTCCTGTGTCATTGGCCTCACTTTCCCAATCCCCCTCTACCACCCTACTCTCGCACTTGTGACTGACCCTGTCCCCATATGCCCTTTCTCCCCACCCCATTTCCAATCCAGCACCTCTTCTTCCTCCCTCCCTCTCCCTCCCCCCAGGCCTAGCACTTCTATTGTGTATCTTCCCTTAAATACCATCCTCCCTCTCCCCTGGCCCAGCATCCTTTTCCAATCCCTCACCCTTCTGTTGCTGTTTTCTAAGATCGGTCCCCTAAGGCAGCAGCAAAGAAAAGAAACACAACACAGATGCAAGGAGTTTCTTATTGCCAGCATCACTTCAAGCTCTGCCAATTCCCCCCCCCCCCCTTTTAACTCTGACTTCCTGTCATTGAGGGGGTGGGACAAGCAGAGCTCACAGCGACGCTGACAGCAAGAAAATCCCCGTGTCTGTGTTGTGCTTGTTTGCTTTGCCACTACTGTAGGAGATCGATCTTAGCAGCAGTGGCAAGGGATAAGGAGTGGCTATACTGCCCATCCAGTTGAAGAAGGTCCAATTGGGGCTTCTTATACTGGGTGTCCTGATTTTTTTTTCAAGTATGCAAGTGGCTGGGAGCCAGGCCTGTATTGGAGTGGGGCCATGTGCAAACAACATGCCTAGGACTGGCCCTGAGTATCAACCCCCAAAGTCACTGAGTGCTAAACAAGGCAGTCAACAGAACAGCATCGAGACCATAAGATACTTAGTACAGAGCAATGTAGAAAGATGAGCGGTATGCATCAAAACCCGAAGACATTGAGAGGGTAATTTTAAAGGGCATTTACATAGGTACAGGCTGGTCCAATGTGCTGGAATGTTGCCTACACATGGCCCTGCACCTTGGGGAGCCCTGCGCCTGACAAGCTGCAGAGGGAGCTGGGGAGTCTGAAGCCCCAGCTGACATCTGAACAGCTTCGGGCCTCTCTCTGAAGCCAATCAGGCATGAGGCCCCTTTTGGTGTGTGTCTGATGGTAGGGGGGGGAAGACTGGGGACTGAGGGCTAGAACAGGAACTGATGGCTAGAATGGAATGCGAGGGGACTAGGGGCTAGAAAGGGAATGGGGGTGGGGCCAGGACTGGAAATGGTCTGATGTTGGGGGATGAGGGACTGGAAGGGAGCAGATGCTGGGAGGGACTGGAAGAGAAATGATACTGGAGAGTTAGAGCTGGAAATGGGTTGAGGATGGGGGACGGGGACTAGAAGGGAGCTGATGGTGGGAGGGACTAGAGGAGGACTGATACTGGGGGGTTAGGACTGGAAATGGCCTGATGCTAGGGGACTAGAAGGGAGCTGATGCTGGGAGAGACTGGGAGGGACTGGAGGAGGACTGATACTAGGGGTTAGGACTGGAAATGGCCTGGGGATGGGGGATGGGAGTCTGGGACTGGAGGAGGACTAGGACTGGAAATGAGCTGATGCAGGAGGATGGACGAATGGTATCCATTCAAACTTCTCTTTCTAACATATAAATGCATTCACTCCACTGCCCCTCATTACCTTTCCTGTCTACTCTCTTCTTACACTCCTCCTCGTGAACTCCATGCCTCTTCTGGCTTTCTTCTCTCTTCTCTCTTTTATTCTTCTGCAAATTCCAAGTTCTAAGTTCTTCTTCCCCTGTTAGATTGTTTGCCTCCAAGTTATTTGACTTTGTTCATTGTAAATTTTGAGTTGTAATGTAAACCGCCTTGAATCTATGATAAGGCGGTATATAAAGCCCATTAAATAAATAAACTCCAGACTTTGATCTTTTCACCTTGCTGCTCCTTATGCATGGAACAAACGTCCTCTATCTTTGCATCAAGTCTCTTCTCTCCCCCCTCTTCAAACTATGCTAAAGGCTTACCTCTTTGAGGTCGCATTTGGATCCTCATAAGAACATAAGATATGCCATACTGGGGTCAGACCAAGGTCCATCAAGCCCAGTATCCTGTTTCCAACAGTGGCCAATCTAGGTCATAGGTACCTAGCAGTTTCCACAAAAAACACAGGTTCCTTGTGTCTCCTTCCCTATTTGAACACCCCTTGTTTTGTTCTGTCTGTCTTGATTAGATTGTAAGCTCTATGAGCAGGGACTGTCTTCTTAATATGTTTGTACAGCTCTGCGTATGCCTTGTAGTGCTATATAAATAATTAATAGTAGTTGTAGTAGTAATATTTGCAGTGTTGCCTTTTGATAGGTAGGGTTTGGTGCTTTGTGAGTCCTGATAGTGCTATTATGATATTGTGGGTTTGCTATTGGTTCTAAATGGGCAGGGTATATAGTGCTTCCTAATATGCCTGGTAGTTGACACTGGAGTATAGCAATGTAGTAATCTGATAGTCTCTTTATCCTCACTGCCCATGCAAATGGTATTGAAACACTCATTAGAAGGCATGTCTAAAAGTTAATCTGCATTCACAAATGTTAATATGCGCTAAGTGCAGCAACACCCACTTATTTCTATAGGCGCTGTGATACTTAAAGCACACTAATATTTAGTAAAGATGCCCCTAAGTCATTGCTGGGAGAAAAAAGAAGCTTGTGAAGGACTCTTTTGAAAGCCACCTAAAATTTTAGATGGGCAACATATACCTTTTAAAATGAAATAAATTAAATTTATGCGAATGAGATACAGTGACTATGCAAATGAGGCCCCACAACGAGTCTCCACACATGGTCCCACATCACTCTTGGGCCGCCCCTGAGTATATCTGAATGGCTATTGGTAGATTTAACATTCTGGTTGTCCCTAAGCAGTTGCAGGTACAGAAGCCTTAGGAGTCAGGGTTATAGAAACATGACGTCAGAAAAAAAAAACATGGCTTATCTAGTTTGCCCACCCATATCAACCACTACAACAGTCCCCTTTTTTCCTTTAGAGATCCTCTGAGTTTGTCCCATGCTTCTTTGAATTTAGATACTGTCCTAATCTCTACCACCTCCATTGGGAGACTATTCCACGCATCTATCACTCTTTCTGTAAAGAAATATTTCCGCATATTACTCCTGAGTCTATCCCCTTTTTACGCTCATCCTATGTCCCCTCATAGCAGAGCTTGCTTTCAACTAAAAGAGGCTCTCCTCCTGTGCATTTATGCCAATGAGGTATTTAAAAGTCTCAATCATATCACCTCTGACCTGCCTTTCCTCTAAAGTGTACATATTAAGGTCCTTAAATCTGTCCTCACATGCTTTATAACAAAGACCACTAACCATTTTAGTAACCACCCTCTGCACCGACTCCAACCTGTTTATATCCTTTTGAAGGTGTGGTCTCTATAACTGCACACAATACTCCAAATGAGGGCACACCAAAGACTTATACAGAGGTACTATCACCTCCTTTCTTCTGCTGGCCATTCCTCTCCCTATACACGGTGACGCCTTTTCACCATTGCCTTTTCTACTTGTCTAGCTGCTTTGAGATTGTCAGACACAATCATGCCTACGTCCCGCTCTTTTTTTGTGGACAGAAGTATGTCACCCCCTATACTGTGCTGCTCCCTTGGATTGTTGCAGCCCAAATGCATGACCCTACATTTTTAGCATTAAATCTCAGCTGCCAAATTCTAGACCATTCTTCAAGTTTAGCTAGATCTCTCCTCATGTTATCTACACTTTCCTGGGTGTCTTCTCTATTCAGATTTTGCTATCATCCGCAAAGAGGCAAACCTTACACGATAGTCCTTCTGCAATATCACTAACAAAAAGAATCAGACCAAGGACAGATCCTTGTGGCACTCCACTGGTAACCTCATTCTTCTCAGAGTGAACTCCTTTTACCTGTACCCTTTGTCGCCTCCCACCCAACCAATTTCTAACCCAAGCAGTAACTTTAGTGTCCATCCCTAGGGTGCTCAGTTTCTTTATAAGTTGCCTGTGGAGAATGGTGTCAATGGCTTTTCTGAAATCTAAATACACCACATCTAGGACTCTCCCTTAGTCCAACTCCCTGGTCACCCAGTCAAGGTGAATCCATGTTGCCTCGAATCCAGTAATCCATTGGACTCCAGAAACTTCATTATTTTCTCTTTCAGCAGCATTTCCAATAATTTACTCATCACTGAGGTTAAACTAACTGGCCTGTAGTTTTCATCCGCATCCTTACTTCTGCTTTTGTGTAAAGAGAGCACATGTGCCTCTCTCTACTCCTCTGGCACCACCCCCGACTCTAAAGAGGCATTGAACTGGTCAGTCAGTAGAGCTGCTAGAATATTCCCAAGTTCCTTCAGTATTTTTGGATGTATCTAATCCGGTCCCATCGCTTTGTTCACTTTTAGTTTAGCTAGTTCCTCACAAACGCAGTCTTCTGAAAATCGTTCAATATACCCCTCGCTTTTGTTCCTGTTTGTGGGTGTTTTCTGAGGTCCTGCTCTCAGCCCTTCATCTGTGAACACAGAACAGAAATATGTGTTAAGCAATTCCGCTTTATCCTCATCAGCTACTACATATTCCTCCCCTTCACCCTTCAGAGAGAGACATTGGGCAAAGCATGATAGGGCCTTAAGAAAGAAAGAGAGACAGGCTGAGGAAGGTGGGGAGGGGAGTATGAGAGAAACAGACTGAAGGAAGCAGGGGTTATGAGAAAGAGTGAGAGAGACATTGCAGGAATCCTTGGGGGCGGGCTCATGAGAGAGAGAGGGACAGACTGGAGGAAGCTGGGCAGGGGTATGAGAGAGAGAAAGACTGGAGGAAGCCTGAGAGAGGCATCATGATAGAGAAAGAGAGAGAATAAACAGACTAGAGTTCACACACACAGCTCCTGACACTCCCTATGACAGAAACACACAATGCTCACACATATGCAGCCCCGCCATTCCACATAACAGACACACATGCATGCAGCTCTTGACACTCCATATGACAGTCACACATACATACACAGCCCCGACACACCCCATGATGGACAGACACACACACAGACCCCGACATTCCCCATGACACACACACATGCAAGCAGCCCCCTGATTCTCCCCATGACACACACCCGAAGCCCTTGATGCTCCCATGACATCCACGCATGCACTATCCTCGACACTCCCCATGATAAATGTATGCAGGCATGCACTATGGAGCCCATGACATTCCCCATAACACATGCATGCACACACACATCTATGCACCCTGCAGCACTCCCTATAACAGACAGACAGGCAGATGCATGCACTCTGCAACCTTCCAAATGACACACACATGCACCTGTATGCAGCCACACCCACCCACAGCCCCTGACAATCCCCATGACATACTCGCACCCACACCCATCTAGCTCCTGATATTGCCTGACACTTCCTAAGAGTCGTGCATATGAACACCCCACATGCCTGATTCTGGGAATGGGGGGAAAGTGCCATTGCGTTATACTGCTAGTGTGCACTTTTCAACTTGCTACTTTTCAAATTGGTGATGATAAATGGTAAGGGAAGAAGAGATGGAGCGGGGGAAGGGCACAAGCTGCAAAGGGGGAAAAAGTAAGTTGAAAAAGATTCTGGGGATACTAATCTGCTAGGAAATCACCACTGATAGAATCCAAGCCTTAGATGCACTGTGTAAGAGACCATGGCAGACCTCCATGGGGACTCATCTCAGGGATGAAGATGAATCAGATGTAGCCCATTTATTTGCTTGGCCTGTCTACCAAGAGGTGAAGCCTTAATATTGTAAGCATTAGTTAGTTCTGTTTATTGGGGAAAAGCACTGAGGAATGCAATAAACTTTGAATCTGTGTAGGGCGGGCCCAACCATTAGGCAAACTAGATGGCCGCCTAGGATGGCAGCTTATGGAGGGTGGCAAAGAGCAGAGCATTCAAAGCTAAAACAATAGATTCTGACAGATGGGGGGAAAGCATGAGGTTTGCCTAGGGCACCAACACCTCTTACCAACTCCGGGACTGGTCCCTTCAGATATAAATTCTGTACTAGTTGATGATGGCTCAGTATATCATTTGAGAATCTGTGCATGCAGCGTGTAAGTGCAGTATCAGCATTTAAAGGCAAGTTGTACAGAGAAGATAAGCTTCAGAAATCGACTTTTGTCATAGGAAACTGTTTTTGTCATAGGGGATGGGAAGGAACGGAGAGAGAGAGCAGAGATGTTGAGCTATGAGGGGATGACAGAGAGGAGGTCAGTTCTGACGGGTGGACAGAGAGGAAAATGCTGGACTCAGAAGTGGACAGTAAGAGGAAGATGCTGGATAAGCGGTCGACAGAGAGGGTGAGGTCAGAGAGAGATATGCTGGGCTCTGAGGAGAGGAGAGATAGTGGAATTTTCGTGGATAGAAAGGGAATAAAGAAAGACATGGAGGAAGGAGCTAAAAGGGAAAGAGCAATATGTCAGAAACAGATATAGAGGGAGAATGGAAGTAGCCATGAGGAGCAAGGAGACATGGCAAATGATCAGCAGACATTGGAAATAAGTTTAAGAGAAAATAGAGAGTAGCAGAAGAGAGACTGGGGCCATTGTGACTGAAAAAATGAAATGCCCAAAGGTAGGAAAAAAGCATTTTATTTTGAATTTATTAACTGGAATATGTTGGCTGGGGAAAATGTGCAATTCTGATATCTGTGTTCCTTCAGTACAAGAAGAAATGCATTTCTATTTTTATTTCTCCAGTGCTGCCATAAACGCAGAGTTTGACTTCTTGGGGTTCTCAGTTCACTTATTGTATTTCTGTTTCTAATTTGTGGTCGTTTGTTTTGGATTTGGTGAGAATCTGTCTGTGTGACTGAGGTGTGGTATTCTGTTAGCATGTAGTTTCTCTGTAGAGATCTGTAGCAGTCCCACTTGTTCTGTTTTTCCAGTAGAGAAGGTATTGGTGCTCTCTAAGATGTATTGGTTTAATATTTGTAGTTGTTGTTGTTAAGTGCCATTGAGTCGGTGTCGACTCCTGGCGACCCTCTCGATAGTTGACCTAAACTTTGTTCAGTCTTCAGCCAAGCGACTCATTGTTGATAGAGTGGTATCCATAGCTGCTGTTATTGTATCGATCCATATAATGGAGGTAATCTATGCATATTTATTTATTTAACGTTTTTTATATACCGGTTTTCAAATTCTCAAAGCAGTTTACAGGCAACATAGGTAACTTTGCATACATAGAACTTTTGGAACTATTTCTCTTGTGCATATTTGTTGTACTTATCCTGAAAACCTGACTGGCTAGGTGTGTCCCAACGACTGAATTGAGAACCCCTGGTCTATAAGATGCCATTTGCCTCTGTCATTTTTGCTACTCTAAACTAACACAGTTACCCCTCCCATTAACTCTTGCCTTTCTCTAGTAGTGTCTTGATTGCATGATAACCATCTTAAGCTCAATCCTTCCAAAACCTCCGCCATCTGGCTCATGGGTTCCCTCAGTCCTCCTCCCTTACCCCCCTCACTAAATGGCTTTTATATTCCTGTTGTCTCTTCTCTTAAATATCTCAGTGTTATCTTGGACATCTCTCTCACTTTTCAGGACCACATTAGTTCTGTCGTGAAGCGGTCATTTTATGCCCTTCGCCAAATACTTTCTATTTGGTCACTACTTCCTGAATCTTCAGTTATTACTCTTCTTTTGGCTTTGGTTATCTCACGGTTAGACTACTGTTATGTTATCTATTCTGGCTTACCCCACTACCAACTTAAACATCTTCAAGCTATCCAAAACACTGCTGTCTGTTTACTTTATCACGCCACCAAATATAATCATGTAACCCCTCCACTGGCTCCCTCTCACCCATCGTATTCAGTTCAAGCTTCTCACTCTCACCCACAAGATCATGTACTCCAGCACTCCTGCTTACCTTTCCTCTTATCTTATTCCATATGCTCCTCCCCAAGTCCTTCGGTCAGTCCACAAAAACTGTCTTCATCTGCCTCCACCATCACAAGCCTGCCTTGATTCTACCCAACACTCCGCTTCCTACTTCTTAGGCCCTAGTCTTTGGAACTCCCTTCACGCTGATTTCCGCCTTGATCCCTCTCACCCCAAATTTAAGTCTGCCTTGAAACAGCTCGCCTATGGCCTTCCTCCCCAGATCAGGTTGGATTCTACTCCCCAACCTTGACTTCCCCCCTTCTTTCCCCCTTTCACTACTCCTTCCTCTCCTCCCTCCACTGTCCTATCTTTTTATTTGCCATTCTTTTCCTTTCCTGATGTGTTTTAATTCTGTTTTTATTGTATACCGCTCTGCCAGTACGAAGGACAGTATATCAAATCTGAATAAACCATAAACCATAAAATGTTCATCATGTTGGGATAAAGAGACTTGGGAAGGGTTCCATTGGAATCCACCGGGGCGGTGGGGGAGATGCAACACAGCAATCACTCTCACAGGACACTAAAAAGGCTGCACTGGCTCTGGTCAGGACATATCATTTCCTGAATTGCTTTTAGTGGAGTGCCCCAAATATCTATTCTCACACCGTGTCTTTTTGATGTCTTTGTTGCCCCACTAGCAACCTTAGTGCAAAACATTGGTCTTAAGATTTACAGTACATATATGCTGATGACATGTAACTATTGCATTGTCACATCCCTCAAACATGCAAACAGTAGTTAATCTGAATTTACGTTCAAAGGAAATCAGCTAAATATGCAAGGTTTCAAATTGAACCCCTCTTAATCAGAGACTATCTGGTTTTCAAAGAAACCTACTATTTCTCCCTTTACTCCAATAATTTCAGGTCTGTTGGTGCCACCTCTAGACTCCATTACAGTGCTAGGGATTGTAACTAAAGTAACCAAAAAATGTATGCACCATCGGTGTATCATGCGGGCTATAAAGCATTTCCTAGATAATAAGTCAATTCGCATTTGCAATTTTTCAGTTAAACTATTGCAATGCTATATATATATATATATATATATATATATATATATATATATATATATATGGCCTATCATAAGATTAAAAAGATTACAAAACATGACAGTCAGGCTCCTACATAGTGCCAGGTGCATGATCATATAACATCTTTACTTCAGGAGGATCATTGGCTCCCTACCATTCCTAGAGTTAGATTTAAGATTTTATTGTTGACTTTCCATGCATATTATACTGGATTGCGCTATAACCAACAGCCCAGGAAGAGCCTTGAGATTATCACAAGAGAACTTCTAACTTTGCCTTCCCCTTCCAAAGTATGATATGAAACGTCTAAAAAATTAGGGGCCAGATATTCAACTCTGCTGGTTAGTGCTGTTAAAGCAGCTAACTGCCACCACTGAACATTAGACCCAGATACTCAATGCCAGGCCATGTCCGAGGTCTTGGCACTGAATATCTAGGTTGCCCAGATTGCCATGAAACTACCCGGATTGTGGTAATATTAAGCCACCACCTTGTTGCGCCTGACTTTCGTCAGGTTTCGCTAGCCGGAAAGGAGCTCAATATTGCCACTGCCCAGTTCTCACTAGGTGCTACCCCGGATTGCCCCAGTTAGCATCAGGGTGTGCAGCATTGGCACCCATGGATATTCAGTGGAACTAACTGTGTTATTGCCGCTGAATATCCAAACCAAGGTACAGTACTTAACATGCTTAGCAGACTGCTAACTGCATTAATCACTTTCAGTATCGGGCCCTCACTTTTATTGTGTGGCTCCTTTACTGAGGAATGCCCTACCTTTGGAAATTAGAAGTGAAAGCAAGAACAGATTTAAAAAAGCTTTAAAGACCTGGCTTTTCTGAGAGATGTTTGTCCTTAAACAGTGGCAGGGAGGTTATGAAAACTGCTAAATTCTTTTCCTTTTCTGTCATAAGTTCTCGGGATCAATTGTAACTTTTACCTAGCGTTTCAATGTTTTGTTGTCATGTCTTCTACTCTTCCCCTTTTTAAAAATTGTACGCCGCATTTATACTTGGTTCCTAGTGGCATAGCAAATCTTTTAATTAATGAATAGATTAAATTGCAGCATTTACGTGTGTGTAAATGGAAATTTCAGAAAGCCGCTGTTTACACTTGCAGACAGCAAGTATGCAGAGATTGCACGGGGACATTTTACAAAGGCAATACGCATTTAAAAGACACATTTTAGAAAGACCATGTAGGTGCCCCCTGGGACATCAGAGTCAAAACGCCCAAATCCCATGGGAGGAGCAGCAGAGAATCTGGACACATGTTAAGTGTTTTCTAAATCAACCTGTCACCATCCCAAAGAGAAACATTTCCGCAAATGTATACTGTAAATAAAATGGCGATGTGCAGGGGGACAAGCAATTTTAGAAATGTGCATGGGTGAAATATGGACATCGTGGGACTGGGGACATAGACGTGTCTTGAAGGCATTTCAGAATGTATATGACACCAAAAAAATGTCCCGGCCTGCCATTGTAGAAACAGAGACATGCAGTGCCATGCAGAATTTAAAGTGCCATTGATTGTTATCAGTTTATGAGGGACAAAAAATGATTTTGGTGACAAGAAGGAATGCCCTTGCTATCCCTTTTGTTGAAAGCTGGCAGAAACAATCATTTTTCAAATTTCTGTTCATGCCAAGGGGCAGGTATAGATAGGATGTGTCCGCTGGCAGTTTTATATAAGAACATAAGATATGACCTGGATTGGCCACAGCTGGAAACAGGATACTGGGCTTGATGGACCCTTGATCTGTCCCAGTATGGCATAAGTACCTGGCAGGCTCCAAAAAGGTAGACATATCACATGCTACGTGTCCCGGGGTAAGCAGTGGATTTCCTTGGTGCATTTTAATAAAGATTTATGGACTTTTCCTTCATGGACTTGTCCAAACTTTTTTAAAACCCAGTTTCACTAACAGCTTTTACATCATCCTCTAGTAACAAATTCCAAAGTTTGATTACGCGTTGAGTGAAAAAAATATTTTCTCCGATTTGTCTTAAATGTGCTATGTTGTAGCTTCATTGCGTATCTCTTGGCCTTTCCTCTTTTTGAAGGAATAAACAACCAATCTTTTACCCGTTTCACCTGTTTTGAAACTGGAAATGCACATGAATCTTTTTTATTGCTGCCCTGGACACGCCTCCATCACACCCTTGTGCAACATAGAAGTTATCATGCTGGAAACGTAAAATCAGTGCTTTATAAAATTATTCCTGGTGCATGGTTGTGATTGGCACATCTGCTTGGGCATTTTTTAGTTGTGCAAATCATAAATAAAACTTCTAATGACCCCCATAGAAATTTTGGCATCGGCTTTTGCACCTCCTCCAAGTCATGCACAAGTGTCAGCTCCCTGATCATTAGGACCCAGGATCCCCACCAGTAAATCAGGGGCAATTGTGCTAACCACTGTGGTGTCTAACACTACCTCCAAAGTTCAATAAAGCATTATTTAGCTTGGCTCCTTAAGCGGCTCCTCTTATACCTGTACTTTTTAAGATCTGGCACATTCAGATGCCTACAAGTGTAGATGCCAGTGCTTGCATGCCACTTCTTTTCTGCATGTGTAGGCAAATAAACTTGCACTCAGGGCCGACCCGGCCACTTTGCGAACCTAGGCAGTCACCTAGGGCGGCTGACCTCCATGCTGAGCCAAGCCGTGCTGCACCATGCTGTTGCCCCCTGCTGCTGCTGATTTTGGCAACAGGGATGGCTTGGTGGCAGCGGCAGGCCATGAGCTTCGGCACACGTGGCCTGCTACTTCTGGCTCCCCTGAAGTTGTGTCAGAGAGATCAGAAGCAGCAGGCCATGTGTGCCTAAGTACATGGCCTGCCTCTGCCACTGAGCCACCCCTCGACCCCGCTGCCAGAATCAGTGGTAGCGCAGCTCAGCACCAAGCGGGAGGGGGGGGGTCATGCCAGGACCTCTGCCTAGGGCAGCAGAAATCATTGGGCCAGCCTTCTCTGTACTCCTGCATATCCTAATGTGTATTTTACAAGAAGCTTTGTCTTTGGCAGAGCCTATTGTAAAATACTGGTGAATTGCAAATGTTTTGGAACTGGAAGTCCCATTTTCCAAATAGAGCCCTGTGCAAAATGAGGCTTTGCATACAAACAAATGAATAGCAAGAGAGAAGGCCTTTATTTAAGTGCCTTGATTAGGGATCAGTGGAAAAGAAACAGAGTAAAAAACAGCACACCAAGATACCAAGAGAGGCTAATCACTCATTGCTGTGAGGTGCTGAGAGCAGAGTGCATGTACTGGTGTGGATCTGAGCAACAGGATGTGGTACCTTTTATGTGGCATACCTGATCACATCTCAAGGCACACCAGTGCACCATGCCCAATGGTTAGGAAACACTATACTAAAATATTATATTACCTCTCAACAAACATGTTCTTGTTTAAACAATGCAGCTTTTCTGTCAGATCTGTAAATGCAGAAACGCAAAACTGACCTGAAGGTATGCTTTCTTTGCTGGTTACCATAAGGAGTGCGCTTCAGGCATGTACCCTTACAGTGCAACCCACTTTTTAGTTTTTGTTGATGTCCAAGTGAGAAGAAGAGCGGCAGAATCAGAGGCAGAAATACCTTAATGCACTGAGTTATGACAAGGCAGCAGGGACAGAGGAAATAACGCATGCGCTAATTTCTGGCACCTTTCAATTAGATTTCAGCACAGGATAACGCAGCTGTTGGGTGGTGTTCAAAGACGTATGTCACATTTTTAAGAATGCACATACTAAAACATTTTTAGAGTGTGTTTTAGGCGATAAGCCCAATAGGATAGAATTGATCTTTGTACTAGGGATTTTTGACTGCCATTTTCTGTAAAAAGCCATTTCAGAAAGGGCACAATTTATATGTGGATGTTCATGTCATGTCTATGATGCATCGGGGGGGGGGGGTTGGGACATGTCAGTGGCATTGCCAGGGTGGCATCAAATCTTGTCACCCAGCGTGGGACCCCACAGGTTAAGGCAGGGTGCTACACTGAGGCCTTATCTTGAACTGGCCAGAAAAAGGATATAGAAAGCCTTGCTATGCTCTCTGGGAGTTGTAGTTCTTATAGACCAGCCAAGAAATGAGTTGCGGACGCGTGGTAAGGCTCAAAGACAGGATTTATTCCCCTTCCGGGAGGATTCTTTTTATAAATGAAAAACAAGACAGATAAACCCACTTCGGGTACAAAAGAGACAAAATGTGAACAAAAACTGCTTCTTTCTCCAGCTTCTTTACACCAAATGAAAAGGTATTTTAAACAGTCCTTCTTCCAACAAACATAAACCCTTTCTCTGTTATTTCCACAGTTAGAAAGTATCACAGCTCCTTTAACATAGAGAGGAGATCTCGTCTGCAATTGTGAGCGTACAATCCATGTATTCAACAGTGGGTTGGTCCCCCTGCACTTCACACTGCATGTCCTCACTCTCTGTTGCAAACAGTCTTTCTTTCAAATAGCTAGACGTGTTATTTAGCAGTCTCTCCCTATCACAAAGAGACTTCTTTTCTTCCTCTATTAACGTATGTGAAAAACAATTACCGTATTCACTAGAGTTCTTTTCTTGAGAGCCCTTCAAATGCTGCCAGTCATATGGGAAGTTACTGCATTCAATTCTCTTTCTATTAGAGGTAATAAGCTTACCTTCTGGCTCTCTCAGTTTAGAGTTCCTCGGCACAGCTGAAGCTACCGGAGTGGAACAGAACGGCAATTCCTTACAGGTTTTCCCTTTTGGCTTTTCCCCAGGTACAAAACTGTCTTCAGGACAGAAGACTTTATCCTTCCTGTCCCTGTAGCCTGGGCAATTGGCTTTTCCAGCCTGACTCAGCCTGGCTTTAAAACTTCCTTCTCTGTTACCTTTCGTATAAGCGTTGCTGTGTTCAAAAGTATCTGTGCACTGCCTTCTATGGAAGACTCCTGGGTTTTCTCTCTCAGCCTTGGAGCTAAACCTTTCGGTTCTCCCAGCCCTCTCAGTGGCTCCGCTCCAACCCAGACTTCCAGCAGAATGTCCTGGGCTTCTGGGGTTCTCTGCCCTTTCAGAGTTCCTTGACTTCTCAGGAGTTTCTGCAGTTGCTGCTCTCTCTGCCTCTCTGCTAATTCCTGTAACTCCTGGGACTTCTCTGGCTTCCAGGATTTCTGTTGCTTCTGCTCTCTCAGCTCCGTCTAACCCGAACCTGGACTTGCACTCGCCCTTCCCTCTAACTCCAGGTGAGTGAGGTTTATCCACGTGTGTCTCAACCCCGCCTCCTTTCAGCTGCTCCTCATTCCCTAATGATTTCTGAGCCTTCCTGCAGCTTGGGCATGTTCTCAGAGCTTGAGACCTGGTTTGTTTATGTTGCCTATAGCAACTCCCTGTCATGTGCTTGTCTGAAGTGTCAGTGTCAGATCCACTATCTATATTTCTACTTATTTCCATGGGCTCTGCTAGATCCACTTCGTGACAATCTACAAGTGTACTACCAATTGCATATGAAGGATGCACATGTAAGACTAAAATTAATGTCCAGATTTCCACCTGCTTCCCAACATGAATAGGAAAATCATGCTGCTCTTTCCTATACAGGTGGGATTAAGCAGGCTATCCCCCCTCATTCCAAATGTTTACATCCCTCTCTTAATCTCAATGAGGGGACGAGAGAGGCCTCTGTAATTAATTAGCAGCATCCACAGTACAAGTCTAGATTTGCAAAATGGAAAAGATCCACATGTATGTGCTGACATTTACACATGTCAGTTCTAAAATGACAGCGCTTTCACGTTAAGTTGATGGATGTCCACCAGTGATTTTTCCCACAGGTATCTCTGCCAAATGACTCCTCCCACTGCATGCGGATGCTCACCCCCATTCATTCCTACACTTCCTTCTTAGATCTGAAAACCATGTCCGCAGTGAGGGGCAGAGGTAAGTTGTTTCTACATCAGACTTACATGTGCACACCCCTTCCTCTAAAATTGGGACCGATTTGCAGATGCTTTCACATGGACATTGCTGCAGCCACATAAAGGGCCTTTCTAAAACATGCCATTATCTGAAACACCATTTGATTGTAGCTTCATCATACATGTTTCAATGTTGAATTTGTCCGTTTGGATCAGATCTGGAAATAGGGGTTGCACATCTGAATTGATCTGAATAGGAAATTGTTTCTAAACAGTTGATTTTTGTTCGGTTTAGAGGTTCTAAACTGCGGGGTATGTTTACTAAATTGTGGTAATGTCACCCGCGTTAGGTTCCGCAGTAAAGGTACAGATGCCCATATAAAGGCGTGGGCTGTGCATCGTTACAGCAAGCTGTATCAGCTAACGCTCGTTACAAGGCGCCTTATAAGGCACCTTAGAAGGCACATTACAAGGCGCCTTGTAAGGTGCCTTATAAGGTGCCTTGTAAGGTGCCCTGTAAGATGCCCCATAGGGCTCCTTAGGCTAAGCGCCGTATTAGGCACCCCTGGACAAGGCACTGTAGAAGGCACCCTGGGCTATGGAACCATAGGTTAAGGTGGCCTAACAAGGTTACGGTGCCCTAGGTTAGTGTGCCCTAAGGGCTGCAAGGTGCCACAGGATGACATGCATGACCTGTGAGGAACAGAGACAGATAAAGCCCTAACACTAGATAGAGCACCAAGGAAAGGCAATGAACAGGTGAGTGAAGGAGTGAGAGCTGGGAGCCGCTGGACCTGCCACATCTGCGGGCATCCCATGTGGCTGCCAGTACTGATGACAAACATGGTGGGGCAACTGCACCACAGCACAGGGTGTTGGCAATGTAAAGTACTGGAAAGACAGTTGGTGGCAGACGATGGGAATACGTTCCCCCAGTGGAGGCGGAGGTAGCAGGATAGTTACAATGATGGGTGGACAGAGGAGTGGTGGCACCATGCAGATCAGGCACAGGCGAGGCAAGCACAATGAGGTGCAATGCAGGAAAGGGTAGCAGTGCAGGACATGGGGTAGCAGCCTGCACAGGCAGACAGGACTCGACACAGCTGACAGACGCAGATAGACGGACCGAGGGAATGTTGGCTATTTATTTATTTACATTCTCTTATATACCGCGCTATTCTGCATCAGTGCGGTTTACATTGAACAAACTGAAATTACATTGAACAGGTCATCATAACTTGGAGATAACTATTTTACAGGGAACATGGGCTATGGAGGGTTAAGTGGCTTGCCCAAGACCACAAGGAGCACCTGTGGGACTAGAAACCCCAGTCCTTCCGGCCCAAGGTTGCTGTCCTCTAGTGGGATTTGACCTTCCAGCCTGAAGTACCTTGCCCCAACCACTAGACCACTCCTCCACTCCAATTGTGGCGAGGTATTAAGGGCTGGCAGCACAAATCTGCAAAAATATAGCTTAAACGAAATGACGATCCAAGCTCTTATGCCCAAATACCTCCACATGTATATAGTTGCATATGTTATGTTCTTTTTTTACGCTGTTCGACACTACAATACGTTAGTTAACTTGATACTCACGGTTCTAGCTTAAATATACTGTTTGTTTATTAAACTGTGTTTGTTTAATTTATGATGTTCTATGTAAAAGTTATGACGTTCTATGTAAAACAAACTGCGCTTTGTTAATTGTTGTTAATTGTACACCGCAACTGAACTTTGGAAGATGCGGTATATAAATGTTAAATAAATAAAAAATAAATAAAATAAATAAAATAAAAATATGACTGTTACAGGCATGCACACTATTTGAGTAGGACAGGCATGAGAGGAGGGAACAACAAGAAATTGAACCCATGAACACTGCCGAGAATGGCATTGTATTAACCATTAGGCTATACCTCCGTGGTGTATGTCGCAGCAATGGCTGGGTACAGAAGGACTGCAGGTCACCGCACAAACTGTCTGCTCTGAGTGCCAGGATAGGGTAACATCACCAGTACCCATTATGCAATGCACATGCTGAATAGCTGTCTACAGCTGATCACCAAATGGGGTCTTCACCCCTCCAGTACCTCAGCTTGGAAAGACAAACTGACAGTGCGTGATACTGGCACAGGTAGCTACAGACCATGCCATTGTGCAGGTTCTGTGTTCACCCTGAGGGATAGGATGGGTGCCCAGCATTAGGTCTGCAGTACATGTGGTGCTAGAGATAGGTCCTGCTGTACACCTCCATCACTACCAGTGTGTGACAGGTGTTCCTTGCAGTGCAGCTGAAGGTAATTTGGTGTCCATCTGTATCCTGCAGTCGCATGTGGCCCTCTGGGACCAGACACCACCCAGATTAGTGTGTACCCTGTGTTAGGGTATAGCTGATATGGGCAGCTGTTATCAGGGCTTTCAAGACTTGCATGAGGTTTGTGTAGCATTGCGTTTATAGGAGTGGCATACACTACATACCCCAAAGGGCCTACCTCACCCCTTTTTGTAGGTAAGAGACAGGTGCCCCAGCCCTGGTGAAGCAACCTCCATCCTGCTGGTATAAGACAGCCCCCCAGGGTTCGTGGGCCAGAGCTATACCTGTGACTGGAGCAGTAGCAGACCAGCAGCAATGCTGGGGTTAGATCTGGAAAACCCCAATTGCCTCACACCACTGTCTGCCAGTCACTGTCAGACTGTACCTTATAGGTGTTCCAACCATGCACAGTCTAACTGCAGACAGTCCACTAGCCACATGCTCACAGAGGAACTATGTGCACCAAGCAGGTATCTCAGTGATTAGGGCCCCAGCACTGGGAACACAAAAGTATCACTGGAAGCAGAGAGTGTAGAGCACTATGTGGGAACCTAGACATGCCATGGTCACTGCACAGTCAGAGTGAGTGCCCTCCCAGCATGCCATGCTGTGGCCACCCTGTCCATACAGGTGGTGGTCGGGCACTACAGTGTCCCAGCCATTGCCCCACACCCCGTGAAGATGCATCCTGGCCAATCCGCCCTGTCTGGGCCATACCCACAATACCTTGCTCCTCATTATGCACATATTCAGGCTAACGCTGGTAACAGTGGGACATTTTGGGCCCAGTGGGGGGTGGGCAGCCACAGAACAATGGATAGACATACACACACACACACACTCCTATAGCAGCATTGTGCAAAGATAGGGGTGGTTGGCAACCCTGCCCACCACACTGGTCCTGATCACAGTGCCAACATTGCTAAACTGTGCAGGAGGTAGTAGTAGAGCTCTGGTGATAATTGCAGCTCAATGCTGGGGCCACAGCCTAACTCTCCATGCATCTTTGGATTGTGAAGCCTGTGTGAGTGGGTGTTTGTACCCCTGTTCACCGCTGCTTTGGGCTTTGCACGTGTTGCTGTTGTATCTGCATTGTAGGGTAAATATAGGTCTCTGTCTGTCCGGTTCTCACAGAGTATATATAATAATAAATCCGCAGATAAACTCTGTACTGCAACTAGAAAGTAGTATTAGGTCTTCAGCAGACTGATACTTGTTTCATCAATTACTGAATCTTACAAATAATCAAGCTGTTTACAGGTAGCTATGTGGTCTCAGTACCTTCGGGCTAATGTCAGTTAACCTGACTAAGCACTCCCATTTTCACATCAAAGACCACTGTAATAGACCACATGGCAGCTATATTACAGTGGTCTTTGATGTGAAAACGGGAGTGCTTAGTCAGGTTAACTGACATTGGCCCGAAGGTAACCGAGACCACATAGCTACCTGTAAACAGCTTGATTATTTATAAGATTCAGTAATTGATGAAAACAAGTATCAGTCTGCTGAAGACCTAATACTACTTTCTAGTTGCAGTACAGAGTTTATCTGCGGGTAAAATATAGGAACATGCTCTGCAGGAAGCACAGCTGGGACTTGAACCTGTGACCCTCTGCTTCTAGACACACTGGCTGGGTGTACTGCACCACACTGCTGCCACAGATGCATGGTAGATCCCTGGAGCTACCTGTACTTTTCCTCAGCCAGACCTTTTATGTTGCACTGCACACCACATACTGGTATAGGGCATGGCCTTGGTCAACTGCAGGCAGGTGCCACTGCCCCTCCAGCACGGGCACACACCCCCTGCCATGCTGACATGACCATATGCTGTCGGTGCTGGTAGTGCGCAGTCCCAGGCCATCCACTGTGTGGGTAGGTGGTCGCCTAGGGAGCGCGATCTGGGGCAGAGGGCATACATGAGCATCCTCACATCCCCCCATCAACCGCCTACCAATAGTATGTCCCTTCCGCTTGGGGGAGGGTTGGCTGGGTGGATGTCAGGTCAGTGCCCTGGCAACTGTTAGCTCGGGTGGACCAGGTAGATGTAGGTGGATTGTATTTGGCCTTTGTCAGCTGCTGTCTTGCTGATTTCCAGTTTCTATGTTCCTATGTGCCACCTAGGCGCCTGCCTAGTCCACCCTGTGCCCCAGCTGCCCCAACTACATGTCCCACCTGCAGCCCCCTATGCCCATTTGCACCATTGCCATAGTGGCCTTTCATACTTGGGCACTATGCTGTTACTGCAAATGGAGCACTACTATCACCTTTCTTGGGCTCCCTGCCTATGCTGTACATTGCTGACACTGAAATGGTTTCTCTCTCCTGCAAATGTGCATCTAACGGCAGATTTTCATTCGCGGTAGGATTCAGCCCTTCAGTTCAGCGCGTTAGTGTGCAGGGAGCCTCTCTCCGCCCACTCCCCACCCATTGACCCCTTCTCTCCGCCCTCTCTCCACCCTCTGCGGTGTTTACCACGGCCAGGAACGCTAACGCTCGTTAGGTAACGTTAACACGTGTTAACATTACCTAACGAGCGTTAACATTACCTAACGAGCGTTAACGTAGCCGCTGCTACATTACCGCAGTTTAGTAAACATACCCCTAAGTGGATAAGGTCCTATAAAAATCCAAATCCTTTTCAACTCATTTAAACTGGGCCCATGAAAATCTATGAGGGTAGCAAAGCATCTTGTGTTCTTGTGACATTGCTGTTGCCCTGCCTGAGTCCTGTGGTTCTCTCCAGATGCTTTGGGATCTTGGATTGTGGCTGCTGCTTCTTCATCTGCTCTTTTTACCCTGCTTCTCTCCTTTGTTCATTGTTCTGCTGTGTTAATATTAGTCTTCTTGCTAGATCATTTGATTTTGTGGCACTGGCCCCGATTTTGGTACTGTTTTGCCTCTTTTCTGGCACTTTGGGGTCTTCGTGTTATTGTTGGTGTTGCTTTGCCCCTCCCTTGGATCCTTGGGATGTTCCTGTCTCTGTCGATGCTGCTTTTGCCTCTCTCTCAATGCTATGGGGAGTTCACGCCACTGCTGTTGATGCCCTTTTGCCCACCATGAGGGTAGTTTCATAAACCTCTTTGCAGCTAATGACATGCCTCAGTCTAGTGGAGTGGAGGAGTAGCTTAGTGATTAGAGCAGTGGCCTCTGACCAAAGTGATCAGTGGTTTTGAATCCCACTTACTCCTTGCAGCCTTGGGCCAAGTCACAATTAGCTACAACCATTGCCCTAAAAAACCAGTACAGCCCTACATTCAAAAAAGATAAGCCTCTCTAAGGCGCACCCGAAGGGGAAATACCTTCAGTACAAGCCCAAAACAACACTCAAACCTACAAAAAGTAACTACTTACTGGAAAGGTGTGGAGCTAAATACAAAATAACAATACATAATCATAAAGTCATGGCACTTGCACACATGTCCCTAAAACAGGCAGAAATGGCATAATGCCTAGATCTTCATAACTGCATATAAGTTATAAAATAACTTATACAAGATATGCATGCGATGGGACTTACAATGTGATTAATAGAATAGCAACCGGGTCTGAAGCACATGCATAGGTGCTCATTCCACGTGTGCATATGACCTTTAAAAAAGGGATTATCTGAGCATCAAATAAGCAAATATTTGCCCCTGCAGCTAGCTCACTCTATAAAATTAGCCCCCGCTTGTGTTGTTTTGTCCACTCTCTTGGGGGCTCTGGCATGTTTATGCTGCCAGTTTGGAACTCCTGTCCCTATTTATGATGACTTGGGTGCTTTTCATGCCCATACCGCAGGTGTTCCGCTTTGGCTCCTCTCCTCTTTTGGTGCTATGGGGGTGAAGGGTCTTCATGCCAGTAGGCCACTTGGGAGGTCATTCCAGATCATGAATAAGGGATTTTGTACATGCGGTGGTGGATGTTTATGTGTTCCAAAAACATCCCAGACCATATTCTGAAACACTGCTGGCATGCACGTCCCATGGTTGGCTAACATATGGATTCTCAGAACAAGCCCAGAAGGGGTGGAACAGGATCATGGTCAGCCCACGGGAGACATATAAAATGTTATTCCAGGAAAGATCTGTGTGCATGTTTGTTTTCCCCAGAAACATCCATAGTTATTCCTGGCTGAAACATGAAATAAGACCATGGACTTTAAACTATATTTTTGCTCTTCCTTCTGGCAATGCGTCCCTGTGATGGAGTGTTTGTGGTAATCACGTACCCCATCAAACCCCCCTAGGGAAAACTCCCCAAGCCAAGCCTAGCCGCCCACCCCAAATAAGATATTGCACATGTAAACCCCTGTCCCTTTTAAGAAGAAAGACTGGAGGAATTTTATTTGATTTATTTATTTATTTATTTATTTATTTAAAGTTTTTTCTTTTATACCAGCGCTATTCGACATCAGCGCGGTTTTACAGTGACACAGAAATTACACTTCACAAAATTGTGGAAGGGTGTGGCCAGGCTTCCAGGCCTTTAATTCCAGGAAGCAAAAGGGACCGTGGAGAGAGAATAGACCTGAGTGTTGTTTCAAGAGTACGGAATGATCACCTATCTCTAAAGGGTAGATCCTAAGCGGGAAGGAAGGAGCCGGGTGTTTCCCCTTGTTGGTCAGGAAGGCTTGTGGTGGCTATTAGCTGTGAAGCCCAGAGTGAAGAAACTTTGGGGGAGGAGAGAGACTGTGTCCCCTCTGCTACTGCGCGTTAAGCAAGCCCAGAGTGAAGGAATTTTGTGTGAATAAAGAGAATGGTTTCTTCTCTGCTACTGCTGTCGAAGCCAGGAGTGAAGGAACTTTGGGGGAGGGGGAGAACTGTATCTCTGTTACCCACTGCTGTGGAACTCTCTGTAAATAAAAGCATTTTCCTTCCCCCCCCCCCCCCCCCACCTGGCTCTGTCGTCCCTGTAACCTGCTCCCGAGCATCCTACAGTCGCCCATATTAAAACCCAAAAAAAAAAAAAAGAAGAATGATTGTGACAAGTATGTTTTTGAATTGATTTGACTGCAGTTCTGGAAAAACCACAAGATGCAGTTCTACAAAGGTAAAGAGAAGTCAGAGGTGACGGGAATTTGGTAAGGTCACAACACATTAATAAACACCCTTACAGAAATATTAATAACAAGCCCCCCAATAGTGTTTTTGTCCTGGCTATGCACTATATGTGTTGCGGCTTGTGCTAGAAGGAGCCAATCCAGGGGAGTCTAACAATTCCCATGTTCTCAAAAAATGGGACTGCTGATATAGGGGAATAGTATGGCACGTGAGCAGGGAAAGGGTTCATTTTGTGGTGGAAAAATGGAGCATCATATGTTTGTAGTCGTGGTACCCCATGCTATTATGTTATGTCATAGCTTTTATGTATAGATTTAAGGGCATCTTTTTGGCAGAAGTCATGTTTTTGTGACAGGGAAAGTGAAGAGGAGTTTGTGTGTGGGTGTTGTGGTTTTTGAGGGGTATACGGGGGGATCTTGTGTGCTCATCTGTTGAGCATGTATTAGTGTTACTTGCAGTGCTGAAAGCCCTTATTCTGAGGGTCCTTTATTATTAAATAAATTAGGGATATGTTTTTGACATTTTTTTTGGGGCCCCCATTTTTTTTTTTTTTAGGGAACCAGATGATGATTCCTTGTTGGTTAGTATTTCATAGGGTATCTTAATAAGATAAGATATTGGTTGCCAGTGTGATAGGACAGGTCATACATCTGGCAGTGCCAAGCACTGTGGAGAGACTGACTGATTCTTTATTAACATCTTTGTTAGGTGATATAGACCGGGGAAGTACGCTGTCCGCCGTAAGGTTTGCCTCCTTTAGCGGATGATCCCAAAATCTGCAATAGAGCTAGACATCCAGGAAGGTTGTGTAGGATAACATGAGGAGGGATCTAGCTAAGCTTGAAGAATGGTCTAGAATTTTGGCAGCTTAGATTTAATGGTTAAAAAAATGTTAAGAGTCATGCATTTGGGCTGCAGCAATCCAAGGGGAGCACTATAGTAATAAGGGGTGAAGTAGTATTTGTCCACTAAGAAGAGCGTACCTAGGTGTGGTTCTGCCTTATGATCTTAAAGTAGCTAAACAAGTAGAAAAGGCAACAGCAAAAGCTAGAAGGAATGTTTGGATGCATAGGGAAAAAAGAAATGGCCAGCAGAGAAGTAAGGAGGTGAATAGTACCATCTGTATAAGTTTTTGGTGCGACCTCATTTGGAGTATTGTATGCAATTCCGTGAGGACCGTGTACCTTCAAAAGGAGTATAAACAGGCCTGGAGTCGGTACAAAGGATGGCCTTCTAAAATCTGGGTGAGTGGTCTTCATTATAAAGCATATGAGGACAGACTTAAGGATTTTCATATGTACACCTTAAAGGAAAGGCGGGATTGGATAGAGTGCATATGATTGAGAACGTTTTAAAGACCTCCGTGGGCATAAATGCACAGGAGGAGAGGCCTCTTTCGATTGAAAGCAAGCTCTGTTACGATGGGGACATGTCGGGGACTGGGGTGAAAGAGGATAGATTCAGGAAGTGATATGCAGAAATATTTCTTGTATGGAAAGAGTAGTGGATCCGTTTGGAACTAGTCCTCCAAGTTTGGGGGGGAAAAGTGGTTAGTGATGAGAAACAGTATCT